>JAOQGH010000019.1:58658189-58716224 GCA_025769975.1 Gallinago jamesoni | reverse complement strand
AGAGAACTCTGAAAATATCTTTGCCCTGCTCAGGCTATGGTTAGCACCAGTATGGAAGGTACTACAGTTTATTCTCAAATCTAATGTGGTTACACCCACTGCAAATCTAAAATGCCCTATACCTGCTATGGAAGTGAAGCACAACAGGCATAAAGCTAGACTCAATTTTTTTCCAGTAGAAAACTTTGCATCCAGAGAGGTGCTCAGAGCTGGGCTTGGATCTCCCAACATTTTAGATGCATGCTTCTTTGCAGTTACCTGCTAGCCAGTATGGACAGTGTGAGGAAGGGTCCAGGGTTTTAGGGACTGGAGAGCATTTATGGCTGTCCATCCTACATTTTTTTGCATTCATTGATCAATCCAAAAGCATGAATGCAGTTGTCCCCTCCTCAGTATTACTGGAGGAATGGCAGAAAAGACCCCACTTGGGTCTCTGATATCCCCAAGTACATTGGTGAAGGATTATGTCTCCCTGCCCTGGCAGATAACCTCCCACACCCTGTGCAATTCAGAGCTCAGAATATTGATAAAACACAAAATACTTTTTGTAACCAGAAAAAACTTGTACAGTCCCCCCGAGTACTGCAATGTTAACAGAAAAGCATTAAGCTACAGCAGCAGAACAAGAAACACTGTCAAGAACAGCGATGAACATGTCTGCAGTCCCTGTTGGCAAGGGCACACTTCTGCGTATGCAATTCTTTTCACACCATTTTTTAATGAGTGGGCTTTTGTGGGCCCTCTGGTGTCTTAAGGGTCTCACGTTTGAAGGGCTGCCAGGCTCTTTTCATCACCTCTGGCTGTGGATGAGACTTTTCTTCCAAAAGGGGCTGTGTAAGGGATGTTTTTAGCTGATCTTTGGGAAAGGGCTATGAAGAAGGCTTTTCTTCAGTCCTTACAATCGCCAATAGAAGGGCCAGCCCCAAAGCATAAAGAGCTACCTTATTTGGCTGGTGTAATTTCTTTTTACCTTTCCAAAGCTGCATGAAAGGATTTCAGCCAAAGACCCGTGCCAAGCATGCAACATACTGGACACAGCTCTGAACGAAACCCTGACTCTCTGAGGAAGATTGTTAGTGTTTGGAAACAGCAACCTGGTGAATTACTTATTTTCTTTGGCTCAGCTGTGTTCTACCATATTAAAGAATTGAATTTTCCTTGCCTAGATCAAACATATCAACTCTATGATTTTAAACTTATCAATCAAATTGAAAACTGTCATAAAGGTATGACCCAGTACATGATATTTCACTATTTAGATGCACTGGTCTGTATTTCATGCAGAAAAATAAAAAAAAAATCTAAGAAACAACAGAAAGAAAAGGTCACAACAGAAAAAAAAGTCCAGGAAGAAGAGTAAGTAAAAGGTAATATAGTTAGAGATTAATAATTTATTTTTAAAAATTCACATGCCCATTCTGTGTAACGGTTGAACTACATCAGATTGAGTACATCAAACCAGAAGGGTTGTAGCATTTCATGAATCTTTGCTTTCCTAGATTTAAGGCTTTCTGGGGAAGAGTTATCTGAGTTTACAGATCTAAACCTGTCTAAATCCATCCAGATCTGGTATTTGTTTTACAGGGAAGCTGGCAGCAGGCTGGGGCACAGGGAGACGCACAGCCCTGGGTGGGACATGTCTTGCACATTTGTGTGGTTGTGGAGACACCAGGAGCAGAGGTCCGCCTGCCAAAGCCATGCTGCTGCCTGTTGCCTCCACAGCCTGATGCGTGATGTGAGCCACAGAGCATGCTTAGAGCACAGGAAAATAGCCCCAATGTCTGGTCTGTAGCCTAGATTACTGGGGTACCTGCAACAGATCTTAAAAGAATCCCCAAAAGAGACACACTTTACTGGCTATTTCAATAGCTATTTCCCAACAAATGCTCTTTTAGCGACGTTAACCCAGCTATATCACTCTTCTGCCTACCTTGCCTGATAGTTTGGAAAGCACCTTTATTATGTTATTTAAACATTTCTTCAGATCACCAAAACACAACTGTAAATATCTTTCACGCGTTCCTGAAACAGACACTGAAGGACCTGCTCAGGCACATGCCTGCTTCAGTCTGCTGTTTGCTCCTGAGCATTAGTAGAGATGGAGAAAAGGCAGCAAGCCTGGAAAGGAAGCAGGTCTATATTTTGGCTAAACAGGGCATCCTTTGCAACCCCTACTTTGAAATTTAGCTCAGGAAAGTGTCAGCTTGAGCATCTGTCTTCCCCTGGTAACACCCAGGACAGCAGCAGTGTCACACGGACACAAGTGCAAAAACCTGCAGGGCTGGAAATCGTTATTTTATATTCAAAAGTGGCATACTGAAGCTGATCGTTGCTGCAAGCTTCAGTGACCACATGAGTACTTAAAGGCAAAATATATAACATTTTGTCTTTGAGTTGGCTTCTCTGTATGTTAACCATATTTTTCTTCACACTATCCTATTCGATAATTTGGAGTTTAGTGGAGACTGGAGCTTTTGATTTTATTTGCAGACTTACTAATTTCATTTGATTGGTTTGTCCTTCTATACAACCACACATACAAAATTACTGCAGGGAGTCATGCTTGCACAGAAAACCAGATAAATCCTTCAAAATAATAAGGATCTCTCTTGTTTGTTAGGAGTATTTTGTCTAAAACTATGCTCTTCTAATCAACAAAACTCGGCTAATATTCATCGTTCTGCTTTAACAATGGACAGGTGAACAGCAGAATCCATAATTTACAAAATATATACTGCCAAGACTCCAATTTATGAATGAACACTGAATCATTTCCCACCCCTTCAAATGTATTTCAGCCTTCTTGAAGAAGACAGACCTCTCTTTTACACTTCTCCCTCATCAGTTTTGCCACTGCATCCTTACATTCAAGCAAAGGAACAAGTGCTGGCAAATTGACCCCTCATGACAGATGGGTTACAGGCAGCATGAAGAGTTATGCTGTGTTGCCAGACAGAACTGCAGCCCTTTTTGTCTTTCTCTTATGTGAATGCAGGTGCCGTGGTTTGCTCCATTTGAACAGCATACACGTGGTTTTCATTACAGATGCGCTGAAAGCAGCCTGCTGTGCTGCAATACCCAGGATGGTTCATCACGAGAGACATCATTTTAACTGCTGGAGCATGAGCTAACACTCATGTGAGCTACCGCAGCCCGTCCTGCCTGCTCCCCTGCTCTCTGCAAAAGCCCAGAGCTGAGTATAGAGCACATGGCATCACTGTGCGTGCTGCATTGCTTGGAGAACGGGACTCAGGGAAAACATCCCACATGGAAGGGAATGACCCCTCCAGCAACTCCTGCAGAGAAGGCAAAGATGGACAAGCCCCAGCCATGCACATCTGCACTGGCATCTGCACTGGCAGGGAAATGACAGGCATCTCCCTCTGCCATGGCCATGTGGCCGCGGGACACTGCACACCTGAAGCAGAAGCAGCAGCTGAGTGGTGGAGGCACTTCTCCAAGGGGACGTCGGTGGCTCGCACTGAGCGACTGTCAGTTCACATCAGGTGGGGAGCTGCAGCACGTTGGCTGCCTGCAGCAGTGAACCAGCACTTGTCGGCTTGTTGGTCCTCCCAACTTTGGATTTCCAATGAGAAATGAAGTCAGAGGGAGGGTATCAGAAGCAAAAACAAGGACTGAGATGAAGACAGTGGGGAAAGGCAACCCTGTTTCTAGAGATCTGCTCATCAGGACATTGGCAGCATCATATTTGTGCCTTCTAGCCTTTCTTTTTTGAGGAAGGAGATTTAAGGAGCCTTTCTGCTCACTGCCACTAATAATTTTTCAGCCAATTGACTATTTTCAAGTACATTTTACAGGAAACTAACACATTTGAGGCTTTACCAACCACTTCTCTCCCTAGGTTGGAAAAATTAAGCAGCCAGGAAGAGAAAAGAGATCTTTTTAATCCTGTCACCAAGGGAAAGACTACAAGACAAGCTGCATCTTCCGTATATATCTGAGCACTCATGTGGTGCTCAAATTAAAGACAATTCAATGAAGTGTGCTTGCAGGAAGAGAGAACTCTTATTTGTGAGAGATGTGGAGCTGTTAAAAGTTTCTAGTTTGTGAGTTTGTTCAATTATTCATCCTTTCAGATGAATGTGTATACATGTGCAAACTTCTTGTATCTGCACAGAAAACCTGTGAATCTGTTGAATTTTTTTTGTTAGCAACAGTGTCCAATGATACATCTTATCACATCATAATGGAGTCTTATATTAAAACTGGATTTTTAAATGAAGGACATAAGTTTAAGGCTTTAAAACTGAGAGAGTTTTTTATTGCATGCCTTTCAAAGTTCTTTATAGCAACATAAAAGCATGCATAAATGTGTCACATAGAAAGATACAAGAACATCAGTGAAGCAGGCACAGTCAGATGGAAGAAAAAGGACCGACTTGGAGACCTGATGTTTATGGTACCCAGCCCTATAATTGCTAAACCTTGCACACTAAAATGAAATCCAGAATTACCATATTTTATTACCATAAAGTATGATAATACTTTAAAGATAGCAAACCACAACAGTACAACAAAGTAATTTTAAAACCCAAACAATATAAGATGTGTTTGTTTACTTCCTAACTGACAGCATACTGATTTTCTGCTATGGCTGCTTCTCAGATGGACTCAGCTGAGCAGTGTATTTAGAAAAACACAGCCCAATAATGAAATACACTGTTTGCTTAAACTCCAGCTGCTGCCCATCATTACTACTGTACAAGGACTTGTGTCAGAAAAACCACCAACACCCCCACATCCAGCACTATTCAAATTTCTCAGTGCCTGGAAATTGAACTACCATTGGCTGTGCACCACTTAATCCTCTTGGCACCATGTAATAAATCTAGAAGGCCTATGCTGAAAAAGCCCCTGATCACTGACTAACTGAATCAAGGAGGCACCCTGGTTCTTACTTATATCCTCTATCATTATTTCTTGCTTATGAAGTAATCTGCACTATCATGCATTCCAAATCCACTGGAGCGATAAGCATGAAGTGGCACTGACTCCTGAAAACATTAACTTCATTATTCAGTTCTACTAGAGTTTGGATCTTCAGACACAGGAGTCTATGAAAACCTCATCTGAAAAGAAGGATGTGCACATAATTTAAAGCCAAGACAATCATTAGTTTTGCTGGTAGTTATTGAGAAACACTAAAAGCAGAGGTAAAAGAGTTCAGAAAGCAACTTGCACATGCCATCAACTTGTATGAGAATATCATGTAAAACTGGTCACACAGGGACTTAAAAGGTATTAGGAAAGAGTAAATGTAAAGGGAGAAAACCAGACTCATTACAAGTTTGAAAATATCCACAGCTGCTGGCGTAAGGAGACTTGTTTCAGGGCCACAGAAATGGAGCCACTTATCTGAAACAATGACTGATAAATTATTACACAGCCTGTTTAAGAGTGATCAATGTCTGTTAATTTTCGCTCACGCCACCCCCTTGGCACATCACGAATCTCCTCTGAAGAGAGCAGAAATTCTCTTAGCATTTCTTCAAACCCCAACCAAGGAGATTTGGATAAGTTGCTATATTACCTAATGAAAAAAATGTAATTTTGTAAATAGCCTTTTTGCTGAGAGCCTGCTATCTAGTCAGTCCAGCACTATGAAATTGGAGGCTAAAAATTGCACCATGCTGTAAGAGTACTATTGAGCAATTTTGTTGCAAATGTCTTTTTGGTTTTTTTTACACGTTCATTTGCAATTTTCTTCTGAACAATCAATGTATTTTTAAGCTTACCGTGATTACTTGAGGAAGGAACATCAAGACACAGGGAGACAACCCTGTCCTTGCCTAGGTCTGCAGGCACAGCAGGCTTGGGAGACAGAAAACCACAGCCCTGTGGGTGGGGAGAGCTGAAAAAAAGGGGCCTCCCTAGGCTTCAGCAAATCTTTTCGGGGACAAAGAAGTAATTTCTGCAAAGGTTCCTTGAGAAAGCAACTTCCCACCTGGTAGCACACTGCAGGGCCTGGGGCTGCTCCTGTCCTCTGGCTGGTGGTGTCTGTGTAGGGGACACGGGGAGGCCTTCTTGTACAGAGATGTGCTCAGGCCCTTCTCACCGCACTGAGTTCTCTAAAAGCTATTAACCCTCTGTATGTTTCCTCAAACCTTAGAAAAGCTTTAGGGGGTTTAATGTAACATTTAACTAGATGCCTTTTAGCCCTTACAGAAGCAGTGCAGAATCTGTCCCCACAGCTACCACTTTATCAAGGCTGCATGGTTTGCGTGAAGAGCAGTAGTTACTCGTGATGCTCCCGCAGCGCCAGTTAGGGTTCCTCCTCTACCTATTCACGCACTGCTGGGCAGTGTTCTACTTTGATATTTGCCCTAGGGCAATTTCTGAGGCAAGACCTCCTCAGTCTCCTCCATTGGGATTTGCCATGAATCCTTCCTCACCCTCTCCATAGCATCCAATTGCCAGTTTATTAACTGTTTCTACACAGCAGGCAAGGCTCTTGGGACCTTCAGGAGCTTCTCCAGCCCAGAAGCTTCAGGGTCTTGCCAGATGCCTATAGTGACAGGTATATTTTGTAGATACAGACTGTATACCTTTTACCTTCTACAGGGACAGATATTTGGATGCCAAGGCCCTGCATGACAGTTTGCACAACACATGCAATAAAAATTTTAATAAAAAAGAAGTATTATGAGGATAAAGTTTGAGATAAAGGCAGCTTTTTCCTTTACTTGTGCTTTATTAATTGCTAACAGTGTGCTGACTAGCACACAGAAGAGAATTGGGTGGCTGTCTAAAGCCAAGACTCAGACCACATGTCGGTACAGAGCTTGGTCCCTGTGCCAGGCCATTCCCCCTCTAAATGGGGTGGCCCGGCCATCACCAAACGATTCCCCAAGATTAGTTAGTCAGGCAGACAGACACAGCCTTTGCACTGGGCCAGCCCTCTCCTCACACAGTTATTTTCAACAACCCATCTTGTAAACGAAGGTACAGGCACATTGCCCATCTGCCTGAGATAAACTGGGAAGAGGTCGAATCCTCGAGTCTCTCATCAGTTCTTAGACAACAACCTCTCTGTAAATTTCAGGCTCCTGGAATACGAATCAGCTGCGGGCGCTGGCTTAAAAACAGCAGCATTTGGCACTGTGTTTGTGGTGTGTTCCGAGTTAGAACAACAGCTCACTAATAATTTCCAAATACTTTTCAAAATTAATACTGCAGTAACTTGTTTCCAAAATTGCTGAAGGACAAGGGAAGGACACTGTACTTAGATGAAAGCAAAATTTAAAGAGATAACAACTTAGCAAATATGACCCTGACTTTTTGCTGCCCTGGACATTAACTGTAATACAGTAGATCTGCAGCACGATCATTAGTGCTTATTCCACTTCCTCTATTAGAGATAATAGCAAATACAATACCATCATTTCCTTACTGCTGATGGCAGCATTGCCAGACTCTTTTGGCTGTAAATCTTTTCTGTGTGTGCTGCAAAAGGAGCTTTGCTCTCAGCTTAAAACAGGTCTCCAAAAATAATTGTGACAAAATACTTCTGAAGCACGGTACTGATAAATCAGACTGGTGACATAATAAATCACACTCTATTTCCCTTCAAAAATTTAAATGCATCATTAATGGGAAAAATTAGTTTTAAATCTGGTCACAACAAACACAAAAAACAAACAAATGGAAGCTAGCAAAATGATGAAGATACTAATTCAAAATCATCCTCTAAACAGATTATCCTATGTACAAAACCATTACTTAATGTTGCTTCAGAAACAGCACATTTAGGACACAAATGCAATCCTCTCCTAGGTAGTGGCAGCACTTTAGTAGGTTTCCTATGTAACTTGACAGTTTGTCTACTTGCTTATTTTTCTCGACAGCAATGTGCTAGAAAGGTCCCCCTGGGACACTCATGAAGCCCTTGTTAAAAAGTTGTCACCAAATGGAAGAAAAGGCTGAGATGATTTCCTGGCTTCCACGGGGCCATCTCTGTATGTGATGTGTTAAGTCATCCCTCTCAGAGACGATTCATCTTCAAGCCTCACAAATAAATTTTGAAGAAATAAACACTTTGTGCCCGGAATACATCAAATGGCAATTATTTTTTAAATTAAAAAAACCCAACAACAATGCCTTTGGATGGATACTGTCAATTCTTCCTAAAAGTCACAAAGTGGCATGCCACATTTGTGGCAATGCTTGCAGTTCACATTCAAGGGAATAATGTTTATAATTGCCCTGCAAAACAAACCTTGATACCAGCCCAACCAGTGGTCTCGCCTGCCTTCACTGACAGCAATTATAAGGCATATGCATGCAAATGAAAAGACTCTCCTATTATTTCATTCCTGCTCTCTGTCTGAAATCCTGCCTTGATATATAGGGTTTATTATGCATATGAGGCATGTTAATTTACAGAAGTCCTTTAAAGAAACATTGTTAGAGGATCTTTATTCTGCAGTCTACTACAATCACTATTAAAGTGGGTGTTTGTGCCATTTCAAGAGGCTACACGCAAGATCACATCAGACAGTATATGGTTCTTATTATGGAGACTAATCTCCATATTTTTTCTTGTGCTGTGATTTGCCTATGAAAATATAATTATAATTGTGATTTGTGTACTAGGTAAGCTGCTTTGAAGCTAAAAATGATGCAGTACAAAAGAAAGCAATTCTGTTCTGTTGCCTTTTTAAATGAGTAAGGAAGTCAGAAACATATCTTATGTGTGGATACAGAGGAGAGAGGAAATCCGTCATGTCGCGTGTGACAAAGGCAGGCAGCCCAGTGGAGAAACCCCTTTTGGACACAGCCTTGATGGGAAGCAGAGACAGATACAACGGCTGCAAACCTGGCAATCAAGGCTGATGTGGAAGCTGACGGCTCTCCTTCCCCTCTGCCTCCAACAGCCTGTAGAATAATTGGGACCTCACAAATTAACATGCATGACATTGATTTTCACATACTTTCCCTATAGAACATAACTATGCAACAATGCAGTTACACCCTTGGGTATAGGGAAACCATCTGGGTAAAGAAAAGGTCTTTATTGTTTCCTAGCTCAGAGAGATTTTAAGCTCTATATAAATTTATATTTTCAGAAAACAAGCTATCTTTCAATTAAGTAAAAGAAAATATCAAAGAATACTAATAATTTCAATGCTTTAACAGATGAGAGAGCCCAATTTGTAATTAGAGCTTTACATCTATTTTAGTAAATTTATTTGAATAAAAAGCGGATCTCTCAGTATAATTTTCAAATTGCTCTTAGATTTACGTATCGCATGCTTGCATATCATGCACAAAATGTGCAAATCTCTTATCCACTTAAGCATAATTCCAGCTAGGCATTTAACTGGAAATGGATACAAGCAAGTATCTGATTTCTGCACAGCTCTGCAGAGCTTCACATGCTCAATTTGTGCAAGACCTACTGCCATAAGCCATGCAGATGTCCTTAACATTACATTTTTTACATTAGCAATTTGTAAGCAAAGACAATATTTTACAAAAATCCATTTTTTTAAGCATGCTGCTCGAGTGATTGTAGCTGAAGAAACTACCTATGGGAAATAATGAAACATGATGAATGAGTGCACAAACACTGCTACAGTTAATGTTCATGTAGTGGATCTTCAACTCCTGATCTAAATAGCTTCAAAACATTTATCATCTAACATAGTTCTTACAATTAAAAATTCAGAACCCTCCTGTATTTCTCTGCCAATGACTACATACTAAGAAGGGGACTCTTTTTTTTTTTTTTTTTTTTAATCTGTGAATACAGTGCAAAGTACTAATAAAAGATGTCAATAAAAGGAGAGGACCTGGAAAATATTGGATGCCTTGCAGGCCACACTTCCGAAGTGACCAGAATTTTTAGCTAGTACTAGACATCTTGCTAGATTTCTTTACAGGGATGACTCCACTATCCTCCATTTCTGTTGGCCAGTTTGGTACTGTGGCAATATTCCAGAATTTGGTTTTGTAATTCTCCCTTTCAATGTCACTTTCACATTTGAGCAAATTGATTTACGTATAACTAATAGGAACAAACTCTGCATATGTCCAGATGTGTTCATGTCTTATCACTCATTAGCGTTTTCTAAAAATTGAACTATCTTAGTATTAATAAAAAATTAACTTTTTAAAGCAAGGATTTGAGAAATGAAGAAGAACTTGAATACACAGCAATTTGAATTTTATGTTACTTTGCTACAGTTATCTTTAATACAAATTAATTTGCCCATAAAAAGCCACTGTTATGAAATTACTATTGCTTCTTCAATGAAGAGCACTCAGCAGTGTCAACACTGCAGCTACCACAAGCCATCCCTGCAAATCTGGTGGAGACTGTGGCTGGTCACACAGAAGAGCACATTTTTCCTCTTTATCCTCTTCAACAAGCCAAGAGAAAATATTGCCCAGTTGCAAATGGTAGAAAGGGCGTTTTTTTTCCGGTTTGATTTTGTTTTACTCTTCAAGGTGACAGGACACTGAAGGAGGTCAGCTCCACGTAGAAAACATTCTTTTCCTCTTCATGTGGTCCAGGGAAGTTCAAAGACTTTTGTCTCCCAGTCCTCTTCCTGAGAACAGGAAGACTATCTGAAACACCAGCAGCTAACACTAATAGCTGCTATGAGAAGCCCAGAAGCATTTTTACCTGTTCTTCACATACCACAGTTTTAGGACACTAGACAGACAGCTAGTGAGTGCACTGAGCCAGCTTTGGGGACAGAAGGACAGCAGAGAGCAAAGACTACTGTTGGATAAAGTTATGCTTCTAGGAGTTTTTCACTCACAGTTGCTGAACTGAGAGCAAACTAGCAGGCAAAGATGAAGACCACGTTACTAAAAAATGGACAGGAGACAAGGTATCCATTGCAGCCCCAGTCAAGACTCCATGTGACAATAAGGCATTTCAAAAATCACATCTTGGGTGTCCTCCACCTGCAGTCCATTTGACATGTCTGATATGCAGAACCACCCAACGTGTTATATGAAAAGTGTAAAACAAACAATAAAAACAACAAATACATAGAGAGAAATCTGGCAGGCAAAATGATATATCCTCACAATTAGTTTTCCAGGATATTATACCTGATAATCTGATAAGGAAAAGGCACACTAAGGGCTTTGTGTTTCATCAATTAAAAAGGGGCACCAAATACCCCAAGATATGCTTTGCTATAAAAATCAGAATGAACAGTACAGGTCTTGAACCTCTTGGGCCACTGGCACTAATTGCTCTGAACTGCTCCCAGCTCAGGAACATGGGTATCAACATCACATCTCGCTGAAGGTTCAAGTTCAGTTTCTGTGAGCAATCCTTACCTCCCAGGCAAGCTTAAAACTAACAGTGCTCCATTCCACTACAGTGACAGGAGATAAATGGAGAATTAGCACAAAGAAAGAAAACTGATTCAGTGGCTAGGTTTTCTATGTTGTGTTTTTCCCTGCACGAATTACCACAAAAGTAATAAAAAATTTCTCATGCATATTGAAAACGTTTTCTTTTTCTGAGAAAGACAACAAATAAAAGGGTCCTCATTATACATTTCCTCAATTAAATTGCAATGGTGCTTTTAACTGCAGATAGATGCTGTGCCTCTTTTCAATTCAGCGTTCACCTGCCTCTTCTTCCAAAAGGTTGCCGTATAAATTTCCCAAAATGAAGAGTGTGTCATAGTTCAAATGTTAAATCTGAACAATCTCTGTGCTTTTCTTCCTGTTCCTGTCAGCAGGTTAGAAGGAGAACAGCTAAGCGGGCCCTGCTGTCTGGAAACACAATATGACACCATGATCCTTAGCACAGAATTGCAGCTGGAACAGCAAATTCCAACCTGTCTTACAGTATCAAGCATTGTTCCTTTTACTAACACCTGCATATGCAATAAACACACTGAATCTGGCCTAAATCTGCAAGTTAATGAAATACCACTTTCAAGCAAACATTCTGAAAATTTGACAAATTTTTACATTTCCCCTTCCTCCCTCATTGGAAAAGCAGAGACTGATGTGTTTTGGTAGCTTTAGATCAGAACTGCTTCTTCCTAACCATACCCTGAACAATATTTATGCCAGGAACGGACTCAGAAAACCACAGGGAGAATGGAAAATACTCAGGATACAGCAGGGAATGGGGAGACATCCAAAGGAGCAAATGCCTCCTCTATAAAAATGGAAATCTTTTGCAAAATCTTTTAAAGAGAGGAAGTCAATGTTCTTCAATATCTACATCTATAATGCATTAGATTACTCCTCTTACATATGCTATTCCCCAATTTGGTTTCTATTTTACACAGGTTTTTATCCTGTGTTCTAATCCACGATACATGTGTCTATGAGCCAGCAATATGCCCCTGTGGCCAAGAAGGCCAGTGGCATCCTGTGGTGCATCAAGAAGAGTGTGGCCAACAAGTTGAGGGAGGTCATCCGGCCCCTCTACTCTGCCCTGGTGAGGCCTCATCTGGAGTACTGTGTCCAGTTCTGGGCTCCCCAGTTCAAGAATGACAGGGAACTGTTGGAGAGGGTACAGCGAAGGGCTGCAAAGATGATTAGGGGACTAGAACATCTCTCTTATGTGGAAAGGCTGAGGGACTTGAGTCTTTTTAATGTGGAGAAGACAGAGTGGGGAGCTGATCAACGCCTATAAATACTTAAAGGGTGGGTGTCAAGAGGATGAGGTCACTCTTTTTTCACTGGTGCCCAGTGACAGGACAAAAGGAAATGGGCACAATCTGGAACATAAGAAGTTCCATCTAAACATGAAGAGGAACTTCTTTATTTTGAGGGTGGCAGAGCACTGAAACAGGATACCCAGAGAGGTGGTGGAGTCTCCTTCTCTGGAGACATTCAAAATCTACCTGGACATGTTCCTGTGCAACCTGTTCTAGGTAGACCTGCTTTGGCAGGGAGGTTGGACTAGTTGATCTCCAGAGGTCCCTTCCAACCCCATATCATTCTGTGATTCTGTAATACTTAGGTGTCCCTGCCATTTTCTTTTGTGAAATTTAACTTTATTTTCTACAGAACTGAGCCTTAGGTTTCTTTCCTGTTTGCCTCAATATACTTATTCTTCTTAACAGTGTGCCTTTTAAGGCCTGGCTAAGTGTATATTGATAATATAACACATTTTCCATGTTCAGAATTTCAGAATTCTATGACGTTTATACCCTGGTTAAATTCAGCTCATTACTGGTAGCAAAAACTAAGATCTGTTGGTCACCGCTTTCTCCAGCAAACACTAACTCAATGATTGTATAGAAAAAAAAAAAAAAATACCTAATGTCTACTTTTCTTTGAATGCCAGAACCTCCAAATATTTTAATAAATTCCTCAGGTTCTCACCCAGTCTTTCAAAGTCTGATTACCTCATTTGGCCGAAGCTCTAGTTGTTAGAGACACCAGTGCCTCAGGGTCTGCAAAATACACTTGCAAGCTGCACATTTGGGGGAGGTTCTTACCTACTATCATACAGCTCATTATCAGACTGATCAAAGTTCACTGAAATGAATAGAATCCTTTAATCTAGATTTTCCCTCTCACACCTGCACGCAGCTAAGTGCCCTCAGTCTTTGCAATTGCATCTGAGAATTCAGCATGCTCTCTGTGAATTTAAGCTGACAAGGAACTGAATAGAAGTGTGGGCATACAATGCTGCTTGAAGTGGTAGAAAATTGAAATAAAAAAATGAAAACCAAGGGGGTCCCACATATACTTACAGGAAAATGTTCCTATCTAGACAAGATAATGGCCAGTCATAATAAAACAACCTATTATAAATCGTGATGGGAAATTACTTAGACTACTGGATGAGTTCAAAACTACATATAGAACGCATGCTAGTAACAACCCTAATTACAAAAGGTAAACTCTTAAAAATAATTTTAAATTTAAATATAATGAAAAGACTGATTTAACCCTCAAGAAACCTATCACTGACATTAATGCAGAATTGGCAAGAAGGAACATGGTTTATTTTTAGTGACAAATATAAGATTTTGAAAGCACACATCAAAAAAAAAAAAAAAGAAATCAATGCCATTTTCTTAAGTCTGATCAGCTAAACAGTAGATGACCCTTACAGAAAACATGTATGTCTTTTTCTGACCAATATTTCAAGTATTATTTAAATTCCATGACATCAGTAGCTTATTCTGCAAGCCAGGCAGCAAGTATCTATCTGGCCTCAGGATCATTCATTAATTACACAAAATAAAAAAAAACTGCTACCAGAATAAGCATTCAAGAAAACCCCACTGCATATATCTGATCCTCTGAGAAGGAGGGAAAGGACAATGATGTGCCAAGAGAGATTGCCCTTGAATGCATCCTCTCTCAGGAATGAAACTCACTCTGTTCTGAGATGTTGGGTAGCAACAAAACCTCCCTACCTGTTCTGAACAGCAAAAGAGCTAAAAAGATGAGGTCTGGTTTGCCCTAGATCTGTACAAGCCTTTTATCTTATGAATGAAACTATACATTCCAGCTTGAAGAACAATGGAAGAATAATAAAAAAGGTGGCAATGCGGAAGAGAGAAAAAAAGGTAATTTGTTCCCACGAAGGGCAAATAGAGTCACAGACTGGGAACACCAGATAAGATTTAACCAGAAGAAAGAAAGAAAAATCATTGAAACAGACAAAAAGGATGCCATGGTCTTCAAAGCACGACCAGTTTTGTTATTTTCTCTGTTCTTAGGAGGACAGGTGTCTGATACATTTATGCTGGTTTGTGACCTGGAAGATTAAGACTCATTTTCTGTGGTCTACTCTGCTCGTTTAATTTTTGGTAAGACAGTTAGAGTTAGGCTTACAGGTATTCAGATATTACAAGAAGCAGATACACCTAGAAGCTTTGTAGGATTATTTTTTTTAAAGAGTATTAGTCGATTTGCTTTAACAATTTCAAAAGAAACTGGACAAAAATGCATAGGTGCTTTTAAAAACCCACTCTACGCTTTTGATTAAATCCTTTAGAAGTGTCTCAAAAAATCCCTTTGCTAAAAGAAAACATAATGACTCCTTAAGTTAATGATCCACTGTGAGGACAGATCCATTACTACAGTAACAGCCCTTAACAAGGGATTTAGAAAACAAGTATAGACTAGTTCAAGAGAGTTCGACAAAGGGAAGGCTGAATGCTTCTTTGCTCGGAGCAATTTCTAAAAAGTGCAGAGATCAAAATGCCTACACAGTGCCAGGAGGGTATTCCTTGGCATGGTCTATTGAGGGGATTGTACAATTATTTCATTTTAAGAATTACCCATGGATATATTTCCTTTTACTCCAGAAAGATTACTCTGCTGCAGCAGTATTTTCCAGTTTATAACATTAACTCCCATTCTGTGCACAAATGCCATTCTATCAAGTTTACAGTTCCAATCTACACAGTATTTCAGCTGGGCTGCAAAGATCCGAAGTTGGGAACTGCCACTTCCATAGCTTTTCCAGCTTTGGCTTAGATGTTCAGTGTCAGCTGTAAGAACAGAAGTCATTACAGGTCATCCTGGCTAGTGATCTAGTATAAGGTTCTATATAGAGGTCAGCTTCTTAGCTTTCGTCCATCACTGTTCCATTGATTTCAACCAAGCTATTACAAATCATATAACCTGGAGATCTTCAGTTGGTTCCTGGCTTTTAAAATAAAGAGCTGAAACACCTTCTGAAACATCTTTCAGCAAAACTTAATCACCATTTTTGCAAAAGAATGATAAATAATGTAGCACCATCTTAACTGGGGCACTTCCATTGGAAGAAAAAAAATGGTCATAAAATAATAATCTGACCCAATTTTAAGAAGTTTATTCAAATTATGCTGAGCACATTATGCTGAGCAGCTAAACTTAGATTTATAATTTAGATTACTTTGCATGAATGACTCAGTAAGCATCAGATCATTCAGAAAGTAGCATGAAGTGAACATGATGGTCTTGCAGTATTCCTGGTTACTGCAGTAAACACCACTTCTCACATCTTATTTAGTGTGAACAGGTTTAAAAATAATGCCAAACCATGATTTATAGGGGTTTTCTACAATGGGGTATTTTGTTACCATCCCAGGTAAATATGCCCAGATTGGCCTGTTCCTTCTGAGTAACTGCATTACTGCTGTAACAGCACTCTAACTTTTTCTCAACTCCAGGTACCTTCCACAGAGCTCAATCATCACCACCAGTCCTTTCCTGAGGACAGACCTTTTGACACTGCATCTCCATGGATGATCTGTACAGATCCTGCCTCACCACTACCATCCTTCAAAAGATCCCTTCAGGCTGACCTCTCTTTTTTCCCATGTGATCAACATTTGTTTTTTGTTTGAAAAGTCTGACAGTACGGAAATACACCCAAAGTCAGTCAAGTCTCATCTGCACTATTTACAAGCCTCTGGGCACTTGTGTCTGCTCCAAGATCTTTGCAGTCTTTCTGCTACCTGGCTGCTTCACCCCCAATGTCTGCTGCAGACAAACACACAGTGCCATTGGATAAAATCCAAAATATCTCCTGCTGACTCTGAAGTCAGATGGCCAGGCTCAACAGAAGGCAAAATCTTTAGCACCTGTCTCTCCTTAGGCCTTGCTAATATCTTAGTTTCACAAAGTAAAATCGTCTCTATGTTTCAATTTGTCTGAAATGCTCCGAGTGCCAGCTGAAATGGCAGCTATGGCAGCTGGACTGTTTTTTCTTGCCCAACGTGTCCCCTCTTTTCTCCACTGGAAGTGATCAGTCCTAGCACATAGACTAGGCATCTGAAAAATTAATTTCTAAAGTACTTTCCCAGCATGTGTTTGCTGGTTTGGTGAACATCTGGTGTGAAATCAGATGGAAGAGCTACAAGTGACTGAGAAGTACGGATCATGTACAGAAATACTGCATGTAACCATTAGAAGCCTTCATCTTTTTTCTCAAAAATCTTTATGCCTTTCTCTATGCAATAGAATGTGAAATAGTTGTACAAAAATTGACATGTTTGAAAACCTCACAAAATATAAAGGAAGAAAGTATATTAGGAATTTCACAAACTGGCACCAAACTTTGTTCTGATCTCTCTCAATATTACTGTCATTCTGTGTATGTACAGGCAATAAGAGCAGTGAGAACTGACTTTGGGTTGGATATGTTGTAACCTGCACTATCCACTTTCCCAGTAGTCCATACTTCCTTGCAATGACCCTTGTTTGTATAAATGCTCCTGCATAGTGGCGAAACCTGTGACGGGTCATCTTCAGGCCAACAACTGCAAATGAAGCGTAACCCCTTTCATGGCAATATTCTGCAGCAGTCTCTGACTCAAATTCTTGTAACTCTTTACCCAGCTAACATATCCATTCAATCTATCATCTTTTTAAGTTGAGAGGAGAAGTAATGCACGCTGTTTTGTTTAAGGTTCCAAATAAATTACTGTGACATACTCCATAAAAAAATGAATGAGAGACCAAGCAAGTGCCCCTGATTTCAAATTACTTTTGGGGCTAAAATGATCAGTACTGAACTCCACAGGTTTTTGAGACTGGACAGAGCATGCACTCCACTGTAACAGATGACTTAGGGCATTACATGTATTGCTAACTGCCCTTCAAAGTGACTTTTTGCCCTTCAAAGTGCCACTACCTTAAAAAAAAAAATCAATACAAGATTAATTATAGGAGGGAACTCTTCTAGACTGTCTACAGTGAACTCTGCTTCTTGCACACCTAAGTGTTTATTGAGCCATTACAGGTGAAAGATCAGGTGCTGAGCATGTGATGCTAGATAATACTCACAGCAACCGCCTCCAGGATTTGTTTAACAGCGTCAGCAGCATCTCGTTCACTGTAGTAACCCTTTTCCACAATCCTACAGAAAAAGCAACAGGAGAAACTGTGTTCAGGATTATGCATTAAGGTAAGCAAACTGTGCCGGCAAAAGCTTCTTTTCAAAAATGAGCAAGGAAACAATCAAATGTGTCTCTGGTCTGCCTACTAAAGAATGAAAAACAACCCTTTTGCAATTTAAGCTACCTTTGATTCCCAGTTAAATGAAAAAGTGGAGACAAAATATCAAGTAGGTAAGAAGCTCATAATATACACGCATTCAGTTGAAAGGTTTTGGAATTTTCTGAAATTCAGTAAATCTGAATTACTCTAAGATGAAAATAGGTATCCTTTAGGAACTGCTTTTTCACTTTTTTATACAAACCTAAGCTTTCCCCCTGGCCTTATTTATTTATTTATTTATTTATTAAAGAAAAGCACTGTGCTATTCACACACAGATCTGAATTATTCAAGTGAAATGGTCGGTGTAAAAATTTACTAGCTTCAAATTATCCCTCATGTAAAATGGGGTGAACACTTCTATTTTTTCTCCCATCAGTAGAAAACTGGGGGCTCTGTAGCTAAAGAAACACAGTTTCATTAAAACTAAACCTATAGGTGTTTCTCTTCTTAATGTAAATAGCCAGTATGTCATGTCTATTATGCATAGATGACATGTTATAGCTTGATTTTATAAATACGCTGACCATGTGTACCTTATGGTAAGTTTAGCAATATTTATGAGTTCTGAACATCTGAAAAACCTTGTCTTTCTCCCTTTGCTTTTACATCACTTGAACCTTGTTACAAGAAACAAAACCTCAACTTCCTTCTTTACTACTGTTATTTCCCTGGAACCTTACCATGATAAAAACATTAAGAAAGAAAATAGTTTTTTGTGTTAGGATAATGTTCTGAAGCATTGAATTTCAACGCTGCCTAGAAAGGGCAGCAAGGGTTATTGCACATTGTGGGTTGGCCTCCCGTAGCCCAGCTGTGCTACCACAGCACTTTCCGAAGAACACGGCCAGTGGCACAGGGTCTGGGGACTGACTCAGGATTTGCATTGCGTGTTCTCCAAGAACTGCCATTACAGAATGAAACACTACATAAACTCATAGTTCAGTTTAAACAGAGTCATCAAAAGACACAGACTTGTACAATGACATATAAGAAGTTAATAAAAGAAGGATCTATCATTAACACATACTAATACTTCATTTAAGACACCCAACAGTCATTTTACTATTGTATTTAACTACACAGAGTATTTGTGAGATATAACAATTCCCTCTCAGAGCTTCACCTTAAAGGTCAGTTCTTTGACCTGAAGTTTCAATTTTTTACCATATTAATTTTTCAAAACCCAAGAAAACACAGACAGATACTGTCTACAAACAGAACCCATGGTGCCTATGAGACATCTTATAAAATGATCTCCTGCAAACACACAAGCCAGTTTTACAAAACAATGTTCTAAAACCCCCATGAAGCAGGACAGTAGGAAGCCTATAATGTCTGAAGACAAAAGTTGCTGGAAAGACGTTCTGCCTCAGAGTCCAGAAACAGACTCTACTTGTGGCAAGAAGGGTATACTTCTTTCTCCCTATTACTCCTGTTTTGCAGTATCTTTTAAACCCTTCTCTGAAATAACAGACACACATTGAGCTACCCTCAGTCCAACTCTTTACAGCTTTACAAAAGCTGACAGGAAAGGTGTTGACTAATGTACATATGAAGAACATTATCCCATACTCGTTAGAATATTAGACAGAGTAAGAAACAATGCAAAGATAATAATCCACCAGAAACAGATGTAACAAGCGTGGCACTGCGGAAAATACCCTATACAGGGATACTCCTAACCAGCTGCTATTATTTTACCTTAAAAGCCATTGTCTTCACAAATACCTAAGTCTGTTCATACAGCACCAGTAACAGCAAGCAATTCCTCTCAAGCAGGAGTTCTTCTATTTCACCATGATTTCTTGGCTGCATAATTATTTGGCCTTATTTCTAGAAGCTTTTTTTTCTGGCAGCCCTTCAGCAACCATCCCATATTCACTGCTTTACCTTCTTTGCATTTTTGTAACTCCAGCCCTTCCTCTGCTTTGGTCATCTGCTTAAACCATTAGGGAGAACTTTACTTGAATTTACCACCACAAGGATAAAACAAAGCAAATTTTACTCAATGAGACATTATATTAGGCTTTTAGCCTCAAGCTTGGGAAAAAAGTTACAAAGAAATCATAGATTACACAATAAAATGCTACATTACGCTTGAAAGTAAGATCCTTCCTTAATTATTTCAGGCTGAATCATTCGCCTCTGGTAGATCACATGGTGAGACCTGAGCCCCACTGACCCTCTTGCCAGGGTCTCTGTTCCCCCAAATATACTGGTTTGGTTTCCTCCTCGTTTTTAATTCAAATAAAGTATTCAGCATCAGCCAGCAGGTTCCTCTCTGTAGCATCCATAAGCAGGAAACAAGAGAAATTGATGCTCAAGACTGCCTTCTTGACCACAGCGTGTAAAAAGTAGCCCACCCTAAAGTCGACAACTATATGTTGGTAAGGGCAGGATATTGTTCTCATTATTTATGTTAAACATGCAACAGAAGAAGTGCACAGGCACTGAAGATGAAGCCATTGTGAATTTACACTTTGCAATCTATAAATGTAATGAAGTGTGGCCCCATTTTTCAGGAGAGCAATAAAAACCAACTATAGAATTATTCTGCAACGCACCTGACTCATCCGCTGATGTTACATGTGAATAACATGCACTGGCAAAGCCAATTACAGCTTATGTCACATGCAGTTAACTTCCTATTTTTTTCAGAAGTCTAGATTCCAGACTTGTTGACAATACAAATCTAATTCTTAATAATAATCTAGCAAATAGCAAACCTAATGTTCTTTAACAGCAGTACATGAAAAAAGACATACTTCTTGCTAAAGATGAAGATTTATTTCTAAGGGTGCTCTGCTTTAAAACTAAAACCTGGCTATTAGGTAGCAGGGATGAGTACTGAAAGAAGATTATCCTGTAGTTTAGGTCCTGTAACAATGCTGGGGATGATTTGCATATCTATTTTTTCCATCCACCTTGCAATAGTTTACATAATACAAATGGTTGGTGTGCCAGTTTGATTTATTATAACAACACTCCTACCTGAGACCAGTGAAGCTTCTTTGCAAGGATTTTTCAATTTCAACCTGCAAATTAACAGTGACTCATTGCCCTTTTTTCCTTAATGGGAAGGAAACCTGCAAACATGTCTTATTTTGTATTATGGAAGCAAACCCATTTATTTATACTTAGTTTACAGAATGATCCTTAAGAAAAGCATGGATGAAGAAAGATTACACAATCATTGAGAGGACAGAAAGACAGGAACAGCAACAATAAGGAACTAATTAAATACTCCCTTTGATATGTAAATGAAAGAGCCAGGTAGGCCAAAAGAGCTGTGGGGAGAAAAACTGTGAGGAAGACAGCAGGGAATCCAGCAGAAGGGATACAGAAATGCTTGAAGTCAAAGAATAAAAAAAGCTTGGAAAAACAATGGATTTGGTGTTGCAAACATCCAGGAAATTCAAGACAGCACTTCAAATTGAAGATGATACTCTAGAGCATGCAAAAATGTGAAGTGGGTAAGATTCGTATTCTAATCACATTTGTGTAGAATCCCTTTTTTATGCTTGCATGTACGCATTTATTGAAATACGCTGATCCAGTTGTTTACACTTGTACATCTAACACATGCACATCTAACAGAGTATGTACTGACGGACACTGAGCTACAGGTCTCCTAAAACACAAACTAGTGTTTAATCTCGTCTTTCCAAGGACATGCAAACATATTCGAGACAAATCTGCCTCTTTCTCTGAAGAGAAGCAGGGAAGTTACTTCCCTGCCACCAGAGACGGAGAGATGCCCCTTATGAACAGCCCTATTCACCCCGGTGCCAAGATGCGTCCCTGCCTGCCGTCCACTCACCTGCAGAGACCACCCCACTGTGCCACCCAAACCAGAGCTCATGGCTGCTCCACCAAAGCTGCTGCGAGAAGCTCAGAGGTGGAAAAGCCTTGGGCTGTCAGGTAACAAAGATACAAAAAATTTAGTACTGAGCAGAACCACTACCCTTGGCGTCCCACTGCCCAGTAAGCGTGTGGAAATGGTATCATGTATTTCTTGAGATGCCTGTTCTCTTATACACAGCAGGTAGTTGAAATTTGGCAGCTTCCACATGATCGTCAAACACGTGTGTTTAGTGATTTGCAAAAATCCTTACAAACTTCCGCCGAGCCTTTCCAGTATTTCTGTTCCCTCCGAGTACTGCAAATTTTCTGGCAACACAAATCCTTTAGTTTTGCAGCCGGTTTGCAGCGTGGCTTCTCTCTACCACAGAAATGCAGCACTTGCTATATGTTGCTTGCAGTGCTTCCATTATGCACATCTTCATCAGACTATCCACCAGCAGATGTATAAACTCTTACCAGCATTCACCATATTTCTGCAGCCTGCAGTATAATTTTGGAAGACTGTGTTCTGGATTTTACTCCTTTTGGGACATTCACAGGACTTGGAACTATGCTTTAATTCACTACATCTGTATGAAACCACTGAAAGCTGTGGGATATCACAGTAAAGGGAGGTAGCTAGTTGGCACACTTGCTCTGCAGTAACTTTATTACCAGCAGGGAAAAAATAAAAGGAAGAGCACAGTCCTGCTAAACTAAACACATTTGATCTGAAAATCAATGAAGACAGAGATGGGGAATCCCAACGTGTCATTTTAGAATCAATTTTCAGAACAGTATTAAAATTATATTGATATGCAATTTTACAGTTGACTGGAATACATGAATCTGGGGATTAATGACAAGGATGTTAGGCAGCAAGTGGAAACAATCAATCTTCTACAAAAACAAACAAGTGAACATTTCATCACAGGCGGAAAGGACTAGGCTTCGAGTTTGATTTTCCAATGAGCAACAAAACAGAGGGCCAGCTCTTTCAAAACCCAGCAAGAGAAACAGCAGTGGCACAGCTGCAGTGGTAAGAAAGGAATCAAACCCACCCAGCAACCAACCCGCTGTGAACAAGCGGAGAGCTCGCTCATTGCCGGGGGATGCTGGACAGGGATAGTCACTGATGGCACACACTTAAATGACTGATGGATTGACTGATTGCATGACTTGATTGGTGGTCTGATGCCAGACTGCCAATACCTTAACCTCCCAATCAGCACGGGCTGCTGCCTTGGCAGTGAGACCTTGCTGCTAAGACTGAGGAAGGCTTTTATGTCCTTCACCAGGCAGAGCCACTCTAAGCCCTGCACGGTGACAGCTCCTGAAGCTTGTCATCCAGACTGCCAGGAGCAACACAGAAGAACCACTTCTGGTGCAAGAAATGGGTATTTAACCAGCTCCCTGACCCTGATAACAAAGTCTCTTTCTCTTTTGTTTTTTTCTTGGGTATGGGAATCCAGTGCAACGACTACTCCTGCAATTTTAAACACAAGCTATTCTCCACCCCAACTCCTTGTGATCAAGAAAATTTGAAGTCTTACCCACTTTGACTAACTTACTTTTTCCTCCCCCACACTCTAAATGGCCTAGTTCTCCTATTTTTAGCTTTATTTCTCTGCTTCCCTCCCACACAGGCCACCCTACCCATCCTCCAGCCTTGTCTGAAATCTGAGCAGGAAACTCCTGTTTTTTGCTTCCCTTACCTCAGATTGGTTTTATGCTAATCAATCAAAACAGTTACTCTAAAATTTGCAGTATCTAGCCATCATTTAATAATGCTACTATAAATACCATTTCTTCACACTGTGGTGTTCATTGCATTTCAGTATTAGATTAATTTAGGAACATGTCATGTAGCTTGCAAAAGGCTTGCTAAATCTATTAAGCCATCCAAAACAGTAACATTTTTTATTACTTTATCAGTTTCCAACATCATTTCTCTTTACTTTCTTCATGCTATGTATTTGCTTTTTAGATAATTCTTTATAAAAATTGCAGTATTAAAAAAAAGACATCACTGTCTTTAAAGTTATTTTTATTCTGCCTCTAGCTGGCTTTTACCTGAAATTCTTGTATCACATCTTACCTGTGAGCTTCATCGTTACATCATGTACAGCCTCAGGCAAGCCACTGTCCAATATAAATACGAGATCTGTTCCAAAGCCAGTATATACTAATAATTTTTTAAAATATTGGGTTCTGTATAATAAATGTTAATTTATCTAAAATTCTCGGGTTGTCATGGAGATTTTTTCTGTACATATTTACTTAATTCTTATGTAATTTCTTATATTTCATTAAAATGAAATTAAAATATTTTTATAAGGTAAAGTAAGACTGAAAATTAGCAGAAACAGGAAAAGAAAATGACATCACTCTATTTGACAGGAAAAAGGTTTCCACAAGGAACAATTTCTCAGTGAATGATTCCCAGATTTATTGGCTCATACCTGTAATGAGGCGATTCCAATTCCTTGTTGTTTTAATGCATTTGTTAGTTAAAAAGTAAGGTTTCTCTCTAAATATTTTCTCTCTAAATATTTACGTATTTTCCATACTACAACATTTATAAGTAATAAATATAAAACAAGTAGCTTTGATTCAGTTTGCTGATTCTACCTTATTTTATGACCATTTTCATAGTTCAGTGCAGACTAACTGTAACTGTCACTAGTGACTAAAACTGCCTGCCCATGATCTGAAGAAGGATAATGGGAAATACAGAACTGGGTTTGGATCTGACTCCAAGTCACACAAACTAGACATTTTTCTTCAGTACCTTGTTTAGAAGTGAAATGTAGCATTGCAGCTTTGGTCCGAGTGGGTTCATCCATGCTTCCAGTGCAGCAGCCATGGGAGCAGGATGCTGGACACAGAGAGCACAGCCTGGGGGGAAGGTCAGCTTGAAAACAGCCTCTGTGTCTGCAGCCTGGGTCCAGGATGTTTGGGGCCATTTAAAGCAGGGAAAACCTGACGGAGGAGCCAGCATGGCTCCATCACGGGTCCCTCCGGTTTCTCCTCAGAAACCAGGAGAACCCTGTTGTGGGGCCGCACAGCAGCAAGGATGTGGTGCATCTGGCACAGCACATCCCTTCCATGCTGGTGGGCAGCTAAGCCCCACTAAAACTCAACACTGATGCTCACAGGGGGTCTGAGACCATGAGACTGTTGTGGCTGCCCCATCCCTGAAGGGGTTCAAGGCCAAGCTGGATGGGGCTTTGAGCAACCTGGTCTGGTGGGAGGTGGGTTGGAACTGGATGATCTTTAAGGTCCCTTCCGACTCTAACCATTCTATGATTCTATGATTCTATGATTCATTCAGGAAAATTATATTCCCTCTGTTGTCATTAAATACGAGGCAGTTTCTGATGAATGTGGCATGCAGGAGAATTTAGAGAAAGATAGCATATCTCTAATATCTCATACTAGTGCTTGTTTTCCTCTCTTTAACTTTCTTTCTACTTCGTATTCAGCGTTTCTATAGCATCCACAGAACTAGAAAAATAGGATCTTGTAGAAAGATCAGGAGTTAAGACATTATAAGCCTGGGAAAAATGAAATAAATGGTGAAAGTTTCAGAAGTAGTAATCACCCAGATGTCTGCAGTGAAATTAGTAAGAACAGTTCAAAAAGACACGTTCATCTTTCAGGAGCTTAATTTCAGTAGACATTTTTAAAAAGAAAGCCTTTGCTTCTAGAGGTTGTGAAGCACACTGTGCTCATGAACTAGCAGCTCAAACTTCTCTCTCAAATGAAAGTGTCAGTGTAACTGATTGTGTGAGGCAACGTGAAAAACTGAGTTATTTCAGCATTTCACAGCCCCTTTCTGGTGGGCAACAGGCAAAGAGAAGGATCGCCTGCAACTTGCAAAGGAGCCAATGGCCTGGGGAGGGGAAAAGAGCAGCACTGAAGGCACTGGTGAAGCCACCTCGCCAAGAACCAGTGAGGCTTCCACTGGATTTCTTCGTCTAGCTAAGGGCACAGCGTTCGAAGAAAGATGTGGGAATGTAGAGGAAGTTCAACGGACAGTAATTGAGACATAGAAAACACGACCAGGGATGAAAGATTGCAGGTACTGCAAAATTCATAGTCTTCTGCAGATCTCCACTGCATGAGAATTTGCTACAAAGGAGGAAGCAATCACCTTCTCTACCTGCTAGCATCAAAGCAAACTGATTTGGGCCAAATTTGCAGAAAGTTTTTCCTAATACTTAAGCTGGATATTATTACCAGACTGGAGAGCTAGTGGAATAGCCTACAGAAGATTACAGAGATGTTAAAGAAACAAACCCCAAAATCCTGGAGCCCCCATGGACAGTTGATGGTGAACAACCTGCCTGCTCCAGCCCTCCTTGACAAACCACAGCTGTAGTCGCCATGATGTTTTAAACACATTGCCCCTGAGCTCGCTCAGGCACATCACTTACTTCCCAGTAGGGGTGAAACAACCAACCATCACATTCTGAAACTGGGCACTGCTTGCATAGCATACGTTGGGCTTATATCCCTCTATGTCACAGTCTGCAGGAGTATTCACATCATTGCTATTCAGTTCAGGATTATTTCGTGTTTGCCTGTTCCAGTCCTCTTTATGTCGCCTTGGCACCTCTTACAGTGTATGGGATACATTCCTTACTCCAGCAGCTAAAGTTTGACATTGAATTGAGAAGTACATTATCTGAAAAGGATTTGGTTTTCAGGCATTCATCAAAAAACCAACTTAATTATCATTATCATTTAGGATGAGTGCTCTGAATATTTAAGATAACTGTACTTTGTCCTAAAACATTTTGGTTTCCTTTTATGCTCTTGTCATAATGTACAGGAAAAAAAGCAATGAGAAACAAAATGTACAAAGCACTCACATTCTAAGTGATTTTATAATTTCCAGAAAAGTGTTGAATCAAGGCATAGCAGAAACACCATTATTTTGCGGGTGAGCCAGAGACTTTCTGTATACATATATGTCGGCTACAGCTATACAGGCTCTAGGTATCCATACATCAACTTGCCACCTGCACAGAGCTCTTCAAACCTCTCCTCATTTCAAACAAATGTGACAGCTAAATTTGTTAATAATTGAGGAAATCAGCTGAGGCTGGATCAGTTTCCTATTTCATTTAACAGGTCTATCTCTCCTAGTTTGTCTGACATCCAGACTACATATGCCTGTACTACAGCAGTGAGGCTGTGGCAGAAAACCAGTAATAAGCATGTCAGAGATGCTCTTGGTATTAATAATACCTAACAAAACACAAGAACTTCACGGGCTCTGATGTGTCCTACCTCCAAAAGGCTTGCCCAGTTTCCAGAGTAGGGATAGCAACATACAGGCTGGTCCCAACTTGGACATACCCATGCTAACAATTCCTGCAAAGTCACCTCAAGCAATAATAAAAGAAAACATGAGGACATTTTAAATGCAAACGTTTAAGTGAAAAGCCTTCCACAGCGGCGTTAAGAACCAGCCAAGCTTTAATGTCACATCAGTTCAGACTTAGAGTGGCAGGAAGCCAGACAGCATTATAATTGCACCATCATCATTGCTTGAGCCATTTAGGTGTTTATAAAGCTCTAAGTGTGCTCCATCACCTAATTCTAAGTGCATGCTTGACCACACCATAAGTAGTATCCTATGCACAAACATTTACAAAAAATCATTTGTATCTCTCATCTTGAAGAGAATGTTGTAGCTGATAGATACTGACTTAGAGTAATTCTATCTAGTGACAGAAAATAAGGCGCTGACCACAGAGAAGTGTAAAGGCATTATTGCAACTATGTACAGGAAGGAAACACCAAATTACACTGACTACAAATGAGCATTAACACACTCTTATTCTTAAATTACTGGTTCTTATCATTACTGCAGCTGAAATCAAAAGACACTAAATGAGCTGTTATGATATCAAGGAGCACTATTACCAGAGCTAATTTGTGTGATGCTTTCCAATTTCAGAGAATAGGGCGTAGCTGGCATACTCAAATCAGACCTCTTTGGTTTTTCTGACGGTCCTGAGTCAGGGGACTGTAACTTGCTCCTGTGAAAGAGAGTCCAAAGGACTGCTCTAACCCTGTTCAGAAGACAGTCTGCCACCACACAATGAGACCACAGCCCAGGAACAAACAGAAGATGCTATTCTGCCACTAATTTATAAAAGACCCCCAGAGAAAAATGTAACTGAACCAAGCTTAAGAAGAATCATCATTATTCTAAAAGGGAAGAACTATAAAGAAAATTGAAGAGGTAATAATCAAAGGGGTTAACGCAAAAAAAGTGAGGCCATGGGCTCATGTTATAATATTTTTTTTAATAGTTGAAGGTTTATTGATTATTAATTAAAAAAACCCAAAATTTGGTTAAAAAACTCAAATAGTTTGACAAACAATTTGCCTCTATAAATGAGATGAGTCTATCTTTTTCCCAGGAAATCTACATCAATTTTTGTGGTGTCAATTCACAGAATCACAGAATCACCTAGGTTGGAAGGGACCTTTCAAGATCATCTAGTCCAACCAATGAGAAAAAAAAAAACCAAACAAAAAAAACCCCACACCACACAAAACACCACCCAATACTAATCCAAATCCCCAAGCACCATGTCAACTCGTCTCTTGGATACCTCCAGGGATGGTGCCTCAACCACCTCCCTGGGCAGCCCATTCCAATGTCTGATAACCCTTTCAGTAAAGAAATATTTCCTAATATCTAACCTGAACCTCCCCTGGTGTGACTTGAAGCCATTGCCCCTCGTTCTATCATCTGTAACTTGGGAGACGAGACCAACCCCCACCTCTCTACAGCCTCCTTTCAGGTAGTTGTAGGAAGGTCTCCCCTCAGTCTCCTCTTCCCCAGACTGAACAAACCCAGCTCCCTCAGGATCTCCTCATAAGACTTGTGCTCCAGACCCCTCACCAGCTTTGTTGTCCTTCTCAGGACCCTCTCCAGCACCTCAATGTCTTTTCTGTAATAGGGGGCCCAAAACTGGACACAGTACTCGAGGTGGGGTCTCACCAGTGCCATGAGTGATTTCTACATTCTTTTTGATTCACTCTACATTCTTTTGTGGTCACTGCATTTGAACTCTTTTTTCCAGTGTCATCTTCAATTCCTATTAAAACGATCTATGCCATTTATTTGAGCTCAAACTCAGTCCCATCTATCTGAAAGCACCTAGAGGGTTAATTCCATCAACTCTGCCTTTAGCTTTCTCCTATTAAATGGAGAAAAGCTGAAATATAGAGAAGCTTTCTGATTATAAATCTGCCTTTTTTAAAAGTACCCACATAAGGTTTATTATTTTCTGTATGCACAAGATGATGTCATCCAAAAACCTAATAAACCCAAATTTCATTATGTCTTTCTATCACTCAATCTTCTCTTGTAAAAAATGTGTCTATGCTCTGAACTATATCTCTGCAATGCTCTTTGTAACAAGACGAAGTAAGAAGGAAGATGTGAGGGAGATGAAAGCTGATCTTTGCCTGCCACTCCTGAAATTCCCTATCCACACATGTAGTGAAAACACAGTCCTCTAAATACCATGCAAATGTTAGAGTTAGCATTTGTACTGCTGATTTCAGGTTTTTGTTTTCAGCTATCTCCTGCCCCAGTGAGGACCAGTACAACAGCAGCCTGCTCTTGGTGTCACAGCAGTGTAGGAAACACGGCCACTGCTGTTGGGTCTCCAACTGCTGAGACACTCACAGCCATAGCAGAGGACTCTATCGAAACACCCCTGGTTTAATGCACTTCAACCAGGCATGTCACAGATTCATAGGATGGTTTAGGTTGGAAGGGACCTTAAAGGTCATCTAGTTCCAACCCACCTGCCACGGGGAGGGACACCTCCCACTAGACCAGGTTGCTCAACGCCATTTCCAGCCTGGTCTTGAGCACTTCCAGGGATGGGACATCCACAGCTTCCCTGGGCAACCTGTTCCAGTGCCTCACCACCCTCACAGTGAAAATTTTCTCCCTAATACCCAATCTAGATTTACCCTCTTCAGTTTGAAGCCATTACCCCTTGTCCTATGACTACATGTCCTTGTAAAAAGTCCCTCTCCAGTATTTTTGTAGGTCCCCTCCTGATATTGTAAGGCTGCTATAAAGTCTCCCTGGAGCCTTCTCTTCTCCAGGCTAAACAACCCCAACTCTCCCAGCCTGTCTTCACAGTAGATGTGCTCTAGTGCTCTGATCATCTTCATAGCCCTTCTCTCTCCATCGGGTCGACATCCTTTATATGCTGAGGAATCCAAAGCTGGACACAGTACTCCAAAAGGAGTACTGAAAGAGTACATGAAAGAGGAAGGCCAAGCAAATGTCAGTCATATGTGTCTGCACGGGGCTGGAGATACACCATCTGGTAAGAACTAGAATATCAGTTAATTTAGATCTATTGCAGTTTTCTCTCTGTCTGGTCAGTTCATCCACTGGTCTGTCTTGGTTCAAAAGCTCTTGGTCACTGCTCACTTACTGAGTTGGAAAAAACTGTCACGCAAATGGGCAGTAAATATTCTAATTTAAACAAACTCCTCCAATTTAATGTAGAATTGTTTTTGTTGTGTTTGGTATACAAGAGTATTGTATCTCATGGCACGACCTACAATGTAGTTTATAATGCCTGGGAAAGAGATTTCTTTTTAAAAACACAACCAGAACTAAACTGATTTCAGCTATATTAATTCAGATGGGTAACTGATACTTTTGTTTGAATTTATCTCCTTTTGGGTAACACAACTGAAAAACTGTCATAATGAAAGCTTATTTTAGCAATAACATGGATGATTTGACAGAAATACCAAATATGGTGAAGGGAATGAATAATCTTATTACCCAGACCGTTTAAGTTAGAGTGGCATGAAACGAGCAGCACATGAACAATGCTAATAGGATTCTAGAAAACTAATCAGTTTGGGGGTATTTATAAATAATCTTATCTTATTGATAAAGCAAATGCGTATGCAAAAGAACTTACTCATCTGCAGCTCAAATGCTATTCCAAATAAGAATGGACATCTGGGATAGCAAATTACTACAGCAATAAAACAGTTGGTATAAAAAGTACCATCTTTTTACCAGAATTAGCAATGAAGATGTTTACAGTACGAACAGATGAGCTTGTGTAACAGACCTAGTCATAGCATTTGCTGACAGCTAATTTGAAAGAGGCATAAGAGTAACACCTCCAGAGTAGAGAAGTTGCTTTTCTGCCTGGGTAAGGACAGTGATTTTCAAACTCATGTAGCTGTGCAGCAAGAACATAAGTTTCTCCAAACCCTCGAAGTGGTCCCTGGCCATGCATGCTGGGGTCCTGCTTGCCCACACACTCTCTGTACAGGGTCTTGGATTGAAGACAATTGTAGGGTGGATCTCAAAACAGGGTCACACCCTGTGTCTCCCTCCACATCTGATCATGATCCATGATCTGATACAACCCCACAGCCCAGGAGGAGATTTTTCCAGGGTCATTTTGGTTTCTCCTGGGACGGGAGTAATGCAAGTGAGGAGGAAACAGTGCACAGGGCCTCTTTATAAGTCAGGATATTTCCTTCATGTTTAGTAAAAAATTATATGGATTAAAAAGATAAAGCATGAGAGGGGAAAGCTGCCCTAAGGCAGAAAGCTAAATTACCCTCACTAAAACTCAGAGGGCAGCCATTGTGTAGCAGAATGAAACTGTTAATCTCACCAGTGTTTTAGCCCATCTGAAAGAGAGGAAAGGGAGAGCTAACTCTGAGTTAGAGTGACTAGTGCAAAACATCTTGGCTGCATATTTCCATTAAATTATTTTTGGTTTAAGGTTGAAGAGTGAAGTAATACTCCTACTGCTAGCTTAACACCTGAAGATGGCTTTTCATGTTTTTTCTTTCATTGGCTGTTTTTTTTCCAAATTACAAATCAGAGAGAATTTTATTGCCAAAGCTTCCACTTCTGTTGTACATGGGCAAAAGGAGGATGCTGAATTTGGAAGACCTCCTTAGGGTTAGTGCTCATTCGTAGCATCGCAAGGGGGCACCGCAATTCTATTAAGTGACTAAACGGCTTTGCTGTTCATCAGGCAGCGCCAGATAGCTCATCCTAGCCAACTACTGGATTAAGCATACAATTTTTGGGAACAATCAATCTGAGAGCTCAAATCCTGTAATCACTGCTGAGTAAAGATTACAGAATGTTAAAAATATCATCATATTAAAGCCTAGTTCCACCAAATAATGCAATTCCACATCCTGGATCCCTTGGAGTCTTTCATCTTCAGTTCTTCTACCACACAGATAGTTGCTGCTCAGGAAGCAACCATTTCAGTGGCCTATTTGTTTTCCCTCTGCAAACTCTTCTCATCAAGAGTCCTGAGAGTATCCAGTCTTCCTGAAAAACACCCAATCTGAAACCACCCATGTGGATATAAAGGTCTATGTGAAAGGTAAGGCATCTTGTGCAGGGTCCTCTCTAGCTCAGGACCGGGCACTCGCTGGTTTAGCTTGCAGCACACTTCTCTTGATTGCTTTGGCTGCATCTTCAGAGAGTACGCACCTATCTTCTGTCAAACTAAAGATGTTACAGGAGTTGCTTTTGTTGTTCGGAAACAGTTCATCTCAAGGTTATAGCTATGACCATGGTACCAAAAAAACCCGTGTTTTTGTTTTCTCAAGTCAAAGATACTTTCAGACTGAGTCTTTGATGTGTATTTGTATAACAGTCCTCTAAAATACTAAAATAATTACAGAAGAAGGAATATCAAATAACCTGTCCTTACCTGAGCTGGAATCACCAATGCCATTGGTGATGTATTAAATGGTTTACTCAAATACTTTTTATATCTTTTCTTGCTCTGAGAAACCAAATCCCCACGAGTAAAATATCGCCGCAACATGATTACAGAATAATTTCACTTTATGCATATGCACCTACACCACAAACAGCCTTCTAAGCAATACCTTCAGAACTCAACAGTCATCTTGCAGAACCCTTGTAACAAAACCAGAGATTTAAAATACACATATATATACCAAAGACAATTTCTTTCTTGTTACTCTGCTTAGCAATTTTGTATCTAAAATAATACTATCCTCCTGGTAGGCTGATTGGCACCTACCGTATTCTATGATGACCTGTCAATGTGATTTTGCCAGTTTTTCCTGCCTTTTGTCTGCCCTAGCACGCTCTGATGCTCTGCACCCACTGAGCACCTTCCTGTGATACTGTGTGCTCTTCAGAATTTACTGTCAATTTCCTCCGTTTTCAACTCATATATCCTTTCCATAAAAACCTCATGATAATCACTTTTCCAAGCACATTTTTAAGCCAATTCCTGCAGACATTTACTCATGTGAACAAATCGTACTCTGACGAAATAATTCCAGTAACTACTTACAGAGGGATTATGTGCAGAGAAGAAATCTGGTCTGTAACATCCCTGGGGAAGGTACCGAGCAAGGTGTGTACTGGCAACTTACCTGTCAAACAGTTCTCCACCTGTGACCAATTCCAGAACAAGACTGATTTCTGTGGGGGTCTCAAATATCTCCTTCAGTTTTATCTGGTGAAGATAACAGAAAGGATTCATTTTGTTTATTTGTCTTCTTGCTGAGCATATCACATGTCTAACTTTTTTTTTTTTAGTTATTTTCATACTCCTCGTATCTCAGCAACCTCTATGTAACGCAGGAGTTTAAGAAGCTGCTTTCATTAGTGCTTGTCAACACCTGTCTGCCAACATTTCAGAGTAACTTAATATAAGACCTTTCCCACCACCCAAGGGCTGACAACACCAACTTCCCCTTTCATTTACAGAACTTATTTTGCATAGTTTCTCACTCAACTCTGTCAGAATATTAATAATTTATTTTAAAGTCAAGTATAATTTAACAGTCTTCTATAATGAGCTGCTAATGCGCTCATGGGGACAACCTGAAGCTTTAACCCAGGGCTCTCCCAATTCTTAATGGGAGAACCACAACAGTCATCTCTCAGGATGGAAAGAATTTAAAAAAACCCAAAGGAACAAATGTGGAGTGAAAGAACAAGGCTAAACTTACAATGTTTGGATGCGAAAGGCGAAGCAGAACTCCAATTTCTGTGCGGACAATTTTCTTGTCTACCTGGTTAAAAGTGGGGAGGAAAAAAATAAAAAAATAATTTCTATGTTTACCATAGAAACTTCTAGCTATATCACAGGAAAATATGTACAAACAGCATTTCTAGATCTCCTAGGAGAATAAGTGATAGGAGACACACAAGCCAAACATACTGTAAGGAGCGTTTTCCTTTCACGTGAGACAGCTACTACAAGAGAAAAACATCTGCACCTAGGAGGATGACTACAAATGTATATCTAAGTCACACAAGAAGTAGAATATAGGCAAGACATCTGAAAAAGGTGCTAAAATTCCTATTTTTCCTCAAATTCTGCCCTTCTCTATTGCTACCTATGTCGATTCAGTTTATGCCAGGATAGCTTCCTATTGATACTCTGTTCAGCAGCTGTACTGGGAAAAGGTTTCTGCACAAAGGATGTGCGCATCAAAGCAGTGTAACATACTACCTGTTTCCAAGCTGATGGCACAGATGACATCAAGCAGACCATTTTGAGGAGGGTTGTGTGTTGTTGGTTTTTTTTAGTGGAGGCTTTTCTATCAAACACAGGGTTTGGTTTTGATTTTGGTTTTTTACCTCATGTGGGAAATGAACAGTCATAACACGTAGACCTTCAAAACAAACATAAAACTACCTTCAAACTCTCAGTGAGGAAGACACATGCTTAAAAAATGATCCCTTTCTTTATGACCTGAAAGAAGAGATGTACTTCTCAGCATTTTACTTTTTCTAGTGACAACAAAATGCAAGTATCAGTCACACTGAGAACTACAGGATAGGCAGAATTTGATTCTCCCCTTGTGTCAATCAGGAATGATTCCCGGTTAGTAACGCCACAGTGCTCCGACAGTGGTATAAATGAGTGGAGAACTAGAGCCCTTAGGGATTTCTTGAAACTCACTGACATTTAACCTCTTTTAGTGACTCTGCCAGAAAGCAAACTGAAAGAAAAAAAAAAACCCAACTTTGGACAGATTCAGTGCATGTGAGAAGTAGCAGAAAGCAAAAATCAAAGAGGAATGAAATATTCCGTTACCTGAACACCTAACTGGAGGTGAAGAACATGGTCAATAACTATATCTCCACAGATAAATGCCTGCTCTGGAATCAAACATAGGACTCGTTAAGCTCTGTGACCATCACACACCACTGAAACTTCATTGCTTTTTACTCCAAATGCACGTGATTTTTCCTTGCTCTTGCCTGCTACATAAATACTGAGAAACAGGTTTCAAGAATGGTCTCCTGGACAGTTTTCCTTAAATGCTCTGAGCACCAGCCTGTAGTCTTGCTCAGTTTCAACATCCCCTTGCATCAGTGCAGTTTTTCAGCTCTGGGTTAGTTTTGTGAGTGCAAACACACAGTCAGGGGCTCCAAAGCTCACTGCTGGGTAGCAAGGGGCTCTTGATTCAGAGAGTAATACACGTCCAGACTGTTTTCATATGCTTTGCATCTTGGACAAGATCAGAAAAAAAAAAAGTACAATATTGCATGGACAGGCATTTCCCCAGGAGAGTGGTTTAGACTGAGCAATTTACCTTATCCAAAAGCACCACTACAAACTTAAACAACCTACAGTTTGTTTTCTGCAGTTTTGAAAATGTTTGCACATCAGGCATGCCTGGCAACGAGCATGAAAGAGGCTGTGCAAACTCTAAAGATGCTTCCTTTTGGCACTGGGTAGTGACAACTGAGAAATTATAGAGGCCTCCTCTCATCTTGCAGGTGGCAACAAATTAGGGGAAAAAGTGAACTGAGACTCAGTTTCAGGTTCTTGCTTTCCTAGACATATACTCTGCAACCACAGGCAAGTCCCTCTATGGTCCAGTTCCTGACCTGAAACAAAACAGTAGACTTTCATTGTATTTCCTCAGGTAGTGGTATGAGGAAAACATACTTAAAAATTCAAGATGCTAAGATGCAACGGCAAATACGCCACAGAGAAACACTCAGGAGTGTTCCATATTTATAAGCACCCTGGAAAATGGCTATTGGGATAGATTTTACAACAGAAACTGCATGTATAAGTGATAAGAATTGTTCCAGTGTAAAAGCAGCAGCATATGTAGTCATGGCATTTTATTACAGACACCCTGTTTTATCACTTTTATTTTCGTACCTTCTCCTACACTAAATATAGAGCTGTATCAACATTTATCTTGATTCAGCTCCTTCCAACAAAATGTACCTACTTATATCAGGCCCAAACCTATTTTTAGTTTGGGCAGGATTATCAGTAATTCAACTACTTATATTCCTCACAGAAATTACTTGATAGGATGACAGTCAGGCATTTCACTCCATAGTGTATGTTGCTAGAGTAACAAATTTTAAAAACTCGGATAATTTACCCAGAATATCCAATTACCACAAATGTTTGGGCAAATTAAGTGCCTTTGGCTCCACAGCACACTTTAGTAAGCAAACCAGGAGCTGCGACTGTAGCATAGGTCAGCATCTGCATGCTGGTGGCTTCAACTGGACAAAGTCCCTGCGGCAGCAAAGATAGAGACTTGAACTGAGGAGCAAGAGGCAGCACAAGAACCCACTGCACTGAACTGAAACATCTGTCTATACTGCAGAGGGGTGCGTGGCTTCATGGTGTTACCCAGGGTCACTAGACAAGTGGCAGTGTGCTGTGTGCACTTTAAACTGCAAGCTTATGTCTTGTTTATGGACAGGCAGGCATAAGATTAAGAGCATTATCAGAGTTATTTCACACAACCAAGGTCCAGGAAGTTAGGACAGCATTTGCAATTGTGGGTGAATGAAATTTTCCACTTCTTAATTTATATTAAAGCATTTACATAAACAAGGTAATTATTTCTAGTACTTTGCCTCTCCAGTTATTTAATTTCTCTAGAATTAGGGATGTATCTATTTTATAGATATGTCTACCCAAACACTGTGTCATTGAAATTTGATACTGGTCATGCAGTGAAGTAGCGCTAGGTCTATAATCAGCTTATTTGTGATTTATACATTTCAGACTATTTTGACAAAGGAAAGGGCTGGAAAAACATTTAGTGAAAGCTGAGTTCCTTCCATCTGAGATGGCAAGGGGGTGTGATGCTACAAACCCCTGAGATATGAAAGTGTTGCCTCTATCCAAATCAAATGAAACGAGATAAAATTAACTGTTGCTGTAAAAAGACTAATCCAACTGCTGCCTTGCAATATGGTACACCATCCTGATAACACATGGCCAACATATGTACAGACCCCTCAAACTTAGTAGAGAGCAAAGAGTAGAGCACATTCCTCATCCTGCAAGTTCAGTCTCTGCTGCTCTCCTTCCCCAGGGCACTGCGGGCATGGAGAAGCACATCTGGCCATGTATGTGACCACCATGCATGTTGGGTGGCAATACTGTGCCCAGGCAAATGGTGTGAAGTAGTCTATGCAAACAGCTCTCAAGGAGCTTCACAGCACTACCCACCTCAGAGAGAATGTTCATCCCAGCTTTGCACGGCTGCTTATTTAATATCCCACTTACTGACTTACATGAACATCTCTAATTTGAGCAATGAATGCTTTATTGAACCAACAGGTCAGGCTCTGAGCATGTATTTCTCTGCACTTAGAGGGAGCATGCTGCAAATCATTATTGGCTTGCTACCACACTCTATTAAAAAGTGCTTCCGAGAAACAATTTTTATGTTCATCTCAGCTAAAGTAACTGCTCTGCAGCCTAACCCTTTCTGTATTTTATGAAGTGAGTTGCTAATTACCATTTATAACTTTGCCATTATTTTGTCTTCTCACAGTTAATTTGAAATATTAAAGCCTATACAGATACAAACTACCTGCAAGCAGAGCTGCCAATTCCCTACTAGTCTAAAAGGTCTGTTCCCAATTGTCACAACTACACACAGGGCTGCTGCAATACTCAGGTGCTCTTAAAATGTTTCAAGAAAAAAAGGAAATTAGCTTGAATTCAAAGCTTGAATTTATATAAATCTCCACAAGAAGAAGATTCCAAGGACATATTTTCTATACGGTTTTAGGTTTTGCTTTTTAATTTCAGAATGTCCTGGTAGCAGGAATTCCAGTTTCTGCCTAGCTGAAACATAGAGTATCTTCTCAGAAAGTCTTTTAGTCAAGACTTCAAGATTAACACTCTCTAAAGAAGGCTTCTGAATGTGCTTTTTCATCTTTGTAAAGCTGGGTAGTACCCCTGAAATCATGCATCTGAGCTGGTCTATGTATCAATACAACATACGCATGTCAGTCTTCACCGCAAGTGATAAAGAATCTTGGAGGATACAAAAAATGATATGACAGAAAAGTCACAGAACAAATGAAAATAGATGCTTTATATGTGTGCCAGTCTATCTCTCTGAGTTACTCTGGTGCAATTCAGTAACCACGATGGCAGTGGATGGTGGGTAAAAGCAGAATTAAAAAAAGCTGACCCTTCTGAATGAAAGGATACTTCTTTGTTCCAACTAGGGCATTTATTTAACACCTGCTTCAGGTAATTTGTTTCTTTGCCTGATCTTTTTTTTTTTTTTTTCAAAATGAAAATATGAGTTTCTCAAGTAAAGAATTCCTCCTATGTTTTAGGGGCTGTTCTTGCTGGGACATTGCTCCACCTTCTCAGCAAGGTCAGCAGCTCTCTGTTTGTAAGGGAGCAGCTTTGTACTCCCAATGGACAAATATTATCTTCTTTTCTTTTTTTTTAACAAAAAAGGGTTCAAAATCATCTATTTTGTGTTTTAAGCTTAGCAGACTATTCTGTCTCTATCTCCATTCAGGCTGAACATGAGGTCCCTGAAGAACACATCAAACAATACAATAAAGCACAGCAGTAATTGCACAACCCTGTGGTGTCTTCCATAAACTCAGCAGGGAGTTTTCACTTTGTAGGTTACTGAGAATTTTTATTTTGAGCCTACGTAAGTAAACTTGCATTACTAATGCAAAGAAAATAGAGTATTCATTATTAGAGCAATTTTCTGTGCACATGTCCACACTTCCAATTTGCAGCTATAATTCTTCAATTGATGCATACTCTTCAGACTGAACACACTCCAGCGTGGCATAACTACAAGTTACATCAATGTGCTTGCATTTGTCCTGTTGTGTGCCTAAAACTCTGCTTGTACATGCAAACCTGCTGGCTGCAAATGCAGATTAGCTGGGCTTGTATAAGCATATGCTTCTAAAAAAAAGAAAGAGAAATTCACTAGCTGCATATGACAGTACTGTTAATCTGTCAAATGTAAACTGTTCCTTCATAAATGCAACACCTCTGTGTCTGAAAAAGCACAGTACATTTGCAGGCGAACCATCAGATGGATAGAGATGATTTGTGGGGTTCTGTAGGCTTCAGCACAGTAAATCACATGCTGATGCATCTGATTAACAGGCCCTTCATATTATAATATATGATTTCAGTGGTAAAGCTGACCAGAGGCAGGTAATATTCCCCAAAGACATGCAAGCCTTTGCGAATGGGTTCTATTGCTCACCCACATGAATTTGGCATCACCAAAGGGCAAAAGATGGGTCCAGACGCAGTTACATCTGACACAGCACTGGTCATTTGCAATAATACATTTTATGTCTGAGTTGAAAACAAGCTACATGTTCATTAGAAGAGGCCATATTATATGCTGTGGTCTATCTATCTGACTAATTTGGTTGTTATTTCTTTTCCTGACTCATTTATACACAGATTTCTGCAAATATGTTTCACAATTGTTGAATGGTTTATGCAAACAAATTTCAGGCTATTAGGTATTCATGAACTGCTCATTTCAGCTATTCACTATTTATAGTGTGTTACTGCCATTGCTACTGTTCCCAAATCTGGGTGGAGGTGGACACTTTTAAGATCCAAGAACAATGTCTAAATCAAAAGGTGAGTACTTTTTTTTTTTCAGTTCAAAATGATCACATTTATAGCATTATTTAGAAAATGTACTTGCCTTTTTCTTTCCTATTCTTCCTTTTCACCTATAAAATTACAAATCAAAAAATGTCCTCTCTTCTCAGTGAAAATTCATTAATTCAGCTTTTATTCTAAGTGATGTAACCAGTTTAGACATCTGTCATTCTGTGAAAGGCTTCACATTCCCACCATACCTCTGAATAAATAAATTGCCATGTAACAGTAGTCCCTTAGAAATTGAGAGCTATTAGGGGAAAGGACATTTCCTACCTTCCTGCACAACATTTTATCTTAAAGCTAGCCAAATTTCTTAGGACTCCTCAGCTGGATGATAAAGATCTGGAATACGTTATGTCTACTTATTAGCCAAGCGCAATGCTTGCTGCTATTTACGAAATTGCATATAAATAGTAAGCTACTAAGCAACCTTCTCTGAATCAACTCATATTTACAAGTCGATGTGAACCTTCATCGTTAACCAGTGAAGGTTTGATGCATGAGGACTACCATTAATATGCAAATCTCCATCACAGCTATCGAATTATTCCATGTAATCAATGTACTGGTTTTGGCTGGGATAGAATTATCGTTCTTCACAGTAACTTGTATGGGGCTGAGTTTTGGATATGTGGTGAAAACACTGTTGATACACAGGGATCTCTTAGCAGTGTCTGAGCCGTGCTTACACAGCACCAGGGCCTTTTCTGCTTCTCACGCTGCCCCTGGCTGGGGGACACAGCCGGGACAGCTGATCCCAGGGATATCCCATGCCATGGAGCATGGTGCTCAACAAAACAAAGCTGGAGAAAGAAGAAGGAAAGGGGGGACATTCAGAGTGATGGCGTTTGCCTTCCCAAGTAACTGTTATGCGTGATGGAGCCCTGCTTTCCTGGAGGTGGCTGAACACCTGCCTGCCGAGGGGATGCAGGGAATGAATTCCTTGTTTTACTTCTTTTGTGCATTTTATTTTTTATTTTTTTTAATCTCAGCCCACGAGTTTTCTACCATTACCCTTCTGATACTCTCCCCCATCCCACCGAGGAGGGGTGAGCGAGCAGCTGTGTGGGGCCTGTGCTGCTGGCCAGGGTTAAACCACCACAAAGCAATACCATAGGTGGTGACTGGGGAAGGCCTAGTTGTGAGTCTGATGATCAAACGAGACTACTTTGTTCAAAACATTTCAGATGGTTTGAAGTCAGGGCGACGCCGGGTGCAGATTTTTTCTGATGAACGACCCTGAATCTCTGGACCTGCTGCTTAAAGGACACCTACACTAGGAGACTTGTAATATCCTGATGCGAGACAACTCTTCTGGTAGGTCAGCACCAAACCTCAGTCCTAAGAGATGCTCTGACAGCCAGCACTGGAGAAAATGCTGTGGTTTTATCCTTTTATAAATATCTTTTATCCTGTTCTCTTCATTTTTTTTTGTCCATTTTTTTTTCTCCATGTTGTTTTCCCTGCATTCTTTGCTCAACAGCATAGAACCAAGCTCAGCCTCTCTCCCCCAAAACAAGTAACTGTCACAACTATGGTAACTGGATCGCAACATACACTTCTTGAAAACAACAACTTCCTAAAGTGCAGAGGGAGAAGACTTTCAGAGATCCCCAGCACAAGCCTCACAGACCATCCATCCATGCAGAAGCCCTGCCTTCCCTGCAGTACAAGCTCCATCAAAGGCACATCTCCAGATTTCTTTAACAGGCTGTAAATAATGAAGGGTTTCTAAAGAGGAGGACTATGATCTCAGGATAGCTTAACACTAACCTCCACTCAGCCCTTATGCAGGGTTGCGTCCTTGCTTGAGGCATTAAATATGTCCTCACACAGCAGGACATTTCATTCCTATTCCCTGTCTTGCCTGACTACATTTATGTACCGCCCCAAAGCCCATCTCGGCTTGCTTAAAGCCATGGAGAAGACATGTCACTGCAGGCAGGAAAGGAGCAAAATGTGCATGAACAGGCTGGTGGAAGAAAATGTGCAGCTCAGATTGTTTCGCTAAAGTTACTATTAAGTTATTCAAAGCTAAATGTGTGTCCTTTGTTTCTTTTTTTACTGAATTAATAATCTAAGGGATATTACTTAGTTTCTCAGAACTACTTGTTCAACAATGCAAAGTATACAGTAGGTTGAACTTCCTTGAACTGCTTAACAATAAATTGAGCTTTTTATTTTCCTCCTTTTACTAGGTAATTTTTGTATTTCAGAAAAATAAAACCAGAAATGTGAACACCAGAAATCAGTGTTAGCCAATAAATTAAATGGAATAAGGAATACTGAGATACCATACAAACTCTGATCTTAAATTCTTAACTCAAAATATGACTTACTCTCAAAGAACACAGAAATTCAATCTAAATGGCAAAAAATATTGTCCTGTGATAAGTGTTTTTTACACATCATCTGCACTACAGTGTGATGTAATACAATACATTGTAATGCAGATGACATGTTAAATACCTTTATGTATGCAGGATGGGATTTTTTTCTTTTCTGAAGGACGTCCCCTTAATACAGACAATAGGGGACAATAGGGGACAATAATACAGACAAAAGACATTTTGCTTTATAAGGACTAAACCAGAATACTACAAAGCTATTTTTCAGTAAAATTTCCACTTCCACTAACTGATGTCTAGTTTTACACCTTCTAAAACAAAACATTGGCACCTTACTGCAAAAAAAAAAAAAAAATCTTTCAGTTCTGTTTTTGCAGGGCTTTTATGTAAAATGATCTTTCTTGTTCTTTAGATATTTGATGGACTTTTACTGAAAAACCCTTTCTTTTGAAAAGCAGTGAGTCAGACTGTGGAAGCCAGATTCCCCTTACATATGAGGGAAAACTGAATATAAGCAGTGGAAAACTCAAAGTCTTGCTGCTGTATTTCTTTATTCAGAAGAATTTTGACTGAAATATTTTTTTCGTCTTTCAGAAGAAACATAACAGTGTGAAGTGCGCATGAATGAGATGACGACAAGGATGACTAAAAATGAGCAAACCAGAAAAAATAAAGTAATCTACATATATAATAGTTAGTACTGCAGATGGAGTGGTAATTAAGAAATTACCATTTCCCAATAACTACCAAGCAATGGCATGTGTAGTGTGTGTATGTGTGTGTGAATGAATAACAGAAGAGAATGTGTGAACTAGTCGATAAAAATACACCTTTTTAATGGTGAGTACTGATGTGCAGTTGACTGTTTTCACAAAGACTTACATATGACATTATTCTGTTTTCCTTTTTGAATTTTTTTTAAGTTACATGAGCAAAAATTAATACAATATGTTAATAACAGCTTTGTGAGGAAAAAAATGACCTCAAATATAGCTAAATACTTAAATATATTTCAAACATTTGTGGAATGGAGAATACGGAGAAAAAAGAATACTGCCATAGCACTTCAGACAAATTGGGGTATTACGTCTTTTCTGTGTAGACCAGGAATGTCTCCTAAACATCAGCACTCTTAGATGTCAGTCTGAGAGTATTGTCAGTATGCACCGCAGGATAGAGATATATGTGTATATATACAGCCTTATTATAAAGCCTGTAGAGAAAAAGGCATATGGAGACAGGAGGCACTCAAATTGTAAATCCTGTAAGACCACGTGGCAACAAATTGGAAATGTTCATTTTATAGCTACAAACATACATACATACATCTTTTCTTTTTTTTTTCCAAAAAAAAAAAAAGTCAATAAAAGACTGATTTGCTAATTCTGACTATCTCCAAGTGTGATAGACAGTCCCCATGCCCCAACTCCGTGGCACTTGCCTCCTCAGTCAATTGGGCACACTCAACCAAAAGCAGTACTCCTCTGAGAGAACAGACCAAACATTTGCACAAGCCTTATCTCTTGATTACTACTTAATACCACCAATTCACTGCATCACAAACGGAGAAACTCAGCGAACTATACTCCCTATATAGTTAGGAACATATATATTTTATAATATATACTTACGTATTTCTATTATAGTGTGTACATATATATGTATATATGTATGCAACCATCAACAAAATTGAGACGTTTTATATATGCCCTTATAGACCATTATAATCTCCTTCCGATTCTAACTCCAGATATCCAACCCCACTTACCCAGGAGGGAAGCCTGTTACATTTACATCTGCTCACAATCCTCTTTGCTCCACAGATATAAACTATTTGTTCTTCTCAAATTGACTAACTGGTTACTACAATTATATTAATCCCAGCAAAATTACTTTCAGCATATGTGTTCCTTGAAAACTCTTTCTCTGATTCTGAAGAAGTTCATGTGCCTGAATGTTTGTCTTATTTTGAACACCGACCAGTCTGCAAGAAAAATGCTGCTTCATAAATACTGATTTTAATTAAAGTGCTGAGAAGGTATTAGGTAAGCATCAAAAACCCAGTGCAGGAGGATGCCAACACATGAAAAAAATGAAATAAAAATGCGAATTCTCCAAAATAGTCTCATTGCACGCCTCATTGACTGAGACACAGAAGGCCTAATACTTCATAATACTTAATCACTCTTAGGGGACACTACCTATCAATTAAAACCTAGGCATATTAACCAGGCTGCCCTTGAAAGCATTGCTGAGAAGCAAATCAAGGAATTATTATCTCATTTTTATGGATGAGAAAGTTGAAACCAAAAGAAATACCTTGGCCAACAGCAGAGGCTGAACTGGGAATACACCATGTTCTGGTTTCACACCCAGGCTCCAGACAACCCAGGTCAGCATCCTGATCTCCTTTCCACACAGCTTTATTGTAATGGCAGCTCTGAATTTACTTCAGTTACAGTTGTTAGCATTTGGTAGACCTATAACATAAGCAGGCACTTGGTGTCTTAATTTAGAAACTCCGGAACAGAGCCCATCTGTTCTCACTATTTTTAAGGCAACTTGTCCAGACCCAGGTCGGAAATTTAAGGCAGAGGTGCATCTAATTTCTTGGAAGGCATTCACCTGCTCCGACTATGAGACAATCTTCAGGCTATCCAGGGTTCATATGCTGCCCCGCTGTCTCAAAACATACCAAAAGGAGGCAAAGGTCTGCAAAGGAGACGTTTCATTTCATAAATAGCACACAAATGTGTTTGCTCCCTTCAGGAATCCGGTGTTCTTCCAACATGACGCAAGTGATACACATCGTTTGCACCAAAAACTGTTCCAGAACAACTGGTTGTAAATTTCACAAAATTTTTAAATCTTGGCTTAAAAGTAGTAACAATCATATTTGTAAAGCGTATCCTGAAGATACTTCATTTTTCTTAAGTACTGAGTCATCAAGCAGAGGTCAATCGTGTAGTGAAAAGCAAACTAACCTCATATTTGAAATTGCAAGTGTAGAAGTTCATCACAGTACTTTGCGCATTTGATGAGTTTTTCTGAAGTGCTATATGATCTGCTTTTTCTGAAGTGCTATATGATCTGCTTTTCTTCATAAAATGGATTTCCCCACAAAGAAATTACATTATTCAAACATTTCTATTTGTCACCTGCATGGAATTTAAGAGATCTGCTAAGCATAGCAAAAATCAAATAATGATCCTACATTTCAATTACGATCAGGAACTGAGCAAATGAAAGGCATTAATTTAGCATGTGTATTTACCTGTCCCATACATGTTGTTTTATAAACATATTTCTTTTCATATCTGTTAAGAACAATCACAAATTTAGTTTCTAATACATTATCTGTTTTTTCGCACTAATACATACATCAATTTTTCTTTGGACTTCTTTTAGTTGCTGTGGAAATTATATATAGTTCTAATTTGCCTGCCTAAGTTTCCTAACTTTGACAGTCAGACACCTTAGGAGTAAGAAACTGAAGCATTCTTTATACTAAATTTTACCCATCAAAAGTGTAACTTAAAAGGATTCAAAAGTACTCCTAAACTTGGGCTGAATTTGACAAAACCAAACCAAAACAAAGAACTGAGGCATTCTGTTCCAGTAATTTTGAACCAGCAAAAAAGCACTTTTTTCCTCCTTTTGGAACTATATAACATTTTAATTAAGGGTTAAGAATGATTAAACCTCTAAATTGAAATAAAATATTCCCAAAATTTTATTTTATTTTATTAACCAAAAAAAGGTTTGTATAAACATGTTTTCTCCTATTTCTCTTTGTTGGCTTATCTAGCAGTCAGGAAAACATGACTAGAACTGAGCAAATATTCTAAGAATACTATTTTATTAAGCTAGATGGTGAAGAAATATTAATTACAGAATCTCTTAAGACCTCACATCTCTCCACAAGTGTGTATTCTCAGAATTGGCTGATATGTCTTGCCCAAAAATTTATTTGCTCTTAAATGACAATGCATTAGCCAGGCAGAATGAAAAATTAATCTTATTATTTAAATGAAAAGAACACTGATAGGCATTTTATGTTTCTTGCAGTCTGTTCCTAGCACACTACTTCAATCCAAAAGGATCATTTGTTTCTCATATGAACTATTCCCATAGGACAAAAGTAATAATTTTTAATGGTCTACTTGAAATTACAGTACTGTAGTGATCAGCATTCACAAAGCTGGAGTTTCCAGTCGGGCACCAGACCCCTAATCACACATCACTTGTTATCGTTTCAGAACAAGCTGTATCACCCTCTCCCCGTTCCTCACTCTGTTTTTACAGACATCCTTCCTTATGAGTTAGTCTTGTTCGGTGTAGTGTTTAAATTCAGTCTGTTTGAATGGGAAAATCAGAATATTTGCTCTTTCACCATCTTTTCTCATCTTCTGATTTCCTGTGCTCTTCAGAGCTCCCTTATGTGCATTTAAGAAAGGGAATTGAAGAAATGGGACTCAGCATCAAAAGCACACAGTCACAGGCTCTTCCTCATTTTTCTCCCATCACTTTAACTCCACTATTGAACTACCATCTGTTTTTTTCTGTTTAAAAAAAGCCAACAGGAAACTTAAGCCAATCAACATTTTGGTACATGATTTGGCCCACACTTGGCTATTTTTACACTGAGATAATCTGAGCAAAGATCAGGCCTCCTGCTGTGGGAGCCACGTAACACACGGTTCTGCCTCTGTGGTAATAATTATGTCTCCAAATTGGAACAGAGCTACAGTAGCTCATGGCACACAGACAGAAGCAGTAGAACATCCTTACAGTATCGCCTCCCATGTTCTCAATTATACAAATAAGCTCAGTTGTGTAATAGTATCACTTGTTCTCATAACAGAACATCCCAAAGTGTACCCATTACACCCGGAAAAACTCAGTTGCGTGAACTGCTTAACCACACTGCTATTATAATCAAGGCTGCATTAGGCCAAGCTATTGCTGCTGTGCAAACAATTTACATAATCACATTCTTATATTCTTCTTGCTTGCCATTTTCTCTACAGTTTTTTTAAAAATTTCTATGCTACAGTAAGTCTGCCAAAAGTCTAAACTGAATAGTTTCAGACACAAATAGATGGATTTAGTATTAACGTGGCCATTGTGAACATGAATTGATCTCCAAAAAAGCCCCCCAAAAGAAATATTTTAAGGTAATATCATTCTTCCTAGTGCATTCCAGAATGAGAATTATAAGAAAGTATACTCCTAAAACATTATGGGAATTGTTGGCATATAGGAATGATAAAAACCTAAAAGTTCTCCACATTTCCATGGGACAGACAGAGCGTAGGCTGCAGCAATGCAAGCTCCTCACGTGCTCTGCTTCCTCCGGTGCACCAGATGCAAATTCAAAAGCAGCACACACAACTGAATTTCTGTGCCAGTTTAAACTCTGGTTTACTTTCAAAGATGACAAATTAATGCCAACATTTTACTCATGTGGAACCCACTCATTATGTCTTGCACAGAGACCACCAGTTAATTCAGCATTTAGACATGTTTACGCCTACCCACCCATCATTATGTTGCTACATGTGAACATTCCTGAACTTTATGGAATAATGGATGATTTAACACTGGAATAAACTGAATCAAAACCACTCATGAATAAAAATTATGTCCAAACTTCACAGCTTGCTTGCTTCCTCTCAAATTCCTCTCCTCCTCTTAGGAACGTGAACCTTTCTACCCCCATCTCCACACTCTCTTTCTGCTTGAAACCCCTCAATCCATTACTACCCTTTCCTCTCTAGTCTCTCTTCATGCTCTCCACCATCTATTTTCTAACACACGCAAAAATAGCTGTAGTAGAAGTGTGACATACATGGAGCTCTAAAAATAAGTGATGTTTCAACTGGTTCCCTTGAATTTTGAAAGAGGAAAAAACCTCCATGAATTATTTAATTTTACTTAAGTTTGAATTGGTGTTTCAATCACCTTCTAAAAGAGATAAATAATTTAATGATATTTTTTGAGCAAAACAATGTATTAAAGCAAACTGAATTCACATAAAACTTAAATGATTCAGAGCCTGCTTTTTTTCCATAGCAAAGAAAAAGTTATTTTTGTATAAAAAGTTTTTCCCAAAGTTAAGTCTATACAGACAACACCAGATGAAGGTACAAGCAAGATTTGTGGGGATATGGCATTCCCAACAGAGTACTGTTATCTCTAAAAACTGTTTTAATGATAAGAAGCAGAAGCAGATAGGTCACAGAAAATACAAGCTTAGCAGGGTCCTTAATCTAGCCCGTTTCCCCCACAAAAAGAAACTGCACTGAAAAAAAACAGAAAATCCCAAACATGTCCCAAAGCAAAGCAAAACAAAACAAAACGACTTACTGTCTTCTTCAACATTTTGACGGCGTAAGGTTTCTGGGTCCCTTTCTGCCTGCATCTGTAGACAATGGATGTAGCCCCACTAAATTAAAAAAAAAAAAAAAGGAAAAATAGTTGTACATACGCCTCTTCAAATATGTCAATAAACAGAGTTGCCTAGCTCAAACTATATTTGCTACTTTCCTTCCAGTTTGGGCAAAAAATACGTCATTTTTCCCCACAGATGCAACCAAAAAAAGCCCAAACAACAGTGTAAAAACTGCTCTGTCAAACTAGCGAGGGGTTATTCAGCCAACAGAACTTGCAGTAGCTCAAGATGCCTCTAGGTCACACCTCTTCTGGCTCCTGACACATCCCAGGGTTTTCCTCAGGGTAGCAAGGAACATAATCTTGCCCTAAACCTGTGACAACATATTTGGTCTTTGTTAAGACAACCCATTTGCAACAATTAGTTGAACTGGGATTTTTTTACAAACTGTTGATGGCAGTAATGGGCAATGAGATAGAAAAGGAAGAGAAGAGACAATTATTGTGCTGTTCCCTGCCCAGTTACCCAAGCAGCCAACTTTGGCACCAGATGGAACAAGCAGCATTTTTGGTTAATTCAGTAGGAACCGGTGGGGCTTGTTCATGGCAAAAATGAACTGGGCTTACATCTTCTGGTTGCCTACAAGGTGTACTCACTTGAATGTGCTAAATCTGAGCACTTGTAGCATAAAATTACGGCTCTGCTGGTTAGAAGGCACTTTTCTGTGTGGGAGGTTGGGCTTAGGGAGTCTCCAGAGGCAGGTTCAGCTCCTGAGGTTACTTGCTGCGCTCTACTTGTAGAGCACTCTTGTCCCTCCCTTGTCAAGGAAGGGACCTGTACTCTATGAATTAGCCAAAGAGAGGAAAAACCGCTGGCAAAACTGTAATGATTTCAAACAATTCAGATACCTTCATTTTCTACCACATTTACTTTTAGATGCTGCCCAGTGCCAGCCAACCCAGTGCCAGCCACCACCCAAATGGATGCAGTGAAGCGATAACTGCTAGCGCGGGATGTAAGGCATTTTTGGAAGCCTCCTGTCCTCGGGAGATTTGTCACCCACTCTAAGACTCGGTACTTCAGAATAGCTGCAGATTTTTAAGCTAGAGGGGACACAACTTCCCAGATAACACACACTGCAGGACGGCACATAGCCCCTCTGCACTGGCAGGATTTCATGTGTCCCACACAATGAACTGCACTGCAGGTCTCCCTGGACCAGAAGGAACCCACCTCAGTACTTCTACAGGAGATGGCCACAAGCCGCAGAATGACACAAGCAGCTGTCTTTTAAGCAGTGGAATGGCATAGCCATGTACAGGAATATGTACATATCCCATGTACAGGAATAAAGCTGTGACACTGGGTTTATTATTCTGGGTGCACTGCTGCACAAAGCTGCCATGCACGCTCTTGCACTGCTCCCTCTGGGGCATGGGCACGGGTGCCAGATAATGCTCTTGAGTAGGCATGTCCGTGTTCTTATGGGTACAGGAGTGAGCACAAGAATTGGCATTTGATTGAGAAGATTTATTTCCGAAAGACCTCTTCATCAGGAAAGGTGACCTGCAGCAAGGGCTACACAGCTCAATCATCTGAGGGCTTGTGTGCATCAAACACGCATCAAGTAATTTCTACTTCATCTCAAATGCTAAAATGACTTGTCTCTCATAACAGCGTATTGATAAATGTGTAGGAGTACTGGAAGCCTCAGTGACTCCCAGAATCATTACATGAATTTAATTAGATCTCCTCTCCCTGGCCAAGTCTCAAAAGGCTCTATTTAGCAAGAAGAAAAAAATACATCACATTAAAAAAACCCTCACATTTTTTAAGTACCACCAAAAATGTTAAAAGATAAAATTCTAAAGCCCTGCTGTGATAAGGTTTGTATCTCCAGTATTTCACTACAGCACTGTAATGGGGAAGTCGCTGCATAAACTGCAAATCATTCTTGTACCTTGCCTCACACATGCCGCCTGCAATATAAATATTAAACTCATTAGTCTAACTGATACGCTCTTACGAAGTAGGCAGCAAACGTTCTAGAAATCGTTTTATTTGGCTGAGGGCACAGTTTAGATAAGCTGCGCCGCTGACGGTCCAAACAAAGAGACTGCCACCCCCATGCACACCTGCAGGCGCTGCAGTGACGGAGAGCGGCCACTGCCTCTCGGGGACTGCCCTGCCAGCTGGTAACCCGGCTCTGCAGAGCCTTCCACGGGGTTAACAGACCCGCCACTGAAGCACCTCTGATGACTTCAACAGAACTGGCTTAGTGGTGAGGTGGGCAGCTACACCAGCACCATGGCACCACTGTTCATTTGGCCGTACCCAAAGCTGGAGGAGAGGCAGCCTACTCCTGGGAACGGGCATATGGTCAGACGGGAGAGACGGGAATTTTACGAGGGCACATCCAGATGAGCAGTTTGTCTTCAGGCTCCTTAGTCACTGTTCAAAACACACAGAGGGGCTAGTTTAGAAATTGTTCCCTATGGTAACAATTTCTGACAGCACATCCCTGGAGTCCAAATTTTGGGGAAAACCGATGACAAGATATCAAAGGACTTGGGAACGCTTTCAGAGAGTTCTCTTTTGGTTTGTGTGCCTGTGCCCAGGTCTGACAGAAATGTTCCCACCATCCAGGAAAGAAATCACTGAGCTAACAGCTAACACTGCCTTCCCTTCCATGCCAGAAACCAGCACCTGGGAACCAGGAACAGGCTGGCAACCTGCTTACACCACACCTGCCGCAAAGCTTAGCGGACAACCAGCGCTGGTGCAGACCTGACTCCTTGTCTCGTTGGTGCTAACAGGCTCTCTTTGCTTCCTCCCGTTAAAAAGAAAGAAAAAAGGCTGGGGGGGGAGGAAGCAGCCTATGGGTCTTCATGTAAACGTGCAAACAGAACTGCCTTGTGCAAGTAAGAGCATATCACTTGGCTTATTTTGGCTTCCTGCTGGAGCTACGCAGGCCTTCTGCTGAATCAGCACACACAGCTTTCCTGAGCCTGTATGATGTGGAAGGTGACCAACATAATTGGAGCAATTCAAATTTCATCACCAAAGAGCAGCAGGAAGTTTCAACTGCAAAAATCTCATATGCAACTGAAAAGCTCAAGGAGCTGCTAATTGTAACCTCCTGCCCTTATCTAAAGTTTTTATTTACATCAAACCCTGACTGCCATCAGCCAGACTCTCGGACTCTGGTTTGGGATTTGCATCAACTAAACATTTCATTGACACATTTGGACAGAGTACACAAGTATGCAGAATCATCAATCAGAATCAAAAATTCTCATGGCAACATGCCACTTTCTACAGGCTTGAAATTTATGGCCTGGTAGACAGGCTGTGAGCCGCTCAGTGCCCCATTCTCTGCAGGTGGTGTTCCACTTCATCTGAGTGATAAATATTAATGGTGCTATTGAAAGAGGTCACCTATACTCAAAGGTTAAGGCACTTATTTGATATGGAGCAGATACCAACCCTAGGGAACCTTTAAACCTACAGCAGGAAAAGTTTCAGCAGTGGAAACAGAGAGGACCCTAAGCCCAAGCAGATACCACTTGCAGAAGTGACACACTACAAGGTGTCATTGACAAGCAACCCATTCCCAATTCAGACTGGAAACCAGCAATTTTAAGTCTTCCATACACCAGATGAGTCCAAGCACTAGACTACTCACTATATTGTGTTGACATATTTAGAATTGATCCTGCCAGCTCTTCTGTCTTTGCAGTTGGTGAGTACATACATACATATCTATATTTGCATATATACATACACTTGTATTTATATTAAATATTTTATTGTATATATTTGTGTATCTATAGTGTTCATTTATCTACTTCTAAAGAAAATTATGTTTAAAGGATCATCCAGCTGGTTTTTTTTTGCATCTCTGCCTAGAAAAGACTGCCTGAACTCAAAACCCGGATTTTTTTAAATTGGCTGGAACAATATAAAAAAAGGCATATTCTTGGAATATATAGTTGGCTAGTTAGAGAATAGTAAAAACTAGAATTACTGTATTGTTGAAAATATTGTCATTCTTTTTTACTGACATATGTGTTTCTGTCTGGAAAGCTGCTTAAGAATTCTGTTAAAGATTTACTTTAAAAAGTCAAAGTATAACTGAACATGCTAAAGAATGAAAAAAGAAAGCCAAATCACTTTCACTATGTATGCTATATGCTTTACCACACAAATATGTTTCTATATCCAGTTTGGAAGTTACAAAACCCCTAAAAGTAATGCAGGTCTAAGTACTTAGACATAATGGAAAGTAAAATACACTCACTTCCATGTGATGCTGTCTACAACAGGGACAATGGCAACTCATGGGAAACTTCATGACATCCTGTGCACGGAATGTATCACAGCTGCTACACACACAACTCGGCATTAGCACAGACCTCGTCTTCCTACAGTACTAATACTTCAGTGACATGATAAACTCACTCAGCTGTTAGTCCAATGATTGCATGAAAAAATTAAAATATTAAAAGTACCACTTAATGAGTGAAAATTGGACTAAAATTCAATGACTGATCTCTGAATCTGTGTTGTTTTCCATACGAATTTGAAAAATGTTTTAAAATTATAAAAAAATGTATGTGTAAAACTTCCCCTCCCTACACACTTTGTTGAGCATTCTGGATTATTTTTATTATTATTATCCTCAGGTGTTGGTGAATTTGAAAAAAGGACACTATTTCACAGATTGGGTGACAGCACCACAGCTTTCTGCCTGTGCTAAGGAGACCAGACCGTGGGAGCCAAGAGAAAAGGCACGGTCACACGTCAAGTACATGCAGTCAAAAATAGTGGTGTCAGCACAGATGGAAGGAAGGCAGGGACGCCCAGGAGGGGTGTTAAGGAGGTGGGAGTGATCAGCAGAATTTGCACATAAAGGAGAAAATGGATTTTGCAGGATCAGGCTGGACCTGTGATGGAGACTGGCAAAGAGAGAAAAGCCAAGGCAAGAAAAGACAGAATTTGAGCCAGGCTGGAAAAAGCCTTTCCTTCCCCACACCCACAAAAACCTTCTGCCTCTGAAACAGGAACGGGAACCGAAATGAAACACACACAGATGCTTATTTGGTCACAGGTAGGGAGGACAGGTGAATTCCTAGAGCTGAAGTTTTTATAATAAAATAAACAAACAGTCACTGACAGTATTTTCACTGGAAGTAGGAAAATTGGTCCTTTCAAAAGTAGGTCAGCATCTTCATACCATGCCCACTCATCACAGGTTTTATACTGCATTTTTAATCAACTCAGTATAAATACAGTGCTCAATGTAATCTCTTGTAAATTTCATTTGGATTAAATTCCTTAAGTTCTGAATTGATTTTTGAAAAATAAATTATTTTGTGCTTCATGTAGTCAAAGAACGATTACAAAACTTATTTTGTCCAAACAAATCAGGGGAAAGAATGAACGATTCCAAGGAAACTGGACCTATTAGAGAGCCATGGAAATTGCTGCTGCCAAACTGCAGTAACCAACTAAAGTCCACTATTGGTTTCCATAAATAATACTGATTTTTTGGTACAGTTTACAGAAGTATAATGTTAAAATGCATAAATTACTTCTTTCTTATATATATGTTAGAAGATCAAAATGGATTTATAGGAATGAAATTTCTGATCCTATACTTCAAAATTAAATGCCCTGTTTGAAGTTAAAGACTGAACAGGACTAAAAAAATCATTGACAAAGCTACTGATATACATACAAATGAAAACATTTTTAAAAAGCATATTCTATGGCATTACTACTATTGCTTTCATTTAAAAAAGCACGTACATGTAAATTTGGAAATTCTTACAACTTGCATTTCATGTGAAAGTGTACCAAAACAAACTTTCATTCTACAGTGAACTTTGAAACAATTCTTAAACTATTCAAATTTGATCTAAAACCTTCTCCTAAACATCAATATTTGTGTGCAACTGCAGTCCTTCCTTTCCCCTAAATTTTTCACAACTTTTAAAGAGAATGCAAAATTTCACAAAACAAACATAATGTAGGGGGGAAAAGAAACCTTGAACTCCGGCATTTTAGAAGGAATAGAACTAATCTTTGAAGAAGGCAAGGGTGGTGGAAAAAATACACACAGTTTTGGAAAGGAAAGCTAATTCCATTGAATTCCAGAGTTTTGTCTGGCTTGATTTTGACAAGAAAAACATCCACACTTTTTCAGATTTTGATTCTGTGACTTTTATGACTGCTATGTTGACTTTCTAATATTTGAGGAGAAAGGACATTTTAGCAATCGATTCCTGTTCAGGCTGGCCTGCAAAGGCAATGAAACAGACCAACAAGGTATTTTCTACATTCAGCCTTCACTGCATTCAGCAGACAAACAAAAGGAGCCTTACATAAGCACATTCCCAACAAAAGACAGACGCTGTTTTTAAATAATCAGTAATCAAGCTAGTGGCTGCCAATACTCTTGAACCTGTAAGTTCCACAGATAACAATCTGTCGATCTGCAGTGCTTTAGATGTGGCCTAGGCTGGCCTGTGAAACACTAATTAAAATGCAGCAGTCCAAGCCTCCCCTGCTGCGGTGGCTGGACCAGCAACTGCTAATTCCTGCCGGGACTGCAGCAGCATATTTCTCAATAGCCTCAATAATAGTGGGGCTCCTCCCACAAATACTGCAGGAAATTTATCGACAAAGACCTCAATCCCACAAGAAGTCTCAACACTTCATTACGCCTAGCATAACTGCCATTGTAAACAGTGGTCATTCAGACAGGGGTTAAATTAGCCACATTCCAGAATATCTATGTTAACACTAGATTATTTCCCCTGCCTCAAAGATGAGCTCTGAAGTCTCCCTCTGGCTGGTGGGTAAGCATCAAGGACCAGAAACAGATCACCCACACTGAAAGCATTTTGACGAACCTCACTTCCCTGCCTTTTGTTGAAGGGCAGACTACAGCTGACCCAGACTTACTGAAAAAAGCAAGAATCACTCTGTTATCTCAGACCTTAGTTTTAAAACACGGGAGCAAAATTCAAACTAGACTGCATTTCAGAGGTTACTGCTTTACTGTGTGTACATTGCTGTCCCTGGTGTAACTCAGCTTTCAGAAAGCTGGTTCCTGAACAAAGCTTCAAGAAAGAGTGCTGAAATGCAGGGATGAGGTGAAGATCAGAGCACTTCATACAGCAGTGTGGAAGAAAAATATATAGAAAATACATTCACTCTTTCTTCCTTTTCCTTTAGTCCTTTAAAGACTTGGGTTAGTCCACACATAACAACAACCGCATTTCTAAAACAGCAGAAGAGTTCTCAAGAGGAAAACCAATTACTTTCCGACCAAGTCTGAAAAAAACTTACAGCTGAAAGTTGGCTGGAAATGAACTTGTAACAGCATCAGGTTGATTTTTTGACATGAAGCTCTTGCGGTCCAATAGATCCAGAAACTGAATTTGAATATTTTACTTAGAATGGAGTTTCCTTTGAGAGCTCTCTATTCTGGGACAGGAGAGTAATTACCTACTAAACACATTTAGACGGTTCATTCAAACAGCAAGAGCAAAGAAAAGGAGGAAGAAGAGTGGGCTGAGTGAACTCCTACTGCTTCCAGCAGGATGCAGGATTTTGTCCTTGGTAACAAACTTTGGAAACACTGGGTCAAATTTTCAAAACCAAGTGCTTAGACCTGCCCACGATGCAGATTTAAGTCCTTGGATCTGCAGTCTCAGGCATGTTCTCATGGCTACAGACTCTGTGCACATGCCTTCTCTCTGTGGGACATGCTGCGTGGCTACCGTCCCTCCCTAAGCAGCACCCAAAGCCTGACAAGTGCAACAGTTCAGTGAATGTAGCCCCCCTGGAAATACACCTGCCTTGTTTTAGGCACTCTTTAAACCATTATCTCACAAGCAGCATTGCAACTCCCCCCGCACCACCTTTAAGAGAGAGATACTAATGAAAAATAAAGATTGCTTATTTAATCTTAATGAAGAGTATATGCGAGGAGAAAGAGCGCTGAGCAGTAAAAACTTTTAGAAACCTTCAAAAGCTGGTGCCAGACCTGCCTTCCTGGGGCCACTGCAGAACTGCCTGCCTGTTTTTCGCTGGAGACACATCCCTTCACCAGAAAGCATTTTAAACAATCTGTACCTTGAGCAGGTGCCAACATCATTGATTACTGCTATTCGTGACAGTCCCCAGCTGCAGAGGGCAAATGGGCCTTTGCACTAAATGACAACATGTGGCAGGACAAACAGCTTCAGGCATCCCGCAACGACTCCGGCTTTTCCTGGTCGAGGAAAGCGAATGCAGAAGGGAGTTTATAGAAGTTCGACTACCAGCAGCCTGCTCTGTGTAGAAACAAGTAACCTTTTTAAATCAGACAGGGAAAACTTCATGGCTATTCATGTCTGCATATAGAAACCCAACTTTGAAAAAAATTCCTTACCAGCTAATTTAGGCCAAGTCACTTCTGAGATTCAGCAAGCTCTTGTGCCCATGCTTATCCTGAATAGCCCTCATTTCGGTAAGCTATGCAGCCTTCTCCTTGGAGGTTCCTATTGTGCTGAATCATCAACTCCTATGCAATGGCTTCTCTGAAATTAAGTTGCTTTTGCCAAGAAGTTTCTGTGCAGTGCCAACCCAGGATTTCTTACAAGACAACAAATAAAATTTTAATATATTGCAGATTTAAAAGTTCTTTTGCCCTTTTTTTTCCTAGCTACTCTGTATATTTTCATCTTTAAATGAGGTACTAATTTTAAGAGGTTAAGCCAGGCAATGCAAAAGAGTACAGAGAAGTGGATTATATTTTTCCAATGTTCTCTAAATGAACACTTTTTATAATTTCTTGAAAATTCTGATCACACTTACATTCTCCATTAGAGACACTATAATCTTTAAGTAAAAAAATAAGCTGAAATAGATTATTTTCCATAATAGGGAGCACTTTTAATGTGCCGTTTCTAATATTTTTGTAAAAGTCAGAAAACCTAATTTGCCATCATTATAACAATGAACTGCAGACTTACATTTGGTTGTAATTTTATTGCAATAAAAAAGCTACACTAGAAAGAGGAAGCTGCAGCAGGGAGTGCACTGATACGATACAAAAAAAAAAAGAAAAACAAATTTCCTGAGAAAATGAAGATAACATTAAGGCAATATAGTGTGCTGCAGGTTGTGCCTGCAGCTCCATCAGAGTGGCGATTTTTGCAGTCCTGCAAAGTCTGATGACCAAATGCCAACTTACTGCAAGTGCAGGGGAGGTATCAAGTCAGGTCTAATCTTCAAAACTATAAAGTCAAACTTTTTTAGCTGGGTGGACTTTGGTTCTGGTAGCTGTCAAATACTTAAGAAGGTCTATCCCTTCCCTAAATGCTTCATTTCCTTTACTCGAAACACAGCCATGCATCAGTCCTGAGCCACCTCTGCCATGAGAAGGTAGCCGTCCTGGAGCATTCACTACCACCCACTCTGGTGCCACCTCCC
>JAOQGH010000019.1:58632968-58658089 GCA_025769975.1 Gallinago jamesoni | reverse complement strand
CAGTCCTGAGCCACCTCTGCCATGAGAAGGTAGCCGTCCTGGAGCATTCACTACCACCCACTCTGGTGCCACCTCCCACCCTCCCCAAGGGACAAAGTGGGCGGGAGGCTGGGGTCACCACACCTTCCTTCTCAGAGTTACAAGAATACCATGCATGACTGTGGTGGGTTGACCTTGGCTGGCTGCCAGGTGTGCACCAATCTGCTCCATCACTTCTCCATCAACAGGACCTGGGGGGGGGGGAAATGATGGAAAAACTCATGGGTTGAGATAAGGACAAGGAGATCTCTTACCAGTCACCATCACTGGCAAAACAGACTAGGTTTGGGGAAATTAATTGTAATTCTTGCCAATTAATAACAGACACGGATGATGAGAAATAAGAACAAAACTAAAACCACTTTTTCCCATCCCTCCCATCTTTCCAGACTCAACTTCACTCCCAACTCCTCTATTTCCTCCCCCCTAGCAGTGCAGGGTGATGGGGAATGAGAGCTGTGGTCACTTCATTGCACTTGGTCTCTGCTGCTCCTTCCTCCTCACACTTTTCCCCTGCTCCAGTATGGTGTGCCTCCGATGGGACAGAGGCTTTCACAAAGTGAAGTGAACTGGCCTGCTCCAGTGTGGATCCTTTCCACAGAGCGCAGTTGTTCAGGAACTGACTGCTCCAGGATGGGCTCCTCTCCATTGAGCTGCAGCTCCTGCTACAAAACTGCTCCTGCATGGACTCTCCATGGGGTCAAAGCTTCTTTCAGGGCACGTCCACCTGCTCTGGCATGGTCCGCAGGTGGATATCTGCTCCACCATTAAGCTCCATGGGCTGCAGGGGTGACAGCCTGCCTCACTATGTTCTTCACCACAGGCTTCAGGGGAATCTCTGTGCTGGTGCTTGGAGCACCTCCTCCTCCTTGTTCACTGCCCTTGGTGTCTGCATAGCTGTTTCTCTCAGTGTTCTCACTTCTCTCTCACACTGCTGCTCTGTTGTTTACCCTTTATTAAATAAGTTTATCACAGAGGCACCACCAATGTCACTGATAGGCTCAGCTTAGGCCAGAGGTGGGTCCATCATGGAGCCAGCTGCAACTGACTGTGTCTGACACGGAGGGAGCTTCTGGTGTCTTCTCACAGAAGCCAACACTACAACCCCTGCTACCAAAACCTTGCCACATAAACCCAGAACAACAGCCCTGCAGGAATCACACCAGAAGCCAAGGTACGCCGTATTTACCATGTTCACTTTATCCCTTACGCTATGGACACTCTGCAAAACCACCCAACAAAAAGCCCTCGCTGAGGCACACACAGACTCACGCCATGCCAGTCTTGCCTGCCTCTCTCTGACCACTCTCTGAGCTCTTAGTAACAGATCACTTAATAACTTGCTCCAATATTTTTCCAGGTATTGATGTGAGCCTTACTGAACTACAACCTATGGAATCAATAACCCTCCACCCTTTTTTCCCTCACCCATATTTTGCTTTTTTCTAGACTCTTGGGACCTCACTTGCCTGTAGTCACTTCTCGAAGATAAGAGCTGAAAATGCATGGTTTGCTCCCAAGAGCTTCCCTTCCTCAGCCTTCTGGGATGACCATCACCAACTCCCCACTAACATTAGCACTCTAATTTACCTAAATATTCTCACATCTGCTGTAATTGAGCCCTTAATATTCCAATAACCTTTTACAAAGACCCCAGCTTACTCTACACAATGTTTTATTGGCTCGTCTTCCCTATTAAATAAAGGACTTAACTTTTCCTGTTTTTTCATCTTCCCTCTAACACATTTCTCAAATCTCTTCCTTGGTAAATTTACTCAACAATGCACCTTCAGCTTTCTCCTTCACAGTGCTACTGCTGTGTCCTCTGTTCCGTGTGTTGCTTTTTCTGCTTTTTGTGAAATCCCATTTTTTATCTTCCTATCATTTGACAGCTTGCGATGCAGATATTTATATCTACAGGAACTTCAACAGGATGTTCAGGATGTCACAGAAATCATTCTCAGTGGCGGTGATCACAGACCATCCTAGTAACTAATGACATACATATGCAAGCAAGCGCATGTGCAGTGAATTAAGTTTTTGAGAAAGTGTCACCACTATTCAATGCCTGAGATGAGGGAGCTTTTTTCTGTAGTTACGAGAGTGAAATTCTTCTTCTCCAGAAGATTTCAGATCTTCTAGTCCACAAATATCTTTTATCTTTTCTTCAAGGTCTCCATACCAGATGCTGACCAAGCCACAGTTTAATCAGCTATGTTAGAGAAAGACTGCAGTTTCCAATAACTGCAATTTCCATTTTTAAAGAACTGAGGCTTTTTAGCTGTCAGAGCTGATTTGTAATCCAGGATAATGATTCTAATCTAATCTATGTCAGTCTGTACTGCTGTATATAAAGAATTCAGCACAATGGTGTATTACAGATTTAAAAATTAATTAATTCTTTCATATTCTCCCAATAATTCTGAAACTTAAATCACAGCATACTCCAATGACACATCTGAAGACTGGCATTTCCAGTCTTTATTAGAATGCAAAATAGAATCACAGTTAAGTAGTATTTGCAACATAGCCTGTATAGGATTTACAGATTCAGAATTCCTTTTTTAAACATGTTAAAAATGAGTTCCCTGTGTATTTTCAGAGAGAGTCTTGGAATAAAAAGTGTAGTCAGTTATGCCCATGTACTGGTTCATGTGCTGAGAAGTGTTAATTGGGTTACAGTCATAAAATTAGCTGTCGACTTAAGCAAATAGTTGGTGCCCTCCCTGCACAGCAAACATCCTCCACAGGCATGGGCTTCAGTATCCACATCAGCCACAGCCTGATGCCACCAGACCTGTGCAAAGGGCTGTGATGCTCAAGCAGGGAGGAAAGCTTTGAGACAGACCTCCACAGATCTTCATGACGACGCTGTCAGACCGACAGGTATTTCGAGAGGACCAGCCATGCTGGGCAACACTTGGGGTTCTGCAGAGAGACCAACAAGCACTGCATTCCTAGGTAGAACATTCTCCTCCGAGTAAGAACCCAGTTGTGAAAGGTATCACATACCCTTGCCACCCCCTCCAACGATTTATTTTCTTGATGTTTAAAGAGAAAGTACTCTTATTGAAATCTTACATGCTGACAGCTACTGAAGTCAAACTCTGCAAACTTTGTGAGCTTTACGTATGTTGAAATGCTGCTTTGGGGCTGGGACTTTGCGAATTTGATTTAACAAAACTCACCTAAAATAAACAATAATTCTTTTTGGAAAATTTAACAAAGTATGTACAGTACTCATTGTGATCAATAGCCCACCCATCCAAGTTGCTTAATTATGTATTTACAATATTTTCATATGCAGTATAAGTATCTATTTAATAATAGTTTTATCCCACAGAAGAGCTATCACAAAGTTTTAGCATATGTCAGTTATATAAAGAACTTTAGTAATGTCAAGCTCCCTAAAGCTTTGGCTTCAAAAAGGAAGGCAAAGTATTATATAAACTTAAATTGTTCAATACATCCTGGAAAAAAAAACCGTATAATTTTTTGAGGTTCACTGTAATGCTGAGAATTTTATCCAGGTTTTCATTCAGAGTTTTTTTCCTTATGCGTTCGTCTGTAATCTGAAATTAGGATTTTTTTTCCCCCACTGGCTTACTAAAAAACCTGTTGGCAATGGCAAATTTGGGAATTCAGTCAGGAAACTAATGTTTTTAATGAAACAACACTAATAGTTTTTAAACACTGAATTCGCTGAGAAACTTGAAAACTTCATAGGAAGTCATGGAGGACTACGCCCTGTCTTGATAATAAAGCCCAGTGGTTATGGCTGACAAAATATTAATGATGGTGGCTCAATGCAGCCCTGGCCCTTTGGTGCAAGTAGCTGTATTACATTACCTGTCAATGCCCAAAGCTCCAAAAACTGTTGTGTACAATGCAGACCACAGCCTCAACAACACTGGCAGCTTCGTCCCACTTTCTGTCCCTCTCCCCTTGCAGTCTTCCACCTCCCCAATTTACGTGCTAGAGCCATCAGCAGTTCTGTGATTTACCACCCATGATTCGTATTGCTCTTCCTTAGGCACCTCCATATTTTGGGAACACTGTGCCTCATTTAACTCAGCAACTCTCTCCAACATGTTTAGGGCGAGTTACTAAACTTGGTAGGAAGAATGTAAACTAAAATGCCTCATAGTAAAAATGTTACAGCCTTAGGTTACACTCTATCCTTTCAGTGGCTGTATCAAAAATGTGGTTAAGATTGATGGACACTGGGGTGTACCTACGAACTCATTCAGGTACTGAAAAACATTTAGCCATAGAAAAGAGAGTGATGAACATAAGCTCAATGTGACTTGGGGGAGGTGGAGGGACTACACGCACAGCCACGTGGCTGTGATTTTATCACAGGACACTGTAACGTGCACAGTATATATGCTCTGCTGCTACTGAGTCTTTCAACCCACTTCACCCGTTTTTCTTCCCCTGGTAAGCCCTTATTGGAAGGCAACGGATTCAGAGCTGCCTTGAGTAACAAGCTAAAAAATACACTGAAACCTTTTCGCAGAGGTACAGCCAAGAGCTGCCAACAGGGCAGCAAACTCCAAACGCAGAGCTGTACCCGGTCTGCCCTGCAGCACGGAGATTGAAACATCTCACCGGCACATGGGGACTGGAGGGAAGTGCTGTAAAATCCAGGAGCACGATTTCTAGCCAGAGATTCTCTCATCCTACATCTAACAGAAGGCAATGCATGTTACATTGCATCACCAGGCTGCAAGGGGAACAAAAAGGGCTAGCATGGGCCACACGAGGGTGAGCGAAGGGGAGAGTACTACTTATGGAAGTAGAAATATGCGCAACACACCCGGTCAAAGAGCATTTTGCTTTACTTATTTCATTTGCACTTCCAAATACTGAATTATTCTCCCAAAAAGGCAATCTAGATAAAACCGTCCTTTGCTTTATTTAGTGACAGTGTTTCCCATTGCCATAATGTCTAGAAATTTGCTTGATTTCCTGGACAATGGTGTTTAGAGCAGCCTACTGTCTCCTAGTAAACATGCATGAATTTCTGATCAAGAATGTCAGGTATAGACAGCAGTTATATACATAGCAGGTATATACATGGTATATACATGTCAGGTATATACAGGTATCTACATGTCAGGTATATACATAGCAGGTAACATCTTACAATCTCACACCACCTCATGGATAATTCCTCAATCTCTGGCAATTTCCTTATGACACAGTATTTAAGTACTGTAGAAGATTAGACGTTATGCATAAAAGTTTGCTCTAGATGCAGTTTATGGTCAGTTGTATTCTTTCTCTTGCAGGCAAAACAGAATTATCAGCCACATCATATTACCACTTTTATTTGCCCAGTATTTGAAATTCGAAGGAAAAGCAGATTGCCAAACCTAGGTTAACCTCAGGACCAGAGGGCATGGCACAACCAAGCTGGAGTGTCCTCTGGCGAACAGAGGATCTCTCCGGCTCGAACACCCACCCACGCTCGGGCACGATGCTGTTCTGTGGGAAGAGCACGCTGTGCTCACACTAGCTCTTGAGATTACTTGTTCAGAGTTGACTCAACTTAGGCAGTAAGTGTTAGACTATTAAGAAAACTGGGCAAACAGGAGGACATCTTTAAAGAAAACTTAGGAGGCATTCAGAAAATACTCAGCCAGAATCACGCTAGCAAGTATTTTAATAAGCCGTGGACGGCAAAAGGGAAAAATGCATGGCATTCTCACCACTCTTTGCAAGGTAACAGAAATAGATATTGCACCTAGCTTTAGGAAAAATGAAAATCTAAACAGAGGAAATGCCAACCATTCAAATCTAAAGATATACTTGCTGCTTGTTCAAAGGCACCATCACAAAGATAAATGATCAACCTTTAATAATACTGTTAACAGTATTCAGGACCTTAATGAGCTCCAGTCTTATACTTCAGGCTATGATTTCACCACATATATGACATATTTCTTACACAATTACTGGTAACAATAATTACAGAAGTTATCATATATTAGTACACTATGGCTTAATGTTTAAGTTACTTCACTGTGTATGCCTTCACTGTAGTCACACTACAATAACATAGGCAGCAAAAGTAATTCCCAGTTATGGGGAACTTCAAGACTCATTTGCTGATTTCAGTAAAATAGCATAGATTTTGTGAGAACCAACAGAAAATTTCATCACTGGTTATTTTTTTAAAGCGAACTGTGATTGGAAAAGACTCCAATTTCTAATGTATCCATAAATGTGCTTAGCTTCCTGCTGAAACTGACAAACCTACTATTCAACATAATTCTGTAAATATTAAGAAAAAATAAAACTAAAGCAGCAAACTTCCCATTTAGTATGTCACACAGTTAACTACCCCAGTTCTTTACTCCATCTTTACTCCCCTTCTCCCACCAAGGGCCTATTCAATTTTGTAACAGCATCACATTTTGTTCCTAAAGGAGGAACACAGCACTCAGCACATTTTCTACAGTTATCATTAGAAAGGTCTACTGCCAGCATCATTAACAAAATCAAAAGTTAGCTTGTTTTCTCACAGTTTGCTCTATTATTTTCCCTGACTAGAATTTAGAGATGTGAAATTATTCCCCTATGTTTCAAATTTCCTCCTATCAACTGTAATGGTAGAAAATCAGAGCTTCCCAGTTAGTTCATCAGAGTGAATTTAATTTGCAAGGAGTTAACAGTAATTACCCATAAACAAAGATTTATGGGTAATTAGTTTGGGTGCTTAGTTTATAGCAGTGTAGTTTGTCCAATAATGAAAAATACTAGCTATGATAAATGAATGCCCCTTGCCTCTACTAAAGTAAAAGAAAGGAGGAGATTACTAAAAAAAGAAGTCTGGTTTGGTAATTTCATTACACCATGATCAAAAAGATGCATTTGTTACTCCAAGACAGGAGCACTGCCCTAAGAGGAGAAGTGCTCACGTGAGAAGCAGGCTCTACCAACACCCAGTGCAGAGTAGAGGAGACCAGTGGGCAACCACCCACCAGTGGAAGGACTGGAACTGCAGGGCCACCACTGCCACTGGCGATGATGAGGGCAGCCTTCCCATCCCGCAGCCACTGCTGTATTCACAGTCCCCAAAGGGGACCTGCTTGGTCTTACCAAAAGTTCACTGTCACATGGACCATTTGTAAGCACAATCACTTCCGTTACAAAACCTGAAGAAAATACAGCTATTTATTTATTAGTAGTAGTTGTTTAGTGTAAATAAGTGTGTTCTAATTAGAATAAATTACTTAGGATTATTTATGGTGTAATTTGTTCTGTCTGCCTAGATTTACTTAGGATAAGTAACCAGACTTGCTGAAACCTGGAGTTCACTATAGTTATTTTTCTTAGTAATTTTCCTACCAGCTGGTACAGTGCTGTGTTTAGGTTTTTTATTACGGGGAAGATACTGATATCACACTGATGTTTTTGGTAGTGTTTTTCCCAAATCTGGGGCTCTTTGGTTCTCCATGTTCTGCCAGCGAGTGCAGGTCACAAGGAGTGTAAACCAGAAGATAAGGAGGCCGTAACCCTCGGCTGAAACTGCAGATGAACAAGATAAGAGCCTACTGGCCTGGACACCAAAAAAGAATCCAATACGATGTTAGAAGACCCCAGACGAAAAATCACCATTGGACTAAAAGATGTGTGAAAAGCACTTCAGGGGCAGGTGCATGGATCATGAGGATGTCTCTGCCCAGGGATTTCTTTGTTCAGGGTCCATTTTCCTGGAGGCACCCAGCCTGGGCTGTCCTTGCTGCTGCACCTTTCAATTAAATTACTTATTTTTATAAAATCCGATGCCAGAGACTCTGCTGCAGGAAACCTAGGGTCAACCCTGAAGAAGGAGGGAATGCACCCAAGAGTGAGTGTGGCTGTGTGTGACCATGAATGGTGTGTGAATGGTCAGGCAGCATCTTCTTCTTTAATGTGGACTTTTGGCTGGAGAAAAAAATTTTCCCATTTTTTTTTTTTTGCTTTGGGTTACTTCTGAAGTTTTGTTTTAGAGGTTTGTTGGGTTTGTTCTTTTTTTTCAATTTATCCTCAAAACCTTAATTTTTTAAGAGCTATTACGAATGCACACACAAAGTTATTTTTGTACTCCACAGTACTAGCAATGGGCTTTACACAGCAGAAATCTGAAATAATTTCCATCTACTCAAATACTCCTGCAGTGCTACACAGCACTATAATGAAAATTGCTGTTCTGGTTCCATTTCAGATATTTATGAAAAAAAAAAAAAAAAGAAGGACACCATAGTCATTTCATGTAATGTTCACATAATAAAGTGAACATCATATTCTGTATGTTAATTGTAAGAGGACTAATATTACTTTAGCCATGACAGTCTAAAATGGCAAGCTTTGGAGACAGAGGTAGTACCTTATTAAATATATTCACATTGTTGAAAAAACACAGACAACCTTTTGGTTCTTTCTTCAGATGCTACATCAGTTAACATGATACGAGCATTATGACGAAAATGCCTAAGGTTTCCTTGCAAAGACCATTTCACTGAGCACTAGAAAAAGTTTAGCATATGGCAACACTTTCAAAATTGGCTGTCCTACTGATTTTTTTTAAAGCCTGTACTTCTCTAGCACATCTTAGCCTTAGAACAAACTGACTCTTCACCTTCTCACTGAGTTAAAGGGATTGAAGAGGTTACACAATTGGGAATAATTTGCCCAAAGCACATAAGATGCCAAAGCACAATGTATTCTGGCAGACCAGCTAAAAACTTCACGAGCTTCTACAGAATAGCCTCAAAGTTAGCTGGATTCTTTTCAGATAAATTTCCTTCCCAGCCTAACCTGGAGGAGGATTCTCAAGTGCACCCAGCAAATTAGTTCTCTTCAGAGAGGGAAAAAAAAAAAAAGAAAATCAAACAATGTCAGTTCAAGGGAATTTAGAAAGATGTGCTATTGCAAAGTAAGACCGGCAGTTGAGACACTAAGTATTAAACTTCTCTGTCTAATTTTAACTCCCCACAATATTTACATCCGCTCTTCTTAAAACACAGGACTTTGAGTAGTTCTTCCTTATTAGCAGACTCATCAGATGCCTCATTAGCACAAACAGTCTTGCTCTACCTCGGCTTTATCTCCCCATTTGTGTAACACTGTGATGCTAAGTGCTGAATACCTTTTCTGAACCATCAAATTACTTGTCTGACTCAATACCATTTTCTTCTTTCTGTCTGAGTCTGTACAAAAACAATGAGCAAAACTCATCTGATCAAATATTGGTATTTATTTCCCTGATAATCATCTAAATTCCTTTTGCAGTTAACAGTGAGAAATGGACAATTTCGGAACATGATTCATTCCATTCTAAGGACATTTGGAACAGGTCAGGTGAAGCATGCACTGAAAGTATTTTATTTTAGCTCTGATCACCGAGGAAGCTTTATATAGGCAACTGTAATAGAAACTGTCTGTGGTTAGGAGAAATTACTCCTACCCTTCTTAAGTATTGCAGCCCATATAGCAATGACTTGGTGAATGAAGATCAAAGCACTCTCTTCTCGTCACTGTCAACAGCAGCAGAAATGTCACCATGATGTCCTTCCCTCACGAAGCACAGACTTTCTACTTCTCTCTCAGGAACAGCCAGTAAAGCCAATACCAAAAAATCCATAGACCTCTTGATCCTCTGCTTCCTCATGTCCCATCCCAATGACCACAGACCAACATGTGTGATGAGACCATGCTGAGAAAGCAGCTACTTGATGTGGTGAGGCATGCACCGGGGAAGGTCCCCATAGGATACCACCACTCAAACCAAAAGAAGAAAAAACACATGGAGGACAGAGTTTGGGGAAAAAAAGAGAAGCTATCCCAGATGGGGAGAGAAGGATGTGTACACATTTATCTATACGTATCCATATAGCTGGAATTGAGATAGGCAAAGACAGCAAGACATGGAAAGAAGCTGAGAAGGGAAACAGGCTGAAGCATGAAGACAGCAAACAAAGACAAGGTGGTGAGCGAAGCTGGCAGTGGGAGCATGCAGAGTGGGCCAGGAGACACGTCAAGTGAAGAGATGGATAGTAAGAAAGAAAGAAAGAAAAAAAAAAGGACTTTGGAATAGAAGAAGCAGCAAATGGAAAATATGTAGATAGGCTTATGGTTCCAGAGTTCAGGGAAACAGAACATGCAAAGAGAAAAATGTGCAGCAGAGAACAAGAGCCGAGGAGAAAACCACAAGCAGAGTTTGAGGGAAACAACTGTATTGCTTTTCAAGCTTAGAAAATGAAGAAGAGCACAAGAAAGATATGAAGAATAGGCAATTAAATTATCCTTTTTTTCTTTCTTTTTTTTTTTCCAGCTTAGCTCAATCATTGATATCTTAAAGAAGATGCAAAACTGGCAAAACAGAATTAACTGTGATGCCAATTTTTTTAAGCTTAATGCAGCATCAAAAGTGGTGTGAAAAAACAGTGCTGTAGACTTGTTATAACTGATGCCACTTCAAATGTTACACATTCAGCAATTGACAGACGAAATCCATGCAAAATGCATCATCTGTGGCACCTGCATCAAGCTAAAGTATCAAACCCTACGCTTGCATGTGAGCATAACTCATAATACCTTCATTAAAATACAGTCTAAACAGGACAGTGCCAATTGTGCACACCTCTGTTGTGTAACCCAGCTGTCTGACAGATGCTGCTATGGCTAACTTAAAAGTGCACAAATTTCTTTAAATCAGATATGCCTGAACAAACCTGGAAAATCACCATCCTTAAAGAATCATAGAATTGCCTATGTTGGAAGGGACCTTTAAGATCATCTAGTCCAACCATCAACCTAACTCCGACAAAAACCAAAAAAACCCACATCACTAAACTATGTCACTAAACCGTGACATGTCTTTCATATAAACTAGAATCGTGGCCTGCCTTTCCTATAAAAGAAAACACATTCTGTAAGCTGAAAAATGCCCCAACTTTTAAAGGGGAATGTAAAAAGTAACAATGTCAGTTTAATAGGCTGAGTACAATCTTCCCCTTCAAGCCTGTCCTCTCTTGTAGAAGTACAGAAATTTCCCTCTGCTCTCATAGATAGAAAAACCCAATACTAACTACTACTAACAACAGATTCACTAAGCAAACTTTGCCCTCTTGCACTGTTTTTACCTACCTACTGGCATTCCGTAAATGTTAGCTACTTATAGCAAACATATCATTTAGTTTCAAGCACACTTGCCGCCTGTCACTTAATATTTAAATAACAAGGAAACTGCTTTTACTATTGCTTTTGTTGTTATTGATTGATTACAGCTTTCCTGCCATGGTAATGAAAGAATAAAACTTTAGAGTAGCTATCGGTCACTCACACTACGATGAGAACAGAGGAGGATCTAATGGTCCTAAACAAACTCTGGCTGCATGTGGCAAGGGCTCTACAGGGCTGCTCTTCAAATCTTGTCACTTTAAAACAAACAAACAATCAAACAGAAAAACAACTAAGTTCATTTTTACAGTGGAAGATTCACTTTCGATTGCCATGAATTTTGAAACCGACATTACACAACAATTGGATAAAGCATGACAGTGCTCAGTTCTTATGGAGTGAATATACAAACTGCTGGGTGGCTTTACTCTAATTAAATTCCACTTGGTTATTAATAAGCTGTCCATTCATCACGGGATTGGGAAGTACTTTTGGAAGCACTTTTATGCTTTCCTAGCAGGCAAACAGTGGATGTCAGGGCTGAAACACAGCGTGCAGCAACCCTCATGAGGGTTCTGTCATTTGGAGCAGTAAAATGTACACTGCACCTACTAAGAAGGTTTATTGAATAGTGCTAAGAACGGCTTGTCCAGAAACCCAGTGACAGGTACAGTGCAGCATACCTTTTTCTTCCACTGGATTTGAAAAGATATGTCTGTACCAGCTCACTCGCTCACTCCTTTTACTTCATGCATTACAAAAATTGGTAATACTCTAATAAATGTACGTATTTGTTTTAAAGGCTGACAGTTCAGGAAGCTCATTACAGAAGGGAAGAGTGGCTACAGCAACAGCCACAGCACCTGCACCAAACGGGTAGAGTGACCCAGCACTTCCTTTTAAAAGTAAAGGAAAAAAAAGAAAAAAAAAAAAAAAAGAAAAGAAATTCCAGAAAAGCAATGTGACAAATACTTTTAAAAAACCCTAAATAAATGAGAAGTGGTTTTGAAATACTAGATTTGAGATAACCTATACAGTAGTACACCACATCACCAGTACTATCTGAATAGAAAACTGCAAAGCAACAAAACACCAGTATTTTCTTTTCCTACTTGCTTTTTTAATATAGCATGATGACAAGTATGATGTTAATAGCAAAATTATCTCTACTTGTATTGTTTTCCTCTTCCCTCGTGTTTTCAAAAACAAAGATATAATAATCTTGCTTAAAAGCACAACGTATCCACTACCTCAATTTATTTCATTAATGGGTGACCTCAGAAGAATACACTGAGTATCTAGCACTCCTGTCAAAAAAAAAGAAAATCACAAATCCATAAATCCACTCTGACTATCCATATCAGTTTTCAGTCACTGCCTACTGCTAGTATATCTTCTGAGATATCTGTCATTACAGCTAATTAGAAACACTGCTTAAATTTACTGGACATGTCAGCAAGCCATTTGAATAGATTCCTGATGGTCTTTGTTCACTTTGTAGGTTAATGTAACACACTAATAAGCTGATTAAGAGCACAAATATCCAATTTTGAAAGCAGGACAGAAAACCGTTCTTTTAGTAAGCATCATGAACTAGACCTAGCTAAACCTAATCTGGTTTTAGAACGATAGATTTGCATGTATAAAATTAGTCTTTTTAGATACTAACAGAGATTGCAACCTGTTGCACAGAAAACTTCAAAATTGCTCCAACTCTTCCCCAACCATGTATTACATTTTACAACATATCAAAACCAGGAATTTAAAAATATATACATGGTGAATGTTCTTGTTACACCACCTAAATTCTCTGTAACCACTTTCTGGGAAAAGGGGATGACCATATTTTTTTTTTCCTGACAAACTAATTTAGTGTCTTAACTCTAGTTATCCCACATGTGCTACAAGACAAAGCATATTTGAGCAACACTCCCTTTTCCCCAGGCTAAATAAGGAGAAAAATATGAGAATTCTTTAAAATGCTTTGAGTGCACACATCATTTCACCAGGTACATATTAATCAACTAATAAATAGTATTATAGAGTATATGGTTAGTTATTTGGTATACTGGTATACAACTAGTATTTGGGTTTTATACTCTGTTTGTGGGTGAGCCTTTGCTACCTCAATAGGCATAGGATTATTTTGCCAGCCACTGCAGTTTTTTCTGCAACTGAATTCACAGACTTGAGTGAACTCCTTATTTTTCCCCACATAACACTTGAAGGGAAAAAGCATTGTATTTTTACCACTTGAAGAGAAAAAGCCTTGTATTTTTACCAAACTTCTTCTTTCCAAATGACTTCCTCTCAGGAACAAATATTCTTTTAACAAGCTTTTGCTACTAAACTGATGTGTGAAAAAGGCCACAGAAAAGATTTTGGTAGAGTGCACACTTTTGCTGCTTATGGAATTCCTCACGATAAGCATGACAATAAAATGTATAAGGGTGGCAATCGCAAGACATCAGCCTTTTAAAAAAGTAATGGCCCAGGGAAATTTTTACATGACGATGTGTGTTTCCTTTCCATATAGGAAAGCAGCCTTGTTACATATCTTTCTTACATCTGTAATAGGCTTCCTCTAAACATTTCCTGTCTTTTTAAAATTTGGCACCTAGTCATTTAAACACCTGTTTCTGTCTGTAGTAAATCATCAGAAGTGAAGAGGTTAGCTGTCAGACTGTTTTCCTTGTAATTTCTGGGTTCATTTTAAAAAGAAAATAATGTTCTACATGGTAATCGATTGTAGCTGATTGTCTTATTCATGGTATTTCACTTGAATTACAGTAGCTACCATTTCAGAGGATTTCTCTTACAACCTTTCTCTTAGATTTGAAAGCAGAAGTGAACCAGATCATCAGAAAGCATTATTTTAATTAATGCTGTTCACCACTAATTAGGTGACTGATTAGACTCCGCAACCTTTTATCTACTGTGTTTTAAATTCTGTGCATGTCTCGGGCAGACAGGCAGGGGTTTTAGGTGAAAATTCCAGCAGGTACAAAGACTTGTGTGGGTTGGCAGAGCAACACAAGATTTTGGATGGATGAACTCCCCAACCTCAGACGATGGCTCTGCTTCAGACAAGAATTTGCAAAACAATTGGAAAATGTGTCTGAAATGGTGATCAACAAACTCATGAATTTAGGACAGGTAGTATGCATTTTCCATTTTCATTTGTACTGTATAGATTGAAAGAAGAGAAAACTGAGAATCCAGCACTTGGCTCTGCATTTCTAAATTAAATCCAAGCATATGTTTCTGATCATCCTTCAGTCACGAGGATCGTGAGACTCCAAAATAAATACTCATTTTTAAATTGTGCTTAGGGGGTAACAAAAATGACCAACCTTCCTATGGATCATTTACATTCCACACAATACATAACTTTTTTTTTTTCCTTTTCAAAACATATCTGAGGTTCTTTGATCTTTTACTGAACTGTGTTTAATTTATTACAGCAATTTCTCATTGATGCCATCAGGCACCAAAGAAATAAAGGAAGAGTTAATCTTTTAATTTGGAGTCTTACATGAATCATTAACTCTGTTTCAAGCATAATAAGTTCATATAAAGTGGACTGAATCCTTATTTAGATTGCTTGCATTTCTTATCACTGGGAGAACATTCTAAGTGTGCAGTAACTCATCAGATGAGGCCCGAGTTCTGCTGTGTTTTCAGGCAAAGGTCAAATGCTTCTTTTGTTTCTATATACTCTGTAATTCTGGAAGCTTTTTTCTAGGTCAGTAACAAAGAACATTAAATTTCTTGGCAGTGGTAGAAAGCTGACTTTTATTTTCAGGTTTTTTTCCCTATAAATAGTGCTACCTAAGAAAGAAGAAACAGACCTCTAGTACGACCTAAGGTCTGTGCCTTGCAGTAACTCTTGTTTGCTGGCAGTGCAGGCACACCTTCAGTTACGTTAGGCTCAGTCATTTCAGTAATAGCTTTTTTTTGCAATAATTTTTACAGTATTTCCATAACGACTGTTTCCTTTCAGAACCTAAAAGTTTGACTCAAATTACTAACTTAATGTACAAATACACTCAAATTACTAACTTAATGTACAAATACATGCAATATTCATTGCATGTACGTCATCAAAAGGCAGTTATCATCCATCATTTCAAACACAAAGTTTCAAGATATTTTATTGATGTGCTAAACACATCTTACTCTCTGTAGTTCTGTATTTTTGAAGGTCTAAACACTTCTGCTTCACCTTGTGTTTTTCCAGGAACTTAAGAGAAACGAATGAGATAGTCACGTTGTGTTTTGGTTTTGTTTTGTTAGATGCTTTTTTTAAAAAAAAAAACAACAAACTTTGTCTCACAGGAAAAAACACCTGTCCAGAAACCATTCTGATCAGCCAGACTGGCTCTTCCAAATTCAGAGAAACCAAAGCTCAAGGTCAGTGAAGAAGGCAAGGGGGAAGGTTCTCCAGGTGTCAGAGCAGAGATTCCCCTGCAGCCCACGGTGAAGGCCATGGTGAGACGGGCTGTCCCGCAGCAGCCCATGGACCTTAACGGTGGAGCAGGTATCCACCTGCAGCCTGTGGATGAACCCCACACCACAGCAGCTGGACGCTCAAAGGAGGCTGGGACCCCGTGGGAAGACTGCACTGGAGCAGGTTCCCGGCAGGACTTGTGGACCAGTGGAGAGAGACCACACCAGAGCAGGTTTGCTGGCAGGACTTTTGGCCCCGTGGGTGACCCATGATCGAGCAGTCTGTTCCTGAAGGACTGCACCCTGTGGAAGGGACCCATGCTGGACCAGTTCTTGAAGAACCACAGCCTGAGGGAAGGACTTGTGTTGGAGAAAGTTGTGAAGGACTGCTTCCTTGAGAAGGCTGGAGCAGAAGAAGAGAGTGGGGAGGAAGAAGCAGCAAAGACAAAGCATTATGAACTGACAGCAACCCTTTGAACTGAGCCTGGGAAGATTGAAGTGGTGGGAGGAAGATCGTTTTTGGACTGGTTCTTATTTCTAACCATCCCGCTCTGTTATTAATTGGCAGTAAAGAAAATTAATTTTCCCAAGTTGGGTCTGCTTTGCCCAGGATGGTAACTGCTGAGAGATCTCCCTGTCATTATCTTCATCCACAAGCTTTTCATCATATTTTTCTTCTGTACCCCTCCTGTTGAGGAATGAGAGTGATAGAGCAGCTTGGTAGCCACATGGCACCTACCCAAGGCCAACTCACCCCATCTTCAAAGACTGGTATTCAGTTTCTACATCATGAGTAAGAAAGAACCATCTGAGATAAATCTGGGGTCTGGTTCAAAATCCAAGTTGTGTAAAGTGAACTCCAATTACATTTAGGTCAGAAATAGGCAGATTTAACCACTAGAGGAATAAGATTTTTGATCAAGCTTCTAATGGAAAAAAAAATAACACAAAAAGCTGAATCCATTTTAAAATGGAACATGACCGAAATATGAAGAGGTTGTTAAATGAGACTGAAAAAACGGTAGAGTATTGGACTGAGGCACAGGAAGTCTTTTCAAGAAGAAATGTGTTAGCACTTCTTTTATGATATAGTTTATTGCTCCAGATAACAGGTGATGCACAAAAAAATGAGCTTCAGGTTTGGAAATTAGTAGTTGAAGTTAGAAAGGACTAGGAGTTTCATTTCAGTTGTGAAAGTTAAAACTTCTATCTTGATGTTACAGGAAGATCTGAAAAAGATGAGATGACCCAAAATCTACAGTTACTCAAATGCTTTTCAGGAAGGAATGTGAAAAAGTCAGTCAAAACTGCTAACTGTAAGCATAGGCTTATTAACCTTAATAGCTCTAGAAATAAGACTCCCTGGTGCCACTTACACTTTTTAATATGGAGTGTAAGAATGGCTTGCAAGAGACTTTCCTCTAACTTAGAATTGAAGCTGCTGAATAACGCTAGAGGTCAATTGCAACTGAATTTGACTGAAGAATATAAATACATGTTTTCTGGTTTTAAAACATTGTCCTATCTTATGATCTTAAAATTAAAGCTTACATATTGATTTTAAAAAGAGTTTTCAAAATTATATTTGGCTGACATTGATGGCAGTGTAGGTTCACTTGGTGAAAGCAACCAGAAATTGAAGAGAGATGAATAGCACTAGAACTGTTAACCAGGAAATTAACTCTAGATAGGGTCTGCAGAAATTTGGGGCTGTTCTGCACATGAGACAGCATCATGTGGAATAGACTGCTGGAAGCCATAACTTGGGCGGGGGGATGACATGACTCAAAAACTCTGAGTCCAAGGCATGCTAAAGACTTTTTCCACAGATGAGCACTGTATAAACAAAACCAAGCGGAAGAAAATCCAAGTAAAACACTCTGAACTACATTCTTTCCACAGTCCTAACATTCACCAAGACAGGTTTTCTGACAGCTTCGCTCTGGCAGCTACACACCCTGCATATGCATTTCCTTGTCTTGGCACAGGAATCCTCAAATTTAGGTGGATCCACACTATACCTTTAGAGCAGATGATGCATGTTTTGAGGTAACCATGAATATCCAGTAATATCACCTACTGGAGGTGCTCTGAGATTGAGATAGGATGCATCCTCCTCTATTTCATTTCAAGTAGGTAATAACTGAAAATTTGACAAATTTTTGGTTGACATGCATTGTCATGAGAAAAACAAATGAAAAAAAAAAAAAAGAATGGTTCAATTGTGTAAGGCTTTGAGATTAACTTCTAGGAAGAGTTCATTTTTTTCAAAAGGGAATCCACACGTAAGAATGGGGCATTCTGAAGCCAGAGGCTCAGTTGTGACTTCACTGAAGCCCATGAAGTTAAGTAACTTCACTTAAGTTGATTCATCAAACCTAATTTTTCATATATTTAATGTTTTCTATTGAAGTTCAGCTCTTATGGAGGACAACAGACTGAAAAAGCAGAAGAGTATGCAATCAAAAACACAAGCTGATTAGCGCTTTAAAACACTCCCAGAGCTCAGCAGGATTTAATTAAGATAACAAGAATGATATCACATTTTCAGTTATCCAAGTCAACTACTTTTCAGCCACTTTGCAAAGCTTTAATGCACTCTAAAGTTGTTTCACAGAGAAGATGGACAATATGTAGTTGTACATTGATCAGTGATTAATGACAGTATGTGGAGAAAATATGAATAATAACTGATTTTTCAAGATGCTAAATTCTTTTGTGTGTTTTGCGCATCAAGTCTTCCACAAGTTCATGTCATCCATGGGCTTTTAAAGGTTCAAAATATCTTTTTATTTTTCTTTCTCAAAAATCTATCTATACTTTTTAATCACAAGTATATCCGATGATATATTTTTGGCTGATATCTTCTGACATGGTGGTTTGAATCAAATGTATAGCAGACAGTTAATACATATTTGGGCAATCAGACATATTCTGCTTAGCAACCACTCAAAACATAGAGAATATGGTCCTGACCAGGAATAAGATCATATGAACTCAGTGTACATTTAAGTCTACCAAGTGTCAACCTACACTGCATCAGATCTCCTAACTGCAATGCAGTATTTAGGAGGAGAAGAGATGCATCCACAGGAAAACTTGATAGTTTTATGCAGCAGAAAACCAGACAATACAGGGAGCCATAGCATTAATTTTCATGTTCTGCAGTTTCAAAAGCTGTGAACTTGGTATTTTGTAAGGATCCAAACTGCCATGGCAGCCTGCATGGGAAAAAAAAAATTATTAAAATCAACAAAAGCCAACACTGTGCAAGATCATAATAGAAAAAAAAATCTCAAAAATCAACTTAATTATTCATAAAATGCAACTTTTGCAGAAATATTGTCATCAGGTAGTCACAAAAATTAGAATGGCAGGGTATAACTCTTTTCACCAAGGTTTAACTTAACTTTTCCTCAAGATTATTTTTATGTAGTGAGGTTGTCTAAGAAGGAAGATAGTTGACATTTTCTGGTTTTATTTCTGATTCATCTATTTCAGGTGTGTACACAGAGAGATAGTAATAAACAGAGACAATTATAAACACTGAGGAAATAAACAAACCAAATCCAAAACTTTGGATTGTAATACAAACCAGTAACACTCCTTAGATTTCATTTCAAGGTTATGCAACTACAAATGCGCAAGCAACAGAAATAGTTGTGTCAACCTAGCAGTTGATAAGTCTGAGAAGAGAAATTAGAAGAGACAATATATGTACTAAAATTGAAAGAATGAAAATTATTTGAATGCACAGATAGATATTAATAATCAAGAGTAAAGCAACTGAGACTACAAGCTGTCATATGCAAGAACAAAACTAACATTCAGGAGAAAAGCAAATACAAGATGTCCCAGATGCAAAATATATTTGAAAAAGAACAGAACTCACCTCAAATTCAGAGTCACACATTAAGTCCCCTAGGGGCATGGACATGTTCCTCCCCCCCTAGTATTAATGGAATACACCCAAACAATCAGCAAACAAATTCTTTTCCTCTCTTGACAGCTGCTCTAGCTTGCCAATAAAAGTTTTTGCTCAGATCCCAATACACAGATATTCATATCACAAAGATTCTGCCACATAAGTGCTGTAAATAATGGTTTTAGAATGACATAAACAACTTGGAAGATTACATTTCTCTGTCAACACTTTGAGATTTCCTCTCCACGTCATCTGCATTTGCAAAAGCAAGAAGCATTCAGTGTTTATGTTATGGGTACTTGAAGGATTTCACACCTCTAGGATGATATTCCCAATTTTACTGTTAGGAGAAGGCAACATGGGACTTAGTTTGATGTGTAAAAATGTATTTCTGAAGACAAGGTGGTTTTAATCTTGCAGTGCCCAGTATATTGGGTCTGGAAACAGTAATTGACTTTGCTGCTGCCAGATGAAACTGAACATTTGGACATTAGCAATGTTTGCAATCAGATAAGTGTTAGAGAAAGAAAGCAGATTTTAACCCAGTGAGTGCACTGAAAATGTTATCTCTGAGTGGAAATGGAGAGAAGTGAGGAACTCCAATGGACAAAGAAGAGCTCCAAAGCCACCTCACATGGCTACTGTCTGTGTAAGAATGCCTTGCTATATTTTGCCTTACATTTAAGAAGAACATGTGAAAAATTTGTCTCTAACCTCAAGCCCACTCAAGCTGACCTCAGACTTAAGATGCAAGATGGTGTGTGAAGTTAGAAGGAAAAATTGCACAGCTGAGAAACCAATCTGGAACGCTCCTTCTCAGTTAGCATCTCCTCTTTCAGATTTCTTTCCACAAATACACTAAAAGGTACAATTTTGCAATGAACTTCGGGAGTGGTTGATTTTGTCCTTCCTTTATCGTCATTTACCTTCCCAACAGTCTTTTCAAAGGTTGCAACACAGGTAACATGCTTTCATACATTCTAACTCTAAAAGCAACAAGATGTTGTTTTTTGTATTGCTATATATATACTGCCTTAGACTGCCATATACTGCACATATAGAGCTTGACAATCCCTTCCCCACAGGGAGGGAATTCACCCACTGGTGAAGTGAACCACTTCTGGGCCACTGCAGAAGATGCTGTTATGAGGACATAAGCATTTCAAGCAGGATCCAAGCAGAGTGTAACCATAAGCTTTGCTTATGGAGACCCATGTGTTAGCATGAGTGACTGCTATAACCCCAGCACATACCCCTGCATTAGTATGTGCTGACTTTAACAACACTACCTCTATGTACCGCTTGTAAAAGCATGTTCCTGTGGAGATCTGTAAAAGCTCTTGGCAAACCTTGGCATACCACCTAGCATATTTAGAATTGTACAGGTAAAAACACTCATACCACTTACTTGGTATGCTGTAAAAAGATGCGAAGAACAGTGAAGCTGTTGGACCTCTCCACAGATAGGATCAGCGCACCATGATCAATGGGAAGTCTCTTGCCTAATGCCGCCTATACCAGGTTACCCAATATCAGAAAGGACATAAGGCAGAGAACACTGTTTCTACCATTTCTTTTCTTCATCAGCTTTGACTGTCTGTGCCTTTCATACTGACATCTCAGAAAAACTGACACCTCCTCAGTGCAGAAAACCATGAGATTCAAGAAGGTAAGACTAAAAAACAATGAACACCTCTTGAGGAAGACTAATAAAACGACTGAAAGCCAGTCTAAGAGCAATAGCAATTTTGCTGCACAAGATAGGAACTGACAGAGACGTTATATTATTTATATTTTTTTATATAATATCATTTTAGATAAAAAGCCACCAGGGAAACTGATCAGATGATAAACAGGCAAAGAACTCCAGTGTCACATGGCACTCAAAAGCATTAAGTTGACGTCCTGCTAGCTAAGATTGAGCAACAAAGGTTTTTAGAAATAAAGCAAACAAAGGCAGACAAAATAGAAGGATAACAGGATCACCTTTTTGGTCTTTTGCTTTAACCATTACAATAGCATTCTGTGTAGAAATATAAAAAATAATGTTGACTACTAATTCATTCATGTGGCAGAAATTAAGTGCAGGCTTAGTGATTGCAGACCAAATTCCTAGGAGAGGTTATTCTAAAATGTTCCTTTTCCATCTAGCATATTCATATGCAATGAGATAGGACTTCTTTTAAAACCATTTTTCTCAGGTTGAAATGGGAGGAAACATTGGTAGAAAGGATTTCTGTTCTCTTGAAGGGAAAATAAAATTGTTTATCATTGAGGTATTTGCCACTTAACAATGTTACAAAGTGACAAAGAAACCACCTATGACCTATAAACAGAGCAGTTTTGCATGTAAGACTCCAAATGTTTCTAGGGTGACAGGGAAGAAAAGAGCTCAGGTATGCCATTTTAATATTTAACTTGAGGAAACTGTATAAAAATTGTTATCTCACTTAAAAGCAAGCACAAGACCAGACGTGTTTCACAGAATCACAGGATGGTAGGGGTTGGACTAGAACTTCATAGACCACCTAGTCCAAACACCAGGTTCACCTACAGCAGGCCGGTCAGAAATGTGTTCAAGTGGGTTCTGAATATCTTCAGAGAAGGAGACTCCACAACCTCTCTGAGCAGCTTGTTCCAGTGCTCTATTACCTTAAAGGAAATAAGTTTTTCCTTATGTTCAGATGGAATTCCCTATGTTCCAGTTATGCTCCTCGTCCTGTTGCTGGGCACCAGTGAAATGAGCCTGGCCTCATACTCTTGACACTCACCCTTTAGATATTTATAAGCATTGAAAAGATCCCCTTTCAGTCTTCTCTTCTTCAGGCTAGATAGACCAAGGTCTCCCAGCATTTCCTCATAAGAGAGGTGCTCCAGTCCCTTTCAGAAGGGGACTAGCTGCTTACTACTTATAGAATCATAGAATCATAGAATCGTCTAGCTTGGAAGGGACCTTTATCTAATCCAACCATCAACCTAACTCTGATAAAAAAAAAAAAAAAAAACCACTAAAAAAAAAACCAAAAAGCATCACTAAACCATGTCACTAAGCACTATGTCAACCCATCTTTTGAATACTTCCAGGGATGGTGCCTCAACCATTTCCCTGGGCAGCCCATTCCAATGCTTAATAACCCTTTCAGTGTAAAAATTTTTCTTAATATCCAATCTGAACCTCCCCTGGCAGAGGGGTCGTCCTAACCCCAGTTCCCACCAACTTCTGCCATAAGTAGCCATGCAGCTCATAAATAAAATTATTATAACAGCCATTCTGTAATAAGCCTGATCAAAAGAGTGTTTACCTTCAACTGAAGCTATTTACCCAAAAAATTTAACCAGGTTTTCACAGCTTTCTGAGTTCTGCCATCCTTACTGACAAGGAAAAGAAACTAACGGAGCCACGAGGCGACCTTTATTTTGTCAGTTCCTTCACTAGAAACACTTGCCCCTTTCCCTTAGTCTCCTCTAGCAACAGCTGTGACTTTTTTGTCTGCGGCAGCACAAGGGTCCCACGCCCCCCGAGCCCCGCAGCCCCCGGCCCCGCTCCCCGCGCTCAGCACCCTGGACAGCGCCGCGCACCCGCCGCCAGCCATGGCGCGGAAACGTGACGTCACACTCTTGTTTGCGGGTACATCAGGCACCTTAGTAAATACATGCGGGGCCGCCTGATGCTGTGCTGTTTCCAAGCGGCAGTTGTTACTCAATGACACTGCACTACATAGCGAGAAATAAAAATAAAATAAAAAAAAAAAAATTCCAGGATAAATGCTGTTTGCAATCAGGAATTGGTTATAATTTTTACGATTTCTGCTGTAATTGTGGTGAAAGGATGTAGGGTGGAGAGTGTGTAAATTATCTGCCTTTGTCAGTGTTGTGAGGAAGTTATTTTCACTTTGGATGGGAAATTCTTCTTGTTCATATAAGTGACGTGTGTGAAGATTGTGTAACGAATGTATATTTTAATGACAATTCTGGTTTATTCTGATAATGATAATAACTGGTTTATAAAGTGATGCTGCAGAGGAGCAACTACTGACTTGGGCTTTGCACAGCTGTAATTATTCCCTATCTCTGTTTCTGCAGTTTACGCTCAAATTTCATTATGCTCAAAACAATGCCTGTGGGAAAAGCATCTGGAGAGTCCAGAACACATCTGTTCCAGTTCTGCTACATAAATGCATATACACTACTGCATAAATGCACAGTGCTCTAGAAATAACTAAGACTAACCTCACCCTTTGGTTCAAACACAATTAGCTGACATTGCTTTTTATGGAGGGAAGTCTTACTTCTAAAAACGCTAAAACTGATTTTGCATAACTAGCTAGGAAAGACTTACCAACACATTTACTCACTCTTCTTTTATTAAAATATAAACGTAGGCAACCTCACCAGCTGGTTTTGATCCCATATCCAAATTTGGCAGACTTGTGAGGTTTCTGAATGCCAGGTACATAAATGCTGCTGTGCTTCAGATCACACATTTCCTGGACCTCCACTGCTACTCAGCCTCCGCCCCTCCTCCCTGCAGCCTTCTAAAATAGCTGCTGTTCTGTCAGCTACTGACAGAGCACGCATCTGCAGTTACTCTGACTTTTTAATTTTCCTGCCTATTTAAAGATCTTGGAATTGAGGTTATAAATCATTAGAATTATCTTTCTTCTTAGGAAAGAAAATAATGCATAGAAGCAAACAGTTAAATTTCAAGTCAGCAAAATCACGAATTGTGGTGAAAAGCTCCAGATGACACATATTTAAAAGATACCCATGCAAAGCTGTTTAGAAATTTAAAACAACTCACTTCTGGAGTGTGCTTTAAATTACAGGAAAGTACCTTTTTCCACTGCAGAGGAATAGAATCTACCAACTTCACTCTCTGATCAGATGACTACATTAGCAACTGCTCCAGCAGCACTGTCATCTGTAGGAGTCATGCACAAGTCATATGAGCTGCATCTGCCCTCAGTAAAATGCAAGTACCTATGCTGTATTATACTGTTACAAAAGACAAACTTCATCTCCTATGTTTTACTAATCATTGCAGCACCTTACAGACTAAAATTAAAATTACGGCAGACAAATTCGGCCATTTATCTTGCAAAAGAATAATTTTACTCAATATATTCAGGTGCTAATGTAACATATTGTGCTTATTTTATGGACTTGGAGAAAGCGTGACAGATTTTTACACGTTTCCTCTGCAATGCAAGGGTGAACACAAAGGAGAGTGAGCTAATACTATTTTATTTGAACATTCTCAATTGTGCTGTGTTACGTGGCCCTGACCTATTATAGCTTTTAAACCTATGCTTAATTTTTAATCATAAGAGTAATACCATTGATTTCAGCTCTCAAGTGCCTTCTCAAGTTAAGGCTTCAGTTCAGATTGAGGAACCATTCCTACTGGTCAAGCACTATTAGAAGGAGTAGAAAAAAAAATCTCATTTATAAAAATCAGGAGATTTCACAGAATCACAGAATCACAGAATCTTAGTGGTTGGAAGGGACCTTTGAGATCATCGAGTCCAACCACATT
>JAOQGH010000019.1:58598057-58611739 GCA_025769975.1 Gallinago jamesoni | reverse complement strand
ACTCCATTTGCCACAACTCTTTGGGCCCGGTCCTCCAGTCAGTTTTTTACCCAGTGAAGATTGCACCTGTTCAAGCCGTGGGCAGCCAGTTTCTCCAGAAGGATGCTCCCAAAAAGCAAACATATTCATTCCCAAAAAGCAAACATAACCAGTACACAAAATAGGGACTGACAGCACAAAGAAAGTAAGATTTGTTGGGCTTCTTATTTAAAGAATAAATTTAATCATCCATAATTTAGATGGTCATCTGCAAGGGAAATACATCTACTATGGTTGCTTCCATAGCAAATTATGTTCCATTTTTTCAGAAGTCATGAAGAAAAGAAATGTGAAGAGGCTAAAATATTTTGGTTTCTTTTTTTAAATACATAAATGTTGCAAGAACAATAGAAATAGAATAATAGAATAGGACAGATCAAACCAGCTAAAATCATTTTACAGTAACATGGGCTATTATCTTTTAACTAGACAAGCTGAATATTCATATGGTCAAAAAGATACTGTTGTGTTGAGGAGGAAGAGAAGGTGGAGGAGGAGATGACCAAGGTTGTTTTGTCATTTGAAATGAATGATTCTCTATAAATAGAAGAGTATTCTCTTTATGCTACTGCCAATCAAGTCAACTCTGTGAGCAAGTTTTTATAGTAATGAATAAAACTGCCTTTTCCACACAGTTTTAATCCTGTTACACCTACTTCTGAACACCTAATATGAATTATACATAGAGATGGTATTTGAATTTAAATTAAAAAATAATTTATCTGCATATTTATTATGAAGGTATTATGGAGATGGATTTCATCTCTTTGATAGTCAGAGTAGAAAACATGCCAGTGAATTTTAGGGTATCTTCTCTTTCATTGCAGATTTTCTATTACACGTTGACCCAATCTGGCAATTGATTACTGATCTTACTTAGCATTCATTGATTACTAATTTTAACTACCAATCCAAATTCTGTTCTTGTTTGCAGTTAAGATACTCTTGAATTAAATTGCTCTGAAGGGAGAATCAGATGCAATAAATTTACCGGTCCTCCTCTCCCCTGCAGCAAACAAAATGAAATAATTTTGCCTTTTTAGTGTCTAAAGTGTTGCTCCAATATTACCAACTACTTGCTGTTCTAGCACTATTTTGTTAGGACTGGACCTGGCTTCCTCTTTTAACTCAAGTTAATTTGCTGTCATTTAGTCAACAAACTGGTGCAGAGTGAACAGTGCACTCCATAGCATTTGCAGCTTCCATATGGCCGCAAAGAATCCCAGGAAAAAAAAAAAAAAAGGTGGGGGGGAAGAGATAGGGGAAAGGGAGAAAAAAAAAAACAAACCACTTTTGTTTTGGTTCTTCTTCCGATTACCTGAAACCTAAAGTCACTAAACAAAATCATTAGTGATTTCCTAAATGACCACCCTTATCTACACCATGAAGTGTTCCTTTCCATTAAAAAATCAGCTTCACAGCTCTTCCTTTTTTAATTTTACTAACTTCATCAGCCAGAAAATCATGAGGGTTTGAAGAGAATGTAGAGATAAGGATTACTCACTGCCCCTACAGCACAAGGTGGGGTGGCAAGGGGCATCCAGTAAAGCTAGTGGGTAAAAACACTCATCTACACATATTTTACAGGTCTCTGAACTTAGATAATGATGCCAGAGTTCTCAACAAGTTTTGTGTTCAGTTTTAGCAAATTATTATTGCACAATATGGAAAGCTGACAAGCAAATATTCTCCACCAGAAAAACAAACATCTGTAAAACACTGTATACCAGATCAGAATTGTGGTTCATTAATGTAGAAAACATGTCAATAGGCTAAAATAAAATAAAGAAAAAATCAGTACTCATCCATATTAGACTTCATCTTCAGCCTTTATAAGCATTGCAAAGAAATCCATTTTCTCTGCAACAGTATAAAACTATGTAATACCACCACATTAAAAAAAAAAAGTCAATGTGTGCCAAATTGAAATAATTTCTGGCCCAAAGCATGTTCTAAAAATGCTCTGATTGGTCCACAATGTTAGACTAGTGCAGGACACCTAATAAAACAGAAACAGCAAACACAATCTTGCATACACAGTGAATTTGAAAGAGGTTCTTTCTCAAGCTTGAATAAAATTCAAACTACTAATCTCCAAAGAATATAAGTAGCTAGAAAGTTTCATTATTAACTGAAAGTTCCACAATTTATGGTCAGCCTTCCACTGAAGGAGTATGAAAGCCCACTCCTTTCAAAACAGTATTAATTTTTTTTTGGTACTGGCAGTGTGCCTCCATTAACAAGTATTAAAGAAAAATCAATATGAATATTATTTCAGAAGTACTTTAAGATAATACCAGACTTCTTATTTCATGGATATTCATAAAGATCTTGCACACTTTTTTTAATTTCCATTCGTTCATGAGTGCAAAATTGTTCATTGAAATTAATTTATTTAGATTAAATTGGAATCCCTGCATTTCATTTCTGAGCTAATCCCAATCTTTTTGTGAATTTGTTATCTACTAATGTTAGCATTTGAGCTTTTTATTGAATGAACAAATGTCAACAAGCAGTTCCCATTTTGTGGCAACTGATCTGATTGACTAACGCCCCTCAGTCACACTGTTTCATTAGAAAACATAAAATCAAGATATTTGTAGAACATTTCTGTTTATGCAGCATTCAGCTCTGCTAAGATCTGTGGAGAAATCAGGGTCATCTTCACAAATAAAGCCACATCAACTGAGTATTTTAAGATGCCATATCAGTTCCTAAAGGCAGTGAACCTGGCAGACATGGCTATGCTTTAAAGATAAATAAGTAACAATATCGGTTTGTGTTTACGACAATCTGAATTGAGAAGAAACTACGGATCCTTCAAAGAAGGAAAAATTATTGGTAGGAGCTTGGCAGGGGCGGGGCGGGGGGAGAAGCTGGTTTAGAATGATGCCTCTTCCTTAAACCCTTTTTTTGACAATGGCTGGAGAGAGGCCGGAGGAGAGATGCATCACATGTTTTTAGTGAGGAGAGTTTGGAGAAAAGGACTGTGGAGATGCCATCAGTTCTGAGGTAAAGTTGCAGTTCTGGCATCTTATCTGTGGCATATGGATGCTCACAGAGAGGTATGCATCGCTGCACAGACTATATATTTGTTGAAGGGCTTAAATTGTAATGTTTTTGAGGCTATGCATTATAAATCTTGGACTGGCTTTTACTATTGTCTTATCACCCCCAAAAAAGTAATATAAATAGATAGTAAACTGTCAAAGGGGAGTGTCTTTTATAATTTTTTCCCCTTATCATTTATTTTGCATTTTATGGTTCTTGAGTTCTAGCTCCATATGTGAAAGGAGGACGACTTATAACCTACAACATTATGTTGGTCAGGTGATTACTTCACTCATGTCAGAATTAGCAGACAGGTCTGACCAGGGATTGTTGTGGCTCATGCCAAATAATATCTCTCCTGCTATCATCTGCAGATGAAGCTCAAAGAGACAAAAGCTTTGATTGCTACAGATTGGTCTCTTTCAAAGTCATGTTGTCATAGACCTTCCTAACTAAGAATTACTTTAAAAGAAAAGCAACAGACCTCAGCAATCTATTCTCAGGGCAACACATGCAAATATTGATGGTCCCCAATAGCCCATGTGTTTTAAGTGATAGTAACCTATAACAGTAACAACACCATTTTTGCATTCAATCTATCAGCAAAAGATAACATTTGCAATTTGTATTGGTATAGTATTATATCACCACTGTTCCATCTTTCCATTTCAAACATTTTATAGTCTAAGAAATAGAGCATATATAATGTATATGTTGATCAAAACCCCCACACTTGAAAAATGGTCTTGGAGAGCCCACTTTCAATGATTTTTTCCATTGCATCATGCTAACAGATCTTAAAAAACCCCACAGCTAACCAGGAAAAAAGAAGTAGGCTTCCACATGCATGACTACAATCTTCCTACACGCTCCAGTAAAACTCAAGGGAAATGTCAATCTGTCCTTAAGACACATAATCCTCAGCGGTCACAGTACGTTTGTGCTGCTCCGAAAGCACGCTGCAGCCAAGATAACATTCTGAGCAGAACCTTCCCTGCTAAACCTGTCACAACAAAACATGCATTTACCTTCCGAAACAGATCTCATTTCCTAGGTCAGAAAGAGCTGGGAAAGGGTCACAGGCAACGGACAGCAGTCTTGGAATGGAGCAGGGGAGAAGTATGCTTTTCTTGCCTTGTTTGGATGAGTTTCTAGAGTTTTAAAAGCTAACACAGACCCTGGGAAAACACATCCTATGCAGTTTTGCCAAAAGAAGGGTCACTCTGAAAGACCCTTCTTAATGCTGTGGTACAAAGGTGACAACAAGGAAACAACATGTTTCCACCACACAAAAATTCCTAAATTAAATTCTTAATGATTCGCCAGCTCAGATTTCACAGAGCTGCTAGCTCAGACTCCAGAGACCAAGGAAGAAAAAAAGTCCTTATAAAGCAGAGATGAGTTTGGCTTTTAACAGCAGAAATCAGTAAGTTAAAATGCATTTTCTGCATTTTGGCTGATTACACTGGGAATGCAAGGCCAAATGAAGGATCACTAACAACAAATGTCAGGGTATTTCCAAGGTATCAATGACTGGTTGTAAAAACTAGCACTCTTACCCATTTTTTTAAATGGAGAGATAGGGAAACCATAAATGTTGAAAAAGACATTACACAAACCAAGAACCAAAAGCAGAGTCACCATTTGGAAATACACAGAACATCTGGTTACCCTTTCTCAGAATGAACCATCACTGTACTGTAAAAAACCATCCCTTTAGACATTAGTGATTGTTCAGATAATAAAGCTCTGCTTATTGTGAAGAGAGGGAGCATGCTAAAAATGCCTTAATGAAGATGTCAACAGCAAATATTAAAGTTCATATGTTTAAATTCTGCTTCATTGTGAAAGCACAAGGGAGTATGTTCCTGCTTTTTATGCAATCTTAACTTCCATCTTACCAAATGGTTCAGATATTTTGTGCATACACAGATGAAAACAATATTCAAATCTTTGCCATTTTTTCCACACAAAATGTGGTGTCAGAAGATCACATTCCCAAAGCCCAGCCAAACTTCCAGCTAGCAGAAGACCACAGAGGAATCATTGGGGTTTACTGCAATAAAGCTAGGTCAATTTGTATAAACAAAACTAGGGTGGAAGATGACTATTATTTTTATTTTCTGACTGACCTTTTCAGACAATATTCTGGAAGATAAAAATACTTTGATCTAAGTGACTGAAGAGGATGAAGAGGATGAAGTACTTACTTCCTAGTAAGTACTTGGACTTCTGCTACAGCAAACAGTATTTTTTCACTGACATTCATACTTCATGGTCTTTTCAAATGTGGCTATTTACCATGTGAGCAAGCATTTAAACGTGTTACTGGCAGAATTCTGCCTATGAAACAGTGTCCAATACAATCCCTTACACAATACTATGCACACTGGGACACACACCTAAAGACACAGCGTAATGAACACATATTTACTCCCCATACCACAAGGCTTCGGTAAATTTACCTGCCCTCCATCCAGAATCATTAAGCTTATTACATAATCGTACTTAGGGAAATTCTTTCAACTCAACTTGAAAACACTTGCTCAATTTCAGATGTCCTGTCTCTGTAACAAGCTGAAAGAACGACTTTGTTATATCTGACCCCTTGCAGACTACTGCAATATTTCTCAAGCATGACAATTCTTATATTAACACAAATGATAGCATTGCTTTCAACTCCTAAAAGGTTTATGTGTGAAAAACTTTTTCGGTATTCTTGAGAGTCCTTACTTCAAGAGCTTTATTTTTCCTCTATTAGAAATATTTTTTTTTTAATTAAAAAAGATAACCAAAACCAAAAGTCAAAAAAAGCATAGTGGGCCACAGAAGAAATAACTGGAAAATAAGTAACAATTCTCTGATATAATTTTTCACTATTAATAACTATCTTTTTAAGTACAAGAAACTTGTGAAAATTATACAGAATGATCATCTATTCATTCCAGCTATTCAAAACTGCTCCAGCACTCCTTTTATAGAATAAAAAGTAACAACTCAATTTATTGACAGAACAATGCATTAACTACACAGAATAATAAGAGTACAGAGATAATGCAATGCTCTGCAATGACTACTCTTTCATTACCCACTGTAAGTACTGAACTTTGGTTTATATAATATATATTCCCTTTAGCTTCCAAGTTAATGAAAACTTGAGCAGACTTTGACCTGTGCATTATGTTGAATGCACAGTATCACAATCATCCTATTAATCATCTCGCAGATTAACAACAGTTAGATACAAATGCAGTCTCACTAGGTATAATAATAATCTAGGTATGCACTAGCAAGAAGTGCCGTGCAGTAGGAGCACACCAACGTTACAGATGGTGGCAACATGCTGATATCAACACACAAACTTTTGGCAGGTTTTACATCAGATGAGCCCTGATCTGGTCCTGTGAACCGAACGTTCACAAACAGCTAGAGCGGATTAAGTGCTCCTGAACTGCATCTTCTCGTTCAGCTACGTTCAGTCTGCTCTGTGCACTCCAAGAGCGCCCCTTGACGCAAAGCAAAGCGTGGTGAGAAGGGATCACTGGGACACTTGTTTCACAAAAGTCACTGATGATCCAAATTAAAACTTGAGTGTAGACACACCTACAAAATGGCCTTTAAAAACAGGAATGGTGCAATAGGTTACAAATAAAATATCAGCTCTTCTGTAATTGGAAACATGTAAGTACATGCCATTATCAGTAGTCTACTTAAGCTCACATTTAGAAGAAAAGCTTATTTCAAACTATTTTTTATGAAATGCAGTTATGACTTAAAAATTACTGATTGTACTAAAACCCAAATAATCTATCTAGTTATAGACGTAGCATTAACATATTCTGAAAGAAGACAGCTACAGTAGTGTTAGCTTCTCTGACATGACTGTCCACAAGTGTTGACAGCTAAACACGTTATCCATAGCAGCTGACTGAATCAACAAACTTATTTTCCATCATGGCATGATGGAAACAATGCCTCAGTCACAGTATTAACAAGAATCAGATATACACATAAGCCACTGAGAAAAACGCATATTTTATCATCTGTTTTCTGAGACCCAGTGAAGCAGGCGTTGAGTTCGCAGTTCAACACAAAACTCCTGGCTGCAGCAGATCAGTGGTTTTGCCACAGATCCCAACTGTGAATGGATTTGAACAACTGTTCATAAAACTTAAAACTCATTTTCTAACAAGAATGGAACAAATACTCAAAAAAAGCTTTCTTCTTTTCTAAGAAACATGCACGGAGAGGTAACATATAGACAAATAACTTTTAGTGCCTAAGATAGGCATTTGGACAATAGAGTCAGCAGCAGTCTCCCATGGCAAGGTTCAAAATATCTATCCTAAGAGCCCATTTCTTTCCATGATTAGAGAGCCTCAAGAGAAATGGTAAGTCTACTCTCAATTGGGTTTTTTTTATTTACAGAATGGTAGAGGAAATTTTCTTTTCTTGCTTTTTCAACATCCAGTTTTTTAACTATGAATCAACCAGTTGTTGAACTGAACCAGACAAAACTGGAGGAAATACTCTCCCTGTACTGAGTAAAGAATTTTAGTTGTCAAAACCCGGGCTATACCTTGCAAGTTCCAGTTCCTGGTACCTAAGCGAGGAGTTTCATCCAGAACATTGGGTTAAAAAGCTATAGAGCTTCCACAGGCAACATTCACTGCTTGGTGTTAGTATTTATGACTCTCTGGAGATTAACATGCATTTTGATGGAGACTGACTTCCCCCACCTTAGAAGTCTCTTGCTTAGCAAAACTCTGTCGTCCTCTTTCTGATCAATTTAGTATTGGGTTGTCTTCTCCACAGCAGCACTGCTTCAGTAGAAGGAGCAAAGAGCTTGTTCACCCTAGAAGAGTCTGTGGTCAAATGCTTAGGACATTTTTTAAGGGGAAAGATGAGGTGAACAGCACCCTTTCAGGAGGAAAAGGAAGTGAAAATCCTCAACTTGGGGCTATGGTGACTGGTGCCGGCTGGTGCAAAACATGAAGATGACTATTCTTCACATCCACCTGCCACCTTGGCCAGCACCAAAATGCTGGCCATGCTCTCTGTATCTCCTATCTTCCTACCGCAAAGAACGGTCCAACATACCTACCACAACAGTCCCAAATGAGGCCTCAGAACCACCTCTTCAACAACCTTCCCCGTCAGCAGGAACTGCCTGTGCACGAAAATGCTTGCTGCTTGTGAGGGTAACAAGCAAGTTGCACTTCGTGGCACAATGTGACCTGGAGGACAGGAAAATCCACACAGGCTGTTTCTGCTCAAAGATAATTCTCCTCCAGGTTCAGCTAAGCACTCCACGCTCATGTTCAGGCAGCTGGCACCACATGCTGTCAGCAACATGCCTGCATCTCTTTGGAAAATTCTCAGGTCTGGTACCAAAAGTCACAAGCAAGTAAGCAAAAATGCTACTGAGAGAGGGACTGACCTACTTTAAATGCACCCCAAAGCAAAATGAGCAAGTGATTTTCAAAATAAACACAGCAAAGAGTCTGTATAACAAATGGCACTTGAATAGAAAAAAGGTCCCCCTCTTTTTTTTTTTTTAGTGAAGGGATAGAAGAGAAAATAATTGGCATACTTTCAAAGCAAAAACTGCTTGAGCTTCAAAGCATCAAGTGCAAAACCAATCCATTTCTATAAAATGATGCTTACACAAAGGAGTTACCCGATTTCATCTACTACTGCCATTATAAAGCAGATGCTACTATGACAGCATTCATAAATAGGACTAACAGAGTAAGACGTCAATCTGCACAATGAAATCTTAAATTCAAACTGCACATTGGATTTACACTCTCTCCGTGCTAAGAACTCAAGGACAGAAGCCACTGATGATTCAGCTCGCACTGTCAATTCAAAGCAAGTTGCAAGTGCTGAACTCCTTTCAGTTTCAGGTCCTCGGCAAGAATCACACAACTGAAAGACTGCCCGTGAAGGAAAAGGCAACCTTGTAAGATCCTAATTTATCATTCTTACACAAAGAAAAATGCCTGTAAGTTTTCTAGGTTTTTTTTTTTTTTTTGGTTGGGTTGGGTTGGGTTTTTGGTGGGTTTTTTTGCTGTTGCTTGTTGTTTGTATATTTTTTTAATATTACTATGTTATTTAACCTTTGAAACTGAAAGAAAGCCTTAGGGAATTGGTTGGAAATACTTCCAGCTGCTCTTGACCATTTAATACATCTGCAATACGCCTACAGTCATAACATTGGACAGTTTCAATTCAAATAGTTACATAGTTTGGTGCAGTTAGGCAAGAGAGTGCATACTAAGTAAAATTCCGTAACTAAAATTCCAACAAAGAGAAATTATTTTTTCATAATATTGCTGTTTATCAAAAAATTTGTTACTGATTTTTCTCTTCAGCTAAATACCATTTCTAGACTAATCCTGAACTCAGAAACTCTGCACCAAAAGATACAGCATAGCTTATATAAGGCTAACAAAAGGATTTAGTCTTTAGGAATATACAAGTTTAGAACCTAAAATTATTATAATCTTTTTCCATGGGAGTGCGTAAAATAAACTTTTAGTTTAAATACACTCAGAACAAAATTCCAATACCTATAATTGACCAATGTTGCAACCTTTTGAGAAGGAACAGGTACTTCTAAAACAATGGCCAAAATTTCATCTTTGAGGCATTTTGAACTCCAGTTACGTGGTACACACAAAATCCCCTTGTCAGGAATGGCCTAAAAGTAAGGTGAACTAGCCAGGAATTCAGCAGAACATAAAAATAGCTGTCCTGGGTCAGAATAAAAGCCTGTCTAGCCTAGAATAGTGTCTCTAACAGTGGCCAGAGGCAGATGCCTCAAAAAGAATACCAGAACAGAGCGAACCTATATCAATGCTGTCAAAGAAAATTCTCCTAACATTCAACAATTTCCAGTTCAATACTTAGTATCTTCATGTTTATCGGTCTTACTGGATTTCCTGAATGTAAACTTGCCTAGTTGCCCATTAATCCCGTGTAAGCTTTTAGTGTCCACAGTATCCAGTGGCCAGGAGTTCCACCACTAAACTACACACTGCAGGGAACTGGCCTTAGCTCTTGTGGTTCATTTTTTGTTCACTAGCTTTGTTAGGTGGCCTGCAGAGCTTGCATCAAAGAAAACAGCAAACATTTTTTGTTTGTCTAACCAGGTGTTGCATTCATGCCACATGCCTCCAGAGACCTCTGTCTTAAGCTCACTACGGGATTTACTAGGGAACGAGACCAACCAAGAGGTTTCTCCTCTAAATTCAGTTTAGAATTCAGTTATCTAAACTGAGTTTCCTCCACCCTTTAAAGACCCCAACAGTCCAAAGGGCATTTTGCAATGCTTCACAGGCAACACTGTCTTTGAAACCCTCAAGAATTTAGTGAGAACAGTAATATCACTGTCAATCCCTTTATTTATAAGCATGTTGAGCAGCACAGACACCTGAACTGATCCCTGTGGAACTCCACCATTGAAAGATGACTGCTTACTCCCACCCAAGCTTTCAGGCATTTATTATTTTTCTTGCTAGCGGTACCTTCCCCCCTCTTGTCCTATGACTCCTTGGTTGGTCATACAAGCAAGAATGACTGACTATGAAGGCTTAGGTATTTGGCAGACATACTTTGCAGATAGGGCACTTCTTCCAAATGGGAACTCCCGTACTTGGCAACAGCTGTCCAAATGTAGGTCTTCGCAGTCTGACAAAAGACATCTTTCAATCTCTGTATTTGTTAAAAGTATTTTATGATAGTGTCTCTTGTTGGTTATTTTAGTATATTGTTTTGATTTACTGCATCTAAAGGGATCACATACCCACCTTTTTCAGCCTCACCTGATACATATACCAGCACTAACCTAAGTAGCGAATATTTTTTTGCAGATGTACTCAAAATCACCTCCAGAAACACAAGGTTGGAGACGAGGTTACCAAGATAAAACAGTACAGCTTAATATTACACTTAGGAACCAAGAGGATTGTTGGATCTCCCTTAGAGATTTGCCAAGATAGACCTGGGCTGTCAGAGTTGGACAGAAGCATCAGCTCTCTGGATGGTGGCTCTGAGTGGATCTCAAAGCTATCCTTGGGACCTAAGGATCAAAATCCTGTTGCCATACCCATTAGTGCAATTTACCCTCAAAGCAGGTACCCCTCTGAATTCTTCTCTCTCTGTTCCCTACCTCATGATCTTTGATTAAGATGGTTCTTATCTCCTGTTTTCTTTTAAATCTTATTTCCTACTGCTATCCAACAGTAAAGCAGACACTACACTAGTTGGGTGCGGTTATCTTCCTTATTCAAACCCTTTGTTAGGTTTTCAGCACCTACTGTCTCACCTTGCAAGGTAGAAAACCCACTGTACCCCAGCCTTCATTAACTCTCCCTTCCTCAGACAGGAGAGTTCACGTTTTAAAACCTCTTCCAAAGCTACTCAAAAAAACCCATGAGGTATCACCAGCACAGACTATGCTTAAATGAAGTCCACAGTCACTAGCACTCATGCTTACGGGATTCTAGACAGATCACACACGTTTATCCAGATGACAGAGCTGGTATCAACTGCTGTTATTCAGCAGTTCACACGCTTTTGTCAATTCTGGACACAAAGCTGACACAACAGTATTTCCTGCTCTACATTTTTGTTTCTGCATAGCTGTACAGTGAAGTCAAGTACAAATGTGGTGAGCATACATAAACCTATGCCTATTTAAATCTAGTTAGCATGAGGGGCAGTAGTTGCAAAAAGGTAGCAGCAGATGCTGAAGACCTAGCCATCAAGCCAAGAATGAATACTATATTGTATTTCAACAACCTTTCCTGCCCCTATCAGTTACAGTACAGGTATGCTTTGGAGCAGTAACTTTCATTGCATGCCTCTTCTGAAAAAATACTGTGCCGAGGCAACCATGTTATTACCTGCAAATTTTCCACAATCATCCAGTCCAGGATTTTAATACTCTTAATCACTGGTAAAATTAAAAATTGCTATTTGTTACCTACTGACTTACGGATTTAATTCATCTACTGTAAACCCTTAAAAAAGCTATAATTTCCTACTTTTTTTTTTTATTTTTAATATTATATGCTACCCACATGAACCAACAACTGCACTTAGGGAGCAAAAATCACACATTAGATATAGGCAACAGCATTTTTGCACTGGACTTCAGTTTAAAAAAACTGAACACTTGGGACCTCTAAGTTGCCAGGCAGAAGCATCAGGGCAGTAGTGCAGAATTCATGAATGAACACACACAGCTCACTCGCCTGCACCGCACTCCAGTGAAAAGGTCCTGCTTACAGAGGCCTGTTCACAGACTCCTGTCTCCGGTGGGACTTTTGTCAGTGCAAGGTGTGAAGGTGCTGATAATGGCGGTACCGATAAAAGGTCTCGTATGGAGCCAGGCTGCGAAGAAGCTGGCATGTCAGCGCTCTCGAAGGTGATGCCTACCATCCAGCTGATACAGCATTAGGTCTAGAGTCTGCAAATACATAGCTACCCCGGCTAACGTAAGGCTGCTCATGTGGACCAGCATCTACCTAGATGGACTGATGCCCCTCGCCTGACAATCACCCAGTTTCTGCGGGGGGGACGTGCACAGCTTGGCTCCCGGGAGGTGAGATTTGCCTTCGACAGCCTACCTGCCGGGGAGAGCCAGCTCGCTCCCCCGACGCCGTGCACACAAACCAAAGTTTTGCCGCTCTCGCCACGGCGACGCAGTGCCGACGGGGAGGGGGGTGGGGTGCTCAGCGCCGGCCCCCCCCGCCGCCCCGGGCGGGAAGTGCCCCGTCCCCGCCACCGCCCCGTCCCGTCCCGCCGCCCTCTCACCGTCCCAGCTCCGACTCCAGCTCGAAGTAGTGGGCCAGGGTGTCCTTGTTGGAGCCGTCGATCCAGTAGTCGGGCGCGGCAGACCCGGGGCGGCCGGCGGCCGAGGAGCCGGAGGAGGAGGATGAGGAGGAGGATGAAGAGGAGGATGAGGAGGAGGAGGGCATGGTGACTTTCAGCATGCCGGGACGCCTGCCGAGGGCTGTCCCCTCCTCCGCGCCGGCTGCGGAAAGCAAAGCGACAAGGCGGCTTGGCGGCACCTCACCTCACCTCCCTTGCTTCCTTCCTTCTTCCCTCCCTCCCTCCTTCCTTTCCTCCCTCCCTCCCTCCCTCTCTCTCTCCCCTCCTCCTCTTCCTCCCCCCGCGCCACGCCGGACCGGGCCGGGCTGGAGCGGCGGCGGCGGCTCCCCCCCCAGCCCGGAGGGGCGGCGGGGGCTCCTCCGGCGGGGCGGGCCCGGAGCTGCCTGCGGGGCGGGGCGGAGCGGGGGGAGGGAGGGTAGGGGGGGGGGCACGGTGCAAGGTGCCGCCCCGGGCGGGGGTCGCGCCTCCCCCTCGGATCCCCCCTCCCCGGCAGTCGCAGGCACAGAGAGACCCCCAGGGCTGGGCGGGGGGACGGGGCCGGGGGGGAGACGGGAGCCCTGCGGAACGCTAAAAGCATCCTGGCACCACCAGCCGTGCCCGGGAGCGCGGCCACCCGCAGGCCCGCGAACGGCGGGGACCGAGCGCCACCGGGAAGGGGGGGGGGGGGGGACGTGGGGGAGGGACGACAA
>JAOQGH010000019.1:58583707-58598047 GCA_025769975.1 Gallinago jamesoni | reverse complement strand
CCCCCACGCGGGCGCGGGACGACACCTCCACCGAGGGAGAAACGGCACCCCGGTGTGGAGGGGCCGCCGTGGGTTGTGGCGGGGGTCAGGCGGCCCGGTCTGGGCCGGGGGGTGCGGGGTCCGGGCGGGATGCGTGGCCCGCAGGGAGGTGGTCGCCGGCCCGTTCCGCTGCACCATTTTCGCCCGTTCTAGAGCTGGGATCGGTTGTCAAGGGGCGCCACGGGGATTTCTCTCTCGGCGTTTGCGGTGAATTTGGGGAGGAGGGTGTGGAGGCAGGGGCTGAACAAGACAAATAGCAGTTGAAAAGAGACCGACAGATGCTCAAACACGACTGCAAAAAAAATGAAATAGCAATAATAAAAATATAGCTCCCCTTCCCACCACAACATTAAAAAAAAAAATTGACATGCTGCAAAGCCACTCTTAGCGGGTAACGAAATCTGCAGGTTATGAAGGGAATGCCATTATAATAAAGTATATTGTATGCCCGACTCTCAAAAACCTTTGCCAGAAGAGTCTATATAAGGGCAGTTTCTGTTGGTGTAGCGGTGAAATAAAACAGCAGCAGTTGCGTGTGCCTCGCATGCATAGTGTGCCAGATCAATCCCACTCACATCCTCTCCATGCTATTACACCCACACATGCTGTCAGGCAGGCACAGGCAGGAGGTAAATGGACCATGTGCAAGCCTGTACAGCAGAAGTGACAGAAGTATTGTCCTCTAATTTTCAACCACTATCCACCAGCCTGTTTTTAAACATTGTATTCCTTGCTCAGATAAAGCACGGTATCCTTCTCAGTGTTGTGTTAATTCAGGTGTATTAATGTTTTCCAAGATCTTTTGTTTCTGCCCGTAAACGAGTCTGTCTCTTACTGTTCCCTGCCTTCCTTACAGTACCTGGAGTGGGCAAGTAATCTTAGCTCTGAATCTCTCAATTTCTTGAAGACCTTAAAAAAGACATGCTCCTCTCTTCTTAACCAGATAATAGAATAAATATTTGCTAATCTAGTCTTTGTTAATGGTAGGAAAGAATAAAAGAGATAAATGAGGGAGATAAAACAGATAATGCCCTTTCCTCTCAAGTTTACTTTTCGCCATTATAAAATTAAAATGTAGATCCCCATCATGATTTGCGATGTTATCACTTTCAAATCCATATTTGAAAGTCAGAAAAAAGTAACCCAAAGTCCTATTTTGCAAACCAAGTTCTATGCAAGCCAGTTGGACAGAAACTCCAGACTTCCTTTGAGACAAACTTTGTGCCCAGAGCACCTACTCTAACAGGGCTGAGATCAGCATCAAAGCAGCAGACAAGGAACCTTTCCCCCCTCCCAGCTCCCCAGCTCACTCTCTCTCTGGTGGTCAGTGTGCAACTTTTCTTCATGAAGCTTTGGTTGCTAGGTGACATTTTTTAACTCTTTTGACATTTTCTGGCAGTGGCTCCTGGGAGAAAGAATGGTCACTGGTGATGGAAAGCACACACACATAAAACCACCAATTAGCACACTGAGAAGACAGTGGTATTCCACGTCATGTTTTTGTTTAGTCAAATACCTAACATATTCTGTAACCCAAAGGGCACATATATTTCTGTTTTATTGGGGGCTTTGAAACAACTATTTTAGAAAGATTCTGTTTATCCAGGTACCTGCAACTGGATTCACATCTCAGATGATCTAGATTTGCTATATGATAAGAGCCTTTATGTGCTCCTTGCTAAATGGCATAGCACAAGGGGATTTTTTTTTGTTTTATTTTACTTTTGTAATGGGCTATATATATGTGAGAGGCATTTGACTTTCCTTAAAACTCTGTGTCAAAATGAGCTGGATTACACCATACTGACAACCTAATACTTAAAAACTGACTGGACCTTATCTACCAGGAGCTCCACTTCCTTAAAACATTAAAATGACAATATCCAAATATGTCTGTGTGGAATTAAAGCCTTCAGGTTGCACATTGCCTGTAACCAGCACACGAATACCTCTCTCAGTCTCCAGGAAACCAACGGCAGCATTTCAAACACGCAGTGCTCAGCTCACATCAGACCTATGTTAACAATGGGAAGATTTGCACTGTCATTATTGGACAGGAAACTAAACCACTGGTAAAACTTCATTTATGCATCTGTGACATGCTGTGTGTGAAATTTTATTATGGAGCTACAAATATCATAACGTTCCTGCCAAAACCCCCAGTTTACAAACTTAGAAGAAAAAGGCAGGTCAAGGAGGCACGCATTTTTTGCAACCTCCTGCCCTTTTCCTACCACGCAGGAAGTTAATTTGGTGTCCTGGTGGGGGTGCAATGAGTAACCTTTCTGCCCTCCTAGTTGCTGTAGCTCTGTTCTGTGAATGCTCTTGTCCTTTTGTGTAGACATCACTGCCTCAGGTATATGCAGTCCACAATTTCCATGATTAACTTCAAAAATAAGTCCAGGATAAGAAGCTTTTAGGCTTGACTTCTGAAATTTTCACACAATTCCAGGAGCTAGACCTTGAGTAGAAACTAGAGAACAAGCAAATCATCTCTAGAGTTTTGAACAAGTAGTTCCCATTTTTTGGGCATCATTTGAAAGACCAGTATGGTAGTCCCTTGCCAGCTTAATCCTGGACCAACTGCAACATATATCTTCAAGGTACTTAAATAAAAACTATTTGTTTGTCTTGTACTGCTATCTTTAGGAAAAAAATAATAATGCAGCTTCTAATTGAAAGTACAAGGGGTCCACATCTATAGTAGAAAAGGTAGTGCTATCTATCAGAAGCAAACTGTCAGATACCATCCTCATTAAGGAAAATAGGTGATCCAATATGGATGCTACATTTGCACCCATGCTAGACCTGATGATTAGGTCTTCTGAAACAAAGGTTACTCAAACCGCGTCACATACAAGTCAGAGAGGTTCAGATCAGGGTAAATCCCAAAAGCTTTCTCTTCCCTGTCCTGTCACTGATTTTCCATGCCGAATACAAAGCCTTGCATTACATTTTATTTTCTACAACATCTTTCATCTTGCACACAACTTCTAGTACCTCTGGATGACTATGCAATTTTCTATTGAATAGCCGTCAGTTAGGAATGCCAAAACCTTTTGGTAATTTTTTTATTTTTACTTATTTAGAGGAAACGTTATGACTTGTATAGAACAAATCCACCATAGCTTCTTAACTTGCCATCTTTCATGCTGTTTTATATGTAAATCTAAGCCTATTTAATGATTTATAGAGCTGTTGGATAAAGACAGACTCTTTCATCAGCTGTGTATGGAAGAGATTAAATCAGGTAAGAATGAACACAGTGCAGGGAGAGGCCAGCAGAAGAGTGGTGGTGATGAGGAAATGTGTTTATGCAAGAAAACAGAGAAGACAAACAGATCCTATGCAGAGTGGCAATAGGGGAGAACGACAGTAGCCACACGCCCTTTTGCCTCAACGCCTACTCATATGTTTTGAAGTCGAGATAATTTTTTTCCAAAATCTGGAAAAAGCAAACATGTAAGTGCAGATAAAAAAAAGTGATTGCCTGAAGGTGAACTGTTAGAAAACAGTGTGATTCAACCATTATGTGGGCCCCAGGTATCAATAGGGTCATTTTATAGTCATTGCAAGAGGACACACAGAACAGTTATCTTTGCAATGCAGTCATGACACTTACCTTTCCTGTCCCTCTGTAAGTGTTTCAATAAATCCTTTGATTTCAAAAGTGTAGAAGGATACTTGAAGCATTCCCTTTCATTTTGCGAGATCAAACAGCATCCTTTGGTTCACTAAAGAAAATAAAGCTGATCCACAAGCCTACATGAGTCATTAAATCCAAATAAACCAATCCCTTGAGGGCAGCCTTCACAAAACGAAAGTTAGCTAGTAGGACCCACAGAAGCTACACATAGACCTTCGAGAGTAAAGTCAACTTAACTGCTTCTGCCTCTCTAATCCTTCCTCAAACAAAATCCAGCTGGAGGTCCTCTGACATTGTTAGGAGCTCAAGAAATTTCTTTAGGATAAAATACTTCCTTGTTTCTAATGCAGAACTTTATTTAAATTCACTCCATCACAGGGTGATGGAAAAAGAACCCCTTCCTTGCTCCACCCAAAAAAACCCAAGCCATGGAATGTAGTCAACAATGTGCACATAAGAAAACAAACTTTCTGCCAGGTTTAAGATGGTGCCAACCATACAGAAAGTTGAAAAACCAGAAAATATTACAAAAACAGACACGAAGATTCCTTGTGACAGCCAAGCACTCTTCATATAAAGAAGCTGACAATGTTAAATGTTGTTTCTTTCCCTCTAAAGACGGAAAAGACAATTTCATCATAGTTTTGGTATTTGGAAAAAATGCCATCTACATACAGGAAATTATATAAAAACTGTAAGAGGAAAACAAAGTTACCAGTTTCTGATAAATAGTCACTTGTATGAAGTAAACTCACTTTCACAGGGTGGGCTGGAATCCTACCTCAATTCAGTAGTAAAGCAGTCATTTTAGAGGAAGGTTAGAAAAAGGTTTAGGCATGAGAGCATTAGTAGCTTGGGTGGATATGCAATGAATTGAAGAGGTAGGAAACCATACTTTAAAAACTTAATGTGTTCAATTTCCTGCAATTTATATGTTGTCCTGCATCAAAACAAACATTAAGGAATCAGACGAAGGGAAACAGCTATTGCTCACCTCATTTTAAAAGCTACTCAGTGGTTCTGCAGCTCCTTTTGCTGATTCGTGAACAAAAGCCAGCTAAAAATTCAGCAGACCCCTCTGTGTTACATTGCCCAACAGAAAGAAGCAGACTAAGCTATTTGCTTGGTTTTCCTGCATAACCATTTCCAGATTCAGCAGTGCAAGATTTCTTCCTACAGATGTACAGTGAACCCTTCACTGTCAGCGTCTCAAAACCTTATCTAGCAGTAAAGTGGGTTCAGTAGCTGTTCCATTAAATGATAAGTTAAGAGCTATGGGTATAGTCACAGAGCGAGAATTCAAGGTTGATGCCCACTGCCATGCCATAAGGCAGCTAGTTTATGAGCTAGGCTAGTTAGTAATTCTTGCCCTTCCTCTGGTATTATTTTGCAACATCCCCTCATCCCAAAAGAAATGAACCACCACTGTGTTCCTAAAAACAACTATGACCCTCAGTTCTGACTGTTACTGTCCACTATGGAACAGATCTCCATTTCACTCATTTGTGTCATGTTTGAGTGGCTACAAGTTGAGAGGGCTTTAGCTGTAGTGTAATTGTGAGTGGGCTTCTTGTGACTTGAATGGCAGTGAAAACATTGGGAAACTGCTTTTACCAGGACATGGTATGGGGGAGGCAAAATAGCCACCGTCATTTACTTCAGTGATTTCTGATTGGATTGCTGTAAGTTGTGTAAATTCTGGAAAACTGCAGCTTTTATGAGCAAGGAAATGGCTGTGGTTTGTTGATGTTGTTTTGTACATCTTTCTGATTAAATATCCTGATATGGCCTTGCTCAATTGCAATCTAATCACTTTGAGTGCCCTGCCTGATATTGGCGATAACAAACTTGCTATGTGTTAGTGAAAAGGTTTCTATAAAAGATCAAACTACAGGAAAAAAACCCCAGCTATTACAGCATCATCCAATTTAAAAGTAGAGGTTAACTATTGAGCTATGTATTTTGATCCAGGACTGGAATGCACCTTTGATCTTCATGAGGAAAATAATTTCAAGTGGCAGAGCTGATGCTTCTGTTGTTGGACCTCACAATGAGATAGTGGTCATTGGGAAAAGCTTATGCAAAAAATCCAAAGAAGGGAGAAAGCCTGCACTTGGCTAGTTTAGAGAATGATTCCTCCATTTACTCCCCTCTAGACTGAATGTTTATGTCCTCTTTTTTTTTTTTTTTTTAACTAGTCCCTTCACTCTTTGGATCCACATGGCCCTAGTCGTCACTACTGATGTCTCTCTAACACAGGTTGACCAGAGACACACAGCAGAAAAGCATCCTTGTCCCATGAAGTCATGTTTAGAAGCTTATCTGCAGACAAATGCAGAGGAAAGGATTAGGAAAACACAATCTTAAACTTGCATTGTCTCACCTAAATGTGGTGCTGATTTCAAGCCTGCTTGAGATTGCCTCCACTTTGTCTTCTCAGACATGCAACTGTTACCTAACTGCTCAGCTCTTCAACAATTCTTGTATAAAAGCCCTGGGGGTCCAGGATAAAACTTTCTTCACTGTGATTATATTTCTCCATCTCATCCCTGGATTTGTCCACAACCATACATTTCAATTCTTGAAAATTTACTGCAACTAATTTTACTCTCAGGAGAAAAAACAGGTTAGTTAGGTAAAAGGAGGACCTATAGCACCTCATCTGCTCTCTGGTAAGGATCTACATAAAGACTTTTACCTTGTATATATTGCAATTCAAGAGTAATTACTGTCATTCAATAGTGTACTCGGAGACACCTTACACTAAGCTGCTGATGAACTGCAAGGTCTTAGCATTATTCAGCAACTCAGAATCATTAAACCTATCAATAGAGGTGCAGGGCTATATACATCTAGCATAGATAAATCCTGCACTTTTCATAAAAAACCAACTTTTTTGGAAATACCTAACAAATTCAGTCTTGACTCAAGATCATATGAGATTATACTTTCATAGAAGATACACTACATCCTGTAAAACAAAAATCTTAATCCCTCCAAGGCAAAACAGAGCTTAGTATTTCCAAGTCATAGCATTGTAATTTCTTCTCTAGACGACATACATTTATATTCTAACAAGTTACACCAATAAAATTGTGCATTTCCAAGAACAAGACATGAGTTTTATTTGCACTTTGTGAAAATAAGCTGCAGTTCATTTTTTATAAATTCTCATTTAGCTAAATTTTTAAGATCTGTCACCCTCAATTACAGTAGTGGGAATTAATGATGATCGCATTTGCAGACTGAACAAATGTATTACTCTATTATTATATTTGCCCCTTCAACTACTGTTTTTCTAGTAAAATTGAACAAAGATTAAAGGAAGAATTATAAAAAAGTCTGGTAGAATTTGCAGCAGAGCTATGTGGATATCATGTATAGAGACTGTATTTCAGAATCTCCACCTTCATGTCCCAGCATGACCTCCCTAAGTCAAAAGCGAAGCAAAAGCAGAACAGTTTAATTCCTTATGTAAACAGTTTTCCTTGTTTGTTTCTCACTCAGGAGTTTGCTACTATATATACCCTTACCAAAGTTTAGAGCCTTGATTTATGTAATGTATCTAAAAGCTTTGATAACATCTGTCTTGTACCAATCACTTTGCAAGGACTTATAAATTCCTTTTGTTGCCATTAAAAATTTTAGACACATGATTAGAGACGTTCTGGTTTCCTCAAGTAGTATTTCTTCTTTTCTTTTTTTTTTTTTTTCCAATCTGAACTGAAATGTAATCAGTGAAATACTTAACATTGAATTCAGTAAAGAACTCTTCACTAAATCAAAATGCTATGATCTCAAATTAGTATATTATTCAAATGAATCTGTCCATTTTATTGCTTAAATATTCACTGATGTTCAAAATATTTAAAAAAACCAGCCAGAAACCCAAGCTGCAGTGGGCTGCAGTTGGGAAGAGTACCCAACTCTTCATGGTAAAGCTGTGTTCATCCAGAGGATGTAAATGATCTTTCATTCTTTACAAGAGTAAATGACAAGATGTACGTATGTAAAAAATCATGCATAATTTGGATGCTCATCTTCACGTAATTACTGTAGGTGTACAGAAAGCTTTTGTACTTACAAAACAATTCCTCCTGCTTCCATAGAGCTCCTGTGCAGGAAGGCAATATAAAAATCATTAACCAGTATATGGAAATAAGCAAACCAAAATGTACCCTTCAGGCTATTCTTGCTGCATGTTCCTACAGTGCTTCTTGCCTTCTGTCTCCCAGAGGCTTTTGATACCATGTTTTTTGTCTTGTTGAGGATTAAGAAATTATTTGTTTGATTCAATAATACATCAGAAACTCATGTTGGCTTTGTTTATACTTATGCAATGCGAATCAACTCTAAGCATATCAGCAGATATAAGTGAAAGGCATATTTGGCCAGTCACCTTGAATGAAGTTTAAGATTGTGATCAGTTCCCTTCCAGAGTCAGCAGTCCTATAACTGATTTCGAAAAGGATGGGAGGTTTTGCAACACCAGATGAGAAGCCCACTGATACTGCTATATCAATCTGCCTTTTCCTACACAAAGTTTCCAGAAAATAATCACACAAGACTACTTCCATTTTACTTGCCACTTTCACATTTCTCTAGGAGCTGTAGAAGACAGTTACGAAATGTCAGCAGTTACGTAGATAAGCATCTTAATTCATATGGGGAAGGAAATGTGAGCTATCTAAAGTGAGCTGAGGAATAGCAGAGCTCATTATGTTTCGCTGACTGCATTTGGAAAGAAGTGCTTTCGATCTGAAATGAGAGAAAACAACAAAGAGTCTCTTCGCTCTTCAGCAGAGTGAAGACACTGCAAGTGTGTTTCCTCTTTGTCTGAGACTCGCTCTGCAAGAGACTTCCTGGTTGGTTGGCCAAATCCCCCACACAAGGCAACTTGAAATCAGCATTGTTGGGTCTTGCAGTAAAATGCAAATGACATTTCAAATAATCAAAATACTTAATTTTACCCAGTTCTGGTTATCTCTTTCAATTATAACAATGAAAGTTAGTTTTCAAGAAAAATGCTTAACTTCAAAAGCACCTACAAAAAACATTTGGCTGTTACCAGTGGGGTTTTTTTAATACAAAATTATTGACTGAGTTTATTTGACTGTTACCAGTGGGGTTTTTTTAATACAAAATTATTGACTGAGTTTATCTCGAAGAGTACGCTGGGTTCCTACTAAGGCTTTTTTTTTTTTTTCTGAGGAGAAAATGTTGGTTAAAAAAAGTCCCCAGTTCTATGACAGACAAGCAGCAGCAGCACAGACAACTAAGAGAAACTTTGTTCCCAGCAACGTAGAGCTTAAAAGACAGAAAGTGAAGAACCATCTGTTTGGTACATCTATCTTAACTATGGCTTTTTACATCTTTCAGAGCCATGCAGCTTAACATGGCAAAACACATGCTTCTGGGTAGCACTCACAGCCTTTATCTTGGGCAATTCTTCCATGTTGGGAAGGCAGCGGGAAAACTGTTTAGCAGGTCTTGAGAAGAGAGACCAAGAAAACCTGCATCAGCCACTGCAGCATTCAAACAAGTGGAAAGAATAAAAAGAAACATGAGTGCAAGTGCTGTGAAGGTGCAAAGGTGTTCCAGGGATGATGGTATTTAAAGTTTAAGGGCAACATAGCTAGGTTAGTGCTTTGTCATGAGAAGGACGGAGTGAAGTGGATGCTATAGCATCAACATAAATGCTACATACCCAAATAGTATTTTTCTCAGTAGACCTACAGTTATTTATAAGAGATTGATTTAATAGTTTAGAAACTACACAGGTCATCTATGTCTTGATCCATTACGAAGTCTTCACAGAATCAGAGAATGATATGGGGCGGGAAGGGACCTCTGGAGATCATCTAGTCCAACCCACCCCTGCCAATGCAAGTCCACCTAGAGCAAGTTGCACAGGCACATGTCCAGGCAAGTTTTGAATGTCTCTAGAGATGGAGACTCCACCACCTCTCTGGACATCCCCTTCCAGTGCTCTGCCACCCTCAAAGTGAAGAACTTCCTTCTCATGTTGAGATGGAACTTCTTATGTTCAAGTTTGTGGCCGTTACCTCTTGTAGTGTCACTGAGCACCACTGAAAAAAAGCTGGTTCCATCCTCTTGACCCTAAAATTGTACAATATTTCTGAGTCAAATCTTGAAGTTCTTACAGGCAGATCCAAGATCCACTGACACCAGTAAGAGTCCTTGCTTTCAGAGGTCAACATTTAAATTGTATATTCCTCCTTACACCAATTCTTCAATAGCCTCACCTGGGACCTGATTCTCCACCAGAAGAAAAACAGTTTTCTAGTTTAAAAAGTGCTAATGGCAAATAAAAGCAAGACATAAATTCAAGATCTGGCCAAGTACTACTTACCATTTTCAGGCACAGTAATGAAGAGAGTGTAACTGCCAGTATAACTATTCCTAATATTTTTCTGCCTGTATCCTTTATGTATTGTGTGCAGTTTTTTAATTAAAAAGAGTTTATTCAGTACCTGGCTTTCATTTTGACTAACTGCATGTAAATGACAGGAACAGAGTATCTAGAAAACTAATAAAATTAAGTCACCCTGTTGTTAGAGGAGAAAGCTAGGCAAATAGAATACTGAAATTCAAGGTATTCTTGGCTTTACAGCAATTCACTCAATTCTATATAGGATGCTTTTCTCAAACCTCCAAACTTATGACTGGGCTTCCATCTAACCTACCAAACCCAGAATTTTCCTATGAAATTCACTGTGATGTGCATAAAATGTTTAAAACAAAGCAATGAAGCTGTGTCTGAAGAATAACAGAGCACCAAGGAAGAAATGTAAGATCATCTTTATTCTAAGTATAAGTGGGCCATGCCAGTAAGCAAGTTTAAGACACATTTTTAGAACCATAGGTAGGGTTTATAATCAGGTTCTCTTAAAGAACCTAATCTTCCTGTTGTACTGTTGTCAGGTTGGTAAATCCTCACCAATTTGGTGAAGAAACATAGAGCAACATGCCAGTTTATACACCCAGAATGACACACTTCTGCAGAACTCATACTGTTATTAGATCTTGGCAAAACCCAACATGTTCAACCCAAACTTTGTTCTCAGTAAAAACAAACAAACAAACAAACAAACAAGAAACAAGCAGTAAGGCCAGCTCTTGACTTAAGACCACTTAAGGGCATGCTTTTCCTCTAGAATTCCACTCACCACAACATACGTAGTTTCAAGGATGCAGGTTATATCACTAATACTTGAGGAGTGATAGATTTTCACAGCAAAACCCTTTTCTTTTTCTTTAACTGAACCCACGAATCACTCCTTCAGCAAAAATATAAATTTTCTACTACACTGGTGCATACAGAAAAAGACAGTGCCGAAGGCTGCAAATGAGAAAAGAAAAGCAAAATGAAGTTGTGACAGCCAGACTAGAAATACAGAACAGAACAGAGACAAAGAGCACTTCTTAAAACACCCTGGATTCAACATGTGCCTGTGACAAATTAGAGACAGACAAGCGGGAGGCTGAATGCCTGCTCCCACTCATGTCAGTAGAGTTTACTGCCATGGACTAAGACCAAAAATGATGTGTAGGTGTAGGTGGCATCCGTACAGACCATGCACGGTTTCATAAATACAGGTGCATGTGACCAGCTCTTGTAAACAAGCTAATCTGCTTTTGGTTTGGCCAGGACAGCACAGAAGATTGTATTAATCTGCTGAAACGACATGAATTGGTTTCAGTTGAATTTGAATCATGACCCAGTCTATGGGATTCTGAGGGGGCACCTGCGCTATCAGATCCCCTCCCTTGTAATCACAAGTAATTTTGTCATCATATGTTTTTCCCAGAAATGCTTATTTTAAATTTTTAATGCAGGAAGATGCAATTGAGTACTTCAATTCCTTGATTGATTGACTGATTTAAGGTGTCTAATTAGCAAGTACACCACCAAGAACAGGGCAGGTTCCCTCCTTTTCAGCTCTAGTTCGCTTCCACTGCATGCTCATCCTGGAAAACAGGCTCTCATTCTAGGTCCAGTATCTCATGCTTATTTAGCAAGGCATAAAAAATGGACTTCAATTTATGCCATTGATTTTATTGGAACTTAAGCACATGTGTATATCTTGCTGAACAAAGTCAAAGGCTAAATGGATTGATGAATACTAACTTAGATCCTGACCTCAGTAGCAAAATTTTTGAATTTTAAAGAAACAGGCTTATTTCGATGCCACTGGCTGATCCAGCCTCCCCCATCAACTTCCTAAAAAAATGCAGATTGTTTAAAAGAGCAACTACACAAACTGCAAACATTTTTATAGATTACAGAAACTGTTAGACACAACCAGCAGCCTCTACTCTGTTTTCTTGGATTAAAAAAAGTGGGCAAAGGATTGCATATACATATACATTTCAAAAAAACCCAGAAGCCAAGAAAACAAAAAGGTTTCTGCCTAAGTAATCTATACATACTACAATTTTCTGCAACAATCATGTTTACATACTGAATTCTTAAAAATGCTGATTTAAAAATGGAAGCACTGTCAATCCCCAAACAGGACAGCAGCTGCAGGAGGTCATATAAATTTCAGTGTTGAAAGACTCCAGGGACTGTCTCTAACCGTATCGTACATTTGCTGGATACATGTTCCCCATTACAAGATGTATTTACTTCATAGCAGTTCTAATTCATTAAAATACATCTATGAACTACCAGCCATAGTTCACATATTGAAATACAGTTCATTTTTTCCATGAAAGGAATAACCAACTGACAAATGAAAAGCTGCTTCTGGAGCTCAGTCATTTATATTTATTCTTGAAAATAAGGAGTCCTGTGCAACAATGCCAAATTTAGTATGGTGTATTCAGAAGATCAATATGAGACAATTATTTTTCTCTGCAGTCCGACATAGCAGTGATGCAATACATTGTGTGGGCCACGCTGACTACATTTTAATTTAGAAGGCTACTGATTTGCAGACTGAATAGGTACAAATTGGAAACTGGCTGAGGAGGCAGGAGGAACTGACCGTTGCCAGTGACGGAAAACCACTTCCCGCCCCTGCCCTTGCGGATGAAGTCCTCTGGCTGCAGCACCAGAAGAAGCATCTGCAGCTCAGGAAGGCAAGCACGAGGTGGCCAAGCTCACCACCTCAGTGTGGCTTCAGGCAACTTCTGGTGGCTGAGGTCCTGTCCCCCATGCTGGTCTCCCTTGCTTGCTCTTAACTGCTTACAGTATGTATACTCAAGAGTTTTATAACCAGCATGCAAACTAGCAGATGAAAGCAGAAGGACACTAACGAATACATGTGAGTTACAAAATTATCTTCAAGTGGTATCTCATTTTCTCATTAAATGGTAGGTCAAAAATATCTGTTGCCTCCTGGCAGTGTAAGGAGAGTACCACCAGTTAGATGCTATCAACATGCTCCTTTTTTTCCTCCTTCCCCATCTGGAGCTTCCTGATCAATTTATCACATATGGTTTATCATTAAAATCTGGCAATCATCAGTGAATTTACATTTTTGCATCTCAAGCCTGCTTAACTCCCTGAAAAACTGTAATACACTTAGTGCTCACATCATTGCTATTACGAATACAGCACACGCTCCTTTTTGTAACAGCATTAGCTGGCATGGAACTTTATTCCCAGTGGGGGTCAAATAATTTACCATGTGATATTACCAAATATTATTTAAGACCATGAGATATCAGAGTTGCTGAAAATGTTTTTTAGGCTAAAAAAAGGTAAAGGCAGAAAATATTATGAGTTAACATGGCTGCAAATCTTTGCTGCCTTGCAGCAGGTGAGGTTCCCTTCACCTGAAGACCTAAAGATTTTAAATGGGTGATGCTCTTCTCCAGTTTAAAAACAAATCCTGGACAGAATTTGGTCTATGAACACATAACAAGAATCAACTAACACATTGTGGAGAGCATAAAAAGATTTATTGAAAATTGACTATGTACACCAACTTGTCACTACCAGCATGACTGATTCTTGTGATATTTCATCTTTTTGCTACAGGGCCAGAAGCTGCCACTGGACCGTATCTGAACTCTGAATTCAGCTTGCAATTTCAAACAGTAAAAAAAAAATAAATTTATGGTTGTGAGTGACATTTATGGGAGAAATAATGGAAAAGTTAGCATCTTGACTGCAAGAAAGAAGAAAAATACCTCAACAGTTTTTCTATAAATTTTGAACATTTTATAAATCTCAAGAGCCTTCACTGAAGGGTTGCTCCCACCTCTTCTCTGTCTGCCACCTCCTGATGAAATGAATGGCAATCTTCTATTGACTGATAGGTCCTGGATTAGGCATCCAAGCGTGAAGTTAGCTGCTAAAGAGACCATGCTTTCTTGACAGACTTCCTTCTGCTATTATTACTAATAATAGCACTTTTTAACATGAGATTCATGACTGAGCAGGTTTTTTGTGTTCAGTGTCACAGATGATGCCTGTCCTGCAGCACTATATCCTACATCAGGTTTTCCTTTGCTTTCTCAGTCAGTATCTCAGAAATGGTGAATTCATTAGCTTTTGCAAGGTAATCCAATTCCTTCACATAGCTATGAAGTGCCAATAAAAATATCACAGAATCACACAGAATCACAGAATCACAGAATCTTAGTGGTTGGAAGGGACCTTTGAGATCATCGAGTCCAAC
>JAOQGH010000019.1:58516013-58583607 GCA_025769975.1 Gallinago jamesoni | reverse complement strand
TTCAGTAAAGTAATTCTTCCTAATATCTAATCTAAACCTCCCCTGCCGCAGCTTCATACCATTTCCTCTGGTCCTGTAGTTATTCCCTTGGGAGTAGAGGCCAACTCCTGCCTCTCTACATATAATTCTTAAAGCATGATGATGCTTAGAATAGTGGAAGAATGTCTGGAGTTTTTTAAGACTAAGATTGGTCCTGGACAGACTGACCACATCTCCACCACGACCACTCCAAGTGAGTGACTTTTGCCCCTGAGGATGTCTTGGACTAAAGGTGGGGAAGCTGCACAGTGATGCAGTGCTGTGGGCGAATATATAAGAACTTGTTTTAATTATCAGAAGTCCAGATGTAAAGGGAAAATGGAAAGGGTGACAGCAAGGAGTTACTGCAAGGCATAGGACATTCAGAGCAGACAGGGAAGCAGGAGAGCTACTCACCAAGGAGTGGAGCTTACAGAAAGTCATTTTAGTCAATGGCTTAGGAACTAGATGTGATTTTTAACACCTGATTTCTACTGATCAAAGCACTTTCATACCAGTCCTCCTTGTAGACACTTTCTTTCAACAACACCTCCTCTACTAACTACTACCTGCTACTACATGGCTGCCACATCTGCCTGCCATCTGGGTCTCCTCTATAACCCTGATCTCCCTGGCCACAAAACAGACTCTGTGTTAAATCCTGCAGATTCTTCCTAGATAGTATTTTTGGGTATGTGTTCTCTTACCTATCCATGTAACTAAAACTTTTCATATCTCAATGAATTCAAGTTCTGTTCCTGGACCTCAACAAATGTGATGTAGCCCTACTCAGAATGGTGCTGATAGAAATAATTTCCCTCACAGACTGGTGCTTTGTTTATATAACTCATGTTCATCAAACATGAAAATTACTGGCTCGTGCCTCTGAGTCCCTTCAGAGACCTCCCTCACACCTCTCACTCGCCATAAGGATGACAACTGCCCCCTTCACTAGACAGGGGTTGGCTGCTGTGCATTCCCTTGTTACATCCCTGTAGAATTTCAATATTATTTCATGCTTTGCTCACATGCATGGGGTGGCAGCATTTTAACCACCTGCCTTCCGAAGATTATTTTACTGTCCATAACGCAAAAAGGCAAACATTAAGATTGTTCAGGAATCTTAATATGCCTGAATTTTACACTTATGATCAGGAGGTGCCAATATAAATTTGTAGCAAACCATATCTTTGTCTGGTTTGGGTCAGGTCCAGTGATGTTTCCGCTAGATCCTGTAAAAGAAATTCCTGGCAAATGTTTTTTTTCTCCACAAAATCTGAAACAATCTAGATTATTGGGAAAAGAAGAAGCCTTGGAAGACATCCAGTTTACTCAATCATTCTGACAGTTATGGGAGGCCAACTGCTGGAAAGATTTTGTGAAAGCTAAATGAAATTGTTCTAACAAGACACGTATAAGCACAATATGGTACTCCAGCACAGATCAGGCCACAACCTTTAGGTGATAAAGTATTACTTGCATGTTGAGCAGGTTGTTCCCTTTTACTCTGCCACTTTGTTTTGCTCATTTTTTAAAAATTCCCTTGAATTCCTGTTAGCAGTAACACAATGAGCATTGCTTCACTGATAAAGGAACTCAAGAACACATTACTGGTTTATTTATAGGCGCTGAAAGATGGTGACAGATCTGAGAAAAGAACTTACAACTTTCTATTCCAGTTTTGCATGCATCACAAGAAAATTCTGGTTTTCCACAATGGCAGTCTTAACTGCAAGTTTTTACCTTCTTTCAACTTTGCTCCTTCTTGTGGTTCCTGCTTTGTGTATTTGTCCTTACGGGAGTGGAACTGATCATGGGAATTAGAAAGACTTCAGGCAGCTCAAACCGCTAAACAGATAAAAAGATCAGACAAGAGCAGTCTGAAGTGCTACTGAGAGCAAGTACCCTTAATGGGAACAAATACAGACCATACTCTGTAATTTCCATTAGCTCTAGGTCAGCACAGGATCTAGCATAATAAATGTCACATATAATTTATCAATAACCAGCATTCACTTTACAGAACTTTAACATTAACACTGAATATGCTTTTTAAAGTTTGTACAGAGTCCCAGGGAAGTTAGTGGGTTCTCAAATACCGTGAGTGATCCTATTAAATAATAAAACCATTTAAACATGTATGCAAAAGAGAGAACACAATGAGCTATTTATATTCTCAGTGATTTTTCTGTCTGTTGAAGAGTTAAACACCAGGTCCTACTTTGCAACACGGGTGCTCTGAGACAACAGTCCATGGCCAAACATGCTTCACCAGCTGCCAGCTTCACTCCTCTACAGTGAAGGAGGGAAGGTGTGCATTGGTCGTGGCATCCCAAGTGGGGCTGTCCACCATTACTGCTAATGGCTCCGGACATTGCAAAAAACCTACAAAACCACAGTCTCCATTTTTCAGAGGGTCTGTGCAACTTGAAGACCTGTTTTCTTGGGCCTGGATCACATCCAAAGCATTGCTTACTATAAAACTTCCAAGGAAGACTACTGTTATTGTGAAATCATCTTTCCCGCAATGAAATGAAATGGAGATTTTGGAGTTTGACAAGCTAGGACATATTACTGACAAAACTGTTGATACATTCTGAATGAGGTTTTTTGTTTGGTTTGTTGTTTTTCTTATTCCAAATGCAGTACTTGTTAGTTTGTGAAGTAAAACAATTTAAGTTTGTTGCCTGCAGTTTGTCTCTCATTAGCTGCTTTGTGAACTCTTTTTTTAGGATACATATAAAAACCAGGATACAGATTCCAAAGGTTTGCCTGTGTTTTCTTTCCAGATTAATACACTGCCAGCTAAGAGGATGATGCAACCAGTGACTTACTCTCTCGTGTTTACTGTTATCCCAAACTGCCTACAACTCAAGAAATAATCAGCCTTCATGACTGTTTATGAGAGCATTCAAACCATGAAGTCATATAAAAATTATTTTTCACTTTCAAAATAAGAGTGCCTACCCTGCTCCATGTTTATACCTACCTATATCCACTCTGCTAAGGTAGAAATTTTTCCTTCCCGTTACAAGGTGATCTTTGCAACTGTTCCCTTTTTCATTTTACCCAAACTAAAGATCTAGAAAATCAAGAAGGGTGGGGGGAGAAATCCAGGATAGATAAAGATTAGTTGTTTGCTGCTTTTTTCAGTAAAAGAACTGAGGGGAAGAAGATAAAGTTAGCAAGCAGCCAAGAAAGCAGAGCAAGAAACAGGAGGTAGCTGTGAGCAGGCAAGTTGAGGAACTCCTTGCCATGGGATACTGCAGATGCCAAAAATATAGAGGGATTCAAAAAGAGGCCAGGCAGGTTCATGAAAGACAAATCCAGTGTTCAATATTCCAGAACAGTTAGAAACCACCTTTTCCTCAGACAGTTCATTTATTTCAAACTAGTAAAGGCTGAGAATGTTTTTCAGAGGAAGTACCAGATATGCTTGCTGTGTTTCACTTTTCCTTGGCATTTGCTTTTTGCCACTTCGGTCAGATCTAACAGAGCCATTATTATTGTTACATAAAAGTTTCACAATTTTTTATCTCAGCATAAAGCAAAACTTAAGGACAGGTCAGATAAAAATAGGATCTTACTGAAGTGACTTTTCCTACAGGTTATTTTCCTAAATAACTTTTCAGTTCATCACAACACAGAAAAACTTTGGCCAAGAAAATCTCCTGCTGTGTGGGCACTTCTGATTCTGATGGGTTTGACTCACAGTAAGGCATTTGTACAGCTACTTAGTTAGTTACTAGTTGTTTATATATATATATATATATATATAGAGGCCCACCATGTTTGGAACATGTTTGGAATATGTTGCCTCACTGGGGCCTAAGAGCTGCAAAGAAGTCTGATGTGGGGTTTCTAATGCCATGTAGTACACATATGATTGGAGATATATGGAACTAAACCCAGAAACTTAGGGAAAATGTTAGGCCACTTTAATAATGCATCACACTACAAGAATCACAGATAATGAATACCCTGAACATGAAGCACGCTAAAAAGTAAGGTGTATGACAAAAGCTTATCTTCTAGCCCTTTTCTGGCTCCTCCATGTATGTTTACAACCCTCCATTGTATGAACTTCAGGGGTGTGACCTGTGAGCTCTAAAGCAAATTGTCAGGCCCCCACAACACAGGAAGGGAAGTAAATGCACGGCCACGTTCCATCTTCAGCTATTTATCCCCATCGTTAAAATGTAAACTTCCTTTCATCAGACGTAAAAAGAGTGAAATGGCTGAGGGGCAGCAAGACGCTCTTTACTGTCACTTTGGATATACAGATAGTAATCTTCTTAGGGGAAAAGGAGAACAGAGAGGGGACAGCTTTTAACAACATTATGACTAGGTTTGTCAGCACTCACATGACAACACGATGACTCACATGACTACAGTGATTTGAATTCAGATTTTCAGATCTGAATTCAGAATTCATTACATTTCTGGGTGGAATCAAATCCCATCTGCCTATGAATATGAACTCTATCACATGAAGTGGTCTTACTAGGAGCCAGACTTGACCATTTAGTATTCTTTTATTCTTGCTAGAAGGAAATTGGCTTGAGTTGGAGCAGAGTAAGTCTGTAAGCATTTGACTGGGTAATTCATTTTGCATAATGGTGGTCTATCACTCTATTTTCCCTATAAACTTAGAAGTGCTATTTGGAGATAACACAGGTGAGCACTGAAGGCTTTTGCAGAAATAGATTTGCTTAGAGAAGATATGTTATTGGGAAGTCCTAGGTAAAATGTTTAAGCAGTGATCTTCACAAGATCACAACTGGTCAGATCTCAAAATCACAGGTCGCCACATGGAAACTAAAAGATGGGGTTTGGTCTTGCCAGTTTACCATGAATGCAGGAAGCTTCATTTTCATCACTCCTCTTCATCCACCTCAAGCTTTCTCAAGACAGGACTAATACTGAGCAATAGGGCAAGGAGACAAGAGTTGGAATTCCTCTGTACTATTTGTGCTGACTTGTTAGAGGACACTCAGCAACAGTGGACGTATCAAGACTGCCGGATGGAAAAAGCAAGAGATAGAAAGCTAGCACCAAACTCTTTAGGCCTGGAAGCTACAGCTGGGAACCCAGCCTCTAGCTAACTGTCCTACACGACAACATACAGATATTTCTACATGGCACCGTGCTATATCGTCCATTTCCCTACATATCACACAGTTGTGATAAAACTTGTGATAAAAGTTGTGATAAAAGTTGTGATATATTCATGGGTTGCTGCCAAGCTAAATTTATCCAAAGTTGGGTGCTTTAATTCTTTGGATGAAAGGACCTCCCATTCAGCCAGTGGAAATTATTACCAACATTATAAAGTGTGTGGGTGCTGCTTAGGATGAGAATTAGCTCTTCATAACCTGGTTGCTAATGACATAAGAATAGGAAAAGAAGCACTTGCCTTTCAAGTTAGTCTTTAACAGGAATAGAAGCAGACTGTAACAAAGGATAATTGTTACAATTTGAATCCTAAAGTGGAAATTAAAGAGATTAATGGAACAAATAAGATTTTTCCTTTACCTTACTACAATCTGAGGAACAATCCTGTCATTTTAGTAAGACATACTCCATTTTGGTTAAAGGACAAAAGGATAACTAAGCAATGTAAAGAGAGAATCTTGTTTAGAAATATGAAACACAGGTGAGAAAATGCTGAATTGGCCAGTTGTGTCCACAATGTTTTATTCAGCTCTTAAAATTTCTGTAGATGATACAAGGAAGCATTGGCAGAGATAGCTGGAAAGGTGATCAACTAATGCTAGTAATCCTTTGCTTTTCTCTTTCAGGGAGGATGATAGGTATAGCCAAGAAGATCTCAAGATGTCTTGGGAAAAAAAAGGTAAAAAGCAGATTGGAAAAGGAAGAAAATGATACAATTCTTTTAAGAACAGAATTTTTATATTTTATTAGATTTAAAATATGCTTTTATTTGCCTGTTGCTATCTATATGTACTTCGAATACCTAGTTAGGTTAACATTTGTGAGAGGCAAAAAGCCTGTGGCATGTAGACTCATTTCAACAGAACAACAGAGACTGGAACATCATTCAAAACTGTCAGTTGTCCTTTTCTATTGGAAGGCAATGGATTATTTCATTTAATATTCTCCAGTGCACATAAAACAGTTACTTAGCTTTTCTGAATGTAGTTCTCAATCATGACTAATTAAGATTCAAGGACTTTATTTAGCAATCTTGTCTTCATAGGCTTTGCAAAAGTCTCTCTTACTTAAAGCTTCTACCCCAGTCCCTTTTCAAAATAACATAGTATTTTATTATAGAAAGACAGCAGAAAATTAATTTATGGCTTATCATAAAAAATATTTGCTCTCCTGTTATTACAGCAGACTGCCTTGTAGCATAGAAGCCTGTTTCTTGTCAGTGTCTAGAGATTCACTGTAGATATCTCTAATCAACAGGAATCTGTCATTTTAATTGACAGTTCACTTAGGACTGTCAGTTATTAAAAGCAGGGAGCTAACACAGCCTAACAGCTGCCTAGACCATAGCACCTCTTTTAGGACTATAACCAGTATTTTAAAAAGTATTTGAACCAGAAGAAAAAAAATCTGGACTAGCATATGAAGCTGTACTTCAGAGAGGCTGTTGTAACCATCCTCTTGCTGATGAAACACACTGAGATGGCAAGAATATTCTCCTGCTGCAGTTTGGATTTGGCTCCTTCACATCAGTGTTAGCATCGACACTGCACTCCCGGGCACCAGCCCACTGCGCTTGCTAGATTCATTCAAATGAGGTTAGATTCATTTTACCTGAGCCATCTTCATCTGATGCCACAGTCACTGTATTACGTTGCTTTCAAGACCATACCAAGGAGCTCATGGTCCATGTTTAAGTTGCATGTCAACCTACAGGGCCAACTTCTGCTCATCGCAGAGTCACATCTGTGTTTCTTAGTCCAGAGACTTAAGTGGAGTTGGGGTGATGCAGACAGCTTACCTTAAGATTACTGGTAACATCTGTAATGATCTGTGGCTCCAGGATTTCCTCCTCCAACACATCAAGATCATAAATAAACTGAGGAATTAGTATCTGAGCTGTTCTATGGTCTGCTTGAAAAAATTAACAAGATTTTTCAAAGCCTCTTCTTTCAGCATGAAAAAAATATGGCACGTACCAGAAGAACAGCACCTCCACAGTTAGGCAGAAGTAGTCTGTTTTATATGTGTATTTTATAATCAAGATTTATTCTTTATCAGCCAGGCATGGAACTCAGTTAAGAAATATTTTCTTATGCATAGAGCAGAGAGTCTAACACGGTCAAACTTTCATTAACACATACTGTTTTCAGCATCATTACCTCTTGTGATTAAAGTTTACTTCATTATTTTACCTCTAATATTTCATTGATTTTTTTCTTTCATTTTGACTATTTTCTTTACGAGGTAGATTAGTTAAATACTTATAAAGTAGGTTAACACATTTTCCAAGCTCACAGAAATAGACACTTTCATGAAAAAAAAATCAACTTACCTTAACCACCTTTTTTGTAAAGACAAATCTGTTCAGGTCTTGACAACCCTTAGAAACATTCAGTATATCTCACTAATAGGTGCCTGAGAAGGAAAAATCAGTACATTTTCCACATAATTTTATCAAGCAAATGCTTTGGCAATATCTTTGTGTTTGCCCGCTACATCGTTTCTTTCTGTTGCCCTTTAAGTTCTTGACATTGGCTATCACAATACCCAGATACAAATCCCAGTTCATACAGAAAACAAAGTACAGTTCTCCAACAAGCTGAATTCACAGAATCACTGAATCACAGAATTGCCTAGGTTGGAAGGGACCTTTAAGATCTAGTCCAACCAATGGAAAAAAAAAAACAAAACAAAAACAAAACCACAAAAACCCACCCACACCACACAACACTAATCCATATCCCCAAGCACTATGTAAACTCATCTCTTGAACACCTCCAGGGATGGTGCCTCAACCACCTCCCTGGGCAGCCCATTCCAATGCCTGACAATGCCTTCAGTAAAGAAATATTTCCTAATATCTAACCTGAACCTCCCCTGGTGCAACTTGAAGCCATTACCCCTTGTCCTTTCCTCTGTGACTTGGGAGAAGAGACCGACCCCCACCCCTCTACAGCCTCATTTCAGGGAGTTGTAGAGAGCAATAAGGTCTCCCCTCAGCCTCCTCTTCCCAGACTGAACAACCCCAGCTCCCTTAACCTCTCCTCATAAGACTTGTGCTCCAGAACCCTCACCAGCTTTGCCATCCTTCTCTGGACCTGCTCCAGCACCTCAATGTCTTTCTTGTGGTAGGGGGCCCAAAACTGGACACAGTACTCGAGGTGGTGTCTCACCAGTGCCAGCTTTAGCTCCTCTGTTTATGAGAAAAACATTCCTGCCTGGTCCCCTGAGGAAGGCCAGGAGACATCTTGCACCTTGCATGTTACCATGCATACGATACCCTCAATGTTTAACATTAGCCAGCGGGGGCCACTCCTGGACTCTGTGACCGTGTCCAGCCAGCACTGCCCATAGGAACTATGTGGGTCATGGAGGCAAGATCTTGCAGTCACTTTGCTGTGAAGGAAAAGAGGGCTTCTACAGCATGGTCGCAGTGCTAGCCAGAGAACAGCTGGAACATGTGGATGCCCTTTTCTACCCGCTATGACCTGTCAGCAATCAGATCCTTGCTTCCCTGCAGGATCACCCCAGCTTGCTTCCTGTATCTCCCATTCCTTCTGTGTAAAAAGAGACTCTGTGTTCTTCTCTTCCAAGCATTTTTTTTTGTCCTAAATCCTGCTCTGTTATTCAGGTATCTGCTCAGATATTTTCATTAATTATTATCATGGAATCACGGAATTGTCAGAATTGGAAGGGACCTCTAGAGATCATCTAGTCCAACTCCCCTGCCAAAGCAGGAATGCCCAGAGCACATCACTCAGGACTGCATCCAGGTGGGTCTTGAAGTTCTCCAGAGAAGGGGACTCCACAACCTCCCTGGGAAGCCTGTTCCAGGGCTCACCGTAAAGAAGTTCTTCTTCATATTTGAGTGGAACTTCCTATGTTTCAGCTTATGCCCGTTGCCCTTGTCACTGGGAACCACTGAAAAGAGGACCAAATACAGTGGTAACCCATGAGAATGAAACCTCTGGTGATAAAAGGCAAGAACTTGTGAAATGGTCAAATGTGTTGTGGCACCCACCAATTTTAGCGTAATTTTTTTTATTGGACATTCACTTGAAATACTTTCAACTCATTTGGCAGCCTAATTCTTCTACGCATCATTGCAAATGTCTCAAATGCCAGTAGAATTACTGAGCATTGCTGCATCTAATTCATTGAGCTTCTTTGCAATGGGATATTTAACAAAATAATAATACATTAGGCATAATTAGAACGTGATTAAATTAATTTCTGTAATGCCAATTACACTGGATTACTGCAAAAGTAATTCACACCTCTATGCTGTAGACCCAGCATCACCTGTAAGGCAGCTCACTGTATAAGAGATACATGGCACAGAGAATGCAAAGAACAAGCACAAAAATTTGCAGAATCTTAACTGTCAGTACACCTGTTGACTTTAACAGCAGCAATTTGCAGTGTTTAATAACGGATTATTAAGTAATTACATACTGTTATACTTGTGCTGAATTTTATCATTAAATTCATGGCTCTTCCTTTGTCCACCTTCATCCTAGAAGGCAACCGGCTCTGTCACCCTCAAAATAAAGAAGTTTGTCCGTATGTTCAGACAGAACTTCTTGCTTTCCAATTTGTGTCAATTTCCTCTTGTCCTGTCTCCAGGTACCACTGAGCAGAGCCTGACCCCATCCTCTTGACACCCACCCTTCAGATATTTGTAAGCATTGATGGGATCTCCTCTCAGTCTTCTCTTCTCTGGGCTAAACAGACCCAGGTCTCTCAGCCTTTCCTCACAAGAGCGGTTGCTCCATTCCCTTGATCATCTTTGTAGCCCCTGCTGACTCTCTTCAATAGTTCTCTCTCCTTCTTGAACTGGGGGGGCCCAGAACTGGACGCAGTGCTCCAGATGGGGCCTCACCAGGGCAGAGTAGAGGGGGAGGATGACTTCCCTTAGCCTGCTGGCCATGCACCACAGGAGACCATTGGCTTCTTGGCCAAAAGAGCATATTGCTGGCTCATCGTTAACTTGTTGTTCACCAGGACTCCAACGTCTCTCTCTACAGAGCTACTCTCCAGCAAGTCAACCCCTAACCAGCTCTGCCCAGCTTTCTAGCCTGTGTAGGTCTCAAATGGCAGCACAGCCTTCTGGTTGTTCTTGAGAAGCAGTTTTACAACTGGTGATGTGCTGATAGGACTGATATGCCAGCATACCACGCTGTGGAAAGATCTGCTGGTGTCAACAGTCAAAAGGAGAAACTACTTCTATACTGGTGATCTTTAAACAATGCTAACCTCCCTCAACTGAGCTCAGCAGAGTTCAAATATACCAACAAATACTTTGTCCTTCCTACTTCACAGAATGCAAATTAGTATCTTCTAGTTTCCTTTCTCTTGGACAACGACACTTGCATTATGACAATTTGGACAGACTTTAGACCTTTCCTATCATTTCCTTTGAAGGAGCAAGAGTTAAATTTGAAACGTACAAAGTGTTCAAGTGCTTTAAGTCAGTGGTCAATGCTGGCTGCTGAACAATGTGTAGACATTCCCATGTTTATTCTCACTTCGTATTTGTATGTTTTGCTTCATACTACCTCTATTTTTACTGGAAAGAAAAAAGAATGTAAAGTTTGCAGTGAAGGCTTATTATGGCTCAGAGAACAACCTTCACTCTTCAGAGTTTGAATCCAGCCAGCAAGAAATTCAGGGAAGAAGGTCCAAGTAACCAGTTTGGTGTCAAAACAACTGAGTACCAAATAAGTCTGGAAATCACAGCATAGTAAAAAAAAATGGTGGAAATACCAAGACCTAATTTGACAGGACTGCTGTGCGCAAGAGTTGCTAAGAGTAGCTATGCTCAGAAGCCAAAAACAGCAGAGAAAATGGTAAAAATGGAGCCCAGGTGAAGAAGCAACCAGAGAAGAAGCTGTGAGGAATACTGTGGCAGAGAGTTAACAGGGAGCATCATAACAAGCTGCCAGTCAGACCTAGCCTAAAATGGGCTTGGCATTGTGCAAGAATGGTAAAAATTTCTACAACTCTATTCCTTGATCCAGCTAACGATTTTTCTCACACCCTGTTGCATATGCCACTACAATGCCAATAGGCTAAAGTCCGTTCTTGCAGATAATGTGAAGCTGAATCTGTCAAATTCAATTGTAATGGGCCTTAACACTTGTCATCAACAACTTTTGACTAATATCACAAGATATTGTCCTTGATGTCTTGGGTGAAGGAGTAATACAGGAACTAGCGGATGAAATATCCACTTGCATGCACTAGCAAATGGAAATTACTTTTTATTTCTGAAGAAGTTATTAATGGCAAAAAGTTACTTACCATTTTGATGTGGGAGAAAATAAGACAAAATAAAAGGCTAAAACCAACAAGCAATCTGAGCTACTGGTGTAAGACTGGAACCAGATTTCAGAATAGCCAAATGCTCCCTGAAGTAGCAGTGCTGACGAGGAATGTTGAGGAAAAGATGAAAGAATAAAGGAGGTGGGATGTCGCTAACATCTAAAGACAATTTTCTGAAGGAAACAATTTAAGTGTTCCATGCAGACTGTATGATACTTGAAACCGCATTAACATATTTAATGAGATCATCCAGACTTCAAATACTGTATCGATAATGTTATACATTGTTTGCAAAATAGCTTTCAGAAGAATGGTCTGTTTGGCTAAAACTATGTCTTTTTCTCCTGATTACATCAAGTAGTTCAGGAAAAAAGAAAAAACCCAATTCCTCTATAAATGCTACAAGTTTTGTCAGCAAATCTTAAACATCTGTGGTTAGTGCTAGTCTCTTTTCCCAGGTAATTAGTGATAGAACGAGAGGGAATGGCTACAAGCTCCAAAAAGGGTTAGACTGAACATTAGAAAAGAGTTTTTCACAGAGTGGTTAGGCATTGGAATAGGCTGCCCAGAGAGGTGGTTGAGTCACTATCCTTGGATGTGTTTAAGAGTCATTTAGATGGGGTGTTGGGGGGTATGGTGTAGGGGAGAACTTTGTAGATGTAGGGTAGATGGTAGGACTCGATGATCCCAAGGGTCTTTTCCAACCTAAATTATTCTATGATTCAAATAAAAGTTCTTGTATGTCAGTGAAAAAACACATGTGCATGCAGTAAAATGAAGTATCACCTTCTCAAGTAGAAACCATTTCATGACTGCTCTGTGACTGAGGCAGTGAAGCACAAAGACTAGAGCACAATTATTAATTCTCACATTCAAGAAGGAGGAGGGGCGCACAACATTAGAAGATAGCAGGTCTGGAGAATACAAACAGAAAGGCATTATTTCCCTTAGTATTTAATTCAATTGTAATTCCCATTACTACAGGATGTTGTGAAGTATAAATGGGCTCTAAAAAAGATTAGAGGAACTCAGAGAGAACAAACAGGTCTGTCACAGAATATTAAACACAACTGTAAGAATACAGCTGGGTCATGAAGTATCTAAACAGCTGTCTGCTGAAAGCTGGTGTGATGCGCTTGAGAAGAATCACTTTATACATGACCTGTTCACTAGACCCTTTATAGCTGTCCCTCGCTCCAGCTAGAGACCGGAACACTAGCCTTGACACCCCGTTGCTCTGATCCAAGAGGAAAGTTCTTTATTCATTACTCCTTTCTCTACTATGGCAGGTCCTCAACTACCAACTTACTCATCTTTGAACACTCTGATGTCTTGGTTCAAAAAATGAATCTTTAAGATCTTCTAAATTAGGTACAGTAACACCTATAAGCTCAGAGGTTTACTATATATTACATTGAAATTTGAGGGATTTGGACTGCTTCAGACACATTCAAGAATTTGGGAGTAATAGGTATCACCAGAAGCTAATAATTCTATGGTACGAAGCATTCTCTTAAATCTCAGTAGTAAACTTAATAAAAAAACCCTAGGTGTACCTAGGCTCATTATTCCCATGAGCAGCACATTCTCAGTCCTAAGTGCCTAGAATGCCAGTCCGTAAACTTTCATAGTATTTCTCTGTTCCCTTCAAGCTTTAACAGGAGTCAAAGTTATGGATAAAGAACAGCCAGAACAACAGACAGAAGCTGTAAAAACTGACTTCCTCTGCGCTCCTTTCATAACCTTGATGACTTTTCTTGCAAATTTGAGCAGCCAAAAGGATATTGATCTCATGACAAATGTGGAACTGTCACTTGTTTTAGGCAGTATCCCATACTCTACATGGCATGCACATGTTTGCGGATATTTTGTTCCAGGATACATGACTAAAAAGAATTCCATAACACGATGGCATTAAAAAAATTTTAAAATTCCATCTTTAGAAAAAACTTATTATTTCAGTCTTATGCCAACTGCAATGAACTCATCTTTCAAGTTATCTCATCAAAATTGCATAGATTTGTATTAGTTGCTCTGTTAGCCTGTGCCTGTAGCTGAAGCATGTGGAATGCAGCAAAGGTGCTGTTCAGGAGAGTCTTCTGTTGTTAAGGCGGAATTCTATAAACAAGTTTAAGATAATCCCATTCATGAGTTTCCAAACTCTGCCCAAACATTATTTGAAACCTAAGCATCTCTTCACAAAAATAACATGATTAAATTAAAGATTACTGGAATAAAATCTTTGAGTTGTGGGGAATTTTTATCTCTTTAGGAAAAGAATCCTAATTTTTGTAAGATATTGAGCCTCCAAAATTAAGAGCAAGAAACCTGGTTATAAAAAATGGGTGGGTTTTTTTAGTTCTGTTTCATTTTTTTCCAAGGTCCATCATTTATAGTGCAGGTAGAAATCTCTGCTTTCAGAAAAAGGTGTGTGAGGCAAAGTAGTGAACACAGCTTGCCAATGTAAGGAGAAAAATTATTTTTTACAAACTTTGTAGGAAAAGCAGTCTGCTTGCAGAGGAATGCAATTTTGATATTAATTTCCTTTAAACTAATTTTAAGAAATTGTTAATAATTCATTCTTTTGGCTTTATTTTTGCATCAACAATAACTGTTTATTAAGCACACAACTGGTTTTGGTCTCCTGCACAGAAATTACATTATTCCCACTGGCTTTTTTTTTTTTTTTTTTTTTTGTAAGTCATTGCTTCATTCTTGTTTACATTTTTGGTTATGAAAGAATAAGGTATCTAGCTACATTACCTATAGCTGTCCAACTCTTTGCTCATTGACAGCACAAACTAATACAACATGAATATTTCAGCTGCACATATTTATTTTTGCTCCAACTGAAGTGAGTAAAAATACTCAAGTTATGTATGTTCTAAAATACTTTGCCATACACAGATGTACAAAATAGAGTAACAAAAGTCCCAGTAGAATTCTTGGAATCCAGTATTTTTGTTAATAACTTGTACTATTATTTGTTGCTAATTTTATGTAGACAAAACCCTGAAGTATTTTACAGCAAAGCACTTTTCATATATGTTAATACACATAGACTCTGATTGAAGAGAGTCTGCAAATGAAGCCAAGTTTCTTCGAGTTGAGTTGACAATCTGGATACTTCTTCCAATAGGTCTGGCTCTGATGAGAGAACCTTAAGGTGTAACTGAAAATGAAAACAAGCAGTTAGTGAAACAAATACAGATAATAAAAGAATTAAAAGATCAATTTTCTCATTCAATTCCAATACTTTGCTTTCAGGAATGTCCCAAGTAAGAGAAGGACTCTTCCTTCAATTAATTGCATCCATTTAATGCTGCCTCACTTTTCTAGTCTTTTACAAGCCATTATATTCCCACATAAGTATTAGATGGGATAAGGCAGCAAAATGTTTTAAATATGTTATTGCTTTACTAGATGATCTTCTGCCACTGCAGAATCACACACTTCTCAAGAGGGTAACCTTCTCCTCTTTCCAGCCTGCATCATAAATTCCTCTTTAGGCTAGAAAGGCTAAATAGATGCCCTGAGGTCTATCAAAATTGTTATTTTAATTATCTGTGTTGCATAAAGCAAGAATGATACAAGCACACTCTATACTGACACAGGGGAGATGATGTCTCTCTGTGTAATAAACTATAACCTTGGGAAAGATAAGAAAACAAACCTCTCAATCTTGTAGAAAGGCAATACATTATTACCACTTAATGGGTGGAATAGTTATTTTCCTGGCTACAACTTAAATCTCTGAGTCTTGCTAACTTCAGAGCTGTTTTACTTGGAACCTACAACAAAAGATATTGGTGTTCATGTGTCACAAGGTGAGTTTATATTATTCTACTGTAGTCCAGATCAGAAGTACATTCTTGAGTCAAAATATCTAGCTGTGCATAATCTAACCTGAAAGAGCTAAAGTTCTTTTGTATGAAAGTAAAGAGGAATTCTAACATCTAATATTGCAACTATTAATCATATCCAGTCCATGGGACTAGACTAATAATAAATAGACACGATAAAAAGCATGAATGAAGACCCCAAGCTGAAGCGTTTTACTCTACAGATCTATTCATCTGCACTGCTTGTTCTTGTGGAAGCTGCCCCGTACATTCTATTTAACCTCAACAAAAGCAAAAAAAGAAGTCATATTTATCCAGCATTCCACTCTAACTTTAAAACAAATCCATGCAACATTGCTATTAAGAAATACTTAGTTAAATAAACAGTATTACATGTCTGAATGCTTATAGCAACTTTTTCCTAGCAAAGTGTGATTAATTGCTTTCTCACAGTTTCATAAATCAGAGTATCTTGACAAGGTAAACATTTCTACATCATAAGGTTTCAATCTTCTGCAGAATCACTTTCTCTCTGAGAGTAACTGCAATGGTATTTTATCACAGTAACTTTCTAACCTCCACACACCTGGGAATAATTTCATTAGCCCTGTGATGCTTAGCAGGAAACAGAAGAAAGGCAGCCCACTGACACAAAGTAAAAGCCAGGCTTGCGATGCCTAGTGGTAAGTCCAAAAAAATGCTCATTTTACTTCCCCAAACATTATGCATTGAATTCGTTTTTTACCTAAGATATACTGTATCTTCGCTTAGCAATTAACAACCACTAAGAAGTTAGTTATGTTACCAAAAAAATTACAACAACTTTAAGTAACAAATACTAGAATAAAACCTGTCTGGCATGGTCCTTTTCACAATATCTGGTTTTTGCAAGTTTTCTTGACTGATACCAGATGACTTGTCAAATTATCCAATACATTCAGATAGTCATTTTAAAACCAACCCAAACAAAAATCACTTAAGAAAATTCTTTTAAGCAGACATTTTACCTCCTTTTACTAGACAACCATCATTTTAAACAGGACTGACATAAAATTTTATAAGAAAATTGTTACCTTTAAAAATAGTGCAAGATATGCCTGAGCAAGTTCAAAGTTGTACTTCTTGTTCAGCATCATCCCAATCATTCTCAAAAAGCTTAGCATCACTTCTGTTGAGCCACCACCTTCAGGGGCCAATCCCCTTAATTCTATCTCAATATGAGATGGTCCCAAGGTTTTCAGTAAGTTAAGTGGAGCTGTATCTGTGTTAAAGCATTGAGATACACATTATCAGGAACACTTGCAGAAAAGAATCTTAAAAATTCTTCATGTGGATGGGTTTGTTCAAAAATTTGTAAGCAATGACTGTGTGTTTCAAGTTTCTACCGTTTCCTTACTTTTTTTGTTTTCCACAAAATGCCATCCTGCCTTTAATTTACTGTCCCATCACATACTACAGACTAGTACATCTCTAAAAAGACAGTTGCATTTATTTGTAAGCTCATTTTGAAAAATACAAGTAACATCCTTGTATTTTTCCCTGTATCTGTCTTTTAAGATGAACAAAATTTATTTTTAACCACATTATCATCATCATTTTACACCTATTGGCAAAAAGAATGTTTATGCTTGGAACTTCATGCTGTTACTGCAAATATGTCCTAGAAGATACAGGAAACTACTTTTACTAGGAACCTGTACAATGTTTACTCTTACTGACATTAGATCACAGAATCACAGAATCACAGAATTGTGGTGGTTGGAAGGGACCTCAGAGATCATCGAGTCCAACCACAAAAAACAAACAAACAAACAAACAAACAAACAAACCAGATAATCCTCAATTTAGCTTAATGTAATTATTACTTCTGTTAAGTGAATTCCTTCTGCTTTTCCTGGGACCTGGGGGTGGTGGAGTGGAGGAAAGCTTTTCCGTGGCAAAACCATATGCAATTTACAAACTCCTTCCTCTTCTTCATAAACGTTCTTCCTCAAGATTTCTACAATCCTACCTGGTCTTTCAGAATTCCACCCATTTGCTTTAAAAATGCAGAAATAAAAATATATATGGTTGCAAACACAGGTGCTGGTAGAAACACTTAAAAAAAGTCTTCTAATTAGTATTTCTTTTACTAAGACGAGCAACTTCTTATATTCTTGTATCATGATAACTTATGGTATCAGACACTGGCTAATACTCCTTAGATGATAAAAATCTGTTTCCTTTTCCATTTGATTCTTATGAAAATCATACGCTAGTTTTACATGTAATTGTGGCACTAACAGTACTGAACAGATGAGATCCATTAACTCATTTTTGTGCTGTGACATTAAAAAACCCAGCACAGACCGTATTATGAAGCTGGTACCCATACAGTATGGAAAAGATGTCCAGCTCAATCTGTGTCCCACAGTCCTGGTCTAAGGTACAAAACCCTGTCTCCACCCCAATGGTAAGCCAGGATGGCTTCTAGTATAATAGTATTTATTTGCATAGCCTAGTCACCTTTGGAAGGGATGCCTGTAAACTACCAAGCACAGAGCAATGTTACACAACACCAGCTTCCTAAGTCAGGATCAACAGGCTCCCTGAATTGGGATTACAGCACAGACCATGGAGCACACCTGCCTTACAGCAAGGAGGTGGCTTGAGGAAGGCTCACAGGACCACTACTGTAACGCATCATGGAGCGCACTTGCTCCATGGTACACCCAGCCTCCAGGTGCTTGCTTAGGTTTTTAAATACTCACCTGATGTTTCACTCTTCTCTGAGCACCTCTGAAGCATCTTAATAAAATGCTATCAGTTGAAATACTAAAAACACAGCATAAAAAGACACCTTGTCTGTCATAGACCATAAAGCCCCCCACACAAAATGTTTTAAGTGCAGCTGACTAAGCTGGTCATCCCAAAAGAGCTGAAGAGGTAGAAAAATTCTCAGCAGAACTGCCTTGTGTCAAGCTACCAGTGACTGTACATTTACATTTCCAAGCCAGCTATATTGGCAACCATTTCCAAAAATACAATTTTCCATGATTCTGTAGTAGCACAAGTTAAACAGCGAAAACAGCTGGTACATTCTACAGGCAATTTAAGAGACTGAATTTCAAAATGAATGTTAAAAGAAATCCTAGAGCTTATTCTTATAAAAAATATTTCTTTGTAAGCTTTAAATTATAAAGCAATCAACTAAAGCTTTAAGTCTGCTAAATGTTTAATGAAATAGCCCTTGAAAGTAGAACTTGCTAGGCAAATTATTTTTTTCATGTTTCAGTGAATCACTTGAGTATTCTTTACCAGATCATTCCCTTCCATTCTTACCCCACAAATAACATAAAGCACCTTTCCTGGGTGAGATCATCACAATCTCCAAAAAGTCTAACAATCTTAGAAACGTTACCTTTTTTCTCTAAATGGGTTTTAGCTGTAACTAGGCTCCCTGCTGCAGGCAAGCCGGAACGCCAGTTAATCTTTGATCTACTGGCTATCTATACATTAGTCAGCTTTGTAGCTCTCTCTCTCTCTCTATATACATATATATATACACATAGCTGACTAGAAAGGCTCTTTGCCTTTCTCTTCGGTCATTCTCCTTGCTTTTGCTACTGTAATATGCGTACTTTTTCCCATCACACATGTTACAATTCTGGCATTAGAAATCAAATGTACATCCAAACATTATAAGCATCTATATTTTTAGTGAAATGTCTCATCAACTTACACTCATTAGTGCTCAGGGCTTCTTCAAGGCGAATGTAGAAATCAGATTTCTGTGCCAGTACTCCAAGGTTTACTACCTTTGACTAGACAATGAAAATATAAGAGAGTGTACATGAATAGGCAAACATGTTTTTACATGTCAATTAGATTCTTTTCCTACTGACAGAACAAAAGACTGTAAGATAAAAGCATTAAGGTAAACGGCTTAAAACTGGTACTTTACAGTCTTTAGCAAGATTTCACTCAGCATGAAAAAGCACTTAACATTTTCTTGTAAAATATACTAGATAAAAACTATTATATTGATTCTTGTTTTTTACCTGTTTATAATTTTCTTCCTCTGGAGCAATGTATCGGGGTATAAGACCAGGAACCGTTGGGATGAAGAAAGGAGCTGACTTGGGAACTTTTGGTGGCTCTCTTGGTTTATTTTTTTTCTGTTAATCAGATGTTTGAATTTAAATCATCATCATAGTAAGAATACACAGGAATTTTCTTTGTCAAGAGTTTTATTTTTAAAATACTATGAAACCTGTAAAGACTAACAGAAAAGTAAATATATAGGTAAAATGTTTTGCCACTAAATATGAAGCTACTATTCAGAAGAAAAACAACCCCTCTCCCAAATGCCAGAAATTGTGGAAAGCACCACATAGTCTTCTACTGCAAAAACTTGAAAAACACCTGAAAAGTGGGATCATGTTTTGTGATTAGATAAATGCAGCTCATGGAACAGGGCGAATATACCTGGCTATTTACTACTATTTTTTGCACATTCCCTCTTTTTCTGGTTATGGGAATGCCCAACAGTGACTTAGAGCACCTTTACAGGCACTTTAGCTGCACTGACATGGAATTATCTGCCTTCAGACAGCTATTTTGCATGTTGCAGAAACAGTAATGGCAAATGTTATGAAACAGTTCCTCCTTCTCAAGATTTCTTGAACATCCAAGAGAATAGTAAAGACAACTGCCTGTTTTACATTACAGGAGAAATACCCCTTATTTTATCTCCTTAAAAGCTATAACCCAAATACTACAGTAGATAAGCAATGGTGTGCCTAATATTGTTACCTTGATAACATCAAGACTGAGGAGATTTTTCCACCTTGATTCTGGTAATGAGGAAAGGGTCACTAGCTGCTCTCCCAGTTGCTCAGGTGAAACATATTCTATCGTTTCATCACATGTTTCTTCATCTTCTGACACATCCACATCTTTCAAGAACAGGTATCTTTTATGAACATACATACTTCACATTTATTTTTTTAAAAATCAAACCAACATGATTATTTCTTTTGCAATTTTTAAAAAACACATGCAAAACAGCTAAATATATGGATGCCAGCAAAACATATAGCTGAAAAGCTACAGAAACAATCTTTATTAACCTTATTAAATATTAAAATGGCAAACAACTATAGCTAAAATGCAGAACTGGATAAATAAAATTTTAAAGACTAATAAGGTTTATCTCTGCTTTGGCTGAAATGATATCAAAGCAATTTATAGAAGTCCTACAGGAAGAACAATGGATTACTTTTAACCTCTTAACTGCTGTAAAATATATACAAAGCAGTTTCGGTTCCAAATTAAAAATCTGTAAAATCTCTGCATTTAAATATGTGCAATATTCACAACCTGTTCATAGGTATGACTCAAATGGCACATAAAAATGAAGAAAATCTCAACCATAAAGCACCACTTCACACAACAAAACATATGCAGTCTATCATTAGGTTTTCTCTAGCTTTCCTGTGTGGTCATGACCAAACTCCTACTTTCCCTTCCTTTTCGCAAAATATTACATGGCTGAAACCATGAATATGATAGAAAAGTCCAAAACAATGAAGAAATGTAAACCATTAAAAGCTCTAAATATCTAAACAGGAACTTTATCTTTGCTGAAGTTAAGTGTTCAGCCAGAATCAGTTTACAGGATTAAAACATTCAAAGTTTTGGGATGGAATCCTGTCTCCCTAATTTAAGTATCCAAAATAAGTATGTGCTTAATAAAGCAGTCATCATCAAGTATGTTCCTTGCTCTTTTATGCTGTCAATAGCTAGGTGTGTTTCTCCTCCAGATAGACATCTAAATGTAGGCACTGCTAAAATCAGGCAGACGAGATCCCCATCTAGAGGCCTTCAGAAGCTCAACCATTTCTATTAAATGAATCAAAAATGTAATTTAGGCCTTTGATTGGCAATCTAGCACAGGTACAGAGCAGGTCAACTGAACCCAATTCAGGTATTTACAAAAGTTTGGGATTAAAGAAAGGCAGCAAATAGCACAGATGTTTTTATCACCTATAAAATCTCCTTGAAGATGTGAAGATCATCACAATGTGATTCCTTATGTCTGAACACAGAAACACGACTAGATTTTAGTAAATAATATCTGCATATGAGTAACTATGTCAAAAACGGTAGAAGCAATAGAACAGTTCAGAGAAAGAATACCAAGACACAATGAGTTTTCACTGAGGAAGCAAACCATCTTCTATGTAAAATATAATACCAAACTGAAAACAAAATACTCTCCCATCTGACGATTACCTTGCACAGGGCAGGTGCTAGGGCGTGTCACCATAGAAGGTTCATAATCTGCCGGAAGGGGCCGTAAAGACACAAGTGAATATAGAGAACGGTTTGACCTGAAAAGACAGACAGGCATTTTAAAAACAATTTTCAGGAGAATGGGAACAAGTATTTTAGACATACTTTTTACTGCAATCTAACACTACTACACTATGGCAATTCATCAGTTTCTATTCAAGATTAGTTTACCTCATCTACCAGATAAACAAGAAATGAAACATAGTTCTATGCATTATCTGATAGTCCGAAACATAAATTATGCTGAAGTATTATTGCCACGAGTGCTTAATATATATGGCACTGCATGGTATGATTACGTCAATCATTGTCATTTACTATATTTACTTGGAATTGCAAAACTGCCTATCTAAAAAGTTTGCTTTGCACTTAATATGTACAATACATTAAGCAAATATAAATGATTCATCCTGCTTTCACAGAATTTCAGAATAGTACTCTTAGCAAATTTTCTTGAGGTTTGGAACACACACACAAGTCATTCTGGCAAATTACTTTCTGTCAATAGAAAACAGGGCTAGGTAAAAACATTTGTCATTATTTACAATGAAGCACTTTTACTTAAGCGTAGAAAGGTCTAGGAATTGAACAATAAATATGATTTGAAATACTGATCTATATCAAAATGGAAAAAAACCCACCAAACCACTTAAAAGGTTTACTTGAATTTACATCTGTGCTGTTCCATCATTAATAAACAGAAATAATCACAATTTCCAAATTCTACTCAGAAATCTCAGACAATATTGTATACCAGGACAAGAAGAAAAGCTCTTCAGAATTAACACTATATGAGCACTGACATTTCAAGAGGGGGAAAAAAAATAATAGTAGAGTCAAAGAAAAACTTTAGGAATGACATAACAGGAATTTACTTTAGAGTAAAAAAGAAACAGAAAAAAAGAGTTAATTTGATTTTCAGAATAAATTTCTTAACCCCAAGAGATTTCAAAGTTTATGAATCACAACAATACAAAATACTTGTCTTATTTAGAACCAGAGAACACAAAACCCTGCAGACAATACTTTGCAGAACAATTCTCTACTTGCAATAAAGGTGATTAAAAGAATTCTTCCCCATCTGAAATTCTGTATTTAAACAGATATATGACATACTCACCACAAATAAATTCCAAGATCATCCACATGTGTTGAAGCTAGAAAATCTCCCGTAGGAGACATAGTAAGGCTCACAGCTGCAGAGTCTACCAAAAAACAATCTATGAGGCTAAGTGGAGAAAAAACAACAGAAATTCTCAGCAACATGAACTTGTTTATCTGTGTGCATCTGAATAGCAGCAGAAATACAACAACAGGAACACAAGCAGGACACTGGAAGTATGTATACAAACTGTCATATTAGAAGTATTCAAATACAATAAATTAACAGCAAATGAACAGCACTGTGCAACAAACTACTCACCTCTAAAAAATTCTCTAAACTCAGCTAAAGCTGGTACATTCATGCTACCTCTGTAGACATCCACATTTTGTGGAAAATATGATGAACCATGTATACACATTCAACTCCTTATGCCTAACACTAACCTTTTTAGTAGCCATCTATTTCATGCTTCCCATCAGTTCCATGCTGCTCTGACCTCATCTTTTAATGCTCTGCTATAAATTGTTAATTCTTTCTCTCAAAATACTTCATATAAACCTGGTTAACACCAGGACTTAATAAAATTTTGCAGTATACAGTTCATTCTTTACTTTATCTGCAACAACTTGTTTTGACATTTCCCTATCTTCAGCCTGATATACCATTCTACCATTCCTTGATCATTCACTATTTCAGAAAACTGAAAAAATACCACATAAAAAGAAAATTAAAATATTCAGTAGTATGTGACTATTTTAACAATAAGCCACTATTGAGTCCCGGATGATGCCTTAAATCCTGGATGATGCACACCCTAGTAGACATTCACTCAAGCCTGGGATGAAAGCACTGCTTGTTGAGCTACAAATTTCAGTTACTTCAAATTGTAAGAAGCAGTTAAGTTTGACAACTGGTTGAGAGAAACAAAAAACGGAGAGCTTGAATTATTTGTTCTGGTTTACAGACCAAAATCAAAAGCAAAGTGAGACATGATAAGAGCAGCTGGTTCTACAACTCTGTTCTGTTCACTACGCATTATTTCTTGAGATTCAACATACTTTTTGTAGTAAATTGAAAACTTTATAGTATACAATTGTTTACCAAACCACATCAACAAATTTCATCAATCCAAATGAAACTATTCTGTGCCAGGTATGACCAGAGCTGCGCAGTGCATAGCACTGCTTTGAATCACTAATAATCTATTATCTGATGTGCTGCTGAAAGAATGCAATAGCAGAACTCAAAGGTACATTTTTGCCTGTTTTTTCAGGGCTCCTGAACCTCTTGCATGTACTTGTCCAAATTTCATTCTGGGAAAAGACTACTCATAGTGGATCATTAAAGAGTATTTCTGGCAGTTGCAAGCATGCGCAAATGAAAAATCTAAATGAAGTAAAGCCTTATTGTGCAGCTAAAATGAATGTAAGTGAGAAGAAGCTTCTATTTAAAAAAAAAACAACTGGAGTACCGCATCCAGCTCTGGGGCCACCAGCACAAGCTAGGTATGAAGTTAGAGCAGGTTCAGGAAAATGATCAGAGAACTGGAACATGTTTCCTCTGAAAAAAGGATGCAAAAGTTGGGGTTCTCAACCCTGGAGAATAGGGGGCTCCAGGGAGACCTTCTTGTGACCTTTCAATACTTAAAGAAATCTTTTAAGAAAGGCTGAGAAAGACTTTTTAACAAGGTGTGTAGTGACAGGACAACGGGCAACAGTTTTTAACTGAGAAGAGGTAGGTTTAGACCGGAAGAATTTTTATATGATGACGGTGGTGAGACACTGGCACAAGTTGCTGGGAGAAGCCATGGACAGCCCATCACTCTTATTGTTCAAGGTCAGGCTGGATGGGTCTTTGAGCAACCTGGTCTAGTGACAGATGTCCACGTCAGGGGTGCCGGACTAGGTCTTTGAAGGTTGCTTCTAAATCAAACCATTCTATGATGCTGTAAATACTTCAGCACATTCACCTTAAGCTATCTTTTGCCATTTAGGTTAAAGTGCTGCTTTCAGACGAACATTCACTCTGATTCACACTCATGAAAACTCCAGGTTTCATTATTAGATATTCAGGACACTTTTTTTCTATATACCCAGAAAAAGGCATATATGGCTAGCATCACACACAACTAAAATACTGGGTACTTAGTTGTTAGACCATGTGCAACTTTGAATATCACTTAGTACAGGCTGGTGACACACAATCAAGCCAGAAAGTCTTTTAACTTAACAGATAGAAAGGGGATTACAATAAGTTTCTGCTGTATGATTTTTAAATAACTCACCATCCAGATGGAAGGTCCCAAGTCTTAATGGTACAGTCCATTGATGAAGTTATTAGCCAACGACCATCAGGACTGAAAGTCTAAAATAAAACCGTATATTCAATGGCACAACTGACAAGTCAGATCTTACAGGAGGTCCTGTTTTACAAAGTTCAAGATTAGACTGCTCCCTAACACCGGGATGAAATGGTCTGGCCACAAAACCAAACTGACATCACCTTACTGAAAGCGGGAAAAGGACAAAAATGGAAGCTATTTCAGAACAGGTTTAAATATATGACAGAGGACACATCTGGCCATCAGTAAAAGCACTGGGGTCCTCACTTCTATGGTAATGATGAAAACCACTGAGCATAAACTAGGACTTAAAATTAAATCAGAAGATAAAAACTATTTCAATGAACACTACAAAGCACTATTACACAAGATGTAAAATAAGGAATTAATAGTAGATTGCATGATCTCAGATTTGTTTATACCTTTCATTTACCTGTTGCATCTTTTCTGTATATACAGTTAAGAGCGTTGCACAATTTTGCCCCTCAATGTGCTTTTCATTCCTCTTAATGCTTTATTTTTTTAAACCCAAAATTAGCTTGTTGCAAATTTATAGTAAAATCTCAAAGCACACTAAAAATACATGGCCATTCAAACTCTATACACTTCATCTTGAAAATAACCATGGCCAAACTGCTGTAAAGCTGAACTACAACTTTACTATTCATAGTTGAAGGCAATACAGTGACTTAACAGACACAGAGAAATCCACCATCTTTAAAATGAATTGGTTATTTGTACGTGTCACCTGTTACAGAAAATGCGTTAACAATTACCATGTCATTAATCCGTCCATGGTGCCCTGAGAACGTCCTGACAATCTTCCTGGTTTCTATATCCAGAACACTAATACTGAAGTCATCAAAGGCAATTCCCAGAAGACCACTGCCAAGAATCAATAGCATATATGATAGTGAATACTGAGAGACAAAAAATAAAACCAACACGGTAACACTGTCCCAAAAATCATTTATCCTGAATTAATCTCCGAAAAACACTATTACATTCCTTCAGTGTAATAAAATATCCTGTCGTCACTTTATTTTGACAGCTAGTAGTCAGTTTTATTTCAGTACATCAGAAATTTAAACTTTATTAGAATATTTGGTTGTCATCCTAGGATTACGTACTTGAACCAAAAAACACATGCACATGAAATAGCTTCAGTTTCTTACCTGTCTCTGTGAAGCAGAATTCCACTCGGAGAAGAAGAAAGCTCGGTGGAGTAAACAAGATCTTTAGTTTTAAATTTCCAAAATTTTATTAATCTTTCACTACCAGCTGTGATTATCAGCTGATTTAATCCATCCACTGCTAACCCCCTAATGGCTCCTTCATGTGCTGTGAATCAAGGGAAAAGAAAGCTGTGTTTCAGAATTTAAACATAGCTAGAAATCAGCAGAATGCCACACAATATTCTGTATGTCTTCACCTAACACCACGAAATGAGCAGTAAGCATACGACAAACAATTCTAAAGTCACATGACTAGACTGCTCAAATATTAGAATTTTCTTTACCAGTACAGAGCCAAATTTCTTTCAAGTAAGCACCTAGAATATAATACAAAAGCTGTGAGTAATTGAAGAGAATTGAGAATTGAATATTCACTTTTATTTCTGCTTTCAGTCTGGGGGGCTTTTTTTGAATGTGAGAGAGAGGCTTTTTGAATTACTTATGGAGTGCCTCCCGGGAGCCTAACACTCCAGACAAAATTTACAGCTTCAGTTTTGGCACAAAGACTGGGAATTCTCCTAGGCTACTTTACACTGCAATGTAAAGATAAGGCATAGCTCCACTGCTTTTGGATCAAGTTTATTTATTAATCTATGCTAGGGCTACTGGCCCATAACCAACTCAAAATTCATCCCGCTATCAATCAATGATGTTATTAGGAGACCACTCCATGTTTGGTATGTTAGATGGCTTTTAGAAACCAGTTAAGCTTTAAGAGTTCATCAAGACTCATTCCTGGTTTCTACAACAACAACAAAAAATCAGATCACAAGAGCAATATTACAAATTGCAGACTTACAAAGCAACAACAAACATATGAGGATAAATATATATGAATGCAACCATTAGAAGGAAAAGTCTGAACACTGTCACTTGCATTAAGTCCTAAATTTGCAGCTGGGAAATTGAAAATAATAGCATATGTAAAGAACTGGACTTGCTTAGGATTTCAATTTCCCATGCATATAAAGTATTCTTTCATTTTTAAGCAGGGAGCAGAAAACAGATGGGAAAATTTATCTCAGAGATAGAATCCTAAAACAAGAAGCCAAGTACTGGAAATGTGTTTATCTCAGGAAGAGCTGAGGTCAGAGGATCCCATTTTAGTGCTAACCATTTTGGTAACTGACAATTTTGTGTTAATTAAGAGAAAACATATGCTAACATCAGAGCTGTTGAAACTAGCAGGGATTATGTCCTTCAGAGTAGGTTTCAAATTACTTCCGATTACAAGTGCAAGATCGGACAGTGTAGGGTAATTAGAGAAACTGAAGAGATTCTCAAATTCAACTCAAAAGCTATGTAAAATTTCCTAGATGACACAACACCAGGCTGTTGCTGTTCTGTTAAGTCAGTAGTATATTTCAAATTGTAGCAATTCTTACCTCTTTCTTTGCCGAAACATCCTCTGTGAATGCCAGACTGCACGTTATACACATCTACCTGTCCAGTTGATAGCCCAATTACAGCAAAGTTCCCACATGAGGTGATGTCAACTGCCTTTCAAATAAAAAAAAAAACAAATAACACACCATCTATGAAAACAATTTTTAAGTGTACATTTAATTAGCAAAGTTGTTAGAATATATATATGAGAAATACAAAACATTAGTATGTCTTTATTAAATTTCTTCAAGGAAAACTGCACAGAACAAACAACAGATTACATATGAAAGGAGTAGAGAGAAGAGCTTTTAAAATATGCAAGTAGTCAATGAGTAATAAATATAACAGTGCATGTTATGAAGGATAATGAAATACTGACTTACTGACATCCTACTGTAATCTAAATGACTAACCTATCTAATCAAGACAAATTTAATCCCTAAGATAAAGCTGAATTGCATCAACTGCATGCCTCTTTTCACGCCCGTATTGCCAATAGCACCCTAAAATAGGGTAAGTTCACACAGAGTTTAAATAGTAAGAAATAAAGAAGCGATGGTCTAGATGTATTTGGAAAGACACAGTCCAAATAATACGGTACTTAACCAGGTTTTTACAACTGAACTGTCCTTGTCTACCACTTAATTACTAAGCATAAGGTCAGAAAAACAGCGTATCAAGATACAGCAGTAGTACGAATGCCTAGCACATGAAGTATGCCACAGGAACTACTTGTCTTGCAAGCTAGTAAGCCTCAGGAAACATTTATATCTCTTTCAACGTTAGACTTTCATTTGTGTCCAGCTCAAGTTGCAAAGCACTGTAGAGGGAATATCCTGCCTGCAATTTGGAAATACATTTTTCTGTATTGCCAAAAAAAGTATCTTCAGTAATTTGCATTCACAGAGTAAGTTTATCATCACAGGCATATAGTCAACTCTACATCACTATGACAGATTAAAGGTAAACACCACCCACCTATCTGAATCAGAAAATAAAATCTGCACTTAACCTGGATGTTTCAGAAAAAAATGCATATGCAGCATGTTTCTTAAGACCATATATATTACAAAACAGCTAGCCAGACACACTGAGCTGGCAGAAGGCACTTTGCAAAAGCAACTAAAACATGTCTAGAGAGTGGTTTTGTATTCTAAATATTACTTCCATACAAATAGAAATCCAAACAACATATACTGTAAGGCTGAAGAAACATTATCTTAAATAAACTTACTGTTGCATATATATCTATAGGCTTATGTTTGCTGAATTCTTCTGGCCTCAGTTTATGAGCTCCCATGGAAGTTTTCTGATAGTTCCAGGTTGTACAGGTTATATACCCTTGATGGCAGGCAACAATACCATCCCAGTCACTCTGATGTGCCACTTCTGCAATGTAACAAACACTCCTTTTAGAAACAATCATTCTAAAATCAATTAAGCTCTTCTGATTTCATACGAAAGAGAACTTTGAAATACTTTTAGGCAGAACAGTTCATATTTAGTGTTCTTACTGGACAAGCTATTTTGAGGCTACAAGCTTCAAAAAGCTATCATTCAGAAAAGATATCTGGCAAAGCTTTGTGCATATGCTAGTGTTACTAAAATCCTATTAAAACCATAACCATTTTTGAGTATGTTTTTTATATATATATATACACATATACATATATATATGGGTGAGTGTGTCTTTGTGTGTTTGAGTGTATTCAGTTTGAAAAGCACATTTAAACTGAAATGCTTTAAACTGCTCAATCTGTACACATTTCCAGCTGAATCTCTTCACTGTTTCTTCAGCTGCTGAAGCAGTAGCAGCCACTACATTAACTTAACTTAAAGCAGGGTTCAAGAGCTAAGTCTGCATAACATAGCAAAAGACTTTTCTGCAGTTACAGGAAAATTGTTCCTCAAAAGTTCAGTATCCTAACTTTGTAGTAAAATATGATATGCGGGGATCTAAATAATGAGTAAGTTTGCTTTTTTTTCTGGAATTTACACATTAAAAAAAAAAGAGAGAGCTTGAAATCAAGTATTTCTAGAACTTCAAAGAATACAACGAACAGGTACAAACTGGTTCACTTCACCAAATGACAGTATAGCAAAAAAGAAACAACTCTAATTAAAATGTACTTAAATAAACATTCTGATGTCTCCGAACATATTTGAGGTAGTTCTACTACCTTAAATTGATCAGGCAGATCTAATATTAATTCTAAAAGTGCATATATATGTATATATATACATATTTGCAGCAAGTGCATACAGGTAGTCTGTATAACTGAAGTCTGCAGATACAAATACCATATATAGTCAAGTGGCTACCAAAACTGACAATCAAACCTTTGCCTTGGAAGAACAGCTACACTTAAGACAAAACAGACTTCAAGTCTGAAGAGGTTATTAATTTAACGATGAAGGAAAGATAATCACAATTCTGCTTCAAAAAGTTAGGTTCACTATTTGCATACGAATTACAAATGAACAGAGTAACTGAAATTGTTGAAAAGGGACTCAAAGGAACTGGGGAATCAAAATCAGCCAATATAACCAAGATTTCCCCAGCTGACAAAGATGTATTATTAATATGTAATATGTATTATTATCCAGAAGATGCTGGCTCACATGATGGAGATTTTTAAGTCAAGAGTCAGTTAAACATAAGGACATCTGAAATAAAATGCTCTTTTTTGAAATAATCCAGGAGAGTTTACCAAGTAAAATGTCATTTTCAGCTGTTACTCAACAGCTCATAAAGGGGCACAGAATCTCAACCATCCCCTCTTGATACAGCATGGGCTTTCAGGAGAGCAGTGCCTTGAGGGTTAAAATGAAAACATGAGTTCTGTAATGTATCTCACAGACTACTTACCTGAAGCAAAGACCGTAATTGGTGGGAGTGCCATTGTATCAAGTTTAAGACCTTTCTTTTTTGATTTCTTCTTGTTAATTGAACCTTAAAAGAAAATTTAAGTGTCTCAATCTCATGGCTAGAACTGAGAACAATGGTTTCAAAAGGACTGTTCACTAAATGTAGTAAGAAAAATTTGGCTTGCATTAACACAGCATTGCTGTTGCCTAGGGTTTGAAGAGCTAAGAACATATACACAGAGTTCCTGCAAAAATTCATGTGGTGCTGAGAAAATCACTAGCCTGTTACATTCACAGATGTATTGCTTAACCCTTTTGTTCCAAGATCTTATGCTGACATCCCAAGCCAGAGATTGCCCCATGACAAAACCATGGTCATACAGAGATCACTACATAAGCAATAGGTAACACCTTTCAATGACCAAAGGGTCAGGAATTTCAAATTTATGCCCAAAAGATAAACATATATTTTTTTAAAAAAGAATGATTTTAGTCTGAGTCTCTGAACTGTACAAGAAAGTGTCCCTTAAACCATGGCATGGTGTAGAAGATTTCTTTTTAAACTAAACTCTATATTAAATCAAAGGAACTAAAGTAAAGAAATACGAATTAATAATTTAGTCAACTGAATAGAAGGGTGATGGTGTAAATACTGATAATTATATATTATCAAGTGTCAGCTACCGCTTTGCCCATTTTTAATACAAAAATGATGCCCTATGTTTCTCACAGTGAAGTAACATACGCAGCCAGGCTACAGAAATTACGTTTCTTAAGTACAAATAAATCTGAGAGTACACCTTATATACATCACGAAGGACTGAGTTTTCAGAACAGATGAAGTGAATAGTTTTCATGCAACAGTTGGGAGAGAAAATAAAGCCTTTCTAATGGTTTAATTCCTGTTTACATAAATGCTTTTCAGGGCTTTTTTCGCCAGTATTTGTACTTTCACTAAAATACTTACCACGTCCTAAACTTTTATTGAACTTCTCATGCACTGTTGAAAAAGACTGCAATGTTCCATCTTGACCTGACAAAATATTAGCAGAAAGCAGTGAAGTGAAAAGATCAACTTCTGTTTACTCATAAGTTGTCTGAACAAAAAAAAGCAGAAGATAAACACTAAGAAACCTCAAACACCACAAATAAAATATTTACTAAAAATTCTAGTCCAAGAAAAAATTTCTCACTATGAGGGTGGTGAGCCAATGAACAGGTTGCCCAGAGAAGCTGGTAGATGCCCCATCCCTGGAGGTGTTCAAGGCCAGGCTGGATTGGGCTTTGAACAACACGGTTTAGTGAAAGGTGTCCCTGCCCACAGCAGGGGGGTTGGAACCTGATGATCTTTAAGGTCCCTTTCAACCAAAACCACTCTATGATTCTATGAGACAGGTCCACTTTGTGAGGGAGACAGGGACAGAAAATCAAACTGCACAGCACACGTAACATTAAAGGCACTGAGATGATTTTTAAAAATCTGAAGAATCACAAAACGTTTTTACTAGGCCACTTCAGTGTTTACTAGGCCTCTATGCCCTCTCCATGTGTTTCAGCACAACCAACCAAGCAGTGAACTGCAAAAGCAAATGTGAAGATTTGTTAAGCAACCCTTGGTTGTTACTCTGGTTCATCTGCTGTGAGCTGAATTACTATTAAGCAACTAGCTACTTGAATCCAAGTTACCATTTGGAAGGCCAGCAAGAGATGTAACATTTGTCAAAATGTAGCGTGATGTTTTCAAACGTTGCCCACATAGACAATTTCATTACTGTGAGGTAATGAAAGATAAGATGAAGAGTCGCTATTTTTCCATTACTGAAGTGTTCTGGGCCACAAAACAGCCTGATCTAGTACCTAATTTTCTAATTTATAGATTTTTACATATGTGAGTTTCTAAGGAAGAGTAATCACTTAAGCATTTTTACACCTTAATATTAGTATCTTGGAAAAAAGTGACATTGGAAACATACATTATAGACACAACTGAGCTGTAGCAACTTACAAAAAGACATCACAAAGCTTGCTCAAACTAGCAGGAAAAGTGGATTGGCTCCTATAAGTTACTAAATACCTTATGCTGCTTAGTTTTTCCCTGTCACAACAGAATTTCCCTAGTTGTTACAGGTTCTCATTTTGACCAGTTCCTTAGGAAATACTGAAATATTTTTTATTCATCAAACATAAATAAGGATGACAAAAGCAAATCCTAAGCTTTTCTGTCTGTAACTACTTTTCAGCCTGTAACTACTTTTCAGCCTACCTGTTCATACACATTCCTCTAGGGAAACTGTGAAATAGTTTGATACAGCAATAATGCTAATGTCTACACAAACATAACACAAGAAATATAATCTATTGTGCTAATAAAACAAAGACACTTAGCTCTGTACATTTTCTTCATCACAGCAGGAAATCAGACTGGAAAATAAGAATGAGAATTTCATACCTGCGCTAAGAATTTGCTCTCCATTTTTCCCATGGTATCTGATTTTTGTTGGTGGTGCACTATGTCCAGTTCGGCTTCTCAATACACGTCCTGTACCACCAGGTCCATCAAAAATCCACACCTGCCTCCCAAGAAGAAGCAGAAAAATGAAGCTGATAAAACATTGTCTTGCCAATAATTACACCCCTTGACAGTGGAACAGGCTTAGCTGGAAGCTGTGTGGCAAACTTCACACACACATCAGCTTTCACCCTTGATCCAAAACCCTGGATGTTTCCACCACAGCAGCTCATTGTTTCCCACTGTTCATTCCGCCCCTTCACCAAAAGCCAATCAAAGGCATCAGAGCACACACAGCACAAGGGACTTTTATCAACAGCAACTGTTCATGATCCGAAACATTATAAAAATAGTTTAAGATAGTACACCAGGATATAAAGTGCAATTCTGGAAAAGCAGATCCAAAGCTTTGTTCTTGAAAGCTACCACGAAGTAAAAAATGAATCACTGACACCATGGTAGCAAATCCTTAAACGGCCCCACTACAGATCAACTGAGAACAAACAACTTCATTAACTTGAGTTTTGTTGTTTTTGTTTCACTTGAGAACTGCTACTTCAATCCAAACTAAACATTTACTATTTGGAGGAGTACAAGAGGAAAAAAACAACAAAGCAAGAGCAGATAGCAGCAGCTATTGTGACTTACCCGTATAGCATTATCAGCACCATTAGTAATAAGAAGTGGCTCTCCAGGGACAAACGACATACCAGCTATTGCTGTGGAATGGGCATCTTGCATCTGACACAGTAGTTTCTTCTCTTCTAGATCCCACAAACCAATGTGTCCAACTGGGCTACCAGCTGCCATTACTGGGTGTCCATCTGCTCAAAAAGAAAAAAAAAAAAGTTCAAGAGGTTTGTGTACTGACATTCATCTCATCCTTACCAACTTCTCACATCTTAGAACTGATGCAAGAAAAGGCTGCAATCACTAGAAAAAGACTTCTCAAGCTGATTCTAAAAATAAGATCTTTTTTAACTGAAATACTCTAGTATTTCAAAGAGAAAAGGAACAAAGTTCACTGATCATAAGAATAGGATTTTCTCAGATCAGATAGTAACAAATGTATCTACATGTGACACTGGAGGTTTTGCTTGAAAGCACGAGAGATACTGTACCTGTACCATTTTCAAAAGTTATTCTATACCCCAGATTCTTCCCCAAACTTATTAGTCATCACACTTCAGGATGTGACAGCTAATGTATCACCATTCTAGAAGTTAACAGTTCTTTTTTTAAATCCCCTAAAGTTTTTGGCTGAACAACTTGAAAAAATAAATTCCAAAAGTTGATTACATGTTTATTCAATCAATCCAAGCAATAATTAAACCTCAATTCACAGAATTTCTAATTTGTTCTACTTGTGCTGTCATCTCTAATACGGAGATAAACATATAGTACTAACTTCTAAAACATACTACAAATAATATGATAGGTTTTAAAACTTATCATATTAAGATAAAATTCCACCAAACATCCTGCATAATTGGTAATATTTTCACTCCAACAAAAAAAAAGGCAACTTCCAATTTACAATTACACATACCATAGATAACTAAACCAGACAGGTCTAGGGCTTTCTCTTTCAGTAAAGTTTCACAGATATGGTAATTTGCCAAGTTCATTTTAATTTAGATGAAGAGCACTTTATTCAAAGACTAAAGTAAGTACACGAGATCAAAACAACCAAGTTATATTTACACTAAATTTCCTAAACATAAAGACAGGCAGAGAGAGAAACTAGAGAACGTCTGAAAGCCACACATTCAAGCAGGCAATGGCAGTTATTTTGCTTTATTATCATTTTGAGTTTAAGGACTGACACAAAAAGTCTGACACTCTTTCCACTTCTTACAAGCCCTTCCCCACGTCTCTCCAGTTAACATTCTTCCTCAACACGGTCTGCATCAATCTACATTCTGTTAAGATTTGCAAGTTTATCTATTCAGATTGGGTTCAGTATCTATCCTACGTAGGCAGGATCAACATTAAAGTAACTAGCTTTAGTAGTCACTATACGCTCATTAGAAAAAACAAAAAAGCTGTGAATATAAACAGTGTTCCCCAGTACAACAGTCAACTATTAACATTCTAAATTTGTTTTGGAGGGGGAAGATGCTACTGAGAAGTAGGTTTGGATACTAACACTACAGAGTACTGATTACTGTGCACTAACTCTGATAACCGTGTACTGTGTTAGCTCTTGGCACATTGTAAACGTAAGCTGTCTAACTTTTCTTTGAAAAAGGAGTTCTGTATGTCACACTTCCTGTGCACTATCAGGAAGCAAGAAAATGCTGAAAAACAGCCAATATGATGAAGATGTATGATCTCCCTTACTTATTGGTAACTTTTCCAGATTATCTGTAGCCTTTGAATACTAAAACTTTCAGCCTAAATTCTGGTTCTGAAATGACTTATCGAAACATATTTGCCTACCTTCCACTTAGCTTTTCAGCTTATATTTTTTCACTAAAAATCCTACGACTTACCTGTACGAAAAGATATTGCTGTAATGGGACCCCAGTCTTGTTGAAATTTCATCAGAGTTTCATCAAACTTAATATTATGTACAATGATATGACCAGATACAAGACCGATTGCAACAACATCCACTGCTGGAGCCTACAAAAAAAAAATGAACAGCAACAGAAATTAAGAAGGAAAAGCTTGTTGCTCCACTACTAAAACCAATATGTACAAGACAATGTATCTAAGTCTAAGACAAACAGTAAAGAAACAAATAAGGCATCTTGCATGAGATCTTCAGTCTCTAATACCTTAACACATGACTGAATATCTGATAAATCTAAACAAAAAATGTGAGATGCAAAATTTTGCGCTTTGTCTCCATTGGATTAAACAATTCTGTTTCCAGAAGCTGGAACTCCTTTAAAAAAACACATCACTAAGTTTTGGGTAGTTCTGGTAGACAATTATACAACCCTGCCACATGGCCCTATATTTACAAATTTTATCCAAGAAACTGTAGACCATTTCCAAAGATGTTATCAATGCTACCAAGAAGTTTTAATTAATTTTTATATCTACAAAAATACAGCAAATACAATTATAGAATCTCGAGTTAGCAAAGTCTAAATTTTATTAATCTCCAAAGCAAAATAAATTTTGCAAAAAGCTACCAGTGTAATGGAAGTCACATTATACACGTGCGTCTTGCAAACAGACTGCTTCTGTGAATTCATTACATCATTCAGTGAATGAAGCTACAGACGTGATGAACAAAAAACAACTAAGATGCTAAATACAAAAGAACTAGGACTAGAGGAACAGCAGATAAGAAGCCTTCAAGTCTATCTCTCTTCAATGCCTTAAATGCTCAAGAGAGGGCTATTAAAATGATCTGAGATAATACACATCATCTTTAATGCTGTAATTTTAAACAATAATATTTCACCTGCTGCTCTTGACCTGTTATGTTAGAAAATAAGATAACAAAAATACTAACTTGTTCAAGAGTTGTGACCGCTGAGCACCATCCTGGAAATGAGTATAAGAGTTTGCTGAAAAGTAAACAAACAAAAAATATGTATCAATTAACCCTTAGGAATATTCCACAAGAAAATGGATGCTTTATACACACATACACAGAAAAGTGCATCATTTTTCTGTCCTAATATATCAGGTAAAAGGGAAAAAGCCCTGTGATACTAATAAGTAAGGTTAAGAATAAAACTAATGGTTAATTTTAAATGAAAAAGTTAGTGTCATGCATTAATACTGCAAAGGTAACATAATTCCATAGCATGAATAGTGAGGAAGATTCCTTCTATGCCAGTTGCTGCCCACGCGTTTCTGCTCTGAACGCACCCCTTCAGAGCTCTTAACATTAACATAAAAAGCCAGTCTTGGCCCAACTTCAATAAAATCCTTCATTTGCAGAGTAACTTCCCTAGGTGAAGACACTAATGCATATTACAAGCACAGCCCATCTTGTTTCCTTCAGAAATGGTAACAGCCAAAATGTGAAGGAGGACCGTTCACTGACACACAGTCATGCACCCAACAAGGGTGCAATTATGAAGACCATATTTAAGAACAGATATGATAAAAAAGCTATTCCTTCACTGCTGACTGCTAGCAGCCATGTGTTACCACCGCTCACTTTCCTCTCTTGCCAGAGACCGTTACACTTTCCCCTCAGTTCTTCCATTATTTTTTTATGTCTAATTGTGCCCATACCTACTTAGAAAATAATCCATATAGGGAACAAATATACTGCTTAACAGAGCAACACTGTAAAAGAGCAGTAACAGTCCATACATTTTTACAAGATTAAAAGAGAAACTAAGGAAGGCTTTTTGTCATCTAGGATGTACTGCATCTCGGTGCAACAGGCACTGAAGAGAGACAGGAGAACTACAAGTAGACACATTTACTTTCCTGTATTTTTAGGTTATTCCTGTGTCCTGATTTATATAGCATATACAGCGTATCCAAAACTTTAGCATATGAAACATAAAAGTTAGCAGTGATATAACTGAAAGTATACAAGAATAAAACACTGAACTATGCAAGCTGAGCTAACACCTATTTGCAGTAGGTATATTAACATGCAGGGAAGTTCACTGTAGCTGTAACTTTCATGAGTTAAGAAAGCAGCTGATGATGGTAGCCATGAAATACAGACAGTGCTCTCCTGGGACATGCTCAAAGACAACTACATGTCTACACACCTCTTATTTGAGTACAAAGATCAAACGCTAGTAATTACCTCCACACTACCTGTCAGCACTTCCACAACCACCAAAAAATTAAGCTTGGAAGACAGGAGGCATAAGGCCTGAACATGCATTTACTATTAATTATTTTCATGGGAAAGCTATGTGATTCCAAGAAATAAGAAAAATAACAACGTAGTTATAAAAAAAACCCAACTGAACAGTTCCTGACATTTTGCAGGGAGAGTAAACAACACTCAACTTGAAAGGCATCAGCATTCAGGGAGCAGCAGCATTCTTTGCTCCTGGAGACAGACCAACTGAAAACTTGTGCCAAAGGAGTCAGTAAAAGATTCCATGTTCAAAACCTACTGTGCTTTTAAGTATTACTTGTTGCATATGAAACTACTTGGAGCATGAAGTACACTCAAGTTATTAAGAATCTTACTTGGATTTTATATTCCACAGCTGCAAGCTCCCTTGTTCACTCCCAAGGAGAATTTTATTCAAATAGGTGCTGGGATGCAGAACTGCAGAAACTGCAAAAGTGGCCTTATCAAAATCCACTTGAAGATACTCCTCTACAAAAAAGTAAGAAACAATGTTAGTGTGGCTAGCCCTACAAATCTGCAGGTTTACCATTCTGTGGTAAATGTAAAGGCAGAACTTACATTTTCTCTGTACAAATCCCATAATTGGTGTTTCTTGTATTAAAGGATTAGCTAATGCGTAACAGGACAAGCTAAACTTGTCTACATTATAACATCTGTTGGCTTGAAGGTGTATTTTTTCCCTATAAGCATACCTAGCACAACAATGCTGGCAAAACTGTAGTGATTTCTATCTTTCTGAAGGATTCCCGCTCCTGCCTGAGCAAAACACCCCATCTAATTAGCATGCCTTTTGTTTGTTATAGCAACTTCAAATCTCTACAGCCTGAATACAGCCACTTTTGAGACTCAGCATCCAGGGAATGACACTGGTCACAGCAATAAGAATGCTTTCTAAATAAGAAAATTCAGGATTCTGAAGCAGGATTCCATAAGGCACCTTACAATGGCAGGAGAGGATGCCAACACAATCAAAAGATTATTCACAAGAATTTAGTCTTACTCAGAATGGTAAATATCAAGGATCTACAGGATTTCAGAGATGGTGCCAAAGCTGCTCTACCACAGACTTTATCAGAAAACGGAACACTAAAACTTCTCTAAAAGCATTGCTCTTTATACGTATATGGAACCTTACTGGGTCTCTGCATGTGATGCAGGATCCATTCATGAAAATTTACTGCAGGATTAGGACTTCAGATTACAACTTAAGTGGCATTATCATTTAAGGATTTTTTCCTTTTTAAAGAATAAACTACTTCTGAGCATCTGCAATTAAAAAAACCCTTTTTAAAAAATTACTGAATGTTTAGCAATGTTATCCGATAAAGATGTAAAAAAAAAAAAAAAAAAGAAAGAAAAGGTGAAAGTGTCTCTCACCTTCTGACTGTATATTCCAAACAATCAGAACATTATCAACATCCACAGAGATGACATGATCACCAAAAGGCTGCAGAAGATGTATCCTTGCCTTGTGACCTTCATAGGTATGAACCACCTATAATTTCAAAATAGAAATGTTGTCAGTTTAAGCTGTTCAGGTAGCATACATGTTAACATAATACTTGAGGACAGCTAACAAGTCAGCAACAAGTTTAAATACATGGAAAGCCCACGCAACTTTACATAATCTTCTCTGAATATTTAAAACTGCTGGCAAAAATATTTTAACTAAATGAATTTAATTCTTTATTTTCATCTTAATTAACTTATATGAATAATAACTTATTTTTTATCTTTAAGTAACTACTTATTTATTACAATTAATACATAAAACACAGGTCAGCCATAACATTTGTTCTTACACTCCCCTATTTTAAACTTTTTATTCCTCCTTCTACAGTTTTTGCTTCCCTAAAATTAAAGCTATTAAACATCTATGGAAATACACATTTGTAGAAAATTAACTGTCTTGAAAACACAAACACTCCACAACTAGTTTGTATTAATAAGCAGTAAGTAAACTAATAAAAACCTCTTTGTTCCTGGCAAAAGCATGGAGAATATTGTCATAAGAAGCAAATATCAACATGCGGTCCGCTGCCAAACATGCAATGTCTTGTGGCAAAGCATTACCTGTTAAAAAAACAGAAGAAAAGTTTAACACGTTTCATGTTCATAACAAAATAGAAAGCCTGACAGTGTACTTTTTTTAGCATGGTGTCTCACCAAGAAAGCTCTCCTGTTCAGTTTGTTGGAAAAATGCACTCATTTCAGATGAATGCAAATATTACCTTAAATACTATCACACCAGTAACAACACAAGTAATATCACACCGATAGATCACAAGACAGTTCTTTTGAAAAACACTAATAAATTGACTGAATTGTCACTGTAAGTAAAGGCACACGTCAGCTTTGTGAGGGTTTATGAAGAAGTTATCCGAAGATAACATTTCTGCAGACTATCAGAGCTCCAAGGCCCACTGGACTGGAAACAGAAATGAGTCTCATCATTAGCAATGCCTATTAGTCTGCAGCCCTGGAAGCCAGTGACCCACTCCTATACCCATTTCCTGATTACAGCTCAAGACACTATGAATTTACCGCACCTGTTCTAACAATACATCTCACTCCCCACTTTGTGACTGGTTCAGAAAGAGCACTTCCTATTGTGCCCTGCTACATCACTACCTCAAAGTAAGAGAGTCACAGCTCCAGACCATAGTGAAAAAGCTGCTGGTGTGGTCCTAAATGGTGGAAAATTAAAGAAAAAAACAACCAAAACTCTAGGGAAAAATAGTCTTAATCTATAAAAATGTAAGAATGCAAATGACAGTGCTTAATGACTGCACAGAGAAACACCAGATCATAAATCAAGTCACTGTGGGAGTGTGCCTATGGTACAAACTTACATGATCACACAGCAGCCTTCCCTACAATATTGCTTTGTATTGTGTAAAAATCCTGTGGTATACAGATGTAAAAACCCTATTTTTCAAGGCAGCCTGCATCTCACTCTATCACCTCAATGTCAGTTGCAAGGGACCTTTAGAAATCATCTAGTTTCTCCCAAAGCTGGAAAGCTGGATTATCATCAGTACTAGATAGGGTCAACTGCAACTGTGCCCAGCTAAGACTTGAAAACTTTTGGGGAAGGGGATTGCTCTACACTGTATCACAGGTCTCTCTCAGTCAGGGCCCTTTTTCCTAACCCTCACTGTGACCCTCTCAAGCTGCAATCCGTGGCTGCTGCCCCTTCTTACTCTGTCTACCATTACCACCATAAATTCAGCTCTGCTGTCTTCACAACTGTGCTTCAGGTAACTGGCTGCCTCTAGGTCACCACATATTTTTCCCTTTGCAAGAAACCACACAAATCCAGCTACTCTAATGTCTCTTTTCACACTGTAGGCTGCTGACTCCCCAGTCCCTCAGCATTGCTCCTGAAGGAGAAAGAGGAGGGGGAGAACCACACTAGCTGGGTATGGCAGTCCAGGTATGGCCTCAGCAGCACTGAGTACAGGAGAATAACAGCGTTGCCTGATCTGCTGATCGCGTTCCTAACATAGCTCAGCACATGGCTTGCTGTATTCACTTATTCAGTTACTACATTGTTGGTCCACGTTCAACCTGGCACCAGCACAGCCCCAGGTCCTTCTCAGCAGGATGCTGCGCAGCCCATCAGTTCCTGGCTTGCTCTGTCCCAGGTGCATGATTTTGTACTTGCCCTCACCGAACTTGGCCGAGGTTTCTGTTGGCCCAGGCCTAGCCTTTCGCAACACCTCCACTGACTGAAGCGCTGCCATTCTGAGTGTCAGCTACTCCTCCTAACATAGCTTCAGCTGCAAATTTTTATTAAGACTGCATGCCACCTCATCACCTAGGCTGCTGCTGAAAGTGCTGAACAACATGGGCACCTGCAGGGTGCCAGGCTTTGTTATGAACTGCCAACTGCACGTCAAGTCGTAGATTCATACCCTTTGTATCCAGCAGTCCAGCCAACTTTTAACATTCCCTGAAGACTTTTAGTCCCACCCTCACCTGGTCTGTTCCTGTAATTATTTTCCTCCTATAACACGGCCTTCTAGTAACAACAAAAACAGGACCTGAACCAAAAGCTTTATTCTCCTTAAGGCCTAGGGATATTCTTGGAAGAACAAAATGACAAGAACAGAGTTTCACAAGGCATACCCTCAAGAGAATGAAGTTACAGTTTCGACAGTATTCGTATTTCCAAATTGATATCTGATATTTTTGAGACTCCTTTCAACGTGTTCCAGTAAATATCAGTACATACAATTAATTTTCCATTTTTTAAGTTGAGAATCAAGTACAGATGTCAGATGTGTTAAAAAAACCCCAAACAACCAAATCGGAATGAACAATCTGTGCATACTTACTCACAGCAACAATACCAAGCTTATTCACCTGCAATGAAAATGTTAAAAAGGCATTTTTAGTGACTGGTTGCAATGAATTTTATATAAGCAGAAACTCATAATTCTAGGAACCTAGATTAGCAATTTGCATGCCTTACAAGACAGGAAATTGTTTGGTTTTAGTTTACAACAGTATCTACAGGAAAACCCACAGAGGGCAGTTCAAAAGGGAATGAATGGCACAATATAGTTGCCAAAAGACAACCATTCAGCACCAGTGAGTTGTGCTTCTTCATATACTTTAGCCTACTGGACAGGAAACTAAGCACATATTTAGACAACTTGCTGAGTTCGGGCAAATTTATTTTCACGTCACCTCTGCTTCTAATTTATTTCCACTACAACTGCACCATGTTATTACTTTATTTCTGTTCACACAAAATGCATTGGTTACAGTCACCTTTGCATACTGATGACCATTACTAACTTAGTTCAAAGACCGTGGAGAAGACTGACAGAAGCGACCACAGCAAAAACCATCATAAATGCAGGGGAATATCTATGCTGTCTGCACTCTGCTGTAATCACTCGAGTCAAGTCTGGTTTGCAAGTGGTTCTACATGCTGAAAACGTTTTTACCATACAGCAAGATGCGAGCCAGTATCGCAGGCTTTCCTCTTGTGGCAATAAACGATGCTCATCTGTTTCCCTAAGGGAGTTATGATATGATCTAATGGATTCCCCCCCCCTCAAAAAAAACAACCAAACAAAAATAAACAGTAGCCCTCAGAGGCTAGGCCGCAGCCATTCAACCCGCAGGTGAGCTTTGGTTCACCTAGGGCAAGCCACCACCACCCACCGACGGGGCAGTGTTCGCACCCCCAACACGACAACCCCGGCTAGCCTCCCTTCCTCCCTCCCTGCCACCCGCCGAGGCCTGCCACCGGGGGGCCGCGGTCCTCCTCACAGGATCCCGCTTCACCCTGACGCGGCCGTGTGGGGCGCGGAAGCAAAAGCGGCGGCTCCGGCCTCCACAAGGCCCAGCGCCGGGGCAGGCGGCGGACCGGTGGGGCAGGAGGAAGGGGACCGGGCCCCGTACTCACGTTGTAGGTGTGGAAGCTGCGCCCGACGGCGGTGGCCAGGTAGAACTGGCGGTGGCGGCCGTGGTAGCGCAGGACGTGCGGGACGGGCCCGCTGAAGCGGCCGAGCACGCGGAAGCCGGCGAACAGCCCGTCCCTCGCCATCGCCGCCCCACGCGCCCGCCGGCAGGAAGCGTGACAGGCCCCTCCACCCCCCCCTTCGCCCGCCCGTTTCCGGCTCACGCGCCCGGCACTTCCCCCCCCCCGCCTCGCGCCATTTCCTCTCCCGGACTGGCGCCCCCTGCCGGCAGGGAGTCCCCGCTCCCGCCGTCTGCCGGGCTGACCCCGTCACCGCCGGGTGCCTCTACCAATGCTCCCCACTACGACTGCTCGGTGTTGGTGTTTGTTGGTTTCTTTTTTATTATTATCTTTTTATTTCCTTTGATTCCTTTTTTTTTTTTTTTTTTTAACTTCCCCATCACAAACCAGCAGCCCCGCCGCGGGGGCCGGCAGGGAGGCCGGCGGAGCAGCGCTCGGTGAACCACCGGCTTCCAGCGGCGCATCCCGGCGGGGCCCCTCCGGAGGTGTTTGTGTGTTGGGTTTTGGTTTGTTGGTTTTGGGTTGTTTTCTATTTGTGGGTTGTTTTTTTTTTTTATTTTATTTTAATAAATTATATAAAAATAAAACCACAGACAACCCTCAAGATGACTTCGTTGCGATGACTGCACGGCGGACAATAAATACTCAGCAAAAGTCCGGTGAGCGGGGGTTAAAACAACCGAAAACGAAAAAAAAAAAAAACCAAAGAGAAAAAAAAAAAAACCAAAACCAAAACCCACCCCCCGCAAGCCACCTATCCCAAATTCATGTAGCTCCTCCACACCGCCATCAGCTCCCGGGCCTTGCTCTCGTTGCACGGGCTTCGCCTCGCCTTCCCGGCGGCGGCACCCTGCGACCCGCACAGGCGTTAGCCGGTGGCGGCGGGACTGCCCGCGGTAAGGGAAGGGCTGCCCCGCCGCCCCGCACCCGGCCCCGGCCCCGCACCCACCTCTGGCGGCGGGCAGTCGGGGCAGTTCCGCCGCACGATGGTGAAGATGCTGTTCCAGCGCGGTGGTGGCTGCGGGCCGCAGCCCCGCGCCCGCTCCAGGATGCACGCCAGCAGCCGCCCCCCCCGCTCCGCCCGCCGGGAGCCCTGCGGGGAGGCGGCCGGTCACAGATACGGTCACGGTCACGAACCCGGGCCGCGACCCCGGCCCCGCCATCACCCCCTTTCCCTTCAGCGCCTCCCCACCCATCCTTAAGAAAAGGTTGCTCACCCTCCCCTCTCCTCCGCCCCATTCCCACCCCCCTTCTCCCCATTTTCCCCTCTTTTTTTCCCTTCCCCCCTGATTTTCCCTTCTCCTCCCTTCCCCCTCTTTCCCCACTTGTCCCCTCTTTCCCGCTTTGTCCCTCTTTTTACACCCTTGTCCGCTTTATTTTCTCCTTCCCTTCACTCCACCCCATCCCACCCTGCCAGTCCTTTTTTTTTTTATTTTTTTTCCTTTTTTCTTTCTTTTTTTTTTTTTTTTTTTTTTCATGGAAAGGAATGCCACCTATCCGCCGGGGGATGCGTGCACCCAGGCGAACCTCGGACTGCTGCAGGCCCGCCGGCGAGAAGGGCGCGTCCTCGCAGGTGTGAAAATCCAATTGTAGCTCCTGGAGGAGGAAAAAAAAAAGTAAACAAGGGATGCTCGTTAAAACCACGGCTCCTGGCGTCGCCGTCTAGCTGCGAGCTCTCCTTGGACACCTCGTTACAGACGACCGTACCGCCCCGGCGCACCGACCCACCCCCTCCATCCTCGCCCCCCCCCCCCAGTCCCCTTCCCCGGCGCAGGGCAGGATGCGGGCGGCTGCGGGAGGCGGGTAGCGGCGGTGCGGGGCAGACGGTGCTGGGCTGCGCTGGGCTGCGCTGGGCTGTGGTGGGCGGTAGCGCTGGGCTGTATTGGGTTGCACCTCCCGAAAGCCGCTACCTCATCTTTCCGCTAAGCGTTGGGACCATCCGCGCAGCTTCTAAACCGCTCATCACCTTTGCAGCCGTGACACCGTCTTCTTCTTTCAGTCCTAGGGGTCTGCAAGGCGGCGGGAAGGGTCGGGTAGCGCTCTGGCAGCAGCCGCCCGGGCTGCTCCGGCTCTCCGTCCCTCCGGCCAGTCCCAGTTCCGGCGAAGCACATTTTAGGAAGGTCGCCGGAGGAGAGTAGGAGAAATTTTCCCCGTCCTGTTTCACAGGCACCGGTTTACTCCTACACTAGCCAACTCCCGGCTTGCTAATCGAGATTTTCAGAAAGCAGTTGCCGGCGGTCAAGGGTGAAATCGTGGAGGCAGTGCCGTCCCGACAGTTTCCCTCCGACGCCACCGGAGAAATCACCAACCTCTTTTGTAAAGGTCCTCTCTAGATCCAAAACGTTTAGGAAATCCTCTTGTATCTGGTCGTGGTTACAGAGGCTGAAATTGTAGGTAGATCCCCACGGTAGGTCGGCGATCTGAAGAAAGATGATCAAGCCACGAAAGACTGTGTAAGAAAAAGCCAAAGGTTAATTCTCCTGCACCGCTACGTGACCCGACAAGGCACGGAGGGCAGGTCTGAAAAGAGGGATGCCGGTGCTTCGGGAGCACTAGAAAAACTAGTTGGTTACCCTTGTGATTATCCATGGTGTCTTTACACGTTGTTTTTCTCCTGCTGGGTTTCAGATCGTTGCTGGCTTCATATATGTACCTGTACGCCTACGGAAAGGAAGGTTTCCAATTCCATAACCGGGGATCATTTGGACGTCTCATGCACCTCTTTCCAGAACTGTAAATAATAATTATTCAGACTTGAAGCTGTGTCACTGATTCGAAAAGAAACCATGGATAATGAGTAATAATCAAATGCAACATCCAAACCCCAACGAAACCAAACCAAACCAACAACAACAACAAAAAAAACCCAACACCCCCCCCCCCACCCCCCCCCCCAAACTCAAAGACAGAAGAGCCAATCTTGCACGAAACAAGTGTGAATAGCCTTCCCAATCACTACACAAGGTGGGGTCCGCCTTTAGCGCGGACTGTTGCAGCAACACGCGATTTTCCCTCGAAGGTGAGACAAAAGGCTTCAGGGCACCCGTAATTTCACTGCCCCAGGGGGGGGACGCTCATATCCCCCTCCACACTGATGTCTCGGGCGCGACCCCGATGCTTGGGACACAGGGCGTCTGGGTCAGGCTGCGCCAGGCACTGGTGTCCAGGATGCTGGGGACATCGAGGACCAAGCTTCCCCAGGCACTAGCGACCCGAATACCCCGGGTGCCGGGGGAGGCTGGCGAGGGGAGGCATGGCCCCGCTGCCTCCCTCGCCCCGAGAAGTCCCCAGAGTCTTCTGCCGGCACCGACGCCTCTGCCGCGGTCCCACCAGGCATTCCCTGGTCCCACAGAAGTGGTTCAAGGAAAGTGACCCGAGAGCCGAGAGCCGCTGCGGGAGCCCCGGCCAGGGCGGCACGGCGGGGCGGGGGCTGGCAGAGCCGAGCAGAGCCCAGCCAAGGCCCCCCCCCCGCCCTGTCCCGCCGTGGGCACGGCTGCCGAGGCTTTAAGCCCAGCCTCAGCTCAATTTCAGAGAAAGTTCCTGTTCGTTTTCGGGGAACGCTTCTCCGGCTTGAGTCATTAGGGAAACCCAGGAGGAGTGCCACCGCCGCGGGAGAAAGGGCATTTTTTGGCCAGCTGAGCTGGGCGCGGGCCAAAGCAGATTAGTCAACGCTGCATGCCCGTCCGCTTGAGTGGGTTCCCCCACCGTGCCCCTCACGGACCTCTCCCTTCCCTTTCTGACTTTTTTTTTTTTTTTTTTTTTTTTTTTTTTAATTCCCGTCCTTCACCCAGCAGCCCGGTGCACCTCTCAGACTGTGCCCGCGGCTGCTGCCGGTGGCGGACTCGAAGGGTGGTATCAGCCGTGAGACTCCGTGTGTGTGCGTGTGTCTGTGCGCGGATATAAATCTAATTCCAGTTAAACCCGACGTTATAAAACCGATTTGAAAGCTATTCGTTTCACAAGCTATTGCACGGACTGAGATGCAGTTGCAGAGCAGGTGCACGGAGCTTTAGCCGAGGACAGGGAGCCCTTAGAGCCTGAGAAATGCTTATTAGGGTGCTTCCCTTCATCACTCAGTTGTCATCACATTGTTGCCAAGCAAACCAACAAAATCCCAGCTTCTGAGAGGATGTCTTGTTCTCGTCTTTCAGCAGCAGCTGGAGTTTTCTTAACTTGCAAAGTTATGTGGCATCATCTTCCTCCGGGGCTTTTTGTCTGAAGTTGCTAATGAGCTCCTTAAAAGTCAGTAAATTAATAAAAATATAATTCTTCTAAATTGTTTTGTGTTTCTCGTTTTGTAGCCACATAAACAAAGGTGCACCTTAGCATAAAGGAAATAACTTCAGGTGAATTTTATTGTACTCCTGAAAAACAGCAGCATAACTGATGAAAAGCCTGTTCCTGCCATGAATCCAGTGAAATACTGATTTAAGAAAGGAATTCAGGATCAGGAACATGTTATTTTTTTTGCTTTGCATTATTCATTGCCTTTACTGAACAGGACACAACAACCCCGTGAATAGTTAAATAAAGGCATTTATTTGTCCAGGACATGGTAAAGGGTACAACCTGTTTTAATGTAAATAACACAGGGCTGAAATTCTTTTCCATCACTGTTAATATGTACGTGTTTTTATTTCCAAAGTGTGTCTCTAAAGTTAACAGTAGAACAAAGTTGCACCAGACACTGGTGAAATAATCAGATCAGCAAATGAAAAATGTGGTTTTAGAGGAAGCAGAAATGTATATAGTTATAAAAGGCAGTTTGTAATTCAAAACATGCTTGTAAGCAAGGTCAAATGAAAGATTATTAAGAAAGAAGGAATTCACTTATGTTTTCCTTGATCACTTTTTTTTTTGTGTGTATGAGAAAAGTTCTGTGAATAATCAGTATCTTCCAAAAACTTTGCTAGTCTCTAATTTCCACCTGGCATTAACCTCAGAAATGGCAAATTATGATAAATACGTTTTGAGGTTTGTTTTCTATTTTAACTTCATCAGAGATACAGGTTCAATTACTGACATATGTGCCAGAGAGGCAGGGGGGTGAAGAGGAATTTAGAAAAATCTATTCATTTTTATAACTATAGCAATTCAAAACCTTTAATTTTCACTTGCTCCAGCCATAGGAACTCTGAGGCCCCACTTCTGACAGACAGAGCTTTATACTTACAGCACGTTTACTTTCTGCCCTAATCCCTGCTGCCTGGTTATCTTGAAGACCTCACATTTGTGATTGTACTTCAGCAGCAGAAAGAAGGGATTGAGAAATTGCTGTTGCTATTTTGCTGCAGGTTGGGATGGTATCTATGTGGGTGGGACTGCTGCCAGCCCTCACTGGGAGAGGAAGAGTTGGAAGGCACTGACTTTGGTAGGCATTTCTGATTAATATGATATTACTGGCATTATAATTTGACAGTTTGACTTGTATTTGCACGGCCAATTTTTGATAGTTACATCTTAGTACATGTAGCTGAAAGGCAAACCTTACACTTTTTCTTTTGTACACATGAGCAATATATTCTTTTCTAAAATACCTCAATGCTATGGAAATGCCATCATATCTGGGACGTTTAACATAATTATACTATGGATATGCAGAATTTGGGAATTTCTAAAATTATGAAATTATGTACTTGGAAAAGAGAGGTGGGGGAGATGGTGATTACCTGAGAGAAGCTGGGGAGGTGGGAAGGAGGTGAATCGATGCTTGAGGACATGCACGGTACATGTCACAGCCTGCGTGCCCAGCACAGGCTGCCCCAGGGCGAAGCAGATGCACACAGCCTGTCCGTGACCTGCCCACTCTTCCCAGCAGCCGCACACAGAGGAGATCCTCCATCTGCCTGGGCAAACACTGCTCAGGTTTCCATTTTCATGGATCAGGCTGCGGCTGGAGACTTCCCTGCTGGCCCCTCTGTGGGTGCAGAAGACACTGCACACTCCTGTGGTGCCCAGCACTCTCTAATCACTGGTGATAGCACACAACCAGCTAACCAAAAAGGCCCTGCCAGTAGCAGCTTGGTTGTGTGAATGTCACCACCAAGAAACCTGGACTTAAGCAAAGATGAAGATGGTGTCAGAGACACCTTTCAGGCACACAGCACAGGGGTAAAAGCTCAATGGCCTCACACTTCATGTTTTCATTAAAACAGTTTTATTTCAGAAAACAATGTAATTTTTGTTTTTTGAGTACCGTAATTTCCAACATAATGGAAATTTGAGGTGGTGGTCACATTTTTTTCCACATTCTTACCTGATACTTGGATCTTGCTCTTCCTGGTCCCAGACACACAAGTCTGGCTGGTTGACCCTAAACATGTTTAAGAGCTTACCTTCTTGAACACATTTCATATGTCCCAGCGTCTTCTTTCTCCACATCTCCAAAAGACTGACTCTTCCCTTTCCATTCTTATCCAATCTCTTTCCAACTCCACCCTTAAATGCTTATTTTTAAGCCTTTATCTTTCCTAGGTAGAGAAGAGCCTACCTGATGTCAAAGTCCTCCCTTGCTATTTCCTACTCCTTATCTTTTGAGATCCCACAAGAAATGATAAACAGATATTTTAAGAGACCAGTTGCATCTACTCGGGTTCACAAATGATAAAATACCAGAATTGTAACCATGTCATGATTTTGGGGATTCTCAGCTCATCTGAATTAAGACTGTTCATAGAATCACAGAATCACAGGACGGTAGGGATTGGAAAGGACTTTTGGAGACCATCTAGCCCAATGTCCCTGCAAAATCAGGCTCACCTAGAGCAGGCTGGACAGGAATGCATCCAAGTGGGGTTTTGAGTTTCTCCAGAGGAGACTCCACAACCTCTCTGGGTAGCCTGTTCTGGTACTCTGCCACCCTCAAAGCAAAGAAGTTTTTTCGCATGTTCAGACAGAACTTCCTGTATTCCAGCTTGGGTCCATTGCCCCTTGTCCTGCCAACAGGCGCCACTGAGAAGAACCTGACCCCATCTTCTTGACACCCAACCTTTAGATATTTATAAGCATTGAAGAGATCTCCTCTCAGTCTTCTCTTCTCCAGGCTAAACAGACCCAGGTCTCTCAGCCTTTCCTCCCTTAAGAAAAGATCAAAGATCATCTCTGTAACCCTCTGCTGGACTCTTTCCAATAGTTCCCTGTCCTTCTTGAGCTGAGGAACCCAGAACTGGACAAAATACTCCAGCTGTGGCCTCACCAGGGCAGAGTAGAGGGGGAGGATAACCTCCCTCAACCTGTTGGTCACACTCTTTTTGATGCAACCCAGGATGTCATTGGCCCTCTTGGTCACAAGGGCAGATTGCTGCTTCATGGTCACCCTGTTGTCCACCAGGACTTGCAGGTCTCTCTTTACAGAGCTGCTTTCCAGTAGGTCAACCCCTAACCTGTGGTAGTGTATGGGATTATTCCTTCCCAGGTGCAACACCCTACACTTGCCTTGTTGAATTCAAGGCTTCAGTACATGTAGCAGTTGCTCCAGAAGACAAATGTGAATAATGAATGCCCCATCTCCTCCTCCTTTCTCTTGGCTTTCATGGCTGAGCAGACATCATATGGTATGGAATATCTCATTGGTCAGTTTGGGTCAGCTGTCCTGGCTATGTCCTCTCTCAACAACTTGTCCACCCCCAGCCTACTGGTGAGGGGAGAATGTTGGAGAGACAGCCAAAACACTGGTGTGTTACCAACAACTTTCTTGCTACCAGTGCAAAGCACAGCAATATGAGAGCTGCTGTGGGGAAAAATTAACTCCATCTTAGTCAGACCAAATATACATCTCATACCCTATTAACATATTTAACTTTATTTGAAATGTTTGTATTTTCTGAGTTAGTTAATGACCATTATAACAGTGCTACCACCCTTTTTACCTTTTTCTTTCAGTAGTACTCCATACTCCAGTGTGACTCCCCTATTCTTCTCTCTTGAATTTAATATACTTATACATCCTTATTCTTTGAAATGTGTTTAAGGAGAACTTGAAAGGAATCATATGGAAGTGCTTTAATTAAGTCCAGTGTGCATGCAAAATCTGAACAAATTGAAGACATCACTTCAAAACTGATAACAGAATAATGCTGGGAGTGCTGCTGGAGTGTAATGAACTTGCCTTGCCTCAGAACTGGTTATCCACAGGCTGTTGTTACAACGTGCTATGACTGACCATAGAAGAAACACTTTTTAAAATCACTGAAGCAGAGTTAGGAAGCTCAACTGACCTTTTACTCCTCAAACATTTTTTCCTTCAAACTCTAGCTTCAAAGCCACCACATATAGTTAGGTTGGTCGAAGATTATCCACCTAGCAAAGATCAGGAAACATCAGTTCCCTATTCCCTACATTTGAAATATTTCACCAAATATATGGGGTTTGCCTCATCCAAGAATGACTGTAAGTAGAAACTTCGTTTGTGGGAAACCTCGTCTGGTCCAAGGGATCAGAATGCGAGCTTAACATCAACCTTGAGCAAATACCAGTGTATCCTTGAAGAGGCCTGAGAGTCCTGAGAAGAAGGGAGTCAACAAGATTTAGGAGCTGTCAGCCTGCCAACAGAGGAAAGTCACCGAAGTTGCAGCAGAGAACAAAGACTTGTTGGATTATTGACACGGTTTATCAAGCGAGAAACTCCAAGGCCTTTATTTAGCAAGGTTAGTTATAACTCTACATTCTTGAGAAAGTCAGTCTCACTGCAGTTGATAGTAGTGAAACCAAAATGACACAGTTGTCCTTAATCAGCCACCAGATCCACAACTTCTGGAAAAGTTGAAGAATGATCTCTATCCAACTAGAAGCACTGATTGCTAAATGACGTTTCACTTTTCTAGTACACAACTGATAACCTTTAAAGAAATAAGAATTACCTGTTCCTTCTGCTACATTTCCTCTTCCATGCATTTTGTTGCTTACTTTAACTACGCAATGACCATTTTATAAAACATTCTTGAACATTTCAGTTGTATACTGTTTAACAGGAATATAGTCAGGCAAACTCTTTTGTGAATTTGACATTATTGGTGCAATTAAAGTGTCCTGTAGAGAAAAAGATACATTTGTAAGATTTTTTTCTCACATGTATTAGTAAAGTAATTAAATTATTTAAATCACACATGACTAAATGAGAAGATATGTTCTAAATTAAGCAGTAATAAGTCTGAGATATCACATTCACTATGGGGAGCAACAATACCTGCTGATTCGGTAAAAATTTGGAGCAGGTCTAGGCAGTACTGGAAGGTTCAAATCAAAATAGGGTTAAGCTTTGTGTTTCTAGGGCAGTGGAAGTGGTCATAATTGAGCTTCTTCATAATCACCTGATCACTTTTGTACCCAACTACAATATGTGTTTTTAACTTGGCATTCAGCTGAATTTTCTCTACTCCTACTCTCAAAACCAGCAATATGCCAGAAATCTGGTCTATGTAAATAATGCTGAATTATATTTTACCTGGAATTTGCTGAGTAATGGATAGATGTAGTACAGCCTCAGGGAAAGGAAACGGAAATTCCCATGACCTAGAACCAAGAGGGTGTCTTACTTTCACTAGTCCTGATTTAAAGGTCCTTCACTCAAAACTGCAATCCTCAATGCCACTGCTCAGCTGTTGCATATCCCAGGGACACTGACTCCCTATAGGAAGCCCTCTACACAGAAGTAATCTGTAATTACATCCCAATATAGTATTAAGGATTCCTTGCATCTCATGGCCTTGGATTTCTATCTACTGTTGCCAAGTTCCCATGGCTTCAAGACAACTCAGGGAAGGCACAGCACATGGCAGCACCTTCCAGGACACTATTTTGGGCTGACCTACTTGTCAATCTGAGAAACGTGGAGGAGTATCTGCACTAAAGCACAGGAGTTCATTTATTCCTTCTTTCATGGTTCCCTCCCTCATCAGCCCAACAGCAGAGAGTGGCAGGCTGCCTGTCCTGCACCTGGGGAGGGCAACAGTGTTTCCTACCCACCCTGGAGCCCGGACCAGCGATGTGAGGAGATGCTGCTTCACCTCCAGAGGTGGCAGGTTCCTTGGCATCACTCCCAGGGAGACTGGAGTGTGGAAATGGAGCTTTTGCCTCCTGCCAGAACTGCCCCTTCCTGCTGATACTTCCTCTGCTAGCTGGACTGGTAATATGCTCCAAGATGCGCCTGTCTCAACAGCCACATTGTTAAGATTACCTGTAGTTTATGTGAGGCTAAGGAAGCTGGAACCTTGAGTAAAATGCTTGTATCCATTTCACCTTATTCACATATTACGTCCTGTAGGAAGTTTCATGTCCCCACCGATCACTTGGCTCTGAGCTGCTGCCCTTGCCCCAGCCCGGACACAGACAGCTGCACGCTCCCTTAGCCCTGCTGCTGTCCCTGCTTCCCCTCTCCAAAAGTCTGCTTTCAGATAACCCAAATGTCTCCCTCCTCTCTGTCTTTAGATTTCCTCTTACTTTTCTGCTCATGCCATGTGCTAGCAGAAGCCAGGCTTGGTGAGGGTTAGAACGTTGGGGATGCGGTGGCTTTGACATCCATTCCTGGGTGGGAAGCACCAGTCCAGACATGCTGCTGGTGTGGGCTGGCTGCAGTTTTTGGCTTGACTGGAGCAAAACTTTTCCCACGTGGGTTCTGTGTGATTAGGAAACAGCGTGTGGCAGAGGCATTGACCAAGACAAATTTAATTTGGCCAAGGGGGTGAGCTCCAGGCTCAGGCAAAGAAGAGCTCAGGTTGGTGCACAGTCTTGACAGCTGCAGGGCAGAGGTGCCTGGCATTCCAAGCAGGGTGTGAAGTAAGTGAGATGGACAGGAAAATGAGATTTTGAATGTAGATCTGTGCTTAAGCTGTGCCAGGGAGAAGGTTCTTCCATGCAGAGGAACAGAAATCTCATCCCTGGGGACTCACGGGGTGCACGTTACTGCTGAGTAAACCTGTGTCCTCTGCTGTCACAGTGCAGGGGCTGTTTTACTCAAAATTAAGCGGGGAACAGGGAGGTCATAGGTAGAGGGAAAGGAAATTATGGGGATTATTTCTGTCTCCTTGCTCGTGGCACAAAGATGCAGGATGCCCTGGAATTGCCCTCAAATAGTAGGGCCCTGATCCCCAGGGAATTAAAAGCCAAATATTTGTTCAGTTACAGCTGCTCTGAGACAGCTCATAGACAGCAGGGACAAAGGGCAAACTGGTAGCCAGTCCCTGCTGCAGATGGTTAAACTAAACTGGCGGATGTTGTTCCTGCAGCCTAGATAAGCAGAAGCATAAAGGCTGCTGCTGGGAAATGTCTGCTTACTCATGCAAGTGTATATCTGTTTAATGTCTTTTGACCAAAATAATGAACAGCTGGAGCCAACTTATTTTGGCATTTTAAAATTATAACTATTTGTAAGTTGGTAATCAATCTTAATCACACTCTTAAGGGCTGTTCCAAAAAGAATGTTAAGTCCTCTGGCGTTGACATTTGTGTAAAAGCAGCCATTTTGGTGGCTTGTGAGATGAACGATTGAGCCACTCTTTCTCCTGGGCTTGTGCGTCTCGATTCACTGTATGTTACACAGTGTGAAATAAATCAAAGCTGCTGCTTTCAACTCCAGCATTGTTTCAGGAGAGCCACACTCTGGTTTTCCAGCTGTGGGAAGAAGACAGAGAAGCAGCAAAGCCATGACTTGTGGAACTGGAAGGGACCCTGTTGTCTGAGACTCCAAATAAGCAGGTACTTCCCATGCTGTGTGCCAGCTTTCTGTGTGTGCCACACAAACATTCACACAAGAATAGCTCGGTCAGAGGTTCATCTTTTGCTTTTTTTGGTTCAAAATGCTTTATTAAAACAAAAACGTAGCAAGCAAAAAGAAGAAAAGATAATAGAAACTGAAATTCACCCTGCTGCTGTTATATTTTGTACACACACATGGTTTTAAAATAGAGAGCTTCTGAAAATCAGGCAGAAATATTCCTGACAATAATCTTTGGAAAGATTAATGCAAAGTTTAGCATCATGTTGTATAGGGTTAAATTGCACAAAACTTGCAATAATAAATAGTAGTACAGTACCCAGATTTAATAACTTGATTCAAAGCAACAGACATTAGAAATGCTAACTAACGTTGTCTGGAAAGTGGCATATTTTACTGAGAAAAATAGACTGCAGAGAATAAATTTAAAGTGCACTGTTTGTGGTAAAATACAAAGATATATATAACCTCAAGAACAAAAACCTAAGAATTATTAGGGAATTCAGATGTGGTAACTTTTTCAGATAAGTGTATTTTTTAAAAAATTAAGTTTTTTTAAGGAATAGCCATCCTTTTCTATGACTATTTTCTAATTTCTCAGTTTAAAAGCTACTATCTTTGTGCTGCAGCAGAACTGTATATTTAATTCGCTTATGGTTGTAGAGAAAATAGCTATAGACCTCATTTATAGAACAACTTTCCTGGTGTTTAATAAATTATGTATTAACTGTATTTAAGTTCAGATAGTTGTTAGCTAAAGTAGCATAAAATCTGGCATTTTTTTAAAGTTCCAGAGGCCAATTTTTGCATACAACTTTCCCATAATTAAAAGGTGCAGATGCCCAGTCATGGGGAATCTCTGCACAAGAGATATTGGGAGGACAGTTTCAGAAACCTGATACTACATTTAAAATCTTTTCCAAGCCATTTTGGCATAACTGACCTATGTCTGCATCTTACAGTTGTGTGAATTGTACAAACACTCTTTCAGTAATTGGCATATGTTCAACCTATACAGACTAATGCAAATAAACCAGGCCAACTGTTTAACTCTCAAACTTTGATGATAGGTTTGCTATTCCTGGTTTAGACTGGTTCCAGCTTCTTCTCAAGTTTGTTCATCTTGTGGTTTCTTGTGGCCTTTTCTGGCCCACGTTGCATTTATCTAAACTACTCTTTCTGTGTCTGCATGGACCCCCAAACCATGTTTGAAATTTCAAAATCTCCAACAAGACCATGAGCATTCTTTCCAGCCCAAGTTTTGAAAGTGAACCTGGATTTTCAGGGTTCAGAGCAGTCATCTTCCATCACTTGCATTGGAAAGTACTTCTTCTTCTTCCTGGCTGGTAGAAGGAAAAGCTTTATGTTCCGTGACAGGTCACACAGCCCTCCAAAAGGATTTTTGTCACTGATCTCTTTCAGCATCCCAGCATCATACTTTGCAAGAGGCAAATATTTTAAATATTTGCTGAAACCTGGAAAAAAACAGAAATAGGAGTTTCCTCATACCCTCAGATATGATACGTAATTAGATTTAATGCAAATGTCAGTGCTAGTCTTGTTTTGACAGTTCATCAGCATGTAGATTTATTGTCTGGATGCCTCCAGCTCTTCATGTGGGCTTTCTTGCAGTTCTGGAAGAAGTATGAAATATCTGAATGGTCTGTTTTTAGGACACAAACTGAATAAAGACATTATGATGTTAGAGAGGCATGTCAAACACTCTATCAGAAATGTCCCCCTGTGGCAAAGGCAGATAATTGTATCCTGGGCTGCATTAGAAAGGGTGTTGCCAATAGGTCTGGGGAGGTGATCCTTCCCCTCTTTTCAGCACTGGTGGGGCCACATGTGGAATATGGTGTCCCGTGCAAATACTTGAACTCCCAAGTATTGCATGGACATACTGGAGGGAGTTCTATGAAGGGTCCCAAAGGTGATAAAGCGACTGGAGCATCTACCCTAGCAGTAAAGACTAAGTGAGCTGGGACTTCAGCCTGGAGATGAGAAGACTCAGGAGGGTCTCAATGTATGTATACAAATACTTTCACTGAATTTCACTGAAGGAAGGGTATAAAGAGGACAAAGCCAGGCTCTTTCCACTGATGCCCAGGGACAGGATCAGAGGCAATGGGCATGCACTGAAACATGGGACACCCTCAGAACATCAGGAAACACTTTTTAACTGTGAGGGTGACTGAGCATTGGCACAGGTTTCCCAGAGAGGTTATGGGGTCTTCATACTTAGAATCATAGTATAATTCAGGTTGGAAAAGGGCTTTAAGATCATCAACTCCAACCATAAACATAACACTGCCAAAACCACTGCTAAATGATGTCCTGACGTGCCATGTTTACATGTCTTCTAAATACCTTTAAGGATGGTGACTCAACTGCTTTCCCACACAGCCTTTTCCAATGCTTGACAATTCTTTTGGTTAAGGAATTTTTCCTAATTAATAGCCAATCTAAACCTCCCCTGGCTCAACTAGGGGCTCTTCTCATCCTATCGCTGGTTACTTGGGAGAAGAGAGCAACACTTACATCACTACAATGTCCTTTAAAGTAGCAGTAGAGGTCTCCCCTTAGTCTCTCCTTCTCCAAGCTAAACAACCCCAGATTCCTCGTCTGCTCCTCATAAGACTTGTACTTGAGACCCCTCACCAGCTTCATTGATCTTCTCTGGACTCACTCCAGCACCTCAATGTCTTTCCTGTAGTGAGGGACCCAAAACTGGACACAGTACTTAGGGTCGGGCCTCACCAGTTCTGAGTACAGGGGGACAATCACTTCGCTAGTCCTGCTGGCCCCCACTATTTCTGATACTAGCCAACATGCTGTTGACCTTCTTCCCCAAGCTAGTATCACTGCATGGGGTTGTTGTAACGCCAGTGCAGGACTTGGCAGTTGGACTTGAGGAACCTTATACTGTTGGCCTTAGTCCATCAATCCAGCCTGTCCAGATCCCCCATAGACCTTTTCTACCCATAACCAATCAATACTCCTGCCCAGCTAGGTATTATTTGCAAACTTACTGAAGGTGCACTTGATTCCCTTACCCAGACCATTGATAAAGATACTAAACAGGACTGGCCCAAGTACTGAACCCTGGGGAACTTGTGACCAGCTGCCTATGGGATTTAACTCTATTCACCAGAACTCTTTGAGCCTGGCCATTGAGCCATTTTTTTACCCAGCGAAGAATATGCTCATCCAAGCCATGTGCAGCCAGTTTCTCGAGGAGAATGCTGTGGGAAATGGTGTCAAAGGCTTTACTAAAGTCCAGGTAGACTACATATATAGCTTTTCCCTTTTTCGCAAAACAGGTCATCTTGTCAGGTTAGTCAAACAGGACTTGCCTTTCATAAACCCATACTGGCTGGTCACCTGATTGTCCTGTATGAGCTACATGACAGTAGTCAAGCTCATTTGCTTCATAACTTTCCTTGGCACTGAGGTTGGACTGCTGGACTCCCCTTCTGGCCGTTCTTGTAGATGGGTGTCACATTTGCTGACCTCCAGTCAACTGGAACCTCCCTGATCATCCAGTACTGTTGACAAACAACTGAAAGTGGCTTGGTGACTACTTCTGCCAGCTCCCACAGTACCCTTGGTTGGATTCTATCTGGCCCGACAGACTTGTATGTGTCTAAGTTGTGTAGCAGGTCACTAACCATTTCCCCTTGGACTATGGGCTCTTCATTCTGCTCCCTGTCTCTGCTCTTCAGCTCAGGGGGCTGGGTACCCTAAGAATAATTGGTCTTACTATTAAAGACTGAGGCAAAGAAAGCAATAAGTACCTTACCTTTTCCTTATCCTTTATGACTGCATCTGATAAAGGATAGAGATTCTCTATAGTCCTCCTTTTGTTGTTAATGTCTTATGAGAAACATTTAAAATTGCCTTTTTCTGCAGTAGCCAAATTAAGTTCTAGTTGGGCTTTTGCCCTTCTAATTTTTCCCCTGTATAACCTCATGACATCCTTTCAGTCCTCCTGAAAGAGCTCCTTCTTCTAAAGGTCACAAACTCCCTTTTCTTTCCTGAGTCCATCCATATCTCTCTGATTAGCCAGGCAGCTCTTCTTCCCCACAAGTTCATCTCTTGGCACATGGGGACAGCCTGCACCTTTAGGATTTCCTTCTTGAAGAATTTCCAGCTTTCCTGGATTCCTTTGCCCTTCAGGACTGCCTCCCAAGAGTTCCTTAAAAGTCCAGAGTCTGCCCTCCAGAAGTCCAAGGTAGCGTGTGAAGGGTGCTCCCTACTTCTCCAAGAATTGAACTCTCTATCATTTCATGATCAATGTGCCCAAGACAGCCTCCAACTATCACATCACCCACAAGTACTTTTATGTTTGCAGACAAAATGCCCAGTGGGGTTCATTCCCTGGTTGATTCATTCACCAACTGTGGCAGGAAGTTGTCTTCCACATACTCCAGGAACCCTTTAGACTGTTTCTTCTCTGCTGTATTGTATTTCCAGCAGACATCTGGCAGATTGAAGTCCCCCATGAGATCAAGGGTTAGTGTTTGCCAGACTTCCCAGCTGCTTATAGAATATTTCATCTATCTCCATCCTAGATGGGTGGTCTATAATAAATTACCACCATGATATCTACCTTACTGGCCTTTTCTCTGATTCTTAGCCATAAATACTTGACCCTTTCACCCCAGTTGTCAAGCTCTGCACAGTAAAAAGACCCCCTAACATACAGGACTACTCCACCCCCTCTTCTTCCTTGTCTATCCCTTCTGAAGGGTTTATAATCATACAATGCAGCACTCCAGTTGTGTGAGTGATTCCACCATGTTTCCATGATTGCATCATAATTCCCCAGCTGCACAATGGCTTCCAACTCCTCCTGTTTGTTTGTTGCCCAAGCTTCATGTATCAGTGTAGATGCACTTCAGTTGGGCTATTGATCCTGCCATCTTTTTCTAATTCCTATGTGACTGTTTTCAGGTGGTTTTGTTGGTTTCTAAGGCATCAAAACCCCATATGTCTTTGCTGTCATCTCCATCCCCCACCTCCACTGAGATGGCTAGGGTGCTGAGCACATGAGTACAGGGACATTTCAACTGTACTCCAGTGTACTCAGCATGTTGTGGAGCACACTGAAGAACCTTACTAACACACTATCCCCCTAACATTGGTGTGCCTCTCCCAGGCTTATCTCTGGTAAGCCTATTTTCATTCTTTTACTCCTTTAAATCTAGTTTAAATCTCTTGCAATGACTCCTGCTAATTGTGTAAATCCCTTTTCCCCTTTGAGACAGGTGTACCCTAGTTATAGAAACACTAATTATAATAGCAAATTAAAAGAATGAATATACACTACTTTAATGTGTAACTGACCACATAAATGTTTCAGATAAACTGGATAGGATGAAAAGATATCTTCCAGGGTACTTTCCCCCATTTAGATTTCAGAAGTAAATGCACTTAACTGAAATTATCATTTCTAAACCTTCCTTTATCTTTTAAGTTGGAAGAAATAAGCGTGTGTCTGAGCAACCACTGTTAAATGATTAGATATTCTCCAACTCCTACATTGGGACAAGCATCCAAGTATATCATGCCAAAGGTTGGAAATAAATAAGGAATTTAAAAAGTCTAGTCATTGTCTTCCGCTGGCAGCCAGGCATGGCTGCTTTTATCAGAAATACGATTATGAGTATCACGGCTCTTGGATCTGGACAAGACAGCTCATCTCTGAGGTTGTGAAGTCCATGATACAATGTTGCTTCATGAAGTTTTTCAAAGTAATTGAGATGAGAAGATTGAACTTCCTACATCTCCATCCTATCTGTCAGGTTAACAATTTCTGAGGGAAACTTGTACTTCTGTACTTGCAAGGATCAAATGTAATGGGGAATAACTTTAGTTAAGTGAAGAGAACTTGATTACTTTTTTACAGATAACTCCAGATAAGATTCTGATGATATTTTCATTTTGTAGTTGCATAGAAATGGAAAGAAAATGTTGATGAAGACACCATACAGTTAGAAATCACAAGGTACCTTATATCCCAGCCACTAAATCACCCAAAGGGCTCTGTTCCACCCAGCTTGCTAACACCACATGACAGATAAATCAGCTATTTGGAAGGAGAGTTGGGTCTTTAAAAGTTTATTGGAAAGACATTACAAAAGAAAGCATACCATTCTCAAACTATCATTTGTTAGGAACCAGAACAACACTAGCCCTTAATGAGTCCAGATTATGAAATAACTCTGATTACATATCTTACAAAGGTTGTTGCGCAGAAATTGCAAAAGAAAGTATGTCATTTGAACTCTAATGTTTGTTAGGACTGGAAACCAAATGGGTTCTAAAATAACTGAGATTATAAAACAGCTCAGGTTACCTGAAATAAAAGAGGTATTGGGAAGGTATTCATTAATTTCTTAAAAAAGTTGTTTTCAAGATATGATACACATATGATTAACTGAAAACATTCTTCATGTTATTATTTTCCTTTATATCTTTAATTTTATGTGAATTGTCCATACCTTTTCAATTTAGAAAAGAACATATCCCATACATGGACTAAAGCCATATGAATATGTGGTACACTCCCTCATTGTCACCAGCAAGAATGAAACAGGCAAGTGCCCTGTTCCAACCCTAATAATAGCTATTGTATTTTAGAGAGTGTCAGAATAAGGCAAGATTCTTATCCAGTATAAATCAGCATAAGTAGTAACAGAAGGAAGTATAAACAAGCCTTATTTTCTGGGGTTAATACATTAATTTCAGTCATGTTTGACTAACCGTCTGAACAGTATGTTACTGTACTTGGCATATATGGTTAAATGTATAGTCTGTGTAAAGAGGAATAGCTCAAATATGTGAAGGTTTGCTGCAGAGTGGCTGGTTGAGAGCTTAGAAGTCAGAACAAAAGGGAAGGACAACACAATGGGTGTCCCTTAGAGATAACCCCATCAGGAAGTAGTGTTGGATGAAACCTGCCATAAACAGCTGGAAGAAGCTTCAAGATTCCAGGCCTTGGACCTCATAGGAGACCTGAACCGACATAACATCGTCTGGAAGACACTTACATATGCCATGTACACCGCATACATATGAAACACATAAGATCATTGTTCCTGTGGGTTGTAAAATGACTCTATTCAGTGCTGCTTGCAGTGCTATTATGTAAGCAATATTTTATCTGTTAACTTATAACTAACTTGGGTGTAGTCATCCAGATTGTAGTGACCTCAGTGTAGCTGCAGCCTATTAACACATGTATTACACTTCTGGTCATAGTCAAATATAGCCCCTGTGTATATTGTTTGATTTTCATTGTTTACCACAGAGGAGGAGAAGCCAAGCCCTAAAAGAAATTCTTTGAATTTGACTTTGCCCCTAAGGTACGGGTGAGGATATGGCTACGGCATTGGTTTACAAGGTATTCATATTGTGGTTCCTGAGGTGGCTACAGAAGGCTGATTTAACCTAGCTCCACTGGCTGCTTGTAATAGCATCATTACAATGCATGCAGCTGTGACAAGGACTGAGTTTTTTCAAGTGCCCACTACAAAGCTAGTGTTATCCAGGCTACAGAAAATCAGCACATAAACGAGGGAGTTTATGCCTATGTCTGTTTCATTTGGTGAAGTACTTTATGTAAGATCATAGGGTCAAAATGAAATTAAGAGATTTTCCCCTCAACAGAAACATCCATTTTCAGCCTCCTAATTCAGCAAAAAATAAAATAAATCTAATTAATATGGGGAAATAGGGTTAAAAGTAGGGGGGAAAATAGAAAGTTCTCTGTTCTTCAACCACAGATAAACTTCTATATAACAATTTTCCCCCACAAAAGAAATGTCATATGAGCTGCAGACACATGCTCTCAGATTTTTTTGTTCTACCTTATTCTCCCAATTTTTTGATATAATGGTGGATGAATACAAAGAGGAGAGAAGACAGCTTATCCCATGTAGTCTCTGAGGTCATTATTAACTACATGTTAAGAAAAGATGGAAAAAAAATAGGAAATAACAGGCTGCACAGCACAGATCTTCCAATAATCACCATCTCATGTACCTCCCAAGGGAAAACCACCTCATCTGTTTTCCAGCAGCAGATGAGCACATTTGAGAGGAACAGAAGAAAACCCTGGGCAGGTCTAGAGCCAAAGCCATACTTAACATTAACATAAACTATCTGCAAGTCTCTGATTAAAACAACATGATCTTCAGACCCCAAAGCAATACTAAAGCTATTAGGTAGTTGGCTCACGATAGTCTCCCTCTCTAAATATTTATCCTATTAGAAGAGTGATTTTCAGGGAAATCCCTTGAGACTGGTGTCCCATTCTGAGAAAGTCTTTCCCCCCCATTGCTGAATCCTGGTAGAGAATAAGATATTTACCTAGAAAAAAGGCAGTTAGCTTTTGTCAAAGAAGATTTTAATGTAGGAGTTGGGATAGAAGCTGTCTGGGGAGGAAAAATCAATGGTGAATGAGGACAGTAGTGTGGTTATCTTCCCTCCTTCGGTGGTACTACTTATAGCAACAAATTTAGCTTGGTCTGTCTGGAGCCAATACTTATCATAATTAAGGGTAAGTATAAGGGAATAAGATTATTTTTAAAAATTAAATCTTAATGAGTGAAATTCCAAATGAATTCCTTCTGGCAGATATTACAGCAGGCAAAGGGAGCTGTTTCTACAAATCTATTAGCAGCTAGTGAATGACGGAAGCGATACCTAGTACTTAAGAAGGGAATATAAACAATGGCAACACTTCATTATTCATCAAAATGCAAAGAGCTAGAACAGATGTCAAGAGATGATCTTTTAAAAGCTTCCTGAAGGCACAATTAACTATATCTACACTATTTCTGACAGAGGGCCTGTCAGCAAGCATTTGATTGCATCAAGCTATATGAAAATAACATGACTGTTCAAGACAAACTTCTGTAGCACTACTATTCAAACAATGTTTCCTAATGTCTGTGCTATGCCACCCATAGCATAGCTTAAGGCCATTAATCATCATCTTCCCTACTTGGGAGACAAAGAACATACCACTCCTTTGCTCTTTGCAGATGTTTTCTGCACTCTTGAGGGATGTTATTTCCCATCAGAGTTCTTGTATTTGGAATGAACAACCAAAATTTGCTCAAACTGCTTTTAAAGGTCAGTTGGACTTCTGATCATTCGTGGTCAATGTTTTTCTTCAATAGACACTAGACTCAACTTTGCAGCTGAGATTATCAGTTTCATTTGCCTTTGAAAATGACATTTGAGTTTACACATCACATCATGCTGTTTGCTTTTTCTTTTTCCTGCAGTCTTGCATTGGTGAATCATGCACAGTTTTAATGGCATTTTTGCTTCAGTTTTAAAAATAAAATGTTAAACTGTGGCTAGATGTTTAATATAATTGAAATGAAGTGAAGATAGTACTAGAGACCAAAATAAGGGAGGTAATTTCCAGCGTTCTTTAAAAATGAGTATTATGTTTATCATTTCCCTTCCCTCCAATGTTAGAGGAGAGATGTTTCAATGCCTTAGAAAAAAAGAAATAAATTTTGGGGATTTCACAAATTTCATAAGCATTTCTCTGTTTGCTTTATGATTGATTCACATTTTCTCCTTCTGAATCTTTTTTTTTTCTCTTATTTTCAAAATGGATGTTTTATTTGACATTTTCATCTTCAAACTCAAAATAAATCCATCATTAAAATGGAAGCGTAATAAGTTTTGTTATTGAAGGAAAATACCTCCAGAATCAGAAAATATAAAAAAGACAAATTCATAAATGTTCTTGAATAGTCTGAGCAGAAAGATAACATTAAATATGATAAAAACCAAGCAGTAAGGCTTGTGGGAAGCAGAATGGCCAAGAGGATTTATGTGTGAAGATAATGCACTATGCCACTGACACTCCTCTTGTGAGTTATGATTATTCACTTTTAAATTATGGTATATAATTTGCTTAGGGAATGGACTGAATTCCTATGACCATATTTTAATTTTGAGCTTACTCCCATGGTCCTGGAAGACTGACTATACTGAGGGCTGCTTTACTTCTTGCCTGGATCAACCCTTTTGTGTATCCTCATGCCTGCTGCTGTTTTGAGAGCTCATTTGGTGTAGCAAAGCAAGTCCCCATTTCAGAAAGGTACTCCATGAGTTGTACACCCTTCTGAGCACAGTGTTAGCCAGGCCAGTGGAAAAATCCTGGATAATTCCTAGACATTTGGAGAGAATGCATGGCCTGCTCCTGTCTTAGCAGATAACACATACCTGCCAAGATGAAGAAGATGAGAAGGGTAAATTCCTGTAAGAGCTCCAGGGAAGTTGTGGAGGTGGAAGGGCAGCAGTGAGACCCCCAGAAATCATCCCTCTGCATCTATCATGAGCTACACTATGGTCTTGCCAAGAGGCTTTTTACCAACCTCCAACATCTGATGAACGGCAGCAATGGGCCCAAGACCAAACCTAATCTCTGAGGGTGCTTTTGCCCAGCACAGGCCTGAAACAGACCCAGGAGAACTCAAAAGCAAGATCAAGGTCCATAATGCTGCAATTATTCTATTATTGTGTCTCAAGGAAGTAATACTTTGCAAAAACATACTAGAAATAGGTCATGTAGAAAAAGGGTGCTGCCTAGTCTTACTAACCCAGTTTCTGACAGCTGGCGGTTCAAGGATTTGGTCAGCTGGAGGCTTCTTTCAGGCAGTGACATTCAATAACCCTGACATGTTGCCCTACTCAGCATGAATTGCTCTAAGCCCTCCCTGACTTCATTCCTGTATTTGGTTTCCATGGCTCCTAATGCAATTTATGCTACAGCTTGACTATGTGTTTTGTAAAAAACCGTTTCCATTGCCTGTTTTAAATCTGATGCCAGAGAGTTTCATGTCCTTTTTGTTATAAGAAACAGTGCATATTCATTCCCTAGTCACCTGTTTTCCCATCCCTTGGGAGTTTTATGAATCACCTTCAACAATTGCCTTTTACTGGTAGAAAACCTGTTAAATCTCCTGTCACAGAAACTCCATTCTTGGCTTTTTTCCCATCTCTCTGGGAGTCAGAGATGGACTTGATATCCATGATGTAGTTCATGAATCTGTACAATTGCAGAATTTTGTTTTATTTTGTTTTCAGTTCTTTTCCAACTCACGTTGCTGCAGCAACAATATTGTGGCTAACAGCATCAAAAAGCTTTAGATTAAAACCAAGTGACTTATTGAAAGACATTATCTTTGTCTGTAAACCTTTACTTCTTCATGGGTCCCAGCATTTTATTTGCCTTTTTGAATGCTTCTGCATATTGAACTAATGGCTCTAACGTTTATGATCTGAACAGTTATACCTAACTTAGAGAACAGAGGTAGGGCAGTTATATATACTTTGTGTATATACAGCATATATACTTTGTGTTTCATTTGTCACTATTGAATGGCACAGGCTATTTTAGCACTCTGTCACCCCATACTGTGCAAACCTTAGTTAAGTGTAAGACTCATCAACAGAAGTTGCTCTGAAAAAATGTCAATTATTATTATACCATTTGCAAAAGTTTTTATCTCGCCATTCAACCCTTTCTTCTAGATCATATATGAGAGGGTCAATGTCCATTCATTGTGAAACCTCACAGTTTATTCCTGGCATTTCTTTCTCAACATTTATCTGGTTGTTAGGCAACCTTACTCACCGATGACAACTCATTTTCTTTAAGAGTCTTTCATAGGAGACCTTGTCAAAAGCTTTTTCTAAATGTAGCTATGTATGAGCTGACTCACCTTACATACATGCTTGCCTCAGAGTAAATTAGTATGCTGGTGAAACGCAGCGTTTCCTGTGTGATTCCTCTCACAAAAGCCAGGCTGTTTCTTCCCAAGTATAAAATCTATCTCTGCCAACTGCAGATTCTTTTCTCTATTACTGTAGTTACAAATTTGCCCGGTGCTGCAATTACACTTACTGGTATTTAGATTTCTGGTCCACTCCTGGAGCCCCATTTGAGAATCTAGTGTCATGCTTCCCACTTGCCAGTCCTTCTGTGCCAGGGCTTATTTCAGCAGAAGTTGTACACCGCTGCTGCTGTCTCAGCTATTTCACATTTTGGTCCTTTCAGACTCTTGGACCTAACTTGGACCTAAACTGTTAGCTGGACCTAGCAGTTTGTTGCTGTTCAGTTTTTCACTCAAAGCAGTTTTTCAGGAAAATGAAATTTTATTTTGATTTAACACTTTAGACTTTACTTCTGCCAAAAATGGTTCTGCCATATGAATTTGCACTAGCCAAGAACACAATACCCAACTGCTTTTTTTTTTTTTTTTCCACTAGAGCATTATATTACACCTTTTCTTTTTTTTTTTTCTTTTTTTTTTTTTTTTATGTTAACAACACAGCTTCCTTTGTATGCTTTAAGTTTACAGAACAGAATGAAAAAAAATTAATTATTTTGGTTTTATGTCTTTAGGTATTAGT
>JAOQGH010000019.1:58500197-58515913 GCA_025769975.1 Gallinago jamesoni | reverse complement strand
TCCGATCTTCCACTAGAGAATTTTATTACACCTTTTCTTTTTTTTTTTTCTTTTTTTTTTTTTTTTTCTGTTAACTCCACAGCTTCCTTGGTATGCTTTCAGTTTCCAGAACAGAATGAAAATACATTAATTATTTTGGTTTTATGTCTTTAGGTAGTCGTTCTTCTCTTTTCTGCCGTATAGTGTTTTTGTCTAATTTTTCAAAAGTTTACTGGTGACTATGCCTCTCTATTTGAGTCTAATTCTTGTATTAAAAAATTCCTTGTCTTACAATTGATAGCCATCCTTCAGCTGTTGAACGCAGTTGCTTTTGTGTGTGCATGCAAGTGTTGACTTTACAGTCCTTCTTGATCTGTTGTACACACTTACTTAGTTTAGTAAATAATACATAAACAGAATGCTTGTGTTTTCTATTTTTGGCCTGTTATTTCAAATTTATCTCTGACAAGTTTCATTCATTTTATGTTGATCAATGCTCCCACACCCAGTCCATTTAAATAAAATTTCAATTCAGTAGGTATTTCCCCTCCTCCTGTAAGAATACTGCACTTGAGCATCTTGTAGTAAGTTCTATGGGAGTCTAAGCCTTTATATTGAGTCAGGTTGCTTGGCTTTCTTTTATAGTTAATCCAACTTTTTCTTCTTGTGAGTTCTCTGACAAGTTGACTTAAGAGGTAACAATTTAGTGTCTAAAATTTCAATGACTGCGTCATAATCCAGTGTGATATTTCCACTGTTCATACAGTGGCACAGGAACAATTGAAGTATCCCATTGCTTGAGTGTTTTCTCAATAGCATAAACCTTCATGAGAAGTAAATAGTTCAGTAAGTGGCCTATAATAATTTGCTCAGATGTTCTGCTTTATCAGCCACCTGATCAGTTAGTTCTCTTCTTGGTGAATCACAGTGTATAGTTTTAAAAGAAGGTATGGACGACACTGGGATCTCCGAAACTCTGAGTAAGGAGTGGAGTCATCATGAAACCATAAAGGTAGGTCCCAAAGGGCCCAGGGCTGGTAGACAGTGCCATAGTCTTGTAGCAACTGCTTTCCATCATGTTTAGATACAAACCAGGGAGAGGTATGTCAGATCAATAATAAAGAATCCCAGTAGATTGAAATCCCATGCCTAAGCAGGAAGTGAATAGCATTAGAACTGCAATATTACCCACCTGATGGAGATGGAGAGAGTAACTACAATGTGTTAAGAAAGAGCAGAAAGGCTGCTGGTGAAAATAGATGAAAAAACGCGTGTAAAGTAAAGAAAGGCAGGCAAACAAATTTTTATGCTGGTTAAACCATGAGAAAACATTCTTAAAACACTATTCTTGAGCTGCAACAGTACTCTTTGCTTAAATCTCCAAATCTATTTACACTCTAAAAAGTAAAAAAAAAAATAAAATTGATTATTTCATCACTTTGCAGCTGCTGATGTTGAAATTAAATAAGAAGGAAATGAGCACTTTTGAAAATTCTTATTTCATGAAAAGAATCGCACTACATTTGACTTCTTTATTTAGAGCCAAGCAGCTATAATTATTCTGCTGTTTACACTGGTGTTTGATGTGGTCATCTTCAGTTAATGAAGGTGGAAGCCAGAAAGCCAACACTGTGCAAACCTGCATGGTTTTATATAGACCTCTAGCAGACTTCTAGGAACAGCACCACCATGTCACTTATTTGGATTCTTACTGGGAAAAACACAATGCCAGACTGATGCAGCTGTGCTTTTTTTTGGTCCATGTAGCTGAAGCGTAGCCATACTTCCACATCAGGAAATACCTAGAGTGTCCTCATGCTCTTCAAGCCTCGAATGGTTTACCTTCACTTCTGTGAACTGATCATTCACTTCATCACTTAATACTGAAGTCTTTGGTCTGCTTAATTTTTGGCTTCTTTTGCTAAAATCTGAACAACTGAGAGACATTCATAGCAGTACAGTAAAAATCTAACACTGACTGTGTGCTGGTAGTAATGCGTGGTCTGTGAAAGAAGGAATAGGCATAGTGTTAATATTTCCTACCAGACCTTTATGTGACCATGTTTGCTGGCCAGCAAAGGCTTACAGAACTTTACATTATTCTCACTGTGGACCTAGTGCTATTTGTAGGCTACTCCGGAGTAATGGTTATAGTGGGAACTACTTTTCAAATGGAAAAATTGAGGCAATGTTTAACATCAGTTTAGATGCAATAGCCGTCACGGACATAAACCTGCAGCTGGATTTTGAAGCCTGTTTGATGACAAGATCAACAAATTTAAAATCTTCATTCTCTTGCATTGTGGGTTTTTTCTTCTGAACATCCTACCTGAAGTTGTGTACTCCCGACAATTTGCTAATAGTTCCTAGAGAGTTGATTTTAAAGTTGGCTTGATTCATAAAACACAATCGATCTAACTACTTGGGAACCAGAAAAACACAGATCCAAATTTCAAGAAAGAAGAAAATTAGATAACCCAGTTTCCAAATCAACCATCAACATCATGGTTATACATTATATGGCTCCTGTGGAAACTCAAGTGTAAAATTACACAAAACATAAGAATAGATAATGCAAATTTCATATGACAAGGAATAACAAGAAAAAATGCTATTGCAATATATGTCATGCAATTTGGAAAAGAGAAAGTCAGGTAGAGGCCACTTCGTTTCTGGAAATGAGCAGAAGGAAGCAACATATCCGGTCTTTCCTACTGTGTGAAATCCTGAACAATACTTTATTTGTTTTATCTTAAAAAAACTGTAGTCAGAACTGCAAACATAAGATTAAAGTTAGTATTTTAACTACTAATCTCACAACCCAGTATCTGAAAGTGGTCACTTAATGAAATACAGAGGCTAACGCAGGTGCCTACTTTTTACTCTGTACCTAGGAGGGCAGGGCTGCTTGATTATATAAGAGAGAAAGTCAGCTTCATGGAAATTCTGCAGAAAATCTGTAGAAGTAGGTGGGAAGAAGCTGGAAAATCTTTTGCTTCAGGCAGCAAAAGCAAAATAATTATGAGATTCAATGGAAGCCTTAAAGTTATTTTGAAAAAGAAAAAAAAAACCCAAACCAAATCCAATGAAAAAAACCCACCACACGAACATCTAAAGATATTTCTTCCAAGAGTGTTTATAGCAAACTGATTAAGAAATCAATTTGGTGGAAGATCTGTGAAAAATTATGTATTGAACTGGGATCTGTTCTGTGATCTGTGACATATCTCACCATGCTGATGAATAACTGGGAGGGTACAAGGAAAAAGAAAAGAGTGTCTACCGGACAGCTCAAGAAATGTTTGTGAAACATAAAATGTAGGCAACTGGAACATAGCCCTGGAGAAAATAATGGTGATGAATCATTTCCCTAGCGCTAAGACAAGTTTCAGATCAATTAAAAAAAGTATTTCAAATTAATTTTAATTAAATTCCTGTTACACTAAATGTCATGGTCTGAAACAGGAACACAAGGTTCTAAGTATTATTAGAATAGTAAACATTAAGAAGCAAAAATCTTGATACTTTATGGTAAGGAATTGAATAATGTTTTGCAATGGTACGGCATCTTCCATCCAAGGAGTTCATATTTCTATATTTTTAACAACTGAAACTCATATCAATGCTATGCAGAGCCTAGGCAGGCTGCCAAATACACAGATGTTCTCCAACACATCCTCTCCTCTGTTCTGGTCTGTCTTAGTATCAGCTCTGGGATTATGCTTGTTGTGGATGGAATGATTAACTTCACTCATAAGAGAGAAGTAGTGAAATATTTATTAAGGTGAAACAGTGATTTAACAAAATTAGTAGTAAATGAGACAGTGTTTTACGAGATTCGATGGCAAGGTACACTCTATTATTTACTGCATAGAGTACAGGGTCAGACAAACTGTCAGGCAGACCCTCCCATTGAGTCAAGAGGTTCAGAAAGACCCCCTTGCTTTCTCATTGCCTTCTCAGAGAGGAGTCTGGGTGCGGCTGGATCCAATTCTAGTCCCAGACTTAGTCAATATTTTATGTCTAAAGGATTATATATGAACAATCAATCCTTTGTATCACTTAGCTAAGGTTTCAAAGTTTAGCATGCTATTAGTCACTTACTGAGAATCTGTAAGCGGCAAGGAATCTCTCAGCCTTGAGGAGCAGAACCTTAAGCAAGCATCCCCACCGAGATCCTGGCGTGCAGCCTGCTGCCATACAGGAGAGCTCCAAGGGCTCTTGGGCTGTCCACTATTCATAGAGTAAGATAATTGACCTATAGTCATATTCTCATGGGAACAAAATATCTAGGACCCCACTCCAGACCGTATTTTGGGTGTGTTGCCAGCCATCCCCCAGGGTCCAGGTGCAACTCATCACAACTCCCACTGATGGTTATGACTTGAGCAGGAGCTGGGGAAGGGAGAGGGGGGAAAAATGGGGAGAGCTCACTGCTATACTCCACCCCGTGACTATAGTCAATTCACCTTACCTTCACAGAGTGGTGCTAGGGTCACCCATTGCCTCTGTGCCATAAATAGTGTATTGATTGTGCACTGAGAGATTCATGGTAAGTACACAGTAAAGAACTGCTATTTGTTATTTGTAAATTTATATGTTTTGGGAGCTTGAAGTTGGGTTATTTGTTTGGTGAAGTACCAAACCTTTATAAACAACATAACTATAAGCTACAAACATATTAAAATTAGAACCAACAAAATTACAACTGGCTGAAGCATACGATTAAACACTCCTTGCTATTGCTTTCCATCCAAGAAGAATTGCCCACCAATGGTGTTCTCCATCCTTCCTCATTCTTTCAAAGATACAGTGTATCTCTTCTGTACCATGCTGAACAGTGATTAGAATTTTGTGTCTGTTATTTCGAATTTGTTCTAGCAGCTGCCACAGGTCATTCATTCCAATGGGGGTAGGCAGCAGATCTCTAATCAATGTATAATTAGATTGTAGCAATCGATACTTATTCAATTATTAATTATTATTAATCCCGTAACTTTAGTAAAGCTACAAACACAAACATTTAAGTGATTACTTGTGTCTATAGTAACATTATTTATGAATATAGTATTACAAGGGATTCTCCTACAAACACATCCTTTTCCAATATATATAAGTACAGTTTCAGGATTTTCATCAATATATATTTCAAAATGACAAACATTCTGTTCACTATCCAGTCAAATGTCTTGGGCTTTGATAGTGTTACTCTCACAAAAAAGTCCTTGTTTTTCTTGTACACAGCATGTATTAACATCAACAGTCTGCCATTTGCTCCCATTCCATTGGGCCCACACTCTATGTTCTTATAGATATAGTTGCACTGTGATTTAATCCTAGTGCAATGATTGGTGTATACCGAAGCATTGTGTATTGTTAGGACAAAAGCTGTAGCCTTTACAAGTAAAATTGACTAAATACCATCATGATTGGAATTCCTTTTCAAATTCAGTTATGTCATCCCAGATTACTTTTTGAATTTCAGTGGGTAAGCTACCTTCTTCACCTTCTCATATAACTGCTGCTACTGTAGATTGCATCCACAGCTGAGCTTGGATACAACTAAGAGATAGGGAAGCATTGGTTTGGGCTGCATCAAGTGCATCCACAATCAATTGGTGATCCCTCTTATTAATTCTTTCCCACTGAGACAATACATCAGGTAAGAGCCACTGGTTAGTTCCCAGTGCTAATAGAGCAGATCCCAATGGGTGTTCCAATCTGTTTAAATAATTTGTTGCTGTGCTCAGTTTGTTTGCAAGTACTTAAGTGTCTCTATTATTTAAGACTCCTAATCCTGTCCCTGTGATACCAGTCACATATCTCCTTGTTCCTCTTGGAGATGTGAGTGTTCGCCCATGTAACCATGCTAACCGTGCTGCATAGGATGTACTCAAGAATGCTGAACAGGCTGGTTTGATGGTAGAGATGTTAATTCACATCAGCAATTCTACTCATTTAAGAGACCATATTAGATTAAATAACACTTGTTGTTGGCTTGGTTTTTTTGATCACATATGGTTGTTTTTCAGAAATTTGTGGGGATAGAGTTTCCCCATCCTTTACAATCAGCGTGGATGTCGTCATATGAGGCTTGGTAATGTCAACTTTGAATTTAAATGTTAGTCCCACACTAGGAAGAACCCAGAGACAGACTACAAAACCAGGTTGCACTAAGGTAAAGTTGTACCAATGGTCCAATTTTTCAGAGGTACAATGTTTCATCCCATTGATTATTGGGTTTGATACAGTTCTCTACACTGAAATCTGAGATGCTTTCTCATGGGTAGACCCACTGATAATCCAACACCCTATTTGAATTCTTTTCCCTGCCATTCCCTGAAGTCAGAGAATGCTACTAGCTCCATCTGTATCCCAGCTCCATTCATTTTCTAAGTATACTTCGCTACTATGTGTGACCACAGTGGAAAGACTTAAGTCTCCCTTCCTAGAGTGTATTCCCATATTCCCGGTATACTTAACATGTGCTTGAGACCATAGCCATTCTAGAGTTCTTCGACCACAGGTTAGGAGCAACAATGTTGAGGTTTGGAATATTAATATGAACACAGAATTTCTGTTTGACATTCTGCGGGGCGCTGTAAGAAAAAACAAAGACTTTTTTTTTTCATTGGGGGGAGTCCGAACAGGTTACCCTGCTAAAAAGAAGGAAAAACACGTTGTGCGCTAAGTATTTGTTTTGTACCACTGCTATCAGTAGCTTCCCAGCAACATGGGCCACAATGTTTAGTTGAGTCATAGGCACAGTACCTATGGCTGATAAATTTACCATCACAGGCTGTCCTGGCTGTAATGTCAGATATTCTCTTTCCTCAGTGGATGGGGCACTGAGCTCAGTTTTCATGCTCAGCTTATAGAGCTTCCAGTGGGCCTGTATCAATTATTTAGTTGATGGACTACTTTAGAAGGCCCTCTATCCCTTTGAGCCTCATATGACTTGAGATCCCTTTTCAATGAGCGATTAGGTCTTTCTACTATCCCATTTGATTGAATTTAGTATGCGCAGTGGAATACTCATTTAATTTTCTGTCGTTTTGCCCAATTTTGTACTTCCTTAGATGAAACTGCCACAAACCTATGGCCAGTTCTCTGAAGAGAGCAAAGAGAACTCATGCTTCTCTCATCACTCTGGGAAACAAGTGCATTGTGAGAAGTGAAGAAGAGAAAAATATCCTAGGGTCAATTTTTGGACTCAGATAATTGACTTTCTCAGCTGTTGGTAGAACCTTCCATAAAATTTGCAGGTTTGTGCAATTTTTCATGTGTTCTGCTGAGCAATTTAGGATGGACTTCTGTATAATAGATAAATACCTCCAAATTTTACAAGGAAGAAAATAAGAAATATATTAACTTTGGTGGCGGCACAGAGCAAATGAGATACCAAGAACACTATAGAAGTGTAAATGTATCTGAAAGTCTTCTGTCTCTGGGTACGATAGCTCCTTTTTAAAAATGCAGACTAGTCAATATACATCTTCAGAAAAAAAAAAAAAAGTAGCGCTAGCACTCCCTCAAATCTAGAACCCATAGGAAGTATCTTGGTGATATGGTTCTGTAGCATCCCTTACAGAGAAACAACACTTCTCATTGTAATTCGCTCAAATAGAAAAGACAGCTGTTACAGCACAACCTGGTCTGATAAGAAAAAAGAGCAAGGGTGACTCCTAAACATTGCTTTGAGGTTCTCATAGTGCAAGAAATTTAGACCTCTTCAGGCTTTAAGCTTTAATAATATACATACAGCTAAGTTGCCTACTTTTAATCATTTATGCTTGAAGATTGTCAGGTGCAAACATGACTTTTTTTTCATAGGATCACAAAATGGCTTGGGTTGGAAGGGACCTTTAAGTTATCTAGTCCACACCCCCTGCAATGAGCAGGGACATCTTTAACTAGATCAGGCTGCTCAGAGCCCCGTCCAACCTGACCTTAGTGTTTCCAGGGATAGGACATCTACCACCAAGAGTTATGGTAGACTTCTCTTTCAATGAGTCATTTTTTCACAATGAATGAGGGCAAATTCAGAATTTTAACCTGAAAGCAGTGGTGGCTCCACATGGGTTTCATGAGGCTGTAGCAGTAATCAGATCCTTTCAAAAATTCATACATGCTTCTTCAGCTCTGTGGTCAGAAGCTGTATGGCTTTAGTGGGATGAACCACTGTGTTATTTTCTCAGCATCATATTTAGAGATCGCCTTTACATGTGTCCCTATATAGGCGTACATATATATAGAAGGACGCATGCATGCACATACATCACACACACACAGATCACTCTCAAGTAATTACAAGGCTCTTGTCTTACTGACTGCGTTATTATAATTGGCTGCTCTGCAGAGATTTCATATATATACTCAAGGAGAGGGAACACTGCGAGAGAGGGAAGTTTTAGGACAGTAGGAGCAGCTAATAAAGCTTCCCTTAGGACATAAAGATGGCATGAGTTTAGACTCAAGGCATATAACCTATTATCCTGCAGCACTGACTAAGCAGATAAAAATCAGATTTTGAAGATAGAGAGAATATGAGGTACATAGGAGACTGATTCTAGAGTCCTGCCTGTTTCTTGGAGGTTCTGAGGTTAGTTGAAGGTGCAGAACCTCCCTTTTCTGGCAAAGGAAAGTCTCCCTAACTGACTCTCTGCCTTTTGGTGTGAAAGGATGGGGACATGAAGAGATGGATGCTATTGCACAAAGTGCAAGAGACACCAGAGAGGCCCAACTGCTTTGTGTTATGAGGCTTATGTGAGATGCCACTCTGCTCCCCATCTCTGTTTCCCCATCAGGAATCCTGTCAAAGTATGCAGGGAGTTAGGACTCATAAAGTGTTTTCCCACCATTGTGACAGGTACAGTTAGAGGGATGAGGAATGGGAGGGATGTGGAATGGGAGATAACGAGGTGGGAGAGGAGAAAATCTGGGGTGGTTAACAGGAAAGCTACAGGCTGAGGAGAGAGTGAGAGATTCATGGGCAGCAGAGGTAAGTTGCATATGCCTGGGAAGGCAGACACGGCACAGTGAGATGACCTCCTTGCTGGGCAGTAATCAACTGGTGGCCTGGAGGGCAAATAATTACCTTTGAATTTTGAGTCTATGAAAAAACTGGAAATTCCTCATCAGTAGGCTACCTCTAATTCTATGCAATCTGTTCTGTGCTATGTTTTCCAGCAGGAGCTCCTGACTGATGGCCAACACCTTGGTCTTGTTGTTTGGAAGCGCTGCTTAACACTGAGTTATCACAAGTGACGTATACATGTTATGAGTGCATGGGAGCCAGGAATCAGGAAGGATTTAGTCTTTATTTTAGGTCTCACAGTTTTTGGTGATTAGTAATACATGGTAAAACTATGAAAAAGTAAATATTTGCCCTGAGCCAAACAGAAAAATTCCAACTCAAGTAAAATTCCAGATCAAAGAAATATAGTGAGAGACCCAGCATATTCTGAGTTTGATTCAGAAAAGAGCATAGGCACATAGTTTCTTAAAATTTGTCAGAATATAAGAAAATATTTTAATGTGTTGAAAAAGCTTCTGTCATTTGTCCTAGTGATGAGTCAGTGTTTCACTGCAATGTGTAATTGTGAAAACATAGCTCTGTGATGCATGTTCCTTTCTCCTCAACTGTGAGTCGGTCAGAGAGAGATAGACAGACTGCACAGTCACATCAGCAAACAAAAATTCAACTAATGCAGGAAACAAACACATCTGTGCCTCTCTGAAATAAAAATGCCAGCAAATGCCATCAATGTGCACTAAACCCCCAGCAGGAAAACCCCAGACATGGAGTCGAAGGCTGCTGCCACCTCCCTGTTGCAGAGGACTGCTGCATTCACAGGGGCACTGTGTTTCGCTGTGGTCAAGCAGGAAACCTGGTAAAGCGGAAGGGTCTGCTGCAGGATGGCCCTCGGCAGCAGTACCCTCACACCTCTCCAGACCAAAGCCCAAAATCTTGTGTTAGAACAACTTTTGTTTCATTTTTCACCTCCTGTTAGGGGTTCCTGGGCATGCTTTTTAAATATTGAGGTTGCAGTTTTCGGGACTCTGAGTTGAAATATTATTTTCTTTTATCCTTATGTTTTAATGCAACAAACTATTTGTGCAACACAACCTACCTTGAGAGTGTCTCATTGTGATGTTTTAGAAGAACAATTCCTCTTTAGGAAGGCGGTCATAAGAAATGTGGTTTTGGCATTTTTTTTTCTATATGTTGTGAAGGTAACCACTTTGTGATTTCATGCATAATATAGACCTGTAACATCAGCCTTATATCTACAATGACATTTTCTGGCTTTTGCATCATAGGCAAAGGTTTAATTTATTTGATTTGTGACCTGGTGGCCCAGGACACTTATGCTTTCTTCATTATATGACAGAATTATTTTTTCCTCACAGAACAGGCCTTCTCCTTTCTTGATTATGTTTTCTCAGAATATTAACATGCAAAGAACAGTTGATGATTTTTCCTCTCTTGAAAGAGCTGCTATAACCAATTATGTCTAACATTACCCCTGTAAGTGTCTCTGAGAAGCAATTATCATGGAATCATGGAATTGTCAGAGTTGGAAGGGACCTCTAGAGATCATCTAGTCCAACTCCCCTGCCAAAGCAGGAATGTCCAGAGCACATCACTCAGGACTGCAGCCAGGTGGGTCTTGAAGATCTCCAGAGAAGGGGACTCTATGACCTCCCTGGGCAGCCTGTTCCAGGGCTCTGTCACCGTCACTGTAAAGAAGTTCTTCCTCATATTTGAGTGGAACTTTATGTGTTCCAGCTTGTGCCTGTTGCCCCTGTCATTGGGAAACACTGAAAAGAGTCTGGCTCCATCCTTCGTCAACCCACCCTTTAGATACTTATAAACATAAATAAGGTCTCCCCTCAGCCTTTGCTTGTCCAGGCTAAAGAGTCCCAGCTTTTTGAGGTTTTCCTCGTAAGGAAGGTGCTCCAATCCCTTAATCATCTTTGTTGCCCTACACTGGACTCTCTCCAGTAGTTTCCTGTCCCTCCTGAACTGGGGAGCCCAGGACTGGATGCAGTATTCCAGTTGTGGCCTCACCACTGCAGAGTAGAGAGAGAGAATGACCTCCTTCGACCTATTGGCCACGCTCTTTCCTATGCAGCCCAGGATCCCATTGGCCCTCTTGGCAACAAGGGCACGTTGCTGGTGCATGGAAAGTTTGAAGATCCTTCTCCTCAGTAGTGCTTCCCAGAAGCACCACTTTTATGGAAGTTCATAAAAAAAATTCATAATGCACATTACATAAGAGATGGGGATTAGAAGGCTAAATGTGAGAATCCCAGTACAAATGGGAGGCCCGACAGAGAGGCTGCAGGCAGAGAAGCACATAGCCCTAGTCTCAAGTGTCAGATAAAACATTGCTGATGCCGCCAGCTGTGAGAAAAAAGGCATTGAGGAGAGAGTCAGCAGATAGTCTGAGTGGGTTTTTAGCCATGTTAATTTAAGGTGATGGCTGGTTATATACACCAAGCTGTCAGAGAAATGGGACTAGAGTTTAGCTAGGATCAAGAAGCACTGGAAGTAGAAAGTCAGTCTGTGAGCTCTTGGTGCACAGATGGGAGAGGAGTTTGTGCTAACAGGTAAGATACAATTCAAAGAGGGAAGACAAGAGAACATTCAGGTGAGCTTCTGCAGGGAGGAAGGATATAATCTTCCAAGGAAAACTGCATGTCACTATAAGCAAATTAAAATTCTTTGTTTGATAATGCACAGCACTAAATTAGGTGCCATTGTATCTCATTGATTTTTCTGTAGAGACGCTGTCTGGAAATGATAACAGGAGTCAAAACAAGGAAGTATTTGTGTTGTTTACAGCAAAAAAGGGTTCTTGCAGCTTCCTACTATGCATCATTTCTGAATAGCAGATTTTGAATGTCCTGACTCATATTTGGCTACTGTATGATATCTCTAGCATTCAAGAAACATGTTTTTTCTGTGATGGTGGTTCTTAGGGGAATATTTTTCTCAATAATCTGGTTAATCTGATTTAACAACACTTTATTGCAAACTAAATATCTTGGTTGTAGTTCTTACTGACAGCTTTATCCCATAAGAATGACATTTTCTCTTGGATTCCTTGATCTCAAATTCTCCCCAGCTCGACTACTGTTCATATGTTTCAGACATTCACAGGGAGTCAGACTTTTCCCAGTAGTGCCCACTGGCAGGATAAGAGGCAATAGGCAGAAATTAAAACATATGATATTCCATCTGAACACACAAACCTCACTTTTTTACTGTGAGGGTGGTCAAACGCTAGCACATGTTTCCCAGAGAGATTGTGGAGTCACCATTCACAGAAATATTCAAAACCCTACTGGACATGACCACTGGCAACCTGCTCTAGGTGATGGTGTTTGAACATGGGATCAGAGTATATGATCTCAAGAAGTTCCTTCCAGCTTAAGCCATCCTGTGAATCTGTGAGATTTCATTTGAAACCTTGCTACAATGCTGTAACATACTGAGTTCTATGCTTACCCCCACATCTTTAGTATCTCAGGAAGAATGAGGAACTTCTAGAGACATATCTTGATATAATGTCAGGAATGCCATGTCTGTATGACTTATTTTTTTGGGGTAATATCCTTTGAGTTGTTTTCCTCCACATCTGGAAGATTTGGAAGATACTGTCAGATAGCTGAAGTGCCACTGTTATCTAAATTGCTTGGTCAACACGTGATGTGTGGTAATCTTCCCTCATAGGGCCTAGATCTCTTGTGACATCAGTAGGTGGCAATATACTGAATATACTGAATCATTTCACTGGGTTTGTTCAATTCTAGGTCTAGTCCCATTCTTTCTTTCAGCAGATATTGGAAGATTCAGGTTATTATCTGCAGATGTTTTGCTTTTGGAGCAATTTAAGTGTTGATTTCACTTGGGCATACTTCCGTCTAGAATAAGATGCAAACTTGATCCCTTGCCTTTAGTTAATATCTCATAAATTTTAATTACTATTTATTTATTAACTGTGAGAGCTTTTGTATTTGTTCTTTTCAGTAAAAGGCATGTCCTGTTGCTGATTGGGCATGTGAAAATAGATATGTTTCCTCCCCTGCTCTTATTTTTTTCTTTAAAATTTTTACCTTCTGCATTTACCACCCTGCAGGAGCTGACTTATTCCTGGGCAACTTTCAATGCATGACTGAATGATGTTTTCTCTTGGATTCCTTGATCTCAAATTCTCCCCAGCTTGACTACTGTTCATATGTTTCAGACGTTCACAGGGAGTCAGACTTTTCCCAGCGTGCATATTTCAGGCTTTCTTCCTACGTTCAAATTTCCTTTCTCTCTAGCACTTTCTGAAAGTCAAGTTCTTGCCATTCCTATGTGTAACTCTAGATATAACCATTTGGTTCTGCATCCTCTACCTGGAAGTCATGTACTGGTTAGGTAAACCTGGCTGAAGAACCATGCCGATCTCACAAAAATTAGATGATAGAATAGACTGGGATAAATGAAGACCCTCATACAAAGTACTGAACTGCTCAACCAATGTCTACAAGTCTAACCAATGTCTACAAGTGCAGGGATTATGACATTGTTTGCCAATATCTGCCATCTGAGGCAGACAGATGACAAAGAGAACATAGGTAGAACTTCTTAAACAGAGAACGTGCTGACATGGCAGATGAAGGATTGCTGAGTAAACAAAATGTCCATTCTGCTATCCTACCACCTTCTGGGAAAGATGGGCTTGTGTATATTGTGAATAAAAAATGCAAGCCCATGCAGAGGAGACCATGGGTTACAAGATGGGCTTGTGTATATTGTGAATAAAAAGTGCAAGCCCATGCAGACGAGACCATGGGTTACATCACTGATTTTCTCTTCTAGTGCAAATCACCCTGCAAGGTCCCCATAACTAGGCTAAACTTTTTAGGGTCACTCTTTGTCTCTGCAGAAATTTTTATACCTTGTGGTATCTAATATTTTACTAAATACTACCATACTGATATATCAGCCTTTCTAAATAAGTCTCCAGACAGAGAGCATAGGATATAAGATGACACGTTACCATGGCATTGTTCTCACTTTAAAGATATCAAGGCTGAATTCAGCCCTTTTGAGACATCAGACTGAGGTGCTTGGGCACAGTGCCCTCTCCCCACAGAATCCCTCCAGATAAGCAAAGTGAAACATTCCTTGCTGTTGCTGGTCCCTCTGATGACCCTCTATCCCAGAATTGTATCTATTTTCTGCAGTATGGTTCCATATATTTTTTAGAAAAAGATATTCAGTGAAACCTGAATAGGAAATTTCACTTGCCTTGGACTCCTTACCCCTTTGGAAACTGACTGCTGATCATCTGAAAAGTCCTGAATACACAATTAGGGTTATACCACGCAGGAGCATTTTAAGAAAGGACTGTTGAGCTATTAATATGTATGAGAGTGCTTGACACCTTCATCTTCTTTAGAAGACGAAGAATAAACAAGAGACATGGTGTGAAGGGAACCAGAGCCCTGAGCTTGCAGGACTCTCAGCTATTGCTTTCACAAGCAATATTATTCATGGTCACAGGTACTTCACCACCCTGGCTGGCCACATGGACTGAGAGTCATCATGAAGTTGGACTACATTACCAACACAAATCATTCAACTCTGAAGTCATGGCTCAGGCCTAAAGATGAAATATTGAAATGCTTTTAGAGATGTCATGAAATGATTCTGCAGCCCTTCTACTTTTGTGTCTCCATGTTTTCTAAATACTATGCACATGCTTGTTTTTCTTTCTGTGCATGGGTTTAGTTGTGGGAGTTTTATGCATTTTTTTGGTTGTTTTTTTGTGGGGGGAAGTGTGATTGTGGGTTTTTCTTTTTTTTAATTAAGTAATAAGAAATGGATATTATAATTTTGTATTCATTCCATTTATTGTTCCATTTACCTTAAAATATGATTTTTTTTGCTGTACCTCATGAGTATAATACAAGCTTTTCAGCACGAGGGTGGCTGAACACTGGATCAGGTGGTCCAGACTCTGCAAAACCTCCATGGCTGTGAATTTTCAAAATTCACCAGGGCTAAGCCTTAAGCAACCTTGTCTGACTTGCAAATTCATTGGACTTGATGGCCTCCAGAGGTCCTTTTTACCTTAATCTTTCTCTGAGTCTGTGGTCTCAAGCTGTTCTCTGTAGACATAAGCACTGGTCCAATAGTGAAAATTGAGTATTACAATTCCAGGATCTGGCTCTTTAATTAAAAAAAATACAGCAAATGTTATAGGAATTAAAAAAATAATAACAAATAAATTCCAGGTATTGTCGATAGTATTTGTTCTTTGTAAATAGAAACTACAATTCTGCGTGTAAACTTATTTTATGAGATAACATCAAGACAATAAACACTATCCTTAAATACCTGTATTTTCTTGTGTTTGATTTGCCCAGCAAATACCAGAATATTTAATAAAACTATTAGTTTTGACTCACTAGCTTGTTGTAGTAGAAAAGTAGTCATAATACACCAAGTAGTCACGAATCACTTCTTATTTGGACTTTTTCATATCAGTTTCAGAAGTGTCCCGGAGGCTGTCCTTGGTCTGTTTTCATGTTTTAATCTCATTAAATGAACATTACCAGATATAAAAACTAAATCTGAAAAAAATGTCTTACAATGTCGTTGAGACGGACACGACACGCACATAATTCCATGAGCAAAAGCCCAAAAGACTCAACTTTATTGTTTTAACAAGCCT
>JAOQGH010000019.1:58474749-58491253 GCA_025769975.1 Gallinago jamesoni | reverse complement strand
CTTGCACAGTTTTCCCGTGCTCTGTAACCACTCACTGTAATGGCACATGACTCTGGGTGAGCTGTCAGGCCTGTTGGGCTCTGAGATGGTGTGGTTGACATCTGGTCTCTGGAAAGCACTGGACCCCTAATGATTTTGGTCAGATTAAAACGATATATTTTAACCATCCACACCCTCTTTAATAAAAAAAAACAAGCACAGGTTAAATCAATAAAGCATATTAGCCTATTCCAAAATGTATAGTCTAAAAGATATAAACCAATCCTCTCACCTAGCAACACTGCAGCTTGCACACAGGAACCAGGAACAGAGGGAGTTCCCCAGCTACTGAACTAGGTCTTATTCTGCAAAGTCCAATTATTTTCATGACCCTATCTGTCTCCATCTCTATTTTTTTGAAAGTTGTCTGTAGACACAGTTACCCAAACACCTCTTTTTAAGGAATACCTATTTTCAAAGAAGTTCAAGGTATCTGAGGAAGAAATAACATTCAAATTGTAAGAAAAAGTCTAAGCTGGGGGATATCAACACTGGGGTATGTATTTCAAAGGAAACCTTTCTCCCAATTGATTTAATGCAAACATTTAATTAAAACAGCTTACCTCCACATTCAAAATGGACTTTAGACACCTAAGTAAACCATTGCTGTTCAGAAAACCTAGATTCACATGCCAACAAACACAGAGGCATCTGATCAACTCTGGTACTCCAGATACTGCTATAAATGCATCTAAAATCCAGATTTATGTCTTGGCCCGGGAACATCTTGGCCTCAGCCTACAGAAAAGTACCTAACCCTCATTCACATCCACAGAGAAAGCAATCTTCCATCTGTCTCCACATAGGACTTGGTCCTACAGTTGCTACTGCAGCAAACATTAAATCAACCTCTCTGCAAGGTGCAGAAAAGCAAGCATATTCTGTAAAACAGAGGAGAAATCACAGAGGCTACAGCATTCAGTTCTTGTCAGCTACAGGTTAAACCCACCTTCCTCATCTTTTTAACAAGTACTGCACCTGCTGCAGGTGATCAGCAAACAAGGTTAAGCTATAGTCATTCTTCTTAACCCAAAAGGAGAGAAGGTTCTTTTGAGAGGCTGTGGGAGTATGAAAGCTGGTCTCAGGTTGTCTGGCTTAACAAAATGTATAGCATTCAAGCTGGCCTTGCAACAAAGAATCCCATAAGCAGAGGAAACGAAAAACTGACCAGCATCTAGAAAGCTAGGATGTCTCAGCTATGAAGACAATAGGCAGGAAGAAAGGAAGAGGAAAACAAAATGTTTAACAAACCACCAGAGGAAAGGGAATGTCTTGACACAGAAGTGGGATCCCCTGTCATTTGGTTCTTATGTTTTGCAATTTTTTAAGCATGTTATTCCACCTTCCTGGGACAAGTCAGGCACGTGACCTGCCTTGAAGTCATGGAACATCTATCTCAACAAAGGTGTCACTCTTCAGAAGCATAAACTGGAGGAAAAAAATGACCCCACTTTACCTGAAAACTAATAAACCAAATAACTTACTCAATGACTGCATGAAATATTCAGACATGTAAATAAGGAGCCTATCCTGGTTCTTTGGGGACAGGTTTGAAGAGGCATGCACGTGAGCCGAGCGGTGGGCCACCACAGCAGGTGGGAACCTGAGCCCTGAGAGCAGCAGCCAAGCAGAGGGACCGGCACAGCCCTGGCAGTAGCTCACATCACTGTCCACCTCCATGGGGACATTACGGAGGTGTTGGAGGCAGACTCTACTCAGAGGAAAGCAGTGAGGAGCCAACAGTGCTAAGCTGTGATAAAAGGAAGAATTCCCCGTGGGCTATAAAGATAGATGGTCCAGGAGCAACCTGCCCCTCAAGCGATAAGGGTGCAGGTGTGAAGACTCACCTGCAAAACCTCCTCTTTTGGTCTGTCACACTTCAAGGCATCTGTAATTAACACTTTCTCTAGCTGGAGTTCTAGCAAGATGAAGCGTGGAGGCATCAGAGCGCTCGCTCACTTTAAGAGCTAAGTGTTGACAGATCTATCTTGAAACCTCAGCCAAGGGATTTCTCACCACAGCAACGCTAATTATTGTCAGATGTATGATAAATATTTTCTAAACTTTCTCTTTTCCTAATGTAAACCAAATGTTATTCCCCTTAGCAGTAGGAAAAATAAGGTGCTATTTTTCTTTTGTAACAGGACTATCAGCTGTATACTTTATGAAATTCATGTGCTACTTCAGAAAAACTTTTTTTTAAAATCTTTTCCTTCATGTATTACATTATAAATATAACTGCAGAAATTGCATATGACAAACATTTCTTCTCAAGAATAGCTCAGAGATGCCCTGTGGTAGAAGAACCAGGAAAATAAGTTCTTTAGCACAGCCTCTCACATAATTTTTCCAAGCCAAAACCACTTTGGAAGGCTGTTTTCAAACCTGACTCTTGTAGCAGCCTAAAAAAATAGTCAACATTTCTTATGTATCGATATGTCTAATTTCTCTTTTTCTCTCCAGACTTTGCCTCACTCTTTAAATAAATTGCCCCTCCTCCTTACTGCTACCACCCCAATATAGTTGAACTGTCTTGTTGTTCTTGTGTAAAAAAATTATCAGTTTTAGGTTTTAAATGTAAGGTTTTTTAAAGAGGTTTTAAAAAGGGACAATTATTCACAACCTCAGGAGAACGTTATTTTTTTTGTCTATGATTGTTTCTCCCTGCAGAACCAACAGCTTCTTTTGCCACACAGGAAACCTACAGACAAAAAAAAAAAAAAAAAGTGTGCAGATGTAGGAACGCCAAGGTACCCGGAATCATAAAAATTGGAAACTACAGAAGTTTCAATGCTGCTTTCAGTGCTGAAATAGTCTGATCTACACTCTAAAATCTTCTGTCAGCTCTGTTGGCTTCCTGTTAGTCTGACCTTTAAGGGATATTTAAAACTCAACAGGAGTTGAATTTCTGAATTGCTTGGATTAAAATATGTCAGCATTGGCTGTTTCTTTACTTGCCTACTTTCTCTGTGAAATTTAATTATCTGGAAATTCAGTATCAGTCTGAATCCAGCCATGTATTGACTTAGCTCTAATCCTCACCAGAAAAGCGTGGTGTGTCATTCATGTTTTAATAGAAGGTCACAGCAGCTGGTATTAGCACCAAGTCTGACTAAGTCTGGGCTTGTTTGTTTTTTCCATTTGCAATGAAATGTGAAATCACCACAGCATGGCTTTTTCTCTCATCTTATCTCAGATTAGTTCTGAGATTTCACAAGTGAAAATCTTTTGGCAAATATTTATAAACATACACAGTTTTGGTCCTAATTTGGTCCTAAATTAGTCCTAATTTTAAACTTGGACTCTGAGTTTTTTTACCACAGACACTTTGTTAATACTACACAATTTGTCTTGTTCTCTTAATATTTATAAAAAAGGCAATGAACCATTAATAGGCCAAAGGATTTTATGACCTTGTTAAGTGAATTGGATAAGGAGGTGATTTCCTTAGAATAGACATATGACACTTTCATATTTATTTTCAGTGAATCACGTTGTAGAGTAAAAATCATTGTCCACAAAACTGGATAGGAGTTCTCTAGTGTAAATGTGAATAATAAGAAAAAAAAATATCAATGTGCTGGTGCTATGATAAGATGGGTAGGTGATGACCTTTGTGAGAGAGGTCCAGGCAAACAGCTTGCTGAAATAGCAGCTGGCCAGCTGAGCACACATCTGGGCACTGTAAATCACCATTTAACACAAAACAGTTTTCATCAGATAAGAAAGGTATTGATGGGGTAAAAAAGTTACTTGAATATTGGATATGAGCAGGTAAGGATCTGAGATCCAAGTTTTTGTCCACATGCCTATGTACACAATAATATGCTGCGGAAACTGTAGGTCAAAAATTAATCAACCCATCACAACATACTCAAATTGATTCATATATTGAATGAAGGAAAGGAAATACATACTTGCCTTGGGCAAACTATTTCTCAGCACCAAAGCATGACATCTCTTATCTCCCTGATTCGGCCTGTGGCTGCAGTGACCATGAGAAGATAGAGTTCAGGATCATGGGTAGTATATGCAAGACAACAAGTAGGATTGAAACCCTGGATTTCAGGAGGGCTAACTTCAATCTTTGCAAGAAACTGCTGGGAGAAATCCCATGGTTAGGGCTCTGGAAGGTAGGGGCCTCAAGAGAGCTGGGTGATATTCAAATATTGCTTTCTCCAAGCTCAGGATTGGTGTATCCCTAAGAGGAGAAAAATCAGGCAAGGGAAGAAGGATACCTGTGTGGTTGAGTAGAGAGCTTCTGAAAAAGCTCAAGTGCAAGAATGGAGTTTACAGTGGGTGCAAGAAGAGACTGACCACTTGGGAAGATTACAAAAATGAGGTTAGAGTATGCAGGGATGAAAAGAGAAAAGCCAAGGCTTCCTTGGAATTAAAGTTGACAAGGGATGTCAAAGTCAACAATAAGGGTTTTTTAAATTATTTTGGAGACAAAGGGAAAACTAGAGAAAATGTGGGCCCACTGTTTAATGAGATGGATGCCACGGTGACAGAGGATGCAGTGAAGGCGGAAGTGCTGAATGCCTTCTTTGCTTCAGTCTTTACTGCTTGGGCCAGCCCTCGGGGGTCCCAGACTTTGGAGGTAACAGAGAAAGTCTGTATGAAGGAAAACTTGCCCTTGGTTGAGGAAGATCAAGTTAGAGAGCAGTTAAGTAAACTGGATATCTGCAAGTCCATGAGTCCTGATGGGATGCACCCATGAGTGCTGAGGGAGCTGCCAGAAGTTATTGCTGGGCCGCTCTCCATCATCTTTGAAAGGTCCTGGAGAACAGGAGAGGTGCCCAAGGACTGAAGGAAAGCCAATGTCACTTCAGTCTTCAAAAAGGGCAGGAAGGAGGGCCCTAGAAGCTGCAGATTGGTCAGCCTCACCTCCATCCCTGGAAATGTGATGGAACGGCTCATTCTGGGTGTCATATCACAGGATCTGGAGGAAAAGAAAGCTATCAGAAGTAGTCAACATGGATTCACCAAGGGGAAATCATGTCTGACTAACCTGATAGCCTTCTATGATGGCATGACTGGATGGATAGATGAGAGGAGGGTGATGGATGTTGTCTACCTTGACTTCAGAAAAGCTTTTGACACAGTCTCCCACAGCATCCTCATAGGTAAACTTAGGAAGTGCGGGTTAGATGAATGGACAGTGAGATGGATTGAAAACTGGCTGACAGACAGAGCTCAGAGGGTCGTGATCAGTGGCACAGAATCTAGTAGGACATCCGTAACAAGTGGGGCCCCCCAGGGGTTAATACTGGATCCAGTCCTCTTCAATATTTTCATCCATGACCCGGATGAAGAGATGGAGCATACCATGAGCAAGTTTGCTGATGATATAAAACTGGGAGGGGTGGCTGGCACACCAGAAGCCTGTGCCACCATACAGCGAGACCTGGACAGGCTGGACAGTTGGGCAGAGAGAAACTTGATTAAATTCAACAAGGGCAAGTGTTGGGGGCTGCACCTGGGGAGCAATAACCCCAAGCACCAGTATAGGGGGCTGACTTGCTGGAGAACAGCTCTGAAGAAAAAGACCTGGGAGTTCTGGTGGACAACAGGATGACCATGAGCCAGCAATGTGCCCTTGAGGCCAGGAAAGCCAATGGTATCCTGGGCTGCATAGGGAAAAGTGTGGCCAGCAGGTCGAGGGAGGTCATCCTGCCCCTCTTCTCTGCCCTGGTGAGGCCCCATCTGGAGTACTGTGTCCAGGCCTGGGCTCCTCAGTTCAAGAACAACAGGGAACTGTTGGAGAGGGTACAGCAAAGGGCTCAAAGATGATTATGGGCCTAGAACACCTCTCTTTTCAAAAAAGGTTGAGGGACTTGGGTTCTTTTAATCTGGAGAGGACTGAGGGGGGATCTGATCAACCCCTCTCAATACTTAAAGGATGGGTGTCAGAAGGATGGGACCAGCCTTTTTTCAGTGGTGCCCAGTGAAAGGACAAGAGGTAACGGGCACAGACATGAACATAGGAAGTTCCATATAAACTTGAGGAGTAACTTCTTTACTTTGAGGGCAGAGCACTGGAACAAGCTGCCCAGAGAGGTGGTGGAGTCTCCTTCTCTGGAGACATTCAAAATCTACCTGGACATGTTCCTGTGCAACCTGCTCTAGGTGGACCTGTTTTGGCAAGGAAGTTGGACTAGATGATCTCCAGAGGTTCCTTCCAACCCCATGTGATTCTGTGGTTCTGTGAAATACTAAAAATAAGCTGTGCAACAGCAGCTGGGAGAGAAAAGTAGGAATATGTAAGATAAACAGCTCTGCAGACACCATGGTTAATGAAGAAGAAGGTATTCCAGGTGCCAGAGCAGAGATTCACCTGCAGTGAAGGTCATGCTGAGGTAGGCTGTCCCCCTGCAGCCCATTGAGGACAGTGGTACAGCATCCACACTGGAGCTCATGCTTTGAAGGAAGCTGTAACCCAGTGGAGAACACACTGGAGCTGGCTCTTGGCAGGAGATGCAGCCTGTGGAGAGAAGACCCCATGAAGGAAAAAGTTTTCTGGCAGGACTTGTGACCCTGTCAGGGACCTGTGCTGGAGCAATCTGTTCCTGAAGAACTGCACCCCATGAAAAGGACCTACATTGGAGAAGGTTGTGAAGGACTGTCTCCTGTGGGTGTGATACCATGTTGGAGCAGGGGAAGAGTGTGAGGCAGGAGGAGTAGGAGGAACAATGTGTAATGAACTGATGGCAAACTCCAATTCCCCATCCTCCCTGTGCCACTCAGGGGGAGGAGCTAAAGAAGTTGGGAGAGAAGTTGAGTCCAGAAAGAAGGCAGGGGTAAGGGGGAAGGTGTTTTCTAGATTTGTTCTTATTTCTCATTGTCCTGCTCTGTTTAATTGGCAATAAATTAATTTCTCTAAGTTGAATCTGTTTTGCCCTTGATGGTAACTGGTAAGAGATCTCCTTGTCCTTATCTTGACTCATGAGACTTCTGCTGTATTGTTTTCCCCCTCATCCTGTTGAAGGGTGGGAGTGAGACAGTGGCTTGGTGAGCACCTGGTGGCCAGCCAAGGTCAACCCACCACAAAGCTAAAATTTGCTACTCTACCAGGTGGTAAAAACCACTGATTAAGATGGTGCTTCCCCTCCCCTCCCACCCCCCTCCCCCTGCATAGCTATTTTTTTTTCCTAATTTACTGGTGTAAACACCCAGCATGCAGGTGTCCACTTACCCTAATCCTTGTTTTATTCCCATTTGCTAGATCCCACCCACAGATTTGTGCAAGTGTTGAATAACTCCAAGTCCTAAAGTATTTACTCAGAATGGCTGGCTGCCAGTCCCTCAAGAGCTGCAGCTTAATTATGCATTGAAGTCCCACCCAACAGCATCTACTGGATTTATTTTGGGGATGGTTACGAAAAGTCTCATGAGAATTACCATAACTGGACTGAGACCTCCTCCAGCTTCAGCAAAGTGCTATTCCTGTGACATCTACCAAACCAGGTGCCAAACTCAGCAGATCTCGCAGCTCCTGCAGCAGCAGCTGCCACAAAATGCTTAGTGCCAGTCACGCATGTGTCTTGCTGGTCCCACTTCTGGTGTGTGTGCCATTGCAACCATTTCCAGAAGGTCACAGGCTGGGTGCTGGGTACAAAGCTAGTCTCCTTGAAATGTATTTTTATCCAGAGTCCTTAGGAATGAGCTCTAACAGATAAATTCCTGTGGCTTTTCTTCTTGCTGTTTGGCACAGTATGGGCAAGGAAAGCCTCACTCTTAGAAATTTCAAAATGTTTACACTTGTGGGCAAGGTTAGACAACAGATTGATAACATTTAAACAGAGGAGTTTCTTGGTCCTAAAATTCCTGCCTGTCAAATACTCAAAACTGAAGTTTTATTCTCTGTTCTTTCCCTTGCAGAATATGTCAGCCTAAACTCATCAGATACTAAGTGTTGGCAGTCTCTAAATATGTATTTATAAATTTATCTACTAATCATGAATTAATTTTATATGTTAATATTTTTTGAATATCTGCATCTACATATTTATTTAATACATACCTTTGCGGTAAGAAAGATTTTCATTAGAAAAACTTCCAAGTTGATAATGTAATCAAATCAGTAAAAGTCAAAAAATTACTTTTTGTGAAAAAGAGACATTTTATTCTAAAGGAATAAACCCAAAGTACAATCTCTATCAGCTTTTGCAGCAGGTATTTTGAAAGGGACACAGAAGTAGCTCTGCTAACTCATTAGCAAAACAGACTTTATCAGAACAGTCAGATCCCTTATTCAGATGAAAAATTATTTCTGTCTTAAACTTCCATTTCCATCTAGTGACCACTTACAGATCTAAACATATGTAGAATGTTTGAATTTAACATGGGCTATAAAATGAAGTCCAGATGACAAGAACCTCATCTGTACACAGAAGAGTACTTTAAAAGAAATTTTGATTAATTAATTTAATTCATATTGAATTAGCATCAGCATTTTTGCATAATTAAAATTCTGAGTATTTACCAAGAACAGAGTGGAATTCCAGATTGCTTTCTGAACAATTATGTGAGTTGCCGGAAATAATCTTTTCTCAAAGACATCAGAACCTAGAGAACTGCACAACTCTGTTAATATTTGCTCTAATTCAGATCAATTTGTGTCTTTTTTCACTCGGAAAATTTGTTGTTTCAACCTTGTGTTTGGAGCACTCCAGCAGACACTTTGCAAGTTTGCTTCCAGCATTTCTTACCCTTGAACAGAGCTCTCCTCTGCCATATTTCTTGTATGACTTTTGTCAGGTTTCATTTTGTCAGAAACTTTAACCAACAAAGATAAATCCACTTCTGGTTTAGTATTACTAGAAGTATAAACAGGCAGATAAAACTCTCCATAGATCTTACCACCTCAGTTGTTCCTCTTCTTTTTTTGAGGGGCTTAACTCAAATTTTAGCCCTAATGGGTCTTCATGATAAGTGGGTTCTTTAAAGACTCGTTATTCTGCTAGTGGTTTCAGTCTAAAGAAGAAATAAGTCTTTAGGAAACAGTTTCAATGCAAAATTTTCTTAATTCTTAAATCTTTTTACATTGAGAGTTTTTCCAGAAGGATTATCTACACACTTGAAAAGGCACACAGGAACATACTTTATGTAATAAATGATTTCTCATAGCTGCATAGTTTGGGGTGGGGATTTTGTGACTTTTTTCCTGTTCAGTTCTTCAAAGTCACAGAAAAAAGGAATGTGAGCAAATGGAGTAAATTAGGAGTGGCTGAAACATTAGAGTAAAACAGAAAAGGGCTTCTGAAGCTCTGACTCAATATTCGTGATGTTGTAATTCAAAACAACTACAAAATCATTCCCAAAATAACCAAACAGCTATGTTATGAATGCCAAAACAAAACTTCATATTGACTGTGTAACACACTATGAGATTGGGAAGTCTGTTTGTTGTCAGCTCCTCAGCAATAAATCTAAAGATTGTTCATGGGCAAAAGCTGATGATTAACATCAGCAGATGGTGAGGCTATCAGCCAAAAGAGCAGAATTTTAAATTTATTTATTACCAACTGTGCCTTATTTATTTTGTATATTCTCTTATTATGCTTTTTTATTGCATAACACATGCCACTTGGAATTACATTTACAATGTTTCCTATTTCCCAATAGAAAAACCTAAGAGTCGACCAGAGAAGAAAAGAAATTATCAGATGTTTAGGAAACAAAACTGTATCTGGACTGATGAAAGGAGGCAAAGAGAAGCACACACAAGGAAGGGATGTCCCACCTCGCAGTGGAAGGCGAGACACGAGAACTGCCTTCTGTGGAAGGCGGCTGAAGAAGGACGAGCTCTGCCTGCACATCGCCCGCAGGCAGGGGGGAAGCGCTGGGCTGTGGTACAAGGAGCCCCTTGTAGAAGCCGCCAGAGGTGGGGGGTCCGAGGAGGCTGCCTGGGGAGTACAACAGCACCTCTGCCACCACCAAGGTCGTAAGAAACACATCTTGAATGATAACTCTCTGTGATGCTGTCCTGGGACAAAGGGAACAGCTTGGAGACCTCAAGACCATGCTGCTTCTGTAATTCTGTGCTGTAATGATGTTTAACAGTAGTATGAGAAGAGACTCACACAGTGTAAGATTTGTCTTAAAAACATTGCAGTGGCAGGCGGGGAAGTTTTGCAATTATAGGTGTCTAACTCCCAGAAAAGCTGCAGCCACATAAGCCCAGTCTATTCTTCACAAGGTGAGGCTCATGTGGTGCTAACACTTCTGGAGCAATCCTTTAATAATTAGAGGACAGAATTTGTAATGCTCTAACTGTACCAGGAACTTCAAATCACACTCACCTCTCTGAATTACACTACTGAACCTATAGATAAGTATCCATGATTCATTTCCCACACCAGACCATGCACTTGATGTTTTCATCTGGTTGGCATCCATGTTTAAATGTTGAAGTGTCCCGCAGTACTAAAGGCACTTTTCTAGCTTCTAACTCTTACTCTCACCCTGGCATTTTGCACTTCTAACTTATGGCTTAAGCCCTCTTGCAAGCAGCTTCCATACCTAGTGGTTGCACTTAGTCATGCCCTGACCATGATCCAGCCATTACAAGAAGGTAGAGCCAACATTTCTGACTATGAAGCAAGACCTAGGCACCTCAATAACAGCTGGGTCTCTGCACTCATCCACCTTGTGCCTCAGGTAGCAAAAAGCAGGAGTGAGGAGAGGCATGAAGTAGTGGAAAAGGAAGATACTTCATGGGACGTTCAGATGTAGTTGACAGAGCCAATTGGCACAGCAGATAGAGGTTAGGGTTGTTGTAGGCAGCTGGGGAATGGCTGAGTGTCTCTCTCTGTGAGGGTAAGGACTGCATTTGGAAGTGGAGGAATCCCAGCAAGATGGGGAGAAGTCTGGGACAGGGCTCCATATGCACACAAAAGCGTTTCCCTTAACAAGGTCACTGTACCATGTTGTTTAGGGGAGAGGACACACAGGAGACTACCTATAGACCAGCCTCTCAGGCCTTCCAGGCAGGTCTTGCTTCCTACAGTTTAGATGCCACTTGAGAGCTCAATACACTTTCCTAGGCAGGCCTGCTTCTGCTCATGTGAGTAACATCATGGCCTGCCAGCAAACATCACTCTAAGCAGGTGGCCACTGGTGCCTTTCAGAGCATGACTGAGCCATCAGCTGGCATCAGCTAGGACATTGCCTCCAGGAGCCTTCAGAAGGGCATTGTTGCCCTGTGTGAATATACCAGAATATGTCTTATGTGTGGGTTGATTGGTGTTAAATCCTGTTTTAACCAGAAATAGGACTAGATAGGTGGGCTGAGGTGAGCTAATGTGCCTTCCTTAGCAAGAAAACTCCTTTTGCTTAAAGGCGGGATTCTTGGTGGGTAGCTGGGGAAACACAGAGGCAGCAGCACCACAGTGTTCTTTTGAATAACCCCAGTGGATGGAACTGGCTGACAAGAGCTAATAGACTAAGACAAATTTTCCATGGGCTTTGGAAATTATCTGGGGTTTTGCTTCTCTGCCCCGTGAAGATATCTAGTTGGGCTGTGTGCTGAGTGATTCTCACTTCTTTAGCTCACCTTTTCTTTGGTACCTCATAATAGTCAAAAAGGTTTTCTCTACTGAAAATGCTAGAATAGGAAGGTGTATACGTCCATTATTGACTTGTGCATGCCTCTCTTCCACCTTGTATGTAATTTACTTTACAGTGATTTCCTTCTGTCATACCGTTACTTTTATCCACAGTATCACTCACAGTGATTTTCAGAGGTCTAGCAGATTAAGTTAAAAAAAAGGGCTCTTCAGTGAAATGAGACCCAAGTACTGACCTTTGATGCAAAGAGAACAAACGGATTGAAAATTAGTAGAATTTCGGCTATGAGTTTCTGATTCTACATTGATCTCATAATTCACACAGAAAACAGTTCAGAGTCAGTGAGACACCACAAGCACAAACACGTAACGCTGACAAAAAAAATGTGACTTCTAAAGGGCACATAATGACTTCATGAGAAGCTTTAATTCAGGAAAAGCTATCAAAATATCTCTAGGACACCCCCACCACCACCCCCCCCCCTTACTGTAATTCTCCTACACCTCAAAGAAAGCTGTAAGGTTTATTCTGAGGATTTTCATAATAGATTGCTGAACGAATAGGTGTAACCATCTCTGATAAATTCATAATAAGACTAATTTACAACATGACATGTTATTTTAAAAATAACCTCTTGTAGTGTTGAAATAATATTCTGTAATAGAACATTAGACACTGAATTGCCTTCTACTATTTGAACTATTGACATTTTACTGTTCTCATATGGAAGAAGGGTAGTTTTTAGTGTTGTTCACAACAGTGGGAGCACAGAGCATCCACTTTTTAAAATAAATTTTCATGTCTTACAGTCAGTGTTTGATCCAAAACCCCATTCACTCCACAAACAAACTCTCTTTCTTGAATAATTAGCAAGTTTTATGAGGTATATTTACTTCAAGGAAACAAGGTTTGTCAGTAGAAATCTTAGAGAGAAGGGATTTATCAAACCTGAAAGCAAACATATTTGGAGCTACTGCAATTGCCTTATGTAAATGCAATATGGGAGGAAGGAATGAGGGGAAGAGAAAGAGAGAAAGAGAAATAGCTGCACGTTTGCTCACATAAACCTCTGGATAAAGACTGTAAAAGTTTGAGAGAAAAAGTTAAATATTTTTTATATTTTCTTAAGCTTGTAGTCCTTTCATCTTTCCCTAACGTGCACTCTTCCTACAGACTGATACAAATGTTCATTTGTCATCGATAGAAAAAAATTTACAGTTTGTGTAAGTTTCGGCTCAGACAGGAGGATGATTCATATAACCTGTGCACAAAGCTGCTGAAAGAACAGATTTATGAACCTAGTTGTATCTCAATGTTTTTATCAATGATCAGGGTGAAAGATTTGAATGCACTATTAGCAAGTTTGCTGATGATACCAAACTGGGAGGTCCCCTTGACTCTCTTAAGGGACAAGAAGCATTGCTGAGGGATCTAGACAGATTGGAGCATCAGGCAATCATCACTAGCATGAAATTTTACAAGAACAAATGCCAAACTCTGCACCTGGAACAGAGTAACGCCACACACAAATATGAATTGGGAGAGGAGTGGCTGTGGAGCAGCCCTGCTGACAGGCATCTAGGGGAGCTGCATGGCAGCAGGGACAGTAGGAGTCAGCAGTGTGCCCTGGCAGCCAAGAGGGCAAACCACAGCCTGGGGTGCATCAAACACAGCATGGCCAGCCGGTAAAAGAGGGGGTTATTCTGCTGTACTGAGCATTGTACTTGAATGCTGTGTGCAGTTGTGGGCCACACAACATGAGAAAGATGTGAAGGTCCTTGAATGCACCCAGAGGAGGGCAACAAATCTGGTGGCACGGTTGGAAGGCATGTCCTGTGAGGAGTGGCTGAGAACTTTGTGTTTGTCTAGTTTGGAGAAAGGGAGTCTGAGGGGTGACCTCATCACTCCCTGCAGCTTCCTAAGGAGGGGAAGTGGAGAGGGAAGTACTGATCTCTTTTCCCTGGGATCTATTGATGGGATGCCTGGGAATGGTTCAAAGCTGTGCCAGGGCAGGTTTAGACTGGACATCAGGAAGCATTTCTTTACTGAGAGGGTGGTCAAGCACTGAACCTAGTTTCCTAGAGAGATGGTTGATGCCCCAATCCTGTCAGTGTTTATAAGGCATTTGGACAATGTCCTTAATAACACATGTTCAGTTTTAGTCAGACCTGAAGGGGTCAGGCAGTTGGACTAGATGATTATTGTAGGTTCCTTCCAGTGGAACCTCTCCCCTCCCCTCCCCTTCCATCCTGCCCCCACTCATTACAAGACTTTCGAGTTGGCTAGGCTTAATAGGGAAAAGGCAAAGACCCAGTGAATGTGTGTTGATAGGTTAGAAATTGTTCTATGCTGGAAAATGTATCTGTTTTGGATAGAGATGAGCATACACTGACTTTCTTGAGGTCATGGTCAAGTGACTGCCAGATGCTGGATGCCTCCTGTTGCAAGGGCTTGTGACAAGGAGAAGTATGGCTGTAAGCTGCAGTACTCACAGCTATGTTCTGGTGCTGGAGTGGTTTTGCAGAAAGTGGCACATCAGTAAGAAGAAAACTAAATTACCTACTCAGCTGAGGGCAACAAACTAGCATCATGAAACAGCTGTCTCAAACTCCTTTTGGAAGCCAATATCAGGATAATAAAGTAAACAATAAGGACATAAAATGAAGCTGTGACTACAACAAGCAGCAAAGTTGCCATTCAGACACACTCTCTCAAAGCAGCTGAGGGCAAATCTAGAGACCACCTAAATGATGACCACAACACAACTGCTTGCAAATTCATCCTTGCTCTTCACATTACTGTGAAAGTCACCACTCACAATTTTGTGTGCTCCCTTGTGAAGTTGGAGTGAGCCCTGACATGCAGGAGAAAGTCAAATTGTGTATAATGGACCAAAAAAGACAGACACAAAATGCAGTTTGAAGAGAGAGGTAGATCCAGGTAATGTCCCTATAGAGCAGCTGAGTACCTACTTCATCAGTGGCCATTTTGAAAAACATGAATTGTGAAATATATCCTTCTCAGTATATGATGGAGGGGAGATGCAAAAGAATTAATCAGAAAAACCTCCAACAGACTTACTTGCCTCACACCTTGTAGCCTACAGCCTGAACTCTGTCTTGTATGTGATAAAGAAAGCTCATGGTAGCAGCACCAACGACAGCAACATCTCTAGGAAACAAACAGAGATCATAAAAGCAGACCACAGTTTCCTAACGCAGTCAGGATTTTCCTGGAAGCAGGTTTTTTTCTTCTTCCAATTTCAATCTGAGTCAGTCTGACAACTCTAACCTCAGTTTCAGGATGTGTGATGGGAAATTTTGCAGCTAGTTCAAGTGGCAGCTTTTGCAAAACCCTATACAGGACTGTGCATGGACACACCTGTTGACTAAAATTGATCATCAAACATAGTTTGCATTTCCAAGGAAATTTGGGGCATAGTTCATACTGTAGGTAAGAAGGGATCTGAGAACAATGTCTCCTAGACACTCTGGAGAAGACTATGGTGACACAGGTTGTCCCTCTGGAGCCACAGTGAAGCAGATTTCTACAATACAGCCTATGGAGAACCACACACTGGATTAGATGAAGTACCATGAAGGAGGCTGTGAGTCTGTGGAGAGTCCACACTGGAGCACGGTCCTGGCAGGAGCTGTGGCATGTGGAGAGGAGCCAATGCTGGAGCAGATTTTCTGGGAGGAGCTGTGGCCTCGTGGGAGATTCACACTAGAGAAGTCCATTCATGAAAGACTGCACCCCATGGAAATGTCACATGCTGGAGCAGTTTTTGAAGAACTGCAACCTGTGGAAAGGACCCACTTTGGAGAAGTTCATGAAAGACTGTCTGCCATAGGAAGGAGCAGGAGAAGAGAGGAGGAAGGACTGGCAGAGACATATGGTGAACCAACCACAACCTCCATTATTTGACCCCTTGTGCCACTGAGGGGGTGGAGATAGAGAAATTGAGAGTGAAGTTCAGCTCAGGAAGAAGGGACAGGTGTGGGGGAAAGTGTTTTAAGACTTGTGCTTCTTTCTCGTTATCCTGCTCTGTTTAATTGGCAACAAACTAAATTATTTTCCCCAAGTTGAGTCTGTTTTGCCTGTAACTGTCCTGTCCTTATCTAAATCCATGAGCCTTGGTTGTATTTTTCTCCCCCCATCTCCTTGAGAAGGGGGAATGATAGAGTGGCTGGGTGGGCACCTGGTAGCCAGCCAAGGTTAACCCACCACAGAATGCCACACTACCAATACGTACCCATCAGTTTTCCAGGAATATCTGTTAACTAAACAAGTCTTGCCCAATCTTGATGTAATGGTTTAGCTACCGTGTTATAAAACACAGAGGCTCACAAGATTAACAACACTATTTCTAGATCTTCATGACATGCAGGTACCCACCAATCTTCAGTGGAGATTTGTTTCTTTTTAATGGTACCATTCTATTTCTGGAGATCTTAATTTAACCTTTGTTGTGTTTGAGCACGCATCTTGAATCTTGGGAAACATCAAAGGTTGATCTGTGTGGGTTTGTGCAAATAAAAACCTATTTCAAGTCATGTATCACAATAAGGGCTTTCTTATTTTTTGAGCTTGATGGGGGAGGCTGTTAAAAATCTAAATGGAATCCAGATGTTATACTGTTCTTTTCACATCTCAAGGAATTAGTGGATTTTAGGAACATCTTGAAAAGTCAGTGATCTTTTGAACTACTTCAGCAAAGGAATTCTGTCAAAGGAATTTTAGCTGTGTTGTTTTCAGACTGCTGTCTTACTTGTTTCAAAGCTCTCAATCCATATAATCCACAGGAACAGAATCATAGAATCATAGAATCATCTGGGCCGGACGGGACCTTCAAAGGTCATCTAGTCTGGCCGCCTGCAGTCACAGGGACACC
>JAOQGH010000019.1:58440377-58472524 GCA_025769975.1 Gallinago jamesoni | reverse complement strand
TGTCACTCTCTTTTTGTTGATGTATTTATAGAAACTTTTTTTGTTGTCCCTTATATTAATCGCCAGGTTGAGTTCCATCTGGGCTTTTGCCTTCCTGTACACTTCTTTGGAGAAAAGAAACAAAGGTGACTCCCGTGGAAAACAACAGGTGCCAGATCACTAATTACGAATGACTGCATCTATTCTGTATAGAGAACACAGACCCAAAATACCTGGGTACAGAAGGTGCTCAGGAGGGACAAAGAAGAAAATGTAGGGTTTGTGCAAACTCTAGAAAAGGCATGTTCTCATTCCTTTAGTAGTTCTACCTCACTGGGAGTGCAGTGTTAGCACATCTCACGTCATCCTCCACACCACAGAGGTCTCAATATCATCAGGAAGTCGGCCCCCACAACCCCAACATCATTCTCCTGATGAGAAACCAGGAAAAATCTGGAATCCTCCTGACTTGATAACTGTCTGCACAATCAGCACAGAGTTCGAAGATTTGAGAAGTAGCTATTGACATTTTATTTGACAGAGGGGGCAAAAATCCTGATGGATGACTGAAAACTTACAGCTACAGAGAAGACAGAAGAAGACAGGCATCAGAGCAGAATCATCATGCTTTTTCTTCCTTTTTGCCTCCCGATATGAGAGGCCTGCAATGCTTATGGCTGTCCTGCGGTGGAAGCATAAGCATGAGTTTCCCATGCAGTGTCAATTACAGAACTCCCCAGTCAGCCTCTAAGTACAACTCCAAGTTTTTATATTTCATTCTTTAAGGTTTTCCTAATACTTTATTTATTAATAGAACAAGTTCACACAGATTATTTTTGGGAAGTTTAAAAATTTTTTTTTTTACATTTCAGTAAAATGCTTCGTCACCGAAACATCTGTTCAGCATTTCTATGGAGAAAAATGTTGAAACTGTATTTAAACATGATTCTTTTCCCTTTTTTCAACAGCAGTCTTTTCATGAAGGTTGAAGGTCGCTACATTGACCATTTATCAGACACAAAAGTATTAGAGGGAAAAACACACACGTGAATTTCTACTTCTGTTGGCAAATCAATGAAGTTAAATGGTGGAAGAGGATATGACACATTTTCTTGGTAAAAGCAGGCTTTATAAAGGTGAGGAGTAGCTGCTTTTTATTAAAAATATATATATTAGCCAAACTGAATGCAATTTACAACATTTCAAAGCATGTCAGAATGGTTAAGCAAGAGCTTCCTGCAAAGCCCATACCCTTGGAAGAAAACACTGTAGGCACTTCTAAGCTCCTGAAGCACACGTAGCTACATAAGAAGTTGCCTCCTTACCCCTGCTGAGCTGAAATAGCTGCTAATCCTTGTCAAAGTGCTCCTGTTGGTAAGCACATACTCAGTCTCATGAACCCTCTTTCCCCCTGCCTTCATTTGTTTTTTCCCTTCTGCCTCATTTTGCATACGTGAAATTAGGCTGTGGGTAAGAGTCTCTGAAAATCCTGCCTGTGCTTATATTTTTCAGCAGGTTTACATTGGTACCTGTAGAGACCACAAAACACATCAGTGGTCTGCATGGACATCAAAGGGTGTCACACTTGTTTTGAAGGGTACCGAAAAGAGCTGATACCAGCTGGGAATCAAGGCAACTGTGCGTATTGGTGGCCCTTCCTACACAACATGCTTGAAGGCTCAAATATTATATACATTCCAGGGATCAAAAACTTCACTGAGTTAAACTCAACTGTTGCAGGAAAAGCAATGCTACTGTTTTATTTGTCTAGAAGTACCCTAAACCCAAGAATCGGGAATACCAATTTATGAGCCTGCTGCCTCTAAAAATTCAGCTTGGGCAAAGACATGAATCACCTATGCAGAACAGAGTGAAGTTCAACACGTCTGTGTGTTCTGGGCTTGCCTTAGTCAACCTTAAGGCTGTGGAACAAGAGGAAGATTCAGAATTTCAGGTAACAGATAAAATGTCCCTTCTGACTTTATTGCTTTGGTGGGCACAAGTCACATTCTGTTCCTACACTCTGAAAGCCAGAGCAGAGCGATACCGTATCTCACCCAGATCAAGCTGCTGCAGGCAGCATGAACTGCAGCCAACTCATTAGCAGTTCAAATAATAACAGAAAGATCATCCATAACTGCAGTATTAGACTGCTGTATAATGGTATTTACATACATTGAAAGGGTGCCATGATTTGCAGGGAAGATGTAGGTGGCTTCCCCTCCTCCCCCGCCCTCCCGGCTATTGAAAATGCAGAAAGAACAACAGGCTTTTCAGCTGAGCTAGTTTCTAAGATGCATTGGGCTTAAGTTAAAATTACAAAAAGTTTTATCTTTAAAAACACTGTTTTGAAAGATAAAGACAGAAATAGACTTCCAAATGAAACCCTCCATAAACACTAACATTTGGGCATTTCTACTTCACTATTAATTTGTTGCGATTGAGAACACTGATTGTGGACTTTTGCTTATCTGCATTTTTGGGCAATTTCTACATTCTATTTTCAGTAACGCTTCTTTCCCACCCTTAAATTTTGTTCACAATTTACCAAACTGTCTGTGGAAAGGCCGGAGTACTGAAGGCAAAGAGAAAATTATCTTTATTCCATCAAAAAATATCTGAAACCAGAATTTTCTTCAACTCCTCAAAACCAGATTTGCTTTTAAAACACAGATGACACCAGTTCTTGATTAAATAAAAGTATTACCACCTTCCGTCCCTCCTGGAGATACGAATTACACCTTCTAAACCAAACCTAGAAAAAGGGCTAATCCACATTTTTCTGGCTCCCCTTTTCCTGTACATGTAGGGGAATGCTGCCGTTACACGCTGCTGTCAAATCTTCTAGCAACAACCATTTAGTCAAAAAATTTAGCGTGTGAACTCTTCTCCTCGGGTACCATTGAAAGGGTAAGTAGTTTGATAGCGCACTGCTGGCCCAACAAAAATCTTCAAGAGCGCAGCAAGGACTTGCCTATTAATGCAGAGACCTCATTCACATCGCGCTCACCCATCGTGTTTGCAGCTGAAGGCGTGTACCCACCGGGACAACCACCCCACACGGAATAAACAGCAAGAAGGACATTAGATTACATTCTTGCTTTGAACTTGCTGCTAATTTTAGAAGAGCCAAAAAACCCCCATATAATTTGGTACTGAGTCTTACAAATTCGGCATAAATCTGTAAAAAACCACCCCTCCAGTATTACAAACAGGACCCAGAGCTAGATCAAGTCACCTGTGCTCCAAAGTAGTCTGCTAAAAGGAACGAATGTAGCTGGAACCTTGCTGAAGAACGCAGTGCTCACACCAATACCAGATCTAAAAGCTTTTTTTCTAACGAAACCAAAAGCCAAGTCTGATTTTGTAAGGCAGCCTCTGAAACAATTGCAATGGTTTCCAGCAGGCTTCATATCTCAAAAGTTTGCTGCCTGGTCCACTATCAGTTATCGCACATGGAGCCTCGCCTTTTAAGAGACCCGGGTAAGAAGCCAAGTAATTCTTCACTGGGTGGGAACATTACACCGAGTCTCCAAGTCTGTCTGTTTTCTGTAACATTCATCTTCTTAAAGTTGGCTGTTTTTTCATTTTTAAAGAAAAGTCAGAAAAACAATGTACCATGAAAAAATAATTAAGTTTGTATCAGGAAGAATAGAGTGCATAAGATTTTTTCGTATTCCAGAAAACGAAAAAATCCACTTTCTACAGCAATGCAGTATTTTGTAGTTTTCAGTGGTACATTATGCTAAAGCCAGCTACTGATCATTCATTTGAGCTAAAATTTGAGTACCTAGACTTAAGATCCAAATGAAAATCAGAAATAATTAAACCATACACTTATAACTGAAATGGTTGAAAAAGATATTTTTTTTTCCACCTCACATGCATTTATATTTTGGGCAAAAGTAGCACCTCTGGACAAAGCAGAGTATTACTTCTTTTGGACAGTAACACAAGTATACATGAAGACTCAAAACACGCGTTCATTCTAACTCATGGGAAGAAGACCAAAAAAGAATAGCCCAAAGCAAATGGCTTTTCCACCACAGATGAGTTGCTGTAAGTTGGCAACATTCTCTCTCACCGTTCTTAAAGTTACAGATTTGAGACTCCAGCATAGACAAGAACTGCAAACCTCTCAGCAATGACAGCAAAAGTGTTTGAACCAAGCTCATGTTCTAGTGCTGTTCTGAGAACCCATCCTCTTACCTCTTGCAGAATACATTAAGGCACATCCTTCATTTTGTATCGCAAAAAAATGCCATACAAAAAAATGCCTTCTCTAAAATTTTATTCTTAGAAAAACATTATTGCCTAATTTCACCAAATAGATCTGCAGGTGATGGTCTCCAACCATGCACTTTGTTACTGCTTAAAGGCAACTGTGATGGTATAGCTGGCCTGCATTGAATTTAACACCTTTGAAAATGCCAGTTTTACGTATTACAAGTAGAATTACAAACTTGACTGGACAAGGGTGTGCACAATCTGCTCTGAAGTCAATGTTGTCTTTGCTTAGAGCAGGAATTTGGACTAGATGACCTGCCAAGATCCCTTCCGGTCTGGATGACTCTCTGATATAGCTCTCCGCATACTCACAGAAAATTAAAAAATATAAAGCAGGAATTAAGTATTTTACCTAAGTTCCTGCATGTAGTTTAATCCGACATGTTCTTCCATTAGGAAAGCTGAGAAACCTGAAAACGCTACTCTGAAGGGTACACAATAAAACATAACACACAAATTTGGATTCCTTTATATGCCTCTTCAGTGAATTACTTCAAAATATTTATAGTGAAGTCTCATTTTATTTCATTGCTTCCATACTATACACTAAATTTGCAATTAACAATATTTCAAAATAAATTCAGTTCCCAAGTGCACTATACTTGTTCAACACTTATGCATTTAAAATACATGAAAGTTAGATTAATAACAGCAAAGTAGACCTGAAAGTGACTTAGTCGGAACTTATGAACAGCAACACCTTTTCAGTATTTTGCCTTGACTATTTTCCAGAAGTGATAACTACTATACAATGATTAATGATTTAAAATGCACATCAGTTTACAGTATTCACAAAGATAGACTTGCCACATGAAGTGTGAAAAGGCAGCAGCCTCTCGTACAATTTAGAAGCGACTCTCCACATGCTCTATTTGTTAAAAGTCATCCACCTCCTATCCCTCCCATCCCCCTCCCCCCAAATTTCATTATATTTACTCATGAAACCAAGAAGGATCAAGTTATTTAGAATGATCAGAATTCATTTTCAGACTGGAAATCTTGATTTACTAGGGGAAGAGGGCAAATATGGTACATTTCAGCAGTTTGCTTGCACATAAACAGACTTAATTCTGCTCCACATAATATCTAATCCAGCAGAGATTTAAAGTGAAGGACATAATGACAGATAGTAAGCAGATAATTGTGTACATACCTCCCTGATTTAACAAAGGAGAAATTCTAGAAATAGCCAATTAATTTTTTACACTTTCTATACACTTTGAACACTGATACTACATACATTTGCAAGGTGTATTCTACTCATACATGAAGTAGCAGAGTTAACTAAACCCTGAAGTTACGAGTGGAAAGTAGACTAAAAATGGCACATGCACACTTCAGTTTTTAATTTGCTTTATTCACACACTTCCATTGATGTAAGCCTTGCAAATAAACTGCAAGACAGCCAAGTTTGCATTCTGTGCAACTTTGCCCAAGCCCAAGTTTTTGTTATTTTGTACAAAGCAAGAGATTCGTCTTCGCTGTCTTGTGCCACACTGCAGCAAAGAATTCTTCTATGTACCTGGTAATTATGACATTTATGTTGACTGAAGTTACTTCTACAGTCCCTATTTTGCTCACACCTCCATTAACAGTGAAGATGAAAACATTTTTAAAAGATCAGTAAATCCATCAGACTCCCACATGCAAGTTCTTATTGAATTATAAAATAAATTCCTCTGAACTGACTAGCAGTCCAAATTATATATCAGATATGATGTTTATAAAGCAGACATTAAGAATTCATATCCATTCCTTAAGTCAGTTAACTGGTAAGAAGAAAGGTAAATCCTCACCCCAACCACAACTAAGACTCAACCCCCTTCTGTATGCCTGCACATTACATATTCCATGTGTGTCTATAAATTTAAACAGTACTTTTTTAATTACACTTAGGTATCTATATCCCCATTTTTAAAACAAGTTTCTTTACAGTGTAAGGAGAATCCACTGAGTGGATTCTTCAAACTTCATGTTCATACCTGAACAGACTAAGAAACATTTTGAAGCAGTGTTGAGTAAATAATTTTGGTAAGCTGTAAAACTGCCACATGCAAAGTATACTGTACTACAACAGCTCCAAATCCTTTATAAAAACCTAGCATTCCTTCTTCCCGTTTTATAGTATTTATGCAGTCTCTCATTCCCTCATACTGAGTATTGATCGGAAGCACTTCATAGCCAAGGTCTGTGTTGTCGATTATTGTGCGTGTCCCTTGAATATGCAGGCGGTGTAAAACTGTTTCCAGTGGGTACAGCATGACATCAGCACAAAGGCTAGCAGCAAAGCTAGCAATAAGTTCTGGGAAATACGCATCCAGCATGCTCTGCACAGAAGTGGAGCTCTCAGCTGGAAGGTTGGCGGAATTATCCCTTTTTAGAACAAACAAAACAAGCTTCTGGACAATGGAACTGATGACATAATGAAGAACTCCATGTAGAGCAGTTGGAAAAGTCAAGACCATCAGAGGAAGGAGACGTTTGCTGTGGGGTACTCCCATGCCCACAACTCTGCCGATCCCTTCTTTCACGCAGTCCAGGATGCCAGGATTATCTCGAATTATTTCACTCTACAAGCACAAAGGAATAGTTACGACATATGCTGCCCACTTCATAACAGCGCTGACATCCACTCTGACACTTTATCACTGCCAAACTTTTATAAGAGAGTTAAACATTTGCATGTTATGGTATCTACACAGCAATAGTGATAAAAATGCTTTCCTCCAAGACTCTTTATAGCATTCAAGTAAACCTGCTTTTAAGAAATGAACCCATCTTAAAGAGTCTTTGTTTAATGTACATTCCAATTATTTGTGTTACTACCAAATAAACTCTGCTTTCAGCTCACTCCTGAAAGCATCAGTCCACAAAACAGTCAGGTACTGAAAATACCTACTTCTGGAGCGAGACACCAGGAAGAATTTATCTTTTCTCTAAGGGATGTAACGCTAATCTTTTTATTTGAATTTGTACTTGAATGTGCATATGAAGATTTCCATAACAAAAATGATCTTTCAACTCATCCTTAAATTTGAAATTAACTGTTCAGCTCTGAACATTTCCATTCCATTATTTGATTCTAAAATAGCATGCTTTCCCCATGCTGCCTCTTAAAGAGATTTTTTTTTTGTTCACGTAATGAAAATAAAGAATTCACATAGTAATTATTTACTCTGTTCAACTCCACCTATGACTGCAGCATTAAGCTAAAGAAATTGTATCACTTTCTAATGCTTATACAAACTTAAGTGTTTTATCATCTCTGTTACATCCAAAATTCAGGATTTAGGAGTTCTTCTGAATACCCAAGTCTCCGAGTCCACGCTGGCTGTCCCAACCTCATGCCAGGATAAGCCACCAGAACATTCCTCAGCTTTGCAAGGCGCTAGTCCTTCCCCAGAATACTATTTCAAATACTTGAGAATATAACACTATTCCAGACTACGTACAAGTTAAGCATCACAACCCCTTTTCCCCTTATCATTATAGTTACTGCACTTCACAGCTGTGCTTGCTTTTGTCAAACACGCCACCATGTGGTTTGAAGTGTTAAAGATAAAAGTAATGTGGCAGCCACAAATTTCTACCATTTACACTTATTTTGATGAAATACATTAACTGTAATACTGTTGAACAGCACAGTTTATCAGAATTAAGACAATCAAGCTGTTAGTAACAAATCACACAATCTTTAACTTTTATAGTTTATTATTGGTTGTTATCCTTTTGCAGCATAAGAATATAATGTAAACCTGGTAAGAAAAGTTACCTCCCTGAACTGATTAATACAGCATAAATAAAATCTTCACAAGCTCTATCATTACCTCTGTTGTTTTTTTAACAAGAATGTTCATAATGATGTTTCCAGGAACTAGAGAATGCAATTCATACAGCATATATTAACCTACTCAGTAAAGTATTTGCACACAGCTGAACCTATTAAGCCTAAAAACCACAGATCTCAGACTAATTATCTTCCTAAGCAATGCTTTACAGAGATGACCGCCTGCCTAAAAGGCTGGAGGAGATGTTTGACTGTTTTCCTATTGAGCTGCTTTCTAGCAAAGAAACTTTATTACTTATTCTGCGAACAGAAGACAGGCTCTGAATAATGCTCTCTTTTGTCATTTATTGGTAAATATGTTCCCATGTCCAATACCACAGATAACATTCTTCCAGACAAAAATACAAGCAGTAAAGTATCTGAATAAAATATTCCACGCTGTGGCCTAGTATGAACTCAAGAAACTGCTGTTTCCTGCCGATCCCCAGGAAATAAATTTCCTAAGTTAGCTTCCCAAGGCTTTCACAAACTCAGAGACCCACTCAGGCTGGATTTATAAATATTATTTTCAAAATAATTCAACAGGAGAGAGGAGGAGGGTTTGTTAAATACATAGTAACTTTAGAGAATCTGAGTTTCTTGTTGGGAGTCTACATGTCCATGCTCCCACACATAGACATTTAACCTCACCTGTCCTGTTAGGCCATAATGTGGCCAGTTAGACAGAACAGCCTTCCTAGTACCTTCTGACTCCTTTAAGCTCGGATCCTCTGTGCAGAGCAGAGTCCTGTCCCTTAAGAGTACCTGCCTTTAAAGTACAGGCTGAAACTGAGAACCTTTAGAAGTCAGCCTCACTTGCTCCTTCTTCACAGAAAATGCACCATTTTGTAGACATATACCAGCAATTGAACTGTACATTCCAACAGCTAGATTAAATTAGTCTTGACAGACTTACAGCTTGTCTATGCTATGAGTGAAAATTATTATACCGATGACTGAATGACACGAGACTGACTGTCCTGCACCACCCTGGAAAAGCTTTATAGTTGTTACAGGGGAAAGGGTCACTGCAACAACTTGCCTAGTACATTCTAAAACCTTAGCATAAGCACAACTTCTTTATTGTTTATCTACTGGAACATATAGATATAACTTGTTCCCATTTCATAGGTAATATATTCCAACTATTAAATGTCCATTCTAATTCTAGATTGACTTTAGATAGTAAAACTAATACACCCATGATAGTAAATAGTTTTTATCTCAGTTAACATCATTCAGCCTCAAGCAAAACAAATGCAACTACTGCAAAATAAACCAGAATTCAAAGACTCACTTCTCCATGTGATCTAATCCATAAAGAGAGTAACAGTATCTTTTCAAATTCTGTAAATATATGCAAGTTACCTGCACTGTTTCAATGAGGCTCGCGGAATAAAAAGGCATTGCTATCACATGCGTCAAACTGCAGAAATTAACAAGATAAGAATTAAGGTCATGACAACACTATAATGTATCCAAATAAAGTTATCTATCAAGTCATACCTCAGAGAAAATTAACATACCACAACTCAAATATTAAAATGTACATCAGTAAGTTGAAATAAACTTCAGTCTAAAGTTCTGTTGAATTATATTTCCATGTGACTGGACTGATTCAGGTGTCTCTGATATCATAATTTAATTACTAAAAGAATCTAACCTTTTAAACTAGTCAGGTTCCATACAGACAGAGGATCTAGTACAAGAAAATAATTTGTGGTATGATCTGGTGGTTCATTAACACCATCACAGTGGTGTAATCAAGATTGTTCAAAAAAATTAAAATTTGAAAATTACTATTACCACTCTGTCAAGTAACCATAGCTGCAGATTAAAATAATGTAAATTTAGTAGTTTTATTAATGTTTAGATAGTAAGACCTAAGGTAATAACACATGCTATATTTACCCTTTGAGTAGAAGGTGTCCACCTATCTGCTTGATGTTCCACTTATGCGAAAGCTCCCTAAAAAGAAATATATTTACTGTAATATGTATGAAAACACATTATTCTCAAGTATTTCTTCCATGGGTGTCAACATCCAGTTTTCATATTGTTGTTTTACTATCGGTTTACATTTCAGGATTTCCCATAGAGGAAAGACATCAGCTATGTATTTAACAAATGATGCTTGACTTTTAGAAGCTATTCAGCCCCATTAGACATTCTTTAGAATTGCTCTGAATTGCTAATAAGGTGTCTGTAGCTCTCACAGCTACTGGCTTTAGTGTTTTGCATTTATTTTTCATCTTTATGGACTAACTCTGTTAAAGCCATTCTCAGGGAATACTGGATTAGTTTAAAATCTCAATAATTTTCCTTCATCAACATTTTTTTATTATGTTTTGCTTTGGTTATGCTTTTCCTGTTCTTTGAGGTTATGTTTACCCAGTTGTTGCTTCTTTCCTGAAAACCTAACCCATATTCTGGCACAGTTAGGCAAGACCAAATCAAGTACAATAGGTCAGACTAGAAGATGCATAAGTAGTTCTGTAGAGATTTAAATCTTTTGGCTTAGGACCAAACTTTACTATATCCTGGTAAAACAAAACAAACCCCAAGTGTTTATCACAAAGGTGACTTAAAAATTCCCTTAAAGTATTATTTTCTGGTTACACACTTTAAGATATGAACAGTAAACGTTAATTACACTCTACACTCCACTTGACAGAAAAAGTAATGCCACCTAGCTCAAGACAATATTCAAATACCAAATGTATTTACTATGCATACTCTAAATACTCTAGCTATGTGGTAAAGATATTTATGTCTGAAATGCTGGACATGCTAAACTATGCATTTTAGTAACAAACTATAAAGTGTTCAGCTTCAGTTCTCATCTAGGAATCACACTCACCCACTGCCTGTAGTTACAACAACTCAAATCTAAGAAAGGAAGCTCTACTCTTTTGTGGAACTGTGTGTTACTAGTGGATGCCGCTTCCCAAAACACACAGGTCAGTCACTGAAGAGGAAGGAAAGCCCATTTACCGTTATCTAATTTGGATGCTTGCATCACATCCAATAAGCCATAATACTTAAAACGTGTGGAAAATGAAACCAGCCAAACTAGTATGTGAACGCCTAACCTATCAACCCACTCAGTGCAGCTATTCGTTCTTCCATGCAGGAATTTGTCTGCCACAGAACTACGTTCAACTTAGCACGGTGATGTTAAGACAACCATTTTAGCCAGATCACTTCCCCCGTCAAGTTCATTTCGTGACTGCTTATACACTATCTCGACAGTGTTGGGTAGTGTTGAGAAAAGGTAGTGGGGGTAGTGTTGAGGAAAGAATAAGCAGGTACTAACAGAAAGGACTGCTTCTCTTGGCAGCAGCACTAGCTTACTTGCCAAACTAACGAACAACTGGCCCACAAGAAGAAAATCCTTGCTCACGTTGAACAGAAATCAGAACTATGAAAATATAAATGCTATATCACATCTCATGAACTTAAGCATCACCTACAGCAGTATTTAAAAACAAGTCACACTGGGAGAAAAGTGCACGCTTGGGAATTTCAATTACGTATGGGACAGAGCTGACCAAAAAGCTTAAATACACACTCCACGCAATTTAAGTACAAAATGCTTCTGATGAATGCCAGAAACTGAAAAGACTTTTATTAGCATGCACGCATCACAACAGTAGTTTGATTCAGCCTGCCTACATTTCTTATCTTCAAAACTAGGTCAGTTCCCATGTCCCTTAAGTACTTTGTTTCTGTACAAAAAATAGACACTTCTCTAAAAGCTAACATGATTCTCAAGCCCACTTGTCCATTCAAACTTAAACAGCCTTAAAGCCAACTAGTTGCCTGCCTCCCTAATATATTTTTGAAGACAGGTCGTCATCATTTTACTGGCTTCAGTGTGTTTCCTTGCAACTGTTAAGTTTTCCTAAATTTTGATTATCTCAGTCTCCTTGCCTTTCATTTCAAGTGTTCATTACTTTATATAGTAAACTCTCTCACACAACCTGCTTACTTACAGTTCAGCACAAAAAGTAGGCAGAGTTGCAAATAAAAATAAAAAAATATTACTGAACTACTATGGCCAAATAACCCCTTTATTGTAAGAATATTGAATAATCTACATAAAGTTGTTGGTAAAGGAGGACAGAAGACAAAGCTGACAGCCACATAGACTCTTATTTACCAATTTACCATGTCTTCTCATTTATTAATGCAGGCCATTCTGTTCTCTCACCTACCAAAGACAGTGAAAATGTTCAGCAAGATGTCAGTGCCAGTTCATTAGCCATGTAAGTTTTCTGTATTTAGATTAATGAAAATAGAACTTCTTACTTTAGACATGGCATTTGCTAGTACCACACAATACAAACCAAAATATCAAAACAAACTATTTATAGATTCTTTTAATACAGTGGAATTTTACTGAAGATTAATTTTCTACTTTATTTCTGTACTCAGACAAGTAGGCAGACATACCAAACATAAAGCTCCCAGAAAGAGTCTCTTGCTATTTATGAATTACAAGGTTGTCTTTGCCAAGACAACTACACTGTGCTGAAAACACCTATTCAATGTCTGACTGTTCTAATCAAGTAAAATTTTTCAAAGAGCCTTACCATTCTAACACTTTGAATATAAATCAACAACTGATGACCAATTTTTTCGAAGCAGTAAAAAAAAACAACTCCGAAACATGTAATACCTTGGCAAAGGTGTAAATTCACTGATGATGCCTTCTGTTCCCAGGGTTATGCCCTGAACAATGAAAGTGCTGCCCATTCCTTTCCAGAGAGCTCTTGGACCCTGTGTTTTTAAATATGCAACACATTTTGATTCATGCAACATAAAACTCAAAAATATTTTCATCTTACTAATTTTTATAAAATTTCAGCAAATTCAGACCACATGGGTCTACAATTATACCATCAAACTTCACTATTACCAAAGTCAGGTGACAACAAACTTTTCAGCTCTGAAGAAATTTTTCGTCTTCAATAACTTCAAACAGTTGTCGCAAGTTTGGAGGCATATCTCTTACTTTTAATACTCTGTACTATAAAGTTAACACCAATTTCTGTAAGACAGCTTTGAGATGAGTTAAAACACATCTATGAGAAATCCAGAAAGTATCTTCTTACTGTCTTCTCATATGAGTTTTGGGATTGCCATTCCCATGCAGAACTGGAAATTCATGCACTACTACCTTTGGAAGTAGTCATTTGGATAATCTCTTCATCCACATAAAGATTAATATTTTTTAGAATTATAATGAAAAAATTAGTTTCAGGGACTTTTTTTTTCTAACATCTGCAAATTTTCCCCACTAAATATCATACTACTTAAAAAATAATTTAAATAATTTACAATTATCTTGAAACACTTCCTCAACCATAAAAATAATAAACTCTTACAATAGCCATGTTTTTAACCACCAGTTACATAAGAAGTTAAAGATGTCAATGTACACATGTGCTACAGTAACCGTCACTGCTCAGATACAGCCTGACAGCAAATACTGACCTGTGTCTTATTGATGCTGTACATAATATTGACAATAGTAAATGGAGTGAGATGATAATTCCGAGCATGATAGTTCACCTGTTAAAAATATAAACAATGGCAATTTTATAAACATACTTGCAGATGTTACAACTCTAAAGGAAAAAGTACTTCCAAATTAAGGACTTTATCTCTGTAAAGGTCAGCAAAAGTGACTATAATATGAATAAATCCTCACTGAAATTTAGGAAAACAAGCAGAACTTTTATGTGTTTGTATGCTGAAAATGTAAAGAATAAAGCAAGAATAAATCAGAAAATACTAGAAACAAAGCATTCTGCTTATAAATGGGGATCTGGAAGTTGCTCCATGGACTCTGAAACAATGACTTGCTGTAATTCATTTTCCACTGCCTGAACAAAAATGAGTAAGAGTGATCGATATAAGTTAAATTTCAGAATGGAAAACATGTATGCCACAAATAAAAATTTGTTAATGTAGTAGTGTCTCCCTAAGAACTGTAAGGCATCCTTATGCTCTACAGAGTATGAAAACGCAGAAATATCACAGTTCACAGGAGCACTGACTGGAAGAGATAATATAAGACATACCTGACACTGACGACGTAGAACAATGCAAGGATGTGCCAACACATTTTCTGTAAATAGGCTTTAAAAGAAAAGTGTATTTAAAGCATGGAAGTGATCATAAATTTATTAGAAAAGTCTTGTTATTTTTCTCTAAAAATATTGGATCAGTGTTTGGAAAAGCTATACATTCTCTAGTGAATTAATGAGGCATTTTGGACAGCTGCCAATACTATAAAGGAACAAGTATCAAAAAACCTCACACGTACATTCACTATGAAAAAGCCTACGTGTGCATATACACATATATATAGTATGTATGTATTTTTATAGGTAAAGCAATGTACTAGATTTCTTCAGCTTTCCCTCTGCACAATATTAGGGAACAAAACAGGCCAGAGACCCGTTTTGGATTATGGAAGGATTAGTTTCTACTATTATGTTAATTCCACATACCGTATTATTAATCAAGACTCTCCTTAGCAAGGCTAGAGGATTGGTACTAACAGCTGACATTTTTTTTCATCAGAAAATACTACTGCCCAAAACCAAGTCTCCCTCCACATCTAGAAATGGTATTTCAATCAAACCTTCACAGGAAAGTTCTCTCAGTTCTAAAGTAGGATTCCTGGCCACAGCCACACAATGAAACTTTTCCTTGCATCTCAAAGTGATCAGAGTACTTTTCTGTATGTGGTTCAAACCTGGGATAGGGATTAGAAAAGCAAAAGCTCCAGGCTTTGTCTACGCATCCCAAGTAACAGCTCTGACCACCAACCTACAGGATCATCTTGGGTAGGCCTCTTATGGGGATTTTACTCTGGATAAACAAGTACTAATTGGCACAGAAAAGTACCGAGCCTGCAGTTTTGTAACTATTAAGCTAATTAGTAGTTTGCTACTACCAAAAGAGGTGAAACTTTCACTGTGCTACAGCCACTATCTATTAAACCTTCTTGGTAGCCAACTCAACTAACCTCACAAAAACTAACCTTTTCTTTCAAGTGTTTTCTGCCAGATTTCTGACTTGAACTATGTATGTCTTGACAAGCGATCAATGCAAAAGCAGAAGCATGGAGAATTGCTCTCAGTAATGATAAAATGTTGTCACTTTTTCCCAAAACCACGTGCACATTTTAGTCCTAGTGGCCATGGTATCCCAGATATGGAAAACTTTGTCATGCTTGATTTATATCAAAATTAGTTCAAAAGGACATCTGAGCCACACTAACACATCTCTGCTTCTGGAAATCAACATACTCCCACTTTATGTCTCCACTCCTTTCCTGGTACTCTCCTGAGCTCATTCAGCTTGGCAAGGTTGGAAATAAATCAAATAGCTCTTTACATGCTGGGGTCAGGGTTCTTCCCTCTCCCCCCATCAACTCTATTTTAACGAAGTGAACAGACTCATCAAGTGAACTGCAAGGGAGCCACTGCAATGGAAGCAGTGAGAGAAGAGAGACAGGGAGATGGGATGATCTAATTTAAGCAACTCATTACTTGCCAAAAACATTTTCCTAGTCCTTCTTTATTCTTTCTCTCTCTGGCAGAGTTAGCTGGTGCCTGCTGGCTTTCACAGCTAGTCAACTCCCAGATAAACCCACCTAACTAACCTAAAAGCTAAAAAGCAAACCAGCTCTTTCACTGACTTTGTCCTCTGTCTTAGTGATTCAGACTGGTTAAAAAGACGTTCTGATAAGCCTCAAGGGTGACAACGACGGGATAACGAGCAAGAAAGGCTAGCAGTCAAGCAAAAGGTTTTCCTCTTTAAGTAGAAGTACACTATAAGAACCTCAACTGACACAGCTTCCCATGTTGGTCTAACGGGGTGATACAAGCACTCTCATATTCTGAAGGGAAAAGCACTTTTCTCAGAGAAGTCTCACATTCAGGTCAACAAGGAGTAAGCCTTTTTTTCAGTCATAACTTTTGCAAGACAAAATCTCCACTTCCTACCCTTTCACAAATTGCATCAGTACGTTGACCAAGAAAAACCTAATCAGGTGAGTGTGACTGAGCAAGCATCCCACAAAAAAAATTCTTAAACTCATCATGATCCTTACTCTTCACAATATAAGCTCTGAAAACATTACTAAGCAAGTTAAAGCCTATCACTTTCTCAAAAACACTATCAATAATCACATAATAATGAACAAAATGGTTATTGGACCATTTGGCTAGATCAACATTACTGTTCCAGGATACCTTGATAACATGCCTGAAATGAAGACAATTTCACTTTTTCAGGAAAGATTCACATTACCTAAAACTATTAATAGAAGTGGCAAATATGAAAACAGTTTTCTGGTATTATTTTCAGATTTCTCTGATAAGGTACACATATCTTGAGCATACCATACAAAAACTTGTTTATTATATTCACTGCTGAGTGAATTAACTTTGAGAAACACTTCAGTTAAAGAGAACAGAAACCTGAATGGATTTCAGGGAGTAGGCTTAGAAAGGCATTTCAACTGCCTAAGTCTACTGGCATAAAAAAGCATCACAAAAGCGTAAACAGAAATCACAGACAGAACAGCATTATTACTTCACTATCACTGAAAATTATTAGGTGACACTTACCTTGCAAGGCCAATACCAAAGCCTGCAAATCTGTTCAACTGCTCTGAAAAAAATGAAAACAGAATATACAGCAGTGATACTCACAAAGTGGGAGAAAATGCTGTGCAGACAATCTGAAAAATTAATTTTGTACTCTAGTTCAAAATATTAGAAGCACTAAACCACAACATTTATGGCAACTCAGCAAGAGAAGATATTAAAAAAATTATTCCCCTAAGAATATTTGCACTTTGGACTGCGTGTGAGTTTCTATATACTTTTATAAATAAAAGTACTCGTCTTAAAATAGCAACAATGAAAAAAAGGGACAAAATGAACAGTAAACCAGAATCTTTTAAATATCTAAATATCTAACTCCAATAATATAGAGTATCTTAAATATCTAACCCCAACCAACCACTGGAAGAGTTAGCACGCATGACAGTTTACAGTAATTCTGAAACATAAATTTAGATATCTGAGGTGAAAATAATTTAAAAAAAAAACGGTAAAAGAGAGAACTTCAGGAAAAGTAACACAAAAGACAACTGCTGATGTAACAAACATCAACACAATATGAATTTTCAAGTCAGTTGTTTGTCTACACTCCTTTGCAAAAAATTTAGTTACTAGAGAACTGTTAAAACTTCAACAAGAGTAACAGATCCAGTTCCCTGTTGTCTGCTACCAGACAGACACCTACACATCGGGAATTATCAGAAGAGATTTTACGAAGAGTAACAGAACTGTAAAGGCAAGTGGAAATTAATGCTCAGCCCTACAACCTACAGGGTGCAAGGAGCTGTAATGTAATGACAGTAACTTCAGCAGAGCTCCCCACAGACGTGACAGCCCTCCTAGGAGGAACGATAAGACTCTCTCCAACTGCAGAACCTGGACTCAGTGATACTGCCACTCCTAATCAGTCCTACAAAACACAGAATCAACATGCCCTCCATGAGTAGACAGGGGAAGAAAAAACAAAATAGAGTCCAAGTATGTAGTAATATTTAAGTAGTGCTTTAAGTAGTGCTTGCATGGATGAAAGTCCAGCTAAGGGTTGCACTCACCATAAGAGCTGAAAAGAAATACTGCACTATAGCTCACCCATTAATGCAATGCAATTTAAAATAAACTAGTCTTTCATAAAACTTTGATACTCAAGTATATATAAACTGCTCCAGAACATCCTTTTAATTAAAGAATACAAATGTTCTTTAGCCTACATTTAGCAAGTTTTTCTCAATCTACCTCAAAGACATACAATGGTACTGTACTTCTGAGGGTTTCTGCTCAGTTTCCCAACTGTTACTGGAAAAGACTTGAACAGGGCTGCTCCCTCCGATTTTATCAGTTCCAGGGCTCTTCCGCGATGAAGCACAGGGGCAGGGGGTTACTTCAGCAGGTCATGCTGTGCCACTTGCACTTGCTCAACGCAGCACTAAGGCAGAAGACTCATCATAGAATTGTAGAAATGTTACAGTTGGAAGGGACCTTAGAGATCATCGAGTTCCAACCCCCCTGCCATGGGCAGGGACACCTCCACTAGAGCAGGTTGCTCAAAGCCCCATCCAGCCTGGTCTTGAACACTTCCAGGGATGTGGGATCCACAGCTTCTCTGAGCAACCTGTGCCAGTGTCACACCACCCTCACAGTAAAGAATTTCTTCCTAATATCTAATCTAAATCTCCCCTCTTCCAACTTAAAAACATTATCCCTTGTAACTGTTACCCCACCAGCACCGACTAAGTAACAAAATATACCGGTGAGGCCTGGGGGTACTCCCTGCCCTTACAGACGCCGAGGATTTCTGCAGGTTACGGCTTCCGCAGGGAGCGGGCAGCCGACCACCGCTCAGCTACAATCTGCGGAGACCGCTCGGGCACCCTCAGTCCTACCCGTCACTCCGTACGGCTGATGGAGTGCAACAGGCGATAAACCGCGTTCTCTTTCTTCTAAATAACTTTTTGTTTATTTTTTTTTTTTTCCTCCCCGCCCCTCTCCTGGCCCTTCAGCATCGCCAGCCCCCGGGGCGGCGGAGGGACAGGGCCAGCGCCAGGCAAACCCGGGCGCCGCTGGGGCGGGCGCGGCCAGGCCGCGGCGCCAAGCCCATGGCCGCCGCCCGCTCGCCCTTGCCCGCCTCGGCTGGTCACCCCGCTAACGGGCGGGGGCCGGGGGACAAGCGAGAAGCCGCGCCCTCCCTTACCGGCGCCGGGGCCGCCCGCCCCGAGGTTGGGCTCCTCGTTGAGGCCGACTCCCCCCAGTGGGGTCCCCGCCCCGTAGGGCGGCGTCTTCTCCCCCCAGTGCAGGTTGCGGCTGCCGGGGATGTCAGGGGGGCTGGTCACCCAGTGGCCCAGCTCCGAGGCGCTGCCGAAGGGCCTGGCTCCGGGGCCCGGCTCCTCCCGGCCACCCCCGCGGTAGCCCAGGCCGTCGAAGCCCTCGGGGCGCCGCGGGTGCATGGCGGGAAGCTGGAGGGAGGCGGAGGGGGCCACACGCAAGCCGGCACCAGCAGCGACGCAGCCCACACTCACTCGCCCCGGTAGCCACTTCCGGTCGCCAAGCTGGGGCGGGGGTCAACGTAAGCCGCGCCCTGCTGAAGGCGAAGGTGAGGCCACGTGATGAGGAAGAAAGCGGGGCCGGCGGACGGCTGGGCCAATAGCGTCCTTCCTTCCGCCCGGTCGGGAGAGGAGGGTTCAGCGGGGAAGGAGTTCAGGGTGCCCCCTGCCGCCCCGGAGGTCCGGCCCGAGTGAGTGGGGCGGGGTCGGAGGAGCTGTGGGTGCCCGCGGTCCTTCGTGTGGCGGCCGAGCACCGGAGCCCACCTGGCCTGCAGAGGACCCCCCCCCCCCCGCCAGCTCCCAGCCCGTTTCCCTGGTGAACTGTCAGGCCGTCCGAACTCAGTGAGACCCAGGAGTAAGGGCCCTCCCTGCCACACACTGGGGAGCTGCGGCTGTTAATTGGGCTAACAGTGCTCACAGGCCGCAATGGAGGAGACCGGGCAGGAGGGGGCAGAGAACAGAGCCCTCCGCGCACCCCCTTTCCCCTCCTCGCGTTCAGTCTCCTTTCCCATAACGTGCCGTTTGCCGCACTGCCTCCCGGCTGAGGGGAAAGGAGCGGGGTCACCAGTGGGAGGGCGGGTGTTCCCCTCAGCCACCCCGAGGTTTCTGGCGTGAGGCTCTCCAGACCTGGACACCTTCCCTGTGGGCTCGGTGGTCTCCCACTTCCTCTTGCCCAGAGAAGCCTGTCAAGCTCTCCCACAGCTAGGGCTTGGCCCGACCCACGGCTTTTCATTTTTTTACGCACTAGGTTAAGACAGCATTAGTCCGGTTAAATCTAAGAATAGCACAGGCGGCCCACCACTCCCTGCTTTCCTGCCTTTACAGCCCCATCCAGCTGCCCACAGAGTGCCTAGGTATGCCTTCTTGTTCTCACACAGAGCCTCCCTCTCTCTACAACCATTTTTGTAGGCCCCCGGCATTTTCCGTGTTTACTGAAAGTCCGCTGGGAACACTGTGTTTTAATCATGTGATCCCAAAAATATGGGCAGAAGAGCCGATTGCCTCTGCAGGTAGGGGCCAAAAGGTTGCAGTTCTTTCAGGGATTATTATCTGTATTAAAGCCATCCAGATTACTTGTGTTCCTGAAACAGGCTGAACCTGGAACAGGTCAATAAATATTGGAATATGCAAATCTTTAAAGATATGTGGTAGTCTAATCATGCAGCCTTACACATGAAGAAGATGGCTCTGGATCTTACAGGAATGATGGATTTGTGAGAAAATGTTTCTCATTAAAGAGCAGAGCAGCGTATTATTGGTAATACTGCCTGCAGTAGGAAGGTGACAGCATGAACAATGAAAATGTCTTAAACTCAGAAATAAAGGTACAACATACCGTAAAGGTACACTTGTTTGTTACATCCTTTTAGTCCTTTGTGGAAAGCTGTGGAAATCATAGAATGATAGAATAGTTTGGATTGGAAGGGACCTTTAAACGTCATCTAGTCCAGCCTCCCTGCAATGAGCAGGGACATCTCCAACTAGATCAGGTTGCTCAGAGACCTGTCCTGGCTGATCTTGAATGTTTCCAGGGATGGGGCATCTACCACCTCTCTGGGCAACTTGTGCCAGTGTTTTACCACCCTTACTGTAAAAAATTTCTTTATTGTATCTAGTCTAAGTCTACCCTCTTCCAGTTTAAAGCCATTACCCCTTGTCCTGTCACAACAGGTCCAACCAAAAATTATGTCCCCATCTTTCTTGGAAGCCCCCTTTAGGTACTGAAAGGTCATGATATGGCCTCCCTGGAGCCTTCTCTTCTCCAGGCTGAACAACGCCAACTCTCTCAGCCTGTCCTCACAGGGGAGGTGCTCCATCCCTCTGATCATCTTTGTGGCCGTCCTCTGGACCCATTCCAACAGGTCCATAGCTTTCCTGTAACGAGGACTCTAGAGTTGGACACAGTACTCCAGGTGTTGTCTCACCAGAGTGGAGTAGAGGGACAGAATCACCTCCCTGGACTTGCTGACCATGTTTTTTTTGATGCAGCCTAGGAGGTGGTTGCCTTTCTGGGCTGTGAGCACATATTGTCAGCTCCTGAACAGCTTTTCATCCACTAGTACCTCCAAGTCTTTCTCAGCAGGGCTGCCCTCAGTCCCTTTATTCCCTTTATCCAGTATTGATACTGGAGGTTTCCCCCAGCCAGGTGCAGGGCCCTGCCCTTGGCCTTGTTGAACCTCATGAGGTTCACATGGGCCCACTCCTCAAGCCTGTCCAGGTACCTCTGGGTAGTATCCGATCTCTCAAATTTGTCAGCTGCACCATTCACCTTGGTGTTGTCCACAAACTTGCTGACGGTGCACTCAATCCTATTGTCCATGTAATTGATAAAGATATTAAACAGCACTGATGACGCTATTTAACAGAACTGATGAACAGAAATGCAGGTGTGGGATCTATTCCTTCTATACAGCATCTCCAGAGCAGTGTCCTGTGGCATGGAACTAATTTTCCAATGATTCAACAGAAGTTTGGGCTGATTTATTTTGTTTGAAAGAAAATACAAAGAAAAGAGAACAATTCAGAGGTTTGCTTTTGCAGGGATAACAAATTGGCAGCAGGCTAAGTGCACTGAGCTGTAATTACAGAAAGATGCAGAATTTCTGTGTTAATGATCCCTTGAATTAAATTCCCCTGTGACCTAATGTAGAGCCAGGCATGTAGTTTCTGTGCTTGGTTGCTGCCCTCTCTTAGTAGCATGACCAGCCTCCAGGAGAAAAAAAAGAAGGAAGGTTGTCAAGAAAAGAAAGCAGCTATCCACACTCACTCAAAGAATATGGGACAAAGGGTGTTGTTCTAAAGAAAAATGCAATCTTTTTCCACATTGGAAAACTAAGCCAGATCTGTTGTCTTTTCTAAAACAAGGCTTATTGAGTCAAGGTGTGTATGAGAGAGAGAACTGATCTGTGTGAAGAAACTGTCTGTCATAGATAAACATCACCCGTTCCTGTATGTCATTATATACACCTACCAACTACCATACCCCTCCTCACCAATAAAAGCAATTTTTAAAAAAGGAGGGATTTTTTGGTTTTCAGTCCCTACAAGAATACTTGGGCAGACTTCCCAAGTGTTGTGTCACTTTCCTTCTAAGAAGATTTCTATCTGTAATGTGAGAAAGGCTGAAAGAGAACTGGATCCTGTGAGCAATGGTACTTCTTACTGGAAATATGAGCTTCATTCTTCAGGAAAAATCTCTTCCCAGCTTGAACTTCAGGAAGGGGAGCCAGTGTCACTCAAGAGCAATATGCAAGGTAAAGAAATGCATCCCACATAGCAGCTTACTACCAACTCTGTGCATACTCATGTAGCTTACTAGAACCCCATGTGTTCACAGGCTGTGCACGCAGGGCATCTGTTCTCTAAGAAGCTGCAAAAAAAGCAGCCACCTGATTACTCAATGGGGAATGCTTTTTCACATGCAAGCCTTCGGTGTCCCTCTTGTTCAATATCTCACCTGCACAAGAAAACACAAATTATCTTTTCTGTCTACACATAAATAACACCTGGTTTATGTTGCTTGCTTGTACCAGCGTGTGTCTTTGCTCTGGCAGCTCATCTTTTGGGCACTTCTTGGCCAAAGCTGAGCCCATCACCAAAGTTGGTAGTACGTCTGTGAGAACACATTTAAGAAAGGGTAAAAACTGCTGCACAGTAGTTGGAAGAGGGGAGTAAGAACATGTGAGAGAAACAACCAAGGTCACTGAAGAAGGGAGGGGAAAGAGGGGGAGGAGATGCTCCAGACACCAGAGCAGAGATTCTCTTGCAGCCTGGGGAGGACACTGTGGTGACACATGTTGTCCCCCCACAACCCATAGAGACCATGGTGATGCAGATATCTACACTGCATCTTGCGGAAAACTCACTACCACAGCAGAGTGAAATACCCATGGAGGACCACAGAGATTGTCCCATGGAGGACCCATTTCTTTTCATCTTGCTGAACAATGGAGGCTTCAACTTTAAGAATATCTTCCACAAGACCTACTTTTTGTCAGTAGGAACATGTAGATGCTTGTTACTTTTGAATGAGGGGTATTTATTTCAGTGCATAAGTGTAGATCTCTAGAAGCTTCATTTAAATTACTGCTTTTTTTTTTTTTAATCTCACCATTAGACCCTGCTGTCATCATGCAGATTCATGTGCAGGGATAGAGAGAGTCAGTGGAGTGCTATGCAGTTGTTCCATCTCAAATATCCTTTCTTGGCAGAGAAGCAGGAGGATAGAGGTGGAAACATAGTATTCCCTGACAGGCTGATAAAAAATGCTGGGTGGACAAGAGCCTGCTAGGCTTCCTGGAAGATGACAGCTCTTCACCCTGTGTGTGTGTGCTCTGATTTAGACAGGTCCCATTCAGTGTTACACCCTTCCTTTGGGCAGACTACTCCACAAACTTACCAGAGATGTAAAGTGACACTCCAGTATTATAAAGTCTGTACTGTCTTCCTGTCAGATCTTCTTAAACTAGATGAAAAGTTATAGATGAGAGAAAAAAAAAATAAAAAAGACATCAGCCTTAAACCTCACTGGAGGCAAAGGACGCTCCTGCTGGAGTAAAATCCACAAGGAAAGAAGTAAATGAAAGAGAAGATGAAGAAATGCGGAATAAAAAGCAGAGGAAGCAGCTGCAGTTTAGACCCAGGCTGAAGAAGGAAATTAACATTTCATCACCAATGGTGCCCACCAGGTTCTGCTTTTGCGCTGGGACAGCTTCTCTCACCTCTAAAATTTTGTCCCTTGATGGAATTGGCGTATGGAGAAGCTTTTCTCATATTCCCAATGTACTCTTTTACCCAATATATTCTTCCTGCTGGGCTATGACTGTGCCCCGCTTCTAAACTTACTTCAGGCTACCTAAGAGACTTTTACTGCTCATTCCCACTCTCTTAACATTTCCAAGGATGTTAAAATAATATTGCAGACAACTTTATCAGAAATACACACTTGATTTAGCCTTTTCTTTTATAACTATTTTTGCAGCCACAGCATGGAAGTCAGACTTTTAAAGAGAATATTGCTTAATAAGCCAGATTTGGAGAACTGCACAACTGCTTCAAGAAGGCATGACTTTTGGTCATGGCATGCAGTGCTGTATTGGGACAACTCGCACACAGGACTGAGTACATCCTTTTAGCTGTTCTCTCTGCTAAGCTACTGCAGAAGCCTGCACCTTTTCTTCTTGCACTATTTTTCCATGTGTTTGTGATCTTCTGAGTGTGTGTTTGTGCCTGTCCATGTACGTGTGTCTTGAGTGTTGGCACGCCACACTTCTTGCATGCTGTCCTCCAGGTGGTTGCAATCTGCTCCTGGTGTTGATACAAAAAATGGGTTAATGACTTTTGAAGAAGAAAAGCAGTAACTCATTTCCACTGAATCATAATGCCTGAGTATAAAATAACTTTTAAATATATGGATGTATTGCTAATCACAGTTGACAGCCAGGTTAGGCTTCCAAAGATCTGTCTCTACAGGACTAGATCAGTGCCATGGTCTGTTTGGATCTCCTAGATTTACATGACAACATACTGTGCATGCAAAACACTATTTTATGAGCTCATTTAGAAAGAAAACAAACATGATAAACAAGGCCCCAGTCCCCTTTACACAGACTAACTCAGCATGTGAATTCACCAATTAGTCACTTAAGTCATGAGGTTTTTCACTCACAAGTTCTCTACTTCATAATTCACAACTCAGAACTTACGGCTTGTGACTCACGCACCTATGAACAAAATATTTACCTAGTCAACGGTAAGAGTGTTCATCCTTCCTCTTCTGTCACAGTGTGGGCATCCCCTGTATTGTACCGGGAAGCATAAAAGCCTCAGCAGGCTGGCTGCTCTTGGATCTACTTCAAAAGCTTTTTCGGTAAGCTGATGATTTTACCCCTTCCAGCTTGGACGCTTGATATATATCATTTCCATGAGTTCACAGATTCTGAAGAAACCAAACAATCAATATGCAAAGATGATGGCTGTAGGAGACAGCAAACTGCAGGTGATAATGGCTATATAATGACCTTTTAGCTCTTTTGGGCCACCTGTCCTGCCACCTGTTGCTCTCACTGTGACCTAGTGGAGCTGCTTCCAGCATACATCAGGCCTTAGCATGAGCTGGGTTAGCCAAAAATCTGACCAGGAATTGAGTGAACAGTCACAATTGGGAGCCCCTCCACAGGAAGGAACACGATATGCTCCCATGGAATCACAGATTGTCCTGAAAATGAACTCCAGGTGTCCACAATTCCACTCACAGCACAGACAAGGCAGTCATGGCCATAGGGCTACTAAGGAGCATTATATCAAAACCCAGCTGAAAATGGGCCAGTTGAGAAGCAGATGTAGTAGCAAAGATAGCACCAAAGAAGCAAGAGGAGGTCAAGAAGTGGTTACACCAACATCCCTCCAAAAGGCCAGAGTCTCTCTAAGTCATCCAGAGAAGTAAGCAGATTACAATTGCATAGCGAAGGCTGCAGCAAAAGGAGGCCAAGCAGCAAAGACAGTGATTGTTGTTATAGAGGAGACAATGACCAAAGTAGGTACTGCAGGTTTCTGCTTTTTGTACTTGGAAAATGGTCAGAGATGGCCATGAATCCTCAAGCAGGTAATGTTCATGATCCAAGACAATCAGTCCATATATACAGGGTACAGGCCTTTACTGAAAGGACAGGTCTGTAGAGCCAGAGGGATCCCATGCTATTACAAAAGGTGCAGGTTAAGGAGCTCATCATGGGGTCAAGGACCCCTTTTGGAGGGACTGACGGAATGAGAAAAGCCTGGTGTAAAAGGGAAGTATAAAACTTGCCGTGTGGAGAGCTCAGTCAGGGAGCACAAAAATCTAGAGAGAAAATGACCCCTAGAAAACTTTATCAAAACTCGGTGACTGCTACCCAAGTGAAGATAGCCTTTTAAAAAATCCAGCAAGAAGTCAAAATGAGAAGCCCAACTACAGAGTCTGTCCATGAAATTTACAAACAGCGAGGCGTCCCAAAAAGCAAAAGCAAAAACATCAGAAACATCATATGAGTAGCTCAGCCTGTGCTTCTCCAGTGGTGATTACAGCCGACAGTGATCATGAAGAGCCACAAAGGACTGAACGTGACAGCAATATTACTTGGAAAGGCACAACTCGGATAAACGGAAGTCAAAAGGACTCTCCATCTTCTTTTCCAGGAATGACAAGATGTAAAATCACAGAATCACAGAATCATCTAGGTTGGAAGGTCATCTAGTTCAACCAATGAAAAAAACCAACCCCACAATAAAAAAAAACCCCACAAACAAACAAAAAACCCCACAGAAACCACACACCACACCCAACAACACCAACCCAACACTAATCCATATCCCCAAGTAGCCTCGGCCAAGGAGCACAAGCACAATCCTCCAGTCTACTGCTTTTCCCAGGACATCCTTCCTAGAGTACCTGGAGAGATCATCATTGACAATAAGACTGCCAAAAAGGCTTGTCAACAGATGCTGGGGGTTTGATTCACCAGGAAAAATAATGTGGCATGTTTTATACCCAACACTTCTAAAAAGTAAAGAGAGTACTGCTGGTATGTAACTTTTAAGGATTCTCAGAAGAGTGCTTGGAAGCTGGAGTTTCTTAAAGCCATCCTACATCATCATTGTATGTTAAGTATATCCACAGAATATTTCCAAGTTGGGTTTAAAATAAAAACAAATGTAAAACCAATAAGATAATCTGTCACTTGGTCTCTTTGAAAGGTATTTCTCTTCTGCCCCCACTTATAAATAGAATACATCGTTCAGAGAGCTAAAACTGACTTCTCTGCTCCCTTGAGATACATAGGAGGGTGGGCAGGAGCACTGACTCTCCTTACAGCTGCTTCCAGCAGCATTTCCTTCAAGTGAACCTGGGGACAGGTTTGGATGTTAATTTACCATTGCCTTTAGTAGGATGCTTCTGTGCTTTGAGATCTTAACCCCATGCTCATGTTTTGCATTCCATTGTGATTCAGGATGAGAGCACTAATGCTTGAGCACAGCCAAGGTCAGCAGAGAAGTGGACAGCAAACTGGCTGACTTTTTTCAGGCCTCTGTGGGGCTGACCTCTGCAGCATCCTTCATTGTGTCCCAGTGATCGGACCATTGTCCAAAGACCTCTTTCCCTCCAGCCACTCATCTGTCAGTGTGCTCTCGCAAGAAAGTCTTTGGTTTACCTCAGTATTTTACTGGGAACAGAGGAAATGCCTGGGGCAGGAGTCAACTCAAGAGGTGCAGCAAAAGGGAGCCTGAGTTTTTCAGCAGCTGCTTGCAATGGGACTTGGATCTGTGACATCTTCCTGCTGATACCACCGAAGGGGGGTAACTCATCTGATACAAAACACCTGAACTTTAGTCTTAGTTAGAGCAGCTGTTTGGCACCAGCTATTTGAAATGGAAAGCTGTAAGAGAGGAGTGACCTGTAGGCAGAAGGGTCCTGCTCCATCCACTCCTTAAGTGCTGTGTGCATGTATCAGCTCTTAGGCAAGCTGGGATCTGCCTGGGGAGTCAGTCCATCTCCTCACCAAAGCAGGAAGCTGGAAGGTGCCCTGGGCACTCATGTCTCTCCCTCACACTGAGCTGGCGTCCAGAACGTCTGTGCTACAGCTGGCTGGTGATTGCTCATCAGTGCTCATCATGAGTGACTTGAGCGAGGACGAGGCTGCATAACTGCTTCACAGGGGAATTTTCACTTCTAAACTGAAAAGAGGCAAGTCTGGAAGCTAAAGGGGTCATTCTGGGGGTTGTTTTTCTACACGGTTCAGAGGAGCAGAAGGCTGTGACTCCTCTCCCACAACCCACACAGACCTGTCCCAGCTCATCCCACCCACAGACCTTTTGAAACTGGGGAAAAGCCTCCCCTGTGAGGCTTGGCTCTGCTTCCTGAGCCGTTGCATCCTTTGGAGTTTCTTGATCATCATCAGAACTTTTGCCCACTGACAGCTTTGTGGGAGAGAGAGCTTACAGGGGCTTTTCTCTCATGCCCTCCCAAACAGCAGACACAGCACTGGCAGTCCCCTACCTGTTGCCAAAGGGACCTGTAGTCCCTGGGGGGGGAACCATCCCATTCCTCCCCCAGGCTTGTCCTACCACCAGGCATGACATCCCACCTCCCCCTGCTCCACACCACAAATGCATGGTACTCTCACAGCAGAGATGTGAGCACCAAGTAGATGTCTCTGGAGGTACAGCAGGGTCATTGCCAGTGGGATCTTGCTCCTGATGTTCCTCCTCTAGGATCCCTATCGCAGCATGTCTCGGATCCCTGCAGGGAGGTGGGCACTGACTCCTACCCCCTTCCTCCCCATGGCAGGGGCAGCACTATGGGGTGCCTTGGAGAGGGGCCGTAGACTTGTTAGCTACCACATCAGTGCCTGCTTGAAATATCAGTAATGGGTAGTAATCTAAGGGCTGAACCAGGCTAGGGAGTCTGTATATCCTTCATCCTGGCCCCAGGGGGGCAGCTTGCTTCCCCATGGGATGGGTCTGGTTGACAAATGGGGCCCTTTGTTCCCCTCAGAAGGGAGTCACCCACCACAATTACCTTTCTTTTTTTCTTAATTGAGGAAGTCCTAAGGCATAGGGTTGAATGTCTAGCTCTGGGCATGTCACTGGATAGATTTTCTTCTCTATCCTCGTTTATCTGTCCCTCACATTTCCAGAACCCCATACCTATTGTGCAAGGGCAACTGGGTAGGTGAGGGGGGCCAGGAGGGCTTTCACTTTCCCCACCAAGGAGGGACCTGTCTCTATTCCCCCCTGTCCCTTAAGTCCCCCCCTTCTATCTGCTGAAGGGGATCATCCACTTCTTGCAGAGCCACTACTGCTGCCTTTGCCTCAGGGTACGGCTCCACCAATCCATTTCCCTTTCACATTCTCTGATAGTTCTTAACCTTTCTACCTCCTCCCGCAGTCCCACCACCTGCCTGAGCAGATCGTTTATCTGGTCACACCACGCACAGGTGGTGTCTCTGGCTCCCTTGGGCACCAGTGCCAGGCTCAGGCGTTCACTGCCACCCCAGACCTGCATGGCAGCTCGGTCTGAATTCCCACATTCTTTCTGGCCGCGGCTTGTTGCCCGCTGTGCGGTGGCCATGTTCTTCTCTGGCATAGTCCGAAGGAAGTAGAGACAAACAAAAGGTAGCTATGCAGAGAACAGTTAGACTGAATAATGAGCAAGAACATCCTTTTGTTGTAGTCATTTTTACAAATGTTGGAGAGCAGCCTCATTCTTGCTTTATTTTTGCCTGGATAAAATTCTCTAAAACTTAAGGTAATAGTTCTAATCCTAAAATGTGACCCTAGTCACAGTCAGATTTATTTTTAAGAATTGTTAACTCCTTCCTGGGCATATTTACAGTGAATAAATGAAAAGAAGATTGACATTTTAAACAATGACTCTAAAGAGATCCAGAAAATCTGACCAAACTGTGGACATTGGTCTCAGCATTAAGGGTAGTTGAAAAATCACAGAATCATAGAATGGTAGGGGTTGGAAGGGGCCTTTGAAGATCATCTAGTCCAAGCCCTCTGGCCAAAGCAGGTTAACCTAGAGCAGGCTGGACAGGAACACCTCCAGGAGGGTTTTGAATATCTCCAGAGAAGTAGACTCCACACCCTCTCTGGGCAGCCTATTCCAGTGTTCTGCCACCCTCAAAGTAAAGAAATTTTTCCTCATGTTAGACGGAATTTCTGTGTTCCAGCTCATGTCCATTGCCCCTTGTCCTGTGACCAGGTACCACTGAGAAGAGTCTGACCCTATCCTCTTGATAGCCATCCTTTAGATATTTATAAGTATTGACGAGATCCGCTCTTAGTCTTTTCCGGGCTAAACAGACCAAGGTCTCCCAGCCTTGTAAGAGAAGTGCTCCATTCCATTGATCATCTTAGTAGCCCTCTGCTGGACTCTTTCCAAACGAATTTCAAATAAGATTGAATATTTGTCTTCTAGACACGATGTGGGATGTCTGAAAATGTAACTGTGCACATGAACACATAGATAATAAAGACTCTATATAGGGCCCTGGGATACATCTTAAATGTGTGTTCTTGTATCTATTTTAGATCTATCCTAAGTAAGAAAATACGATATGAGAAATAGTTGTGGCTGACTGATCTCTAGCAGACACCCAATTAGGGATGTTGCTGATCAGGTCTCCCAGCTATTTCACTTGTTCTTAGCAGGCTTTAAAGAATTTCTGCCAGTCTGGGTAGTGTTTGCCTTCTTGGAGCTCCCTCTAGGGACCTATGCTGTGCAAAATCCTAATCCACAAACTTCATATAACCTCAGATTTGTTTGAATCAGTTGCTGTACAACAAACCTTTCTATAGCCTCTATCTCCCATTGTCATACATTCTCTGCTAGAGGTACAAAAGCCCTCCAAAGTTGAATATTATCCGATGCACACATTTTACGGTTAATCAGAGGACATTCTTGTAAATGCATGTCAATGCTGAACAAGGACGCTATCACCTCTGTCACTGACTGCCTGATGGGATGAACAAGTAGATAAAACTACATGAATACAGGAAGGAATATTCGGTTGCTGTTGGCTAACAATTTAAATCATATAGACTAAGCCTTTAATTTCTGAAACTCAAACTCACAAGATGAAGAGCTTTTGAGAAACGTCGTGAAAGGGAAATACTTATTTTCTACTGCAAATTTTAATTTTCTTACCTGCAAATATTAATACCCTTTTAAATCTGTTTTATCCAAGAAACCATATGCAAATAGGATTAAAGCGCTCTATACCCATTGGGATTTCCCCTGCCCCAACCCCACCCCAAGAGCTGGAAGAAGTGGTGTGGAGGACTTGGTAGGAAGATGTTTGGGACTGGGTGACTGAGTTGAGGCTGCCTTCCAGAACATGTAAGTTAATTTGGGAATGTCCATCAGGGTCAGTACTTCATGGTATTAGTGGTTCAACAACAGATTTTGAGGAAAATCAGAAAATTGGTACTCCTTTCCTTTCCGTATTTCCATCATAAAACCAGAAAGCAATTATGAGAATAGCTTCGTTATGCAACTCCACTACTTTCACAGAATCACTGAAAGGTTGGGGTTGGAAGGCACTTCTGGATGTCCTTTTGTCAAAGCTGTCAGTTCCGGCAGATGCAGGTGGAGCCGTTCACCCAGGGTGACATCCCCAGTACTCTTCAGTCTCCCTTCTCCTGTCACTGGGCAACGGCCAGAAAGAATCTGGCTCAATCTTTTCGCAGCCTTCCTTCTGGCCTTTGGATGCACTGATCGGATGCCCCCTGAGCCTTCTTTTCAACAGGCTAAACACTGCCAGCTCACTCAGCCTTTCCTCAGATGAGAGATGGTCCAGTGCAACGCTGGCTCATCACGAGCTCGGTGGCCAGGAGGACTTCAAGGGCGTTTTCTGAAAAGCTGCATTCCAGCCAGGCAGCCCACCATGTGGGCTGTTGCTTGGGGTTGAGTTTGTACTTCCTCTTGTAGAACTTCTTGGGGTTGCTGCCTTGTCAGGATATGAGTATGGGATGATGCAGAGAGCAGCACCAAGTCATGACTTGGTTAGGAGGAGGGATTTGGGTGCCGCTCTAGCAAAGCTGCATGCTCAGTGATGTTGGTAGGAGAGCAGAGCCCTGGGACGTATGGTCAGCAAGGCCTGACCCTGGAGACCTCATTCTGATTGACAAGTGGGCTGTCAGGTGGATCAGCTGCTGGACAGGCCCTGATTCTGGCATCTTCCAGGACCTTGTTCTAGTTATGCCTTCGGGGTAGGAACTGGCTGACTGAGCTGAGGCTGTCTTCCAGAAAATGTAAGTTAATTTGGGAATGCCCATCAGCATCAGTCCTTCACGGTTCAACAGTAGTTCAACAACAGACTTTGAGGA
>JAOQGH010000019.1:58419037-58433813 GCA_025769975.1 Gallinago jamesoni | reverse complement strand
GAGTTACAGATGATAGGACAAGGGGCAATGGCTTCAAGTTGCACCAAGGGAGGTTCAGGTTAGATATTAGGAAATAATTCTTTAGTGAAAGGGTTATCAAGCATTGGAATGGGCTGCCCAGGGAGGTGGTTGAGGCACCATCCCTGGAGGCATTCAAGAGATGAGTTGACATGGTGCTCGATAATATGGATTAGTGTTGGGTGGTGTTTTGTGTGTTGTGAATGTGGTGGTGTGGGGTTTTTTTGGTTTGTTTTTTTTTTTTTTATTGGTTGGACTAGATGATCTTAAAAGGTCCCTTCCAACCTAAGTGATTCTGTGATTCTGTGAATGCCTCAGGAGACACCTAGAGACCAATGGTGCAACAATTAAAGGATAAGCTTCCTTATCATATTTCCTGGCCCTTCTCCTTGCTGACAAGGAGACAGACAGGCTCAAGAAAAAGAAACAAATGAAGGAGAGGCTAAAGAAGTACCAGTTCAATGACCACTTTTTTGTCCCCCAGCAGTACCCTGTAATCTCTGCAAAAACAAGTAAGGCGTTCTTGCCAATATCTTATTCTTTTTCAAAATTCCCAGGAAGTAAGAACTCTACTGCTATAAGTATAACAGGAAACATTCAAGTTTGGTTCTAAAACTGGTGTCTGGCACTTAACACTGAAAAGATAGGACCATGCTCCTGAAATGTACAGAAGCTCAAGTTCACACATTTGTAATGATACTTTTCTCTAGTGTCTTAACCATTAAATAATAACAACGAAAATAAACAAAAGAACCAAAACCTAAACAAATCCAAACCTTTATCCTACTGAAAAACCATTTAAGATGAGTATATTATTTTATATCAGGTTTGTGTGGTAATTTGTATGGCTTATACTTTCAGCCTGTGGCCTTGAGCAAACATACGGGTCCAATACTGCAGTCTTTTTCGTGAACTTTAAGAGAAGACTTCTGTAGGACAGGACTTTTAGATTCAACTCTCTTAATATTGTGGAAGGGAAATAACATGACAGCAGTTTTGATAGAAGCATTTAAAAGAAAAAAATTGATTTTTTTAATTCTGACATTCTCTTGTCATTTGTACTTCTAATACCTGTAGTGATCTAGTTATTCACCATTGGGTGCTTTTAATAATTCAGGGTAATGAATAGCTGAGAATTTTTTTAATTGACTCAAATGTGGCCATCAAAGGAAAACCTGTTTTAGGACAAAAATAAATTATTTACATCCAGGAAGTCTAGTTTAATTGGATCCTGCTGTAGCAAAGTGATAGACCACGTTTTTATTTTGTTTCCAAATGCCAAAATAGAAGGAGTGCCTTTACTTAAAAATAACTCCCACCCTTATTGGGGAAGAAAAAGTCGACCACATGGGAAAAGTGTAGATTTGGACATAATTCACATAATGAGTTTTTCTGGGAATATTTTCTGTAGGTACATGTTTCATAAACATCCACTATATATGACATTTTGAAGTATTTTTATCAGAATTTGTCAGACTTCAAATGGAAGTTCAGCTAGAGCAAAGTAGACAACATTCATCAGTCACATGACATCAATATATCATGGTATCCTCTGTGAAACGAGCTATTCTATTTTTTAAAAGCTAGGGAATACAATGGGAGGGAACCTCTTTGATTATCCAATTCAGATGCTTTTTAAGAGTTGGGAGACAGAGCCCCATCCTGCAGCTGCAGCCTGGACCTTTCTTTTGAGCACCAGGTTCTTTCCCATAAATGGGTTTTACTTAAAAGTCTCTCCAAAAAGTCAGGACCATATACATGTTATGGTACAGTTCCTGGAGGTTTGGGATTCCCCACCTCCGCATCCTTCCACACCCCTTGCCCTGGCCTGGCCTCTGCAACACCTGCCCACTATAAAACCACCCCCCTTGCATGGGAGAGGGGTCGTTCTTCTCTCAGCCCATCTTGGCACATTTCTTTGGATGTGGTTATTGTTAATTGGCATCTTGTTCTTGGTTTTGGTTTTTTTGTTGTTTGTTTTGTTGTTGGTTTTTAAATGTTTTTTGTTGTTTTTTTTTTCGCCTAGGGAAATTCAACATGGTTCTGTTGGATTTCCTCTTTTAGAGAAGAGTGGGTGGTGGGGGATAAGGGGAGAAAACACCAAACAATTCAACTTATTTTTCTTCTTTTTACCCTCTTTTTTCCTTTCTTTTTGGAAGGTGTGGAAAGGGAGAGGACACAACGTGCACCCCACTGTTGATATCACCATGTCCAGCTCATAACTCTGGTGGCAGGGCAGGCTGGGGAGGAGAGAAGGAAGAGTTTCTGTTTGAAGGAAGTTTCTGAGAAGGAAGCGTTTCTCCCTGGCGAGAAGCGGAGCCCTGCCTGCTGAAAGAGAAAAACAAAAAGAAATATAAAAGAAAAAAAAAGAGAAAGAAAAAGAAAAAAGAAAAAAGAAAAAAGAAAAGAAAAAAAAAACAAAAAAGAAGAAAAAAGAAGAAAAAAGAAAAGGGAAAGGGAAAGGAAAAGGAGAAAAAAAAAGAAAAAAAATGGATTTACAAGACCATGTTTTTTGTGATTGAAAGGTTGACCAATTACTATATTTTTTTTTGTGTGTGTTCATAAGAGGTATGCCTCCACTTAGTCTTTTAAAAAGAAGAACACAAAAATGAGGGAAAAAGGAAAAAAACCCTTCCTCTATCAAATAACTACAGTAACAGGAACAAAAAAAACCCCAAAGATATTGATATAAAATGAATCAGATCTGAAGTTTTGTGAAACTTCTGTGCTAGGCTTGGAATTACAATCAAATGGAAATGTTTTTATATCTGGGATGCTTATATCTCTTGCCTGTCATTTTTTGCTATGTTTTAATAGCTATAAAGCATATAGACTTGGCTTACTGCCTGGTGATAATAGGTACTGTGCTGACAGATGTGGCTGTTGACATGGCTTGGCAAGGAAAACTGCTCAATACTGGTTAGAAAAGCAGCACAATTCCATCAAACTCAGAAAAAAACGGCAAGGTCTATATAGGATAAGGTGTACAATACAATGCATTAGTACTCTTTTAATGGATTTGGCAAAAGTGTACCAAATCTGTAAAATGCTGCATATATGATTAATAAATGCAAAGCCATGGATAAACAAAGTTCAAAATCTGTTCCCTAGCTGAGTTGAAGAAGTACTTGTGGGAAATGGGAATCAGAACTGAAGCAATGAAAATATTCTTGTTCGTTTAAGTAGGGACTGCAGTCAGCCTGCCTGCTTGAAATCGGTATTTTCCATGTGGCTTGTGGTGAGAAATGGGCATTAAGGAGCTCAAAGCACTCGTCTCTGGTCAAGACTTGTATTAAATTCATCTACACGTACAAGAACAGAGCAATGCAGTGATGTGTGTGTCCAGTAAGAAAAAAGGAAATCGGGGGAAAGCGTTTATGATAGCATACCTGTAGTAAAAATCTTGTCATCCAGACATCAGAATTCAAGTCATGTTGGAAGCCACACAAACACACGCACCCGAGTCGATACATTGCGCAGTGGAAGCTATCTGTTCTGGCCAATTCCAGCGCAGGTTTCACATTTACTGAACAGCAGCACCACCGTGTGACACTTGCTTGTAACATTTTCTAGGGTTACACTACTAACGCTACACTTGCCAAAAGAGGACATATCTGCTGGGGTTTGTACTGGTCACACGAGCTGCAGACCCCTCCCCAAGCCGTTCTGGTGGCAGTCATTTCAGCTATGCCCTATTCCATTTGCACTTAATTGGAACATGGACAGCTGATCCAGCAGTCACTTAGGTGAGAGAATGATTGTCTCCCTGTACTCGGCACTACTGAGATCCCACCTTGAATACTGTGTCCACTTTTGGGTTCCTCACTACAGGAAAGACATTGGGATTCTGGAGCAAGACCAGAGAAGGACAACAAAGCTGGTGAGGGGTCTGGAGAACAAGTCTGATGGGGAGCAGCTGAGGGAGCTGGGATTGTTCAGCCTGGAGAAAAGGAGGCTGAGGGGAGGCCTTATCACTCTATACAAGTACCTGAAAGGAGCGTGTAGAGAGGTGAGGGTTAGTCTCTTCACCCAAATAACAAATCATAGAACAAGAAAATGGCCTCAAGTTGTGCCAGAGGAGATTTAGATAGCATATTAGGAAAAAATTCTTCACCAGAAGGGTTATCAAGCAGTGGAACAGGCTGCCTAGGGAAGTGGTGAAATCACCATCCCTAGTGGTATTTAAAAGATGGGTAGGTGTGGTGCTTAGAGACATAGTTCAGTGGTGGTTTTGTCAGTGTTAGGTTAATGGTTGGACTTGATGATCTTAAAGGTCCCTTCCAACACCTAGACGATATTACAATTCAGTGATTCTATCAACTAGTGGTGTGACAGAAAGGAGGTTGTGGGTGATGACACATCAAAGGGCAGATATCTGTGGGTTGAACTTACCTTTGACAAGGTAATGTATCTGTCTAGTTTCAACCCGCAATGCAGGAGCCTGATGTCATTGGCAGCTCCTTGGGATTTCTACTCCTTTCAAATTGAAGCCAGCCCTCATGTTTTATAGTCTTTTGGGCCTGACACCAGTATCCCAGCAGATGAAAATAAAGATGACTGCTGTTGCACTCCCTGGTACCAATAACTCTCCAAAAGGTCATGTCTTCTGTTGCCACTTTCCGGATGGACTGTGAGACAGGGTGCAAATGCTCAAATGTGGACAGGGAGTGCTAAACTCAGGCACATAGTGTTAAACACTGACAATTTGGGTATTTTGGGTATCCTGTTGGGCCCACCAGTTCAGAAGGGCACAGGTTTCTCTGTAGGTCTTGCATCTCATCTGCCAGCCTCTTGTGGGTGGCTTGTGTATGCAAAGGTGTCTGAGGTGTACCACCTGGGTGCAGCCCTGGGTCTTGGCATTTCAGTGGTTTCCTTGCTCTGCCACAGTTCCTGGCATTTTATCACCCTGTGTCCTTGTGTGGGATAAAGAGAGGAGCCCTTTCTTTGATGTCCTGGGGGCAGGAGCACGCTGGGATACTCACATAGATGCTGTGATTGAGAGACGGGACACAGCTTGATGCAAGCAAAATGTCGAATTTATTAGGATTGTTCACACACATTTATACAGGTCAGAAAGCAGCGTGTTTCAGATCGATTGGTGCTCTTAGTACATGTTACAAGCTGGTTGGTCCGTACTTATTACTTATCTCATATGCTAATTCCTGTGTAAAACAATAGTTCCTTAATCATGGGACAGCAGTTTTGCAATGCCTAATCTTTGTCTAAACTAAGAGTTAGCGTTCCTGTTCCTCCAGGGTACAGCTCTTATCTGCCCATGGCCTTGTCTGCCCATGGCCTGTCACCGACAAGCTCCAGCACATCTCCTTCTGTTAGCTGAACAGTATTAGGACTTTTGCTGAGGCCAGTCAAATCCTGCTCCACACAAAGATGCTCAGATGTGAAAGCTGGTACCCTTCCAATAGCCCTGAGATTATTTCCACTTGGTAACCTGCTCTTGTGGCAATGCTGAGGATAGACACACATCTTTGCCAGGGACCTCACAATGTATGAAAAAAAAACACACAGATGAAAAGCATCCCAATACAGTTGCCAAGATGAGTGAAGTACCTTAGGGAACCCTCTTTTCTGTGTTATTTACTAATGTAATTTATTTAGATGTTTGTTCTGTTAATTCATTCAGCTTTCATACAGTGCTTACTGTTTTATAGCTGTTAACTTGCAATACCACACTGAGGTTGTTAAATGGGATCATCCCCATGTAAGAACTGGAAAGCTGGCAGAGAGGTTAAATCTTCTCAAAGACTGACACGGAGACAACAAAAGATTTCCTGTAAGGTTAAAAGACAGGACTTCATTTCTCTCTGTCCTGCTTTCAGGCTCAAATATGCACAGCTTTTTGCACTAGGTGTCTCTATTTATCATATGCTTTTACTTTCTTAAAATGTATAGAATTGAAGCACTTACTTAATATTGAACTACATACGTGTTTCCTTTCCACACCAGAGTTACCAAATCAGATTCTCATCTTTCCCAGCCACAGGCAGCCAGAACCACTCTCTGTCCCCATTTTTTGGGGAGCTTTGGTGGCGATTCCCTCAAATTGTGTCTGTTTGTTTTCTTCAGCACCCCATGCCAGCCAGCTGCTCCAGGGTGGGGACACTGGCTGTTCCTCAAAATAAGGCCTTTCCAGCAGGGACACACACTGTTACCTTGACCTGGGATAATCTAGTATGCGGCCATGACTTCTGGCCTCTCCTGCTTCCTGCTTGCCCATGGTGCACGTCCATGCAGTCTGCAGTGCTGCCTGCAAGAGCACACAGTCAGGGAAAAGATCAACGGGCAACACTGCTCCTGTACAAGATACTTCACATTCCTGCCACATATTCCCCACCACCCTGCTCCCTGTAGCCATTCCCTACCCTTGCCTTGAAGAGGGAAAACCCTGGTCCTACCTGCCACTGTGCCCTCTCACAGGACAGCCAACATCTGATGTAATAAAAATCCAATTTAAAGCAATTTTGGCTGTACCATGTTAACAAGGCTACTTTTTTGGGGGTTGTGCAGAAGGGATGCTGATGGCTCATAGCCATCCCTTACAAAATTCCCTGCAATTCCACCTGCAGTTCCTAACACAATCCTCTTCCACCTGTGTAACCCTTCTGCTCTGCTGACTTTGTTCAGGCAGGTTTATCCTATTTAGAGATACCTTGAAAGCAGGATATGTATAACAAGGACACCAAACTATGGGTGTCCAGAGGAGGGGGACCAAGACGGTGGTCTTGACCTTGAGGGCAAGACTTACAAGGAGTGGCTGAGGTCACTTGGCCTGTTCAGACTGGAGGAGAAGGCTGCAGGAGATGTCATCAGAGTCTACAACTTCCTCAAGGGATAGCAAAGGGGGAGTTGCTGACCTCCTTTCTATGGTGACCGGGGATAGGACATGGGGAAATGGAATGAAGCTGCATCAGGAGAAGTTCAGATTGGACATTAGGAAAAGGTTCTTCACTGAGAGGGTGATCTGTCACTGGAACAGGATCTCCATGGAAGTGATCACAGCACCAAGCCTCTCAGAGTTCAAGGAGTGTCAGCACAATGCTCTCATTGATATGGTTTAATTTTAGGTAGTCCTGCAAGGAGTAAGGAGTTAGACGTAATGATCCTTATGGGTCTCTCCCAACTTGACATATTCTATGATTCTATGACTACTTAAAATAAAAAGTAATTACTTATTAAATAACATGCAGAAAAGATAGCTTTTTAAAATAAGTTTGGCCTGCGAGTGGGAGAAAGCTTTCACAAAGAAGAGGTTAATGGAGATGGTTGTATGTTTCACTGAAACTTGCCTAGCTCCCTCAGAAAGCTTTGAGTAGTGTTTGGATGTGCTAATACAGTCTCTTTCAGGGCTTAAGTGTGGAGGTTAAGGATTGTTTTGTTCTGGACCACAGTGGAATTTTTTGCATAAGGTGAGATATCTCTTGATGAGGTGTCTTGGGAAGGTTTTGTACCTCTCTCTTTTTATTCCCACATCCAAAGTCAGAAATAGTGACTCCTACCACAACTTCTCCCAACCTACAGAAGCAATCAAAGCACAACCTGGTTAATTTGTATCAAGGTTGATGGGTTGACTGATAAGTCACTGCTAAGGGCACATTGTGGATAAGAAGGATTTGATGAAAATACGTGTTATGGAGGAAGCAAGAATTTGTATGATAAATATCCCTGAAAATGCTCTATAGTTGGTGCCATGTCAAAAAAATTGGCAATGACAATGCTTACCTGTCCTTTTTGGGGCTTTGTGCAGGCTGTTTGGTTATTTCCTTTTTATGAACATTCTGGAGCATGATAACCATTGCCAAGCAGAATCTGCAGGCAATTTAGACAGATTACTGGATGAAGGCCATCAAGTCACCTTTAGGGAACTGGATGCCATTAAGGGTTTGCTTTTAACAAGCATACAGTAGGATCAGTGCCTTAGATGACTCAACTATAGTAGTTTGCAAGAAACACATTAATTAGTTCTAAAATATTTATTGTTTGTATGTCATTTAGGCTTACAATATTAACAAAATATGTCTTAGCATGTGGATTCATATTGCAAAATGTTCAGGGGCAGCACTGAAGTAAGGTCTGACCTGCTTCCCCTGTCCCCAGCTGCTCAGTCCTGTCTCCAGACTAAGGCAGGATTTATGCTGCTTCTCAGCTGTATCAGTGCAACTGTTTGTGTGACTGTGGTATGAACTAGAGCAGGGAACTTCATCTGAATAATCATTCATTTTGGAAGCGACACTGGAAGCACAGATATAGATTTTTAGCATGGCTTGAATTTGAACATGCTCTGTAGGTCAGTAGCAGAAGTGCCACTAAGGGACACAGGCTCCATCTCTGATCCCTTGTGAACTCCAGTTCCCAAACTATCTTTTGGAAAGCTCCAGGCATAGTGAGGGGAACACCGGTTTCTTCATATTCAAAGCAAAAAGAGAAGAAATCTGGTTAACTTATGTGACAAAGATGTGCAAACTATTATCTTCTCCAAATTGCAGTGTTTTCGTGGCAAGAAACTTTCTGAAGCTGTACAATATTTCATGTTTATTTACAGCGAGGCCTGTACTGATTAGTATAGACTTTTGAATTCAATCAACTGAAGTGCTAAAACTGTGCTCAAGAAAAATGCCCTCTGCTTTAGTTTAATAGCATTTCTGTTAGGAAAAAATCAATGTCAAACGAAGAAACTGTCTGTGTCAGCCTTATCTAAATTTGTTTCATCACACCGTAACGTATATTTGAAAAGCACTTTCAAGTTCTAGAAGGAGAGTGAAGGTTAAGTATCAGCAACAATGGGCAGATGCAGCTGGTAACGTCATACATAGTTAAGGATATTATATGGATGTCATGCTTTTCCAAAGTTATTACTGCAGTTTTGTCTTCAAAACACTGTGGTGAATTTGTGATAGGCTTAAATGTCCCTAAAAACGAAAAAGAGAAATTACAATTCTGAATGTGATGATGGAAGTGCTTGCAGACTAGTATTGCCTGTCGAAATCAATAGAAGAGAGCAAATGATATACTTTTGGTGGCTTTTTTTTTTCTTATTGAATTAGTCACAGGCAAGCTTGCAGCTAGCAAAAAACCTAACACACTCAAATGAAAGGAAGTGAGCCTCAGAGAGAACTGTAGAGGGACCACTGGGAATTTCAAAATATCAGCCTTCTGCTGTAGTGGTTATGCTGCTGAAATGGCAGATATGGACTAGATTTTTCTGGCCCCAATGAGGACACTGAAGGCAAAGTGAAGCTAGTTGCTTAATGTGCCTCTTGTCATAACATGAGTGAGATTACTGAAACTCATACATGATTTCAGATTAATTTTTATTATAAGTGCCTTAAACATTTCCAAAATCCACAACAAAACAGTCCTGAATAATGACAGGGGAAAGCAAGTGTCTATGGAGTAAGAGGCATATTTTATCCCTCTCTAAGGATGGCTTCCCACGTGGAAGGGTGAAGGAATCTGGCAGAAATCCTTCCAAACTGCTGGCAATCCTTCTCCTTGGGCTTTGTGTCATCCTCTGGGTCCCTGAAAAGGTTTCTGCTCCTATGGACTATGGAAGGAGGTCATACATGTAATTTACAATGGAAAAACACACAGGAAGCAGAGTATTCATGGACAGGAAGGGATGCCCTGCAGATCTCCCTGCTGCCTAAGACTTTCCAGCGCTTTCACCAGTGCTTAAATGTTTCCCACCCCAGCTATGTCTTCCTTTCTCACCAAGCTTATGATTTTCCCACCTGCCCACCCCCAACACTCTGCCCATCTGGCCTCCATTGCAGGCCACCACCACATCACAGTGAGCTTTGCTTCCACCAGAACCCTGGCCAAGCCCAATAACTCATATGCAGGGAAGAAAGGGCCCACTTGGTTCTTGCTTCCTCATTTTGGAGAGGGTTAGTGGAATATACTGCAGTGTAGTGCAGTGTGGCTTAGCACAACACAATGCCTGTGCCACCAGCTTCAGTGCTGCTAGATGCTTCTGTGATCATCTGTGTCACAAAAGTACACAGGAGGGGAAATCCAGACCATGACCTTCCTGCCCCTCTCTTTGTACAAGGGGTGGACTAACTGCTTCAACACTCCTGGGTTTGGTATTCAGGTTTTCTCCCCTTACTCCTCCTGGCTTCATTCCACAAGTGGTAACTCCTGAGTCAGTTTTTGGCTAGTTCCCTTTCCATTCCTTCACAAAAGCAGAGCAGCCTCAGTCCCTCTGCTTTCTCATGCTGTCTCATTTTGATGGCTGCAGTTGGGCAGCAGAAGCTCATTCATATGCTTTCCTCCATCCCATGCTAGGCCTATCCGGAACTTTAGCTCCATGTTACTCCTCTGATCCTTGGGCATCATTACCTCTTCTTTTCCTATCATTAATAATCTGAATTTTCTATCAGGTTAGGATGGAACACTGTTTGTTTTATGTGTTAAATAGGTTTAAAATGCTATTATCATAGTAAGAAACCTAAGCCTAGTGATTAAGGCAAATAAATTCCTTTGCTAGTTGCTGTTAATCTCACCACATCAAACAGTAACACCGCTATCACGGGAAGTTATTTGCTAGTTAATGGGGAATTACTCCAGAAAGAAAGCCCAGATTTCGCTAATACTCCATCTGACAGCTCCTCGTTCTTCTCACATCATTTGCAATGTTCTATAAATGCAAATTGTCATCTCTTCCTCCATCTACTTAACCATCGGACACCTGAACTCTTCCAAAAGTTGTTCCTCCAGTATAGGGCAGTGTTCCTGACAGTGTAGAACAAACTCACGCTCTGCTTTCCTTCATAGACTTCTGATTCTGTAAATATGTGCTTGCATAACTTCACACAGCCCTATAGTCATTCTAAAGCCAAAGGTTTTGCTTATTCATGACTATAAAGCTATACAAATGTTCGCAGATTGAGGGAATTCAAATCTGATCTATAAAAAGTACATGTAGTGAGTTGCCCCATTCCCTTCAGTTTTAGGAATTCCTCCAGAATAACAGATTGACTGGTCTGTAGATTTGCAGCCTTCCTTTAAATGCCTAGGGACATCATTATTTTTATTACAGTGAGAGAACCTTTTGGAATTAGTGGAATTGTTGAGAGTAGTAAAATAAATGCATACACAAGGCCCATAAATAAATTTCAAATTTTTTTTTTTAGTTTGTTGTGTCTCTGTTTTCTTGTAATGTATTTTTTACTACTAATAGGTCCTTTAATAGAAAAGTGATTGAAATAAGAGAGGAGAAGTAGACCACAACTGTATGCGAAACAAACTTTGATCTGTCTTTAAGGAAGAATTTATAGAGTGCCTTTAGTACATCAGCTTGCAAGTGACAATTCCTATTAGCAAGGTCTAAATGATCAGAATCTATTTTTAAAAACTTTTCTTCTAAATTATAACACACATATTTTATAACATGTGTACAAAGTGCTTGTTGCACTTTGGAGTTATGTTCTCTGATCATCTTTCTGGTAACTTTGTTAAACCACTGTAGACCTGTCTGGAATAGTAGACAACTGTTATTTCAGCAGCACTGCGTGATTGGAATTTTGGAGAATATAAACTAACATTACCTTGACTGTACGTGAGCATTGTTTGCTATGTATAAGAATTTTTTTTTTTAAATGTAACCCATTGTAACATTATAGTAATGAAATTCTTAGTTACTGTGTGAGTACTTACACAGTACTTACTTACTTACTTACTGTGTTTCTATGTGGTGTTCTACTTCATTTGACCTAGACTTTTGTGGAAGCTGCTGTCCCAGAACTAAGAACAGAAATCAAAGATTCAATATGTACCTGGTCTGTTTTTAGAAAACTAAAAGCACTGATAGCATTTAGGAAACTTGGAGGGATTTTGGCAGAACACCAGCTCTTGGAGACCCGAGTTGCTCTTTGCTTTGCAGTGTGACCATCTCAAATTTTCTTTTTCCCTTCAAAAAGAGAAAGATACAGACTTTTGCCATAGTAATCTTGTTATTTAAAAAAATTGGAAACATTTGATCATGAGGACTCTTAATAATTAAGAACACAGTAGTATCCCAAGGAAAATTTAAAAGGTACATATGACACTAGAATAAGTACAGTGTGGAACAGTTCTAAGATGATTCAGAAATTAAATAAATTCTGTAATAGTTGTATTTTTATGCTATGGTTTTCTTGTTTTTTTGGCAAATGACATGACTTATTTGTTTCAAGAAGAGTTTGAAACAACAGACATTCTGCATGGAGATTAACTGAGCATAGGTCATATTAGTGTCACTGGAGATAAACATGTAAACTCCACTGTTTTTCTTGAACTAAGAAAATTGATACATGCGTGGGAGAGTAACACAAGCTAGCAGAACAAAGAAAAATCTTATTTAAAATCTAAAATGTTACTTCTTTGATGACAAGTTGAACTTAGACTTAGGAATGTGATACCTTCGATATGATACTATTCCTGTATGACATAAGCATCAAAAGAAGAAGAAAAAAAAACAACCCAACACTATTCATGGCATGTTTCTAATTTCTTTTACTAACACGTTCAAAGCTTGTGTTTGTAATGATAATTTTGCTTACCAAGACTTTTTTTTCAAATTCCTAGATATGGTTTCTGAAAATTGAAATAGTGTAAGTGCATATTTATGCACACCTTCATATGTTCAATGGCATAGTTCAAAAAAGCTTTACAGAGTTATTGCACAATGACATTGCTGTACAAACGTATTTTGCTTTTATCGTATTGTAACAGTGAAGATCTTAATTCTTTAACATGTAAATATTTATATATCTATCTGTATAGAAATTTAAATAAATAGTGTAGTCTTAGAATGTTTAAATTTTTGAATAAGAAAAGAACATTTTGATTTTGGCCATTTAATGTTGATAGATCATTATGGTGTCAGAGGTGAAAAAAAGGGCATTTAGTAATATAGTAAGATCTTTTACAAGAAAAAAAATATCTTTAAATTCATTGGCTCTTAGCATAGGTTATGTATATATATGTATATATTTAAAAAAATACATTTTTTCCCCATAGTTTAGGCTGGGTTTGACTCCTTTTCAGGAGAGCAAGAAAACCAGAAAATGCATGTTAATGGTCCTTTTCTGTGGTAGTATTTTCCCCCGTCTCTTCTTCTAGCTGCAGCAAGTTAAGTTGGTAGCTCTTATCTCAGAGATTTCTGCATTTCAGAAATACAATTCTATGAATGTATAAATTTATATTAAATTTATTTGCAGTAACTCCTGCTAACTGGTACACAACACTCTCTTGTGCACACTGCACAGTATATATCCAGTGCACCAGTCAGCATTCTTTGCTCCAATTACTTATCTTTCGATTTGCTTTCTGGTATAAAGTCAAGAAAGAAATGAAGTCACTAGAAAGTAGAAGTATTTGACAAAAGAACCTTACATTGGAAAATACATGAATGAGTAATTTTCATCTCCCCTGCCACTTAGGTGTTTTTATTGTCATGTTTGTCACCTCTCTTACTCCTTTCTACCTTTCCAGTCACTTTCTAGTTTTAGCTTTTTTAGCTATCTATTCCATGTTTTCCAGGTTGCATACTTTAAAAAATCCTATTTTCTGCTTTTACTTCCACTTGTAATATTATTAGCCTTTTTCTATTTTCCTCTTTTACATTTTTTTTGAGGAATAGAGGCAGCTAGTTCTCTCTGATGATTCTCAGACTCACTAATGTTTTTCTGCCTAGTTTTTTTCTTTCAGTCAATTCCACTCATTATTTTTGTCAATGATCAAGATATATTTTTTTGAGGAACAAGTATAGCCATTACCAGTTGAATGTCTCCTCTTTTATTCCCATAGAACGTAATGAAGTAATAACTACTCTTCTCCATACAACTATCATTTTATAGTCTCAGCCACTATGGTGAAATCCAAAATGTTTGGAAGCATGATCCTTTTCTTTTTTTTTTTTTTTTTTCCTTTCTCTTCTCCTTCCCTTCCCTGCTTAAACAATGATTTTTTAAAAAAACTTTAAGATTTTTAGAACTTTTTCCAAGTGCAGGAGGCACCAGATTAGGCTGCTTCTATAAACTACCATTTTAATCATCCATCAGAGAAACTAAGATCAAGCCAAACAGGGATCTTGTACCCTCATTCCCAAGGGAACCCTGTCGTTCCAGGCAGAGTCCTGGAAACAAACCCCAACAGTGCTTAGTACAGCTCTGGTTGATGACCACTGACTGCCTGCAAATGCTCTTCATGTTACTGAAAACTCTCAAACCCAAACCACAGATGCATTTGTCAAGGGCGCAAAGCACAGAAGTGTGGATTACCCTTTTGCTTCTCTTAGCACACTCATCACAGCAACTTGTCAGCTTCTCCGAAGGTAAATGGCTGAGTATTTTCTCCCATAGCTAGCTACCCCACAGCCCATGAACAAGCTTTTGGATGGTGCTGTTCATGTGTAGCCTCTGGCCAAAAGAGAAAGGCTCTGGGATACTGTGGTAACCTTATCAAAGTGTTTATTTGTGTATGATACTTAGAGCTTCTGTAAGCCTAAGTACTTTAAAACCTTTGAAGTGCCAAAAGATTGTAGAGTGGTTATTTATGTTACTAACTGAGTGCCATTGTGCACCACATGAAGGAAGACCAGGTGATCAAGCCCAGCCAGCACGGGTTCATGAGGGGCAGGTCCTGCTTGACAAACCTGATCTCCTTCTATGACAAAGTGACTTGCTTGGTGGACGAAGGAAAGGCTGTGGATGTTATTTACCTGGACTTTAGCAAGGCCTTTGATACAGTGTCCCACAGT
>JAOQGH010000019.1:58383965-58410157 GCA_025769975.1 Gallinago jamesoni | reverse complement strand
ATATTTCAACCCTTGTGTTTCTTTCTGTTCCCCGATTCCCCTTTCTAGGTAGGGAGAGGTCATCGGGTGATAAAATAATTGTCTAAATGACAATAGATTGTTATGGGTTTTCTCAAACTGTAACACGCAGGGACACAGAGATGTCTCCTCTGAGCAGCTGAGCTGTGATCAATGTATCACTGTGGTAAGGCAAGGGGGAGTGACACAAGCCTGGTGCCAGCCTCCTCTTTCTTCAGCCCTGGGCAAGTCCTGGGATGAACCTAGGCTTCTGTGTAACTCACTGTGTCCCAAGTTACATATTACATCCCTCTTTTGTAGTAGCTTTCAGTTTCCATCTTGCCTTGTTTGTGCCTCGCCTTCTGCCACTTGCTAATTATTTCTTGCCTGTATTCACTTACTGATGTTAGTTTTAATTCACCACTTTATTTAATTGCCGATTCCAGTGCACTGTTTCAAAATGTACCTTCTGGTTATTATCAAAGCCCTGTGTACAAGCTGGGACTAAACTCCAAAGGGATATTGGTTCAGCAGACTGAAAATTGTTTGGCCATTTAATTTACATTTAAAATGTAGGCTTTAATTGAATATAATATAAAGCAAAGCACTACAAGCCGTACAGTGCTCTTTTATTTTTTTTTAAACTTGAGATAAAATTACAATTACTTTTACCCTCCCTAGAGTGTAATATTTAATGAGACAGAAAATCTGACATTGACTATGCATTGATGTCAGAGGAGGAAACTTATGGATGTGGCAGCTTGCAGAGGTCACTGAAGGCACTTGGAGCCTTTTGAGGCAAAGGTCTGGTAAATGTTCCCACACCATGGGAAGGATGGTGTGCTTTGCAGTGTGGTTGAAGACCAGCTGTTACGGCAAAGCGTTCTCGCTGTCATTCCTTCTCCATGTTCCACCTCCAATCTTGCCTTCCTGCCACCTCCCCTGGGTTGGCATCAGCATCTACCCAGCCCCACAGCAAGGCAAACAGGAGACCTAGATGAGCACACAGTTCCATGGAAATGTGAAGAATCTTCTGACAGCACATCTCCTATCAAGAAAAAGGGGTGAAATCCTGGTTTATGGGAGCAGTGGTAAAGTTCCTACCTTATAAACAGAAGTTTGTATGTGATACAAGTACATATGCATCTATGAACTCAGCAACAAGCTAATTCTGTGTGAGTTTTTCAGCTCACCCTTGCAGCACTTTACAAGTGAAACATTTTGTGAAGACTTAGATTGTCAATATCATTGTAAAAGTCCTATCTCAATTAAAATCTTATTTAAAAATATGACAATAATACAGTTTGTGTCATAAATGTAAAGCACTGTAATTAATTCCATGAGAAAAAAGCCTAAAGCTGCAATTTCATCTTCATATTTTTTTCCATGTTTTCTATATTTTCCAGGTTATAACTTGGAAATCACAGACAAATTGACTCATAAGTCCAATCTGTCAGAAAATCCAGAAAACAAGAACTATCTAGAAAAATGCTTGCAAGATGCACGATATATACTGAAAGAAGACACCAACTTGTTTGCTATCCACTGCTATATATAAATAGTATACATTATTTATTTATTTTCCCCTGTGATTTTTCACATCCATCATCTCTTTCCATAGAAGTAGAAACAAAAGTTTAAAGTTTTCATAATTAAAATACTGAGACAGTAAAAGCAGTGACACAAATGAAACTAAATCAAATCTGTGATCTTGCATACTGCTATGTACTCAGACAGTGACATTGTTCCCTTAAAAATAAATAAAACATTTCCATTTTTGCTATGTGAGGCTTGCTATTATGGTGCCTGGATATCAGAGGAAATCTTCCTGCCAGGCATAATTAGAATTGCCAGCTTTTGAAGTTTATCTTAGTATTTACAGGGATCATCTAAAGCCCAGTCAAATCAATGGAAAAGCTCTTGGGATATGTCTCCACTGTGCAAAGCACAACAATATTAAGGGATGCCTGACGGTGCTAAGTGAGCTGCGCTGTGCAGGGCCACGCAAGAGGCAGTAAGCAGGGGCCAGAAAGAAGTGTAGTGACAGAACAGGTTAAGCCCCAGACAGACTCCAGTTCTAGAGGCAGTTTGTTCTCAGCCAGCGTACCACCTCCCTGCAGCTGTACAATGCACGGCATGGGCAAACCCTTGTAATATTATGAAGACATGTGGTTTGGTCTTACAGTGAAACAAATTCAGGCTGTGCCTGATCATCAGGTGTCTTAGGGTTTATATGTTTCTAACAATATTATTTACCCCGTAACTTTCAGCAAAATAACACCATGCTACTGCTTTGTTGCTAAACTGTTACTTAATGCATAATTTCTCTCCCTAAGATTGATCAAGGCGGAATACTTCTTGCAACCAACAGAGAGGACTTGGTGATGAAGAGGAGGTGAGAATGGTGGCAGCAGGGCCAGGAGTGTACCCCAGATCTTGATTTCTTCCAAAGGGCTCTAAGGGTGCAGTCACACAACAGCTTCAGTGGCCATCCATGTATGGTCAATCCCACCATACCCTCTGCCACTGTCCACCATCATTTGTGGGACTCTGGGTTCAGTTCATCAAGGCAGCTGATCTCTGTGATAAGAAATCACTTTGGTTGGTTTTTTTCCCCCTCTCCTTTGGTAGAGTTAGTTTCCAAACACATGACTTTCCTGATACAGTTTGTGGTACAACCCCATGTGCTCAGTGCTGTGGTGGGACTGAGCCCACACCTCTGTTTAAGAGTATGATACCATGTCAAGGTAATGGGTTTAACACTGCTGTGAAACCACTGCCTGACTGGGGGGGGTTTCTAAAAGCAGAAGTTTTTTCAATCTTACTATTAGTGATGATGGTGTATGACAGGGACTACTGGATATTTAAGTGTAACTTAGTAATATTTCTCTTATATAACATAGTAAAGGGATGTCAGATCAGTAAATGGCTTACATATAGTCAAAAGAATGATTTTGTGTCTGAGGTCCCAATTCTAATGCTTTCATAATGCTTTAAAACATAGCAGGATAATGTACAGATTTTAACTAGCTTATAGTTGCATAAATCTAAATTTTTGCAAGATAATTTTTAGCCATATTATGAGGAGTAGTTTATCTGTAATATTGCTTTGATGAATTTTATGTTCTATTTTATTCTCTCTATTAAAATCTTTGCAACTCTTTAGAAAGAGGAAAACAGTAAACACCATATTCTGTGACCTAAAATGATTCCTTGTGGGCTTCCTAAGCCAAAAAAAAAAATGGTCATTCAAATTGGAAAGATATTATGAAAGGGATACATTTGGCATCTAGTAAGCCCAAAAGAAAAGGTTGTGGTGCTAATATAATTTGTCGGACACTCCAAATAGGAAATGCAGAAATTATAAAACACTCTTAAGGCCGTCTTTGCAAATTATGGACTTTCATTTTGAGGGTTATCCTTTGTGCTGCGATTCTTGAACTTGGCAGGAAAAGAGCATTGGCTAAAAGAGCTCAAAAAACTTTTATAATTGGCACCCTAGAATGTACATCTTAGTGAGGTTTGGCTGCTTTTGGGCTTGAATTTAACAATCCATTTTTGTCCAAATTAAGCCTGGATTCGTTTCAGCACCAGAATAATGCTTCGCAACACATTCAGTAATAAAGAAGCAGCCCACTTTAGTGAGCAGACATGTACAGATCAACACAACAGCCTCAGCCTAATGCATTTACTGATAATGCTAATTCTGCAGTCTCCCATCACAAGTGCCTCACGCCTTCTCAGCAGTGTAGACAAAATTGAATTTTGTTTCCTTATGGATAAGAAAAAAGTAAGGCCTGAGTCAACTATGCTTTTTGTCACCGTAGAGAGGTTTGGAAATAAGATATGGTGCAGCTGTGAAACTACCTTCCTCCAGCCATCACCCTAACTCTGCACTCTCAGACCTCTTTCCTAGGTCTTTCCTAGGATCACCAGCAGGAAAAGCTTCCCGAGGATTTTGTGCAAACAAGTTAGTTGGTAAGACCTTTTTTACCCCTTTCTAGAGTGATTTTACTCAGGTTAGCCTGCCACTGCAGACAAATGGCTAGTTTTCCTCAGCTTGAAGATGATCCTATCTTTTGTGTCCAAAACTGCTGCCTTCTCAGTAACTAAAAAATATTGAGAAAAGACAGGCTCATTTTAATTCCTTACTGGTGGAATACTGGTGCATGAAGCCACCTGATGGTGTCAGCTCCCAACATCACTTCTAGAAGGGTGGTAATATTTCTACTAGAAATAGTGGAAAGGAAAGAATGTTCTTGCTCTTCTTTTTTTCACAGGAATTGCTGAATATATGCAAAATGTTAATGGATCTAATTATTGCATATTGTCCTCATTTAATGACCAGAGTATGCCAGCGTTTTGGCTATTACACTCCATGTGGTTATAAAACACTTCATAAGTGGATGTCTATTGAGAAAAAAAGTGTTTTGATGTACAAAAATGTGAACGATAAACCCCCAAAGTAGTGTATGGTAAAGCATTTTCAGATTTCTGAGCTGTTTTATTGTTACATTGGTTGTCATAGTAGTATTCTTGCACTACGTTGGCTGGAGTTACAGATTTGTTAACAGAGGTATAAATAATTGTTTTTGTTAGTATGTGTTTAAAATGCGTAATAAAACTATAATTATAGGTATGAATGCTTGTTCTTACTTAAGTGCTAGCTCTAGTGCTTTAACACGGATGCCTCATTAATTCCTACTCTTGAGTTTTGCATCAGCAAGCTCATTTAATGTTGTCTCTAAAATACGCACTTTCCTTTCAAACAAAGCTGGTTTCAACTTGTAAGAAAGATGTTCTGTCAGCTAAATGAACCAAAAAATTTTTAAACTTTTCTTTAAACTTTTACCCTTTTCTTTCCAAACAGGGAAAATTAGGTGTTAGCACTTTAGGTTCTGGGGAACATGTGAATCAGTAGCCTGGAGTGAAGCAATTATGCTGTCTCAGTGCAAATGTGATATTCAAGAAGGTACAATTTTCTTAAATTATATTTCTGTTAATTACTCTGAACCTTTCTAAGTAAGCTGTGAAAGCTAACTTGATTGCTCTCAACTACGAAATTTGGAATAAAGCCAAGATGAAAATGGCTTCTGTTTCCTACTTGAAGAACAAAACTTGAGAAAAATATACTGACATTATCAATAAAGAGAATGAATTAATTATCAATGAATTTTCTTTTTGAAGCTTCTCTTTTCAAGTTTCATTTCTCAAATTGAAAATCAATTCCATTTAAACACCTTTCATCTTAGCCTTTTTTATGCATCATTTCCTTATAACCTGTCTGAGAAATAACAATGAATGTTATTAAAATAGAATTTAATGACCTCAAGCTGAAAAGCTTTAAATAGCTTCTTATTTATATGTTTTCTTAATGAATCTTATTAGCAAAACTACAGAACATTGCTCGATCTTGTAAAATGAAAATATCAGGTATTTTTTTGGCTTGGTTTTCCAAGCAATAAATGATTATGTAATGATTACGTGTATTTGTCTGCCCCCTCAAAAATGTCTGGGTGCAATGGCCTACTGTACATCAAACTTGATGTTTTATACCATGAAGCTGCTAAAGTTTTGTGAAAATCAGTAGCTGGATGGAGAAGAGGAACCAGTGCTCTACAGTGTGTGCTGAGGGAGAGGGAGTTATAATTCAGAGCCCTGTCCCTTTTAAGAGGCAGGAATCAGATGCTCAGTCAATATTGTGCATACTTGGTAATCACTCTTCACTTTGTCAGCTCCAGACTAAACTGATGTGCTGACTGTCAATCAGTCAAGGAGGTAGAGATGTGAGAATAAATGTGGAAATACCATGAAATACCAAGAAAAAAAGGCAAGTGTGATAGGATGGTGCTGAGGGCACCAGGGTGCTAGAAGTACAGAAGAAGGCAAGGGTGCTAGAAATATAGAAGTGGCTAGGAGGTACAGATATAAATCCACAAAAAGGAAGGCTGCCAGCTGTGCTGTTGATGGAGGGACTCTCAGACACTCTGAATTATGCTTGGTAAAATCAGATAAGAGGAAAAGCTATGTGCTCACCTGTACACTAAAGCACCTTTACTTACACATAGTGCTTTAGGTAGGAAAAGATTTATGTAAGTGAAGCTTTATTAAGTAATTTAAAACAAGCTTCATATATGCTTTAGGTTTTTTGGCAGCTGAAGTGTAGGCTGGAAAAAATGTGATTTAGTCCCATAGAAAGGAATCAGGAATGATGGATGAATGTGTATGAAATATCTATGATGTACAGTCCACAAGGCTGATGTGTAGGACAAAGCAAAGTCACTCATTTTTTATTTTGTAGGAGAAACAGTGCTCTGTGTTATTTTAGTCTTAGCGCAGGGTCATTCCCTGGTAAAATGGAACTTCAAAGAGGTCTGTGCTCGGGACAATGGTTTGCTACGTCGTACCTCGTTCAAAAAATACTGATGTTGACAGCTACAAATTTTCATGATGAAAATGCAAAAACTGAGCTGTTAGTTTAACAAAGGTGCATATTATTGTTAGAGTATCTGTTAGGATATATGTTCGTTTGGAAAAAAACCTAAGAATTTTAGAGATTTCTAAATTCAGCATTCCAGTACTGGTAGAAATCTGTGGAAGTTTTCATGGTATTGAGAAATAGACTTTTATATAGGCCTCACATGTCTACCTTTAAAAATCTTGTTAAGGAGGAGAGAATAATATTGGCTTGTGTTACTTCTCAAGACAATGATCTACCCTTTAAAAATCAAATCAGTCTTCAAAACAAACTTAAGAGCTGGTCTTACCACTTGCCTACTAAGATGTATTATAAATTTAAAAAAGGACAGTAATGCACTATGGTATCATTGAACCATCTATGGTATCATCAAACCATCAATTCCTCATTTAGCTACTTGTTGACTGGGTGGGAACTTCATGAATGTCTCAGGCTATATGACTACAAAGGAACATGCAATTGTAAAATATCCTGCTCTTCAAGAATCTTCTGAAGCAGAAAATGCTGATTTGGAGATGCAAGAGCTTGTTTTCCTCTAGCAGTAAATAAATTAATATTCCTTTCACTGGCTGTGGAGATGGAAGGCTCTAGAATAATTTTGAAGGCAAAGATGATTTTTTTTTTTTTGATATTTTGGAGAGAAAAAAACTTTTAGAGTTCTACAGATAGTCTCCAAAGAGGTAATATAATGTTCACAAACATAAACTACTGATGCTAAGGACTGTACTGTAAATTTACTCTGTGGCTCTAACTCTGAGTGTACAATTTATCTGACTAAGATTTGAAATCCATATTTAGGCTAAAAGTCTCTCCTAAAAATCTGCTTCTGTGCAGTCACAATTCACCTGTCCTGTTTATGCAGTGGGTGAAATCTGGACAACTACGCTGACTATAGTGATTCACCTTCATGATGCTGTATCGTGGTACATGTACACATACTCAACTACTTGAAATACATGTAGAGGACACCTGGTACTCAGCAGCAGCCAATCTGATAAATCCAGTAGCTAACATATATTTAATCATATGTGGAGGACTTAAGTGGGACGTAGACAGAAGGGGACTTAGAGGCAATAGCTAAGACTACATGAGAAATAATAAGAGCTACCTACTTGCATTTTCTCAGCTCATTAAGAGCTGAAGGCTCTTCCAAAAGAAAAGCTAGGAAAAGAAATGAAGGATCAGCAATCTGCCAAAGCCTCCCTCACCAACATACCTAAGCATATAAAAAATGTCGTGTCCTTTATAGTAGAAGGAAAGTCTCCTTGCCAGTACAATGCAGTTAGTAGAGTAGGAAGAAGTACAGTGTCTCTCTAGTGACTTACTGGAAGATCAGAGCAAATCTTGACACATTTCTGTTGTAATACAGAAATTTTCTTGGACCTGACAGTGAAATCTTGTCTCACAATAGAAAATACCAACAACTTTCTGCATTCCTAAATTCTCTTTCCTGGCTGTCCCTCTTCTTGAGCCCCTGAATTGGCCTTTGACTGGAAGATGACACACTAGACCATAGTCAGGGTTATGTTTCCATGCAGGCAGCACTGAACCAGTCTCAGCAGCTGCCACTGAGTTGTATTTTGCTAGAAAATGAGCCTCCCTCATATTCAGGAGAAGATAAATAGGAAACCGATGAGTACCTCATTCACTTCAAAATATTTGGCTTTCTCCCTTTCTTTCCTAGAATGGTGTGGGGACAGGTCAAACATTCTTACATCTGTTGTGAATTCTTCCAGTTCTCAGCATCTCAGTCATCAAAGGCAGCTACATGTGGTGTGGGAATTCAGCATACCAGTACACAGATTCCACAGCTATCTTCTCAGTCTAGGAACTCCCCTTGAGCTACATTTTGTGAACAGTCTAGTGGTCTATAGGTTCCCAACAAAACAATTCTCTGTCTCATTCCCCTTGTCACCAGTGGAATCCTGGGCACTAGAGAAGGGCACAACTGCAGGGCAACCTTGCTGTGCTGCATTTTTCAGGCCAAGTAATTACATCAGCATAGGAAGCTCTTCCATGGAAGTGATTCAGTTTGAAGATTGGTTTATAATCTCTATATGCCCACCCCTGCCTAGACCATCTATCAGTGCTCCCTATATTGTGTTTCATGGAATCATGGAATCAAGGAACTGTCAGAGTTGGAAGGGACCTCTAGAGACCATCTAGTCCAACTCCCCTGCTAAAGCAGGAACGCCCAGAGCACATCACTCACAACTGCATCCAGGCGGGTCTTGAAGATCTCCAGAGAAGGGGACTCCATAACCTCCCTGGGCAGCCTGTTTCCAGTACAGCGGTCACACTAACAAAAACTCAAAGGTATGTCCAAGCTCTTTACTCCATAGATTGATTTCCCAAGAGCTTGTTATTTCTAGCAACCATTTAAAGAGAAGGGATCTGCCATCCCCTTGTCTGAGGCAAAGTAGCCCCCCTCTGCCAGGAGTCAGGGACAAGCAAGGCTTTTCAGGGCTGCATTGTACAAACTCAGCCCTGTTGGTGAAACTCCTATTGTTAACACAGCTATGACAGTGGCCCAAACTGAAAGTACAAGCATCAACTACAAAGGAATTGTTGCTGCTGCTGTAGCTCCTTCTGATATTACCAATACCTCCACCTGCCAGGCAGTAGTAGCAGGGCATGCTTGTGAAGCAAAGGAAGGTAAGAGCGTTTTTCTCCAAAGGAAAAGCCTTTACCCACACTATCCCTGAACAAGGGCCTGCCAAGACTGCATCTAAATGCCTGGGTTGGTGCCAGGCCTGCCATCTGCTCCATCCCCAGGAAAGGGACCATCCAAAAGAGAGCAGAGCAAATGACCAATGAGATAAACGAGGCAGTCATAAATTCTAGATTGTTTTTTCTCTTTTTCTGTTATAACTCTCATTTACATCCCACATGACTTTTTTCAGTCTGTATCAAATTCTTGGTATTTCTGTCAGACTTAACTGTCTGTGCTGTCCTTTGCTGAGAGGATTCTCATCTGCTGAGTCAGAGCTCCCTGGATTAGGGCAGCAGTATGTGACAATACCCTGCACTTGGTGAGCCACTGTAGCTCCTGTCCTGCTTTTGGTGCCTGTGATGCTGAAAATGTACTCTCTTCGTGTAACCGTGGATTAATCTATACTCTCTCTACATAGTCTATATTGCTTCTCTCTTTTTCATGTTTTCTGGAGTTTCCATGAAAGTCCAGTAGATTTCTCTTTTCTTTATTGTTGCTTCTTACACTGTTGATGATGCAGGCACAAAGCCAGGTGCATGAACAAGTGTAATTTACAGGTTGCTATCACCTTGAGAAGTGCCTTATTTGAGAGATGCCCAGCTGGTGGGTCCTGGCATTACAAAAATTCATGGTTACGTAAAGAGCAAAAAGCTTATTGCAGCTGTCAGCAAGGGTTGAATTATGTCTGGCCTGGGCCATAGTTTAAATGCCTAGAATAAAGTGTGTATGAACAGCAAATCTATGCAGACCTGAATCTGGACCCATATCTGAATGCAGCTGCCTCTATGAGGGAAGACAGCAAACGCTTTTCTTGGTGGTAGAGGGGAAGTTCAGGTGAGCAGATTCCAAAGAGCAAAACATTTGAATCAGTGTTAACAATCCACTTTTAGAGAGATAAATTGCACTCTGACTTCCCCTCTCACTTGAGATCTCTAGGTGTTACTGTATACTATAAATAATAATAGCACTTCTTTTGACAAGTGAAGGAGGTTGAGAAATTGACTGGGAGAAAGACTGACTCTTTCATCGTATAACATATGGATGATGAAGATGGGGTAGAGGATGTGCTGAACTTGGAAGATTTGTGTGAGGCTGTGGTTTCACTCTTCCTTGCAGGATGTGTGAGATTTCCTTTCCTACACAGAAGTTGGCAGATAAAGCAGATAAAGTAAAGATGAAAGCACAATGACAGGCACATTTGGAGAAATTTGCATAGTAACTGCCTGGCTAAATTTTGCCTGTGAGATCTATAAATCTGTCACTTCCATGAACAGAAGATTCACACAAATCATTAGCCAAAAACTGAGAAAAGCCATCACTTGTTTTCACATAAAAAATAGTTGAAAGAGCAATTTAGCTATCTTCTTAACTGTGAAAAGCAACACTACCTTTCAAGCCATAATTTTGTACGGCTGCTTTCACTCACATAACAGAAAAATCAGTACAGCTAGTAGAAGTTGATATTACACAAATTTTTAAAAGATGACATTATCTTCAGAACAGGTTTAGTTACACTTTCTCAACAAACTCTTTGATGTTAATTCAGACAATTTTACATAAAACTTAGTAACATCTTAGGACAAAAAATCAGTAGTAGTTCAATCAGGGAGAGAACCTCACTTCTGAAACAGCCTGTTGTTTTCCCCATTCATAATTTAGCTACTGTACTATATACTAATAATATACCTACTATAAGCTCACAACACATTAAAAATTGACCTTAATGAATTAATTTTCCATTTTTTTTCTACTATAGAAGCCTTAGTGATCCTTTTAACCTCTTTGGACCAATCCAAATATGTCTCTGCTTTATTTTTCATTGCAGAGTCTATTTTTTTTAAAACCTGCTGTGATGTATACTTATATTCAAGAAAAGTCAAGTTAGCAAAGGCTATGCAACTCTTAAAGTTGTCATTTATTTTCCAGTAGATGTTGTACTCATCAATATTGAAAAATGTATACTGATATTATGAAAACAATGTAGATAATTTGGATTTACACCTTTAGAAAGTGAGTAGAATCCAGTCAATTTGTGAAAGTACTTTCAATTGAGTACTTGAATTATTTGTTCCTATTTGCTTACATCACATGTTTATTATCTATGGTGCTAAATACTCATATTCCTAGAATCCTAAATGAATACTGGAAAAAAAAAAATCCTCTTTGACAGGTTATTTGGCAGAACATTATAAAATGCATGCTACTACTTATACGGATTTTACCTTGCCTTTAATGATTATGTTTCTTGATAAATTATTTGAACTCTTTATTCTTTCACTCAGACCATCCTTAACCAAGATATAGAGTGTTAGGATACATTTTTTAAAATCCATCAGCAAGAAAACTATGCATTCAGAGGAAAGAATGGTGCTGTGGATAGATGCACATCTGATCACACATGTGATTATCCAAATTAGAGCCTCCCCCTTTAAAATTCTGAGTAAATACTCCAACGTAATTTAAGACTTTATTTATGCTTATCTGTCTACCTTCTCATGAGTTCCAGAATCATTCTTCTTTCTGTTTTCCCTGTTAAATCTTTCTCCAGCAGTCCTTTGGCAAATAACTACAATATGAAGAAACAACATAGTTAGGCTCATGTTGTTGTGTTGATGGTTTGTATGAATGCATAAAAAAACCACACTTTTCCTCCCTCCTCTCCCCCCCCCCCCTTTATTTTTTTTTTTAAGTAGGACAAAACATTGATAAGGTGTTGCTGAACTTTCTTTTTTTTCTCTACCTCTTAACATTCCTAAAAGACATTTTGGCTGACGGCATGCTTATAATAAAATAAAATTAAGTTGTGAGGTATTCTGGGAGGTATAAGCAATAGAAGTTCTGTTATTTCCTGTTTGATATGAGGACTAAAAAGACGTAGTGTCCCCGCTCATCTCTGAAAGAACAATTTCCAGACCTGTCAAGTTTGAAGTTCAGACAATTCTGAGTCATCTATTTCAAATAGTAAAATACAGACAATAAAATATCTCTCTCTGTATACCTATAGATACAGAAAGAAGTATTTATACTATGTGCTCATGCATACTTAATTAATTTTACTCAAACCTTTGAAAGGATATTCACCTTTCAACATTGCTTATACATGGAAAATTTAATCTGAAAGAAGGTTTTACATGGAAAATGGACAGCTGCAGATAAACTATTTTACAGTCAAGATAGAAGTCACTGATTCATGCCAGCTGGATTTAAATTAATAGAAAGATGCTTTGAGATTTCCGGAGTGCATTGATGCTGAATTCAATGGAAAACTTATTGTTGCAGGAGAAAAACATGTCAAACTTCCAGTGGATCATGAGGATAGTAAACATTACTGAGAAACAAGTTATTTCTAGGAAGAGTGAAGAATCACTTAGTGTTTGTAGTTTTTTGTTGTATTTAGATTTTGCTCTTTTTTTGAGGTCTGAAATTTCTTCCCTATAGAGTTTAGCTCTGGCTTGCAATATCAACACATATTTTAGTACATTTTTACACTTTCCTAGCTTTTAAAAGTTCTGTCAGAGGGGTTCATCAGGGCCAACAGCTGGTTATTTGATAAATTTATCTTCCTCCTATGAAAGTTGCATTTATAATAAAAAGCATCTACCAGGGATTCTGCAGAAAGATTTACTTTTTAAAAGGTTCTCTTTTTAGTAGTATGAGTAATTTTGCAGTTTGGAGCTCTTCAGATATTTCTTTTTTCAAAATATTATACATGAAGTAGCCTCTTTGAAGTGGCATGTACTCGCATTCTTCCGTTTAAGATATGAAAGCAGGAAATTAATTTATTTTCTGAAATTTTGTGCCAGATGAACAACAAGGAAAGGGACATGAGAGCCCAGTCTTGATCATATTGAAGTTGCTGAGAGTTTCTGTCACTGACATGAAAGTCAGTGAAACTGAAAGCTGCAGATTATTTCCCATTACAGTCTTGAATTTACTCATGTTATTTGCTGTGAATCTGGAAAAGATGAAGAGACAAATGGGCTTATATATAAAAAAAGCTTGTGAAAGGCAAATCAAGCCTTGTGGGTTTATCCCATAGTCTGCATGAATCCTGCTTCAAGAATGAGCTGCTTCTGCCATTATAATTTTATCACAATTTTCCCACATCAAGTAGCTTCACTATTTTCAAACTTCAGGATTGCTGGACTAGCAAAAAATAGAAGTCCTTCTGCCTTATGTGCACAGACTATTACTATTAGAAAAAAATTGTCTTTGTGCTATCAATAACGGGGGGTGGGAAGGGTGGGGTGGGAAGAAGGACGGAAACAGAATGAAAATATCCAACCTCAGGAGTGGTCAGCCTTGGGACCAAACTCTCTGTCTTACCTCTGGCTGTTCATTTTGCCTTGTAGTAGTTCTGCAAGCTGCTGGATTCTGATTGCTGCATTACACGGAGTGACTGGAGGAGTGTAGTGGGTGGCTCAGGACAGCAATGGCAGCTGGTTTCTGCTGTGTGCTTGAATTTATGGCTGCAAGTATCTTCAAGTGGAAAACATAGCCTGTAGGGAAAAAAAAATCAGGTGTGGAGACAAAAACTGTTACTGAAGAAAAGGAAAGAAGTACGATGAGATGTACACCAGCAATTACTTTATATCTTTGGATTCATATAAAGTATTCATACTTGTTGCCATTCAAGGATAAAAGCCCAGCAAATTAAAAAATATCAAAGAGAAGTAACAGAGTTTGCTTAAAATACTTGCTAAATATTTTATGCTGTTTCATAATTCATAAGATCTTTTGCTCCCATTCCCACTCCTGGAAGCTGATGAATAGGAAGTAACTTTTATTGCAAGAACAAATTCTCTCACTTTTTCTGTGTTCACAGGCTCAGATATGAGACTTAAGGAAAAAAAAAGCTCCCAAGATGTTTATAATACAAGATATCCATTACTTTCCATGTTACAGCCAGAATTCTCTCTGCTACGTACACCTTGGTGAATCGGGCTGTTCTTTCTGCACCTTGCTCAGGAGTCTTACATGGAGCCCATGTTTTTGGTTCGATTTACTCCTTCAGTGTCTTCTGTACGGTATCTTCAGCTACATTCAACTGCAACACATTTACAACCTGCTGTTCCAAAAAAGCAGTAAGGTTATTTTCTCCAGTCTCTTGATGGTGTCCAATTGTTCAGACATTTAAAATTCTGATTGATTTTCAGAGATTTTCAAACTCATGTTAAAGATTTCAGTTTCCTTAACAATGGTTATGTAGAGGCAATTAGTTCTCTTGTTCTTGTTGCAGGCTTTATGGCTTTTTGCACATGTATTAGTTTGATCTGTCTGTTAATAAAACCACCATCCAGGTCCATGAGCCATGAAATGCAGGATTCTTACTCTTCAGAATGGGCATGATTAAAATATTTTAACATACTTGTTGATTAATTGTTTGGGCCCTGGAGCACCCAATTTGCACCCTAATCTGTCTTTGCCACAGTTGAGAACACTCACATTTCTCTCACTGTCTCACTGGCATTTAACCCAATCATATCGCTTTTTTTTTTCTTTTCAATTTTTTACTTTTTTCAGGGTTTTCTTTCTGTTTTTTTTTTCTTTTTTTTTTTCTTTTACATAAGTACGCCTTAATAAGATACAGAACCATAAGATGCATAAAGCCTTGTGGATTTTTATTTTTCTCTTTGGTCTTGGGAGAGTCTCCCTCAAAAGTTCCAAAGTTCCAATATGCTACACAGTATTAATGAGAACTGAGGACTCACAGCAGAAAAATAAATTTGTTCCTAATTCCACAATATATGCAATCTTTCCCTAGATTTGCGGCTTTATTATTCTAATTTAAAGGTGTTATTTACATACATCAGATGGTTTGGTGTATAATAAAAAAGTTTGAGATTTTTTCCATTTTTGGGTTTGCACGGCTGTTTGATAAGCTGGATTTTTAAGACTTCTTGTTTTCCACCTTTCTAGTCATCCAAAGTCTTCTGAGGAACATGTATCCAAGATTTACATATAATTGAAAGGTAAAACACTGTACATTATCAGTACAGTCAAAATACTTTTGACTTGAACAGGAATCACAACATCACAGGAAAGCATTCAACACTTGGCACATGTTAGACTAAGTGCAATAGAAAGGAAAATATAGAAGTGTAGATGAAAAAGGGAAAAAAATCAAAACTACTTAATGTCTTCATTATCTTGAAGAGTACTGAAATGTAAGTAGAAAGATGAGTATAATTTTGAAAGTTTAATCAAATTTAGATTCTGCTTGCAATGTGGTTAATGTTACTTACTTGTTAAGCCTTTTCTGAAAGTGTTCTTACCATCACCATGTATTTCAGGTACATGGTAATGAAAGGATGCGGCTGTAAATAGGGAAAAAAAAATGATTCTGCAGTATCTGTAAGTTTCTCCTAGTTTTAGAAATGGCATATAGACTAATCCTCCAAGGTGTTAGATTCAGGGGACTGAACAACTTGGACTACATTAGAAACAGGAACAAAGTTTTTTCTGATTTCAGCTCTTATGTATTTATTAAGCTAGTATTTCTGATTCAGACACCTAATGGCAAGTGCTGGCATGATATTTCATGGCACACATCCTTTGTGTACGCTGCATGCAGTGCATCAGTAGGCTGCTGCTGTGGTAAGACTGCAGAGGCATTGCAGTCTTGCTACTATCGTTGGTTGTCATGGTCACAAGTAATACACAGTATAAGGCACAAAGATTCAGAAAATTTTTAAAAATTATACCACTTTTTTCTTATTTTTTATTTTGTTTTTTATTTTTTACCAAGCTTTATGCATGATTATAGAAAGCACACACACAATAACAATACCTTTGGAACTTCCTGTATGGCTTAAGGAATGTCAGTGCTTACATTTATATGCAGCATCCAGTAACAAATTTCGCAAATAGTTACATTTTTTTTATCCATTTGCTATTGGCATGTGTGTATTAGACTCTCAAAGATCTCCTGTGCTTGCAAGCAGGTTCAAGAGACTTGTGAATTACTTTATTTCTTCAGGGCTAAACATCATTAATGACAGGAATGAAGCTATGGTTTCAGTACCAGCATCTGTATATTACTGCTAAAAGTGGAATTTTAAAATCATATCAAACATTTAAAAAAAATAAGAATAGCTTTATCTTATGAAAACTGAATTGGCTAGTAATTAAGAGTTAGCCAAAATACATGCAGTCATTAACTGAGTGCCACGAAGGGAGATTTTTACATTGGGATTTGTTGTTAATAGAGGGTTTCATAGGCAATAGTTAGCCTTTGTTTAACAGAAATCTAGCCATCAAGGCAGATGGGCTGTATCTAGATTGCAGATTGCCTAAACTGTATTACCCATCGATCAGATGTGTAATATTTTATTATACCACAAGAGGTCACACAACATTTATAAATCTATGCAGTGGAAAAATTGATAATTGTTCTATCTGCAAAACAGTAAAGTTAAATCTCATGCACTAAGTAAAAGGCAAATTGTAAAACAAAAATAGTGTTTTTTTTCCTGTTAAAGGACTCTCAGCCTGTGTGATCTGCTATGAGCCATATCCAAATATCCTCTCAGCTGTACATTTCACGCTGAAGGCGGGGGAAGCCATATGCCGTGGTACCTTCGGAATCATTATCAGTGTATGATGTAACCTTGGAAGAAGGACAAGATCAGACTCTCCTTGGCGTGGTGGATAACACAGTCAGATGATATACGATGAATTGGATGGGATTATGGTGATCAAATAAGCGTGCCTGGCAGCTCAGCGAAAAGTATTAAAGATGAGTTTATGTGCACAAATTGCTGCCAGTTCAGCAAAATGATAGACACAAAAAAGATTTTAATTTTGCAGAGATTGCAGCCTGAATTTGTGAAACAGGATCATTTTGTAAAGATACTATCTAGAATTTTCAATAGAAGTCTTGGTGTGGTACAGTAGTGAGATTCCTGGTACATTGTGTGGCAGTAATACCCCTCTGTGATTCCTGTTTGGTCTCACTAACTGTGAAGCAAGCAGAGGCCAGTGAGACAAAGTATGGAAGAAGTGTGGTGGGTGGAGGGAGCTGGGGTATTAGTGCAGTGCCACCCTGTGGCATGGCAGGACTGGAACAGCCTTGCTGCTGTGGAACATACCTGTGAAGAACATAGTTTTGGGAGGAAGTATAAAGAACCTGATTCTTTAGCGTCTGCCCTAAAGGCATGCATGATCATGTACAGGTAGGGATGTGACCATACTGCTTGATGTCCATGTTTCTCAGCTTCTTCCATTGCTAACCCTTCCTTCTGGAGGAACAATAAATCGTATCATCTGAAGGTTATTTCTGAGTAATTTTTCTACTTTCCAAGCCTTATCTGTAGTAGGGTAGTGATAAGACCATAATTGTTTGACACACAATAGCCTATCGTTTATATCACTAAAAACTGCCTAATTATGTGCCTAGCTTACAGGCTGTTATAACTTCAATAGTGTCCCTTGGGCAAACAAGCCTTCATTCACTCAGGTAAACATATAATTAAAGAGGAAGGAATAACACCAGGCAGGAACTGACCGGTATAATTTTGGCTTTCTTCTCAAAGTTTAAATATAAATGCTGTTTATTGTATTAATATTTTTTAGTAGTTGCATTTTTTTCTCTTAGGAACTCACAAAACTTCTCAACAAAAGGCAAGTATATTTATTTCTATTTTATAGGCACAAAAACAGAACTAAAAGCTTAAACTGTCATGAGGAATAAACAGCCCCAAAAGACAAAACCTATTTCATATATATAGCCTGAAATAGCTTACGAAGCTTCTTTTGTAAGTGCAGTCCTCTGGATCTTAAGGAAGGTCACACAGACCTAACCTTAAATGTCCTCTCTTTTATATAGTTGGTTATGTTAGCTTTCACTTAAGTTTGTGTCTTTTGTACACATTGGTCTGTTTTACTCTTCAAGTGAACATAAGAGAGGGACAATAATTAAATATGTTTTTCTGTTTCATTTTCTAAAGTACCTTCTCAGGATTGCAAACTCTCAGGCATTTATTTCTTGCAGCAGAAGGATGATCTTTTCTGTAAGTACCTGATATTCAGGAAATGTTAATTTGGTTGGATGAATTCTCTTTGTGACCTTGAACAACTTATTTAATACTTTTACACCTCCATTTCCCACAGAGAAAAAACATGTAATGCTCTTATGGTGGCTGGAGGAAGGAGGATAATTGGTAAATATAAGAAAGAACAAACAACCACATCAACAAAATTACCACTCCTCTCCAAAGGCAATTTATTCAAAAGAAAAAAAAAAAAAAGGAAGAGATAATTAAATTCTTAAGAAGGAGGATTATTTTTTAGAGAAAAACAAGGGGTTGAAACAGATGGGAAGAGGGAGAATGTGGCACATCCTACAAGCCTTATGTCAGGGCAAGGCTATAGATGGAGACTGTGAATATTCCTCACTGCAGAGAGCTTGCAAGACCAAACAGAACAATTTTAACTGAATCCTGCACTTAATCTCAAATCTTCAATACAATGAGGAAGGGGCATCTGTAAAACTGTTACTTAAGTGTTCAGGCAAAAGTTGTGCTTTGTTTTAAATTGTCGTCAGGCAATGGAGATACTTGTGTGGGATTAACTGAGGTGTACGGGTAGGAGGCTAGGGCAAACGTCTGTGGAAGGTTTTTGTGTTAGGAAGAGAAGTACAACATAAATAAACCACACAACGAGGAAAAGAGTTCACTTTTTTTGTGAGAAACAATGAAGTGTGTCGTTTCAGAACATACAGGAATAAAGAGGAATTAACCAACTCTTTCTGTCTGTATTCTACGCTGATTCAGGTACGGTACACCAGAAGTAGTGTGACCCATGGGCCAGCAGCACTGCCAGTGGCTGGTCCAGCTGTGGCCATCCCACCAGCTGCTGTGGGAGCTCCCCAGGCACGCTGCGAGGGGTCCCACCTGGCTCAGCCCACACCAGAGGGCCTTCTGCTGTGTCTTTGCTGCACCAGCAACAGCCTGGAAGCAGACACCCTTCACCTCCTTTGTGACCAAAGCCAACATATGAAACTGTTGCAAGCAAAAGTGATAAAGTCATACCCAATTAGACTAATTCAGTCTGAAAATTTTCCCCAGTGAGTATGGAGACAAAAGAACAGTGAATGCTCTCATAACAGTGACTTCTATTCATTAATGAGCATGTCTTGAATACTTGGATCATTAGAAAAAGAAATCAAGGGAGAAATGAGTAGTGTGACAACTTCACCTTCCTGACATCGTCTGAAATCCTTCTTTCAGTCACCGAAAGTGCAGGCAACGTCTAGCACACTGTAGTGACAGTACATTCCCCACCTTTATTAAGACACGTAACCATTTTTAAAAATAAAAAAGTCAGTACCTGGCACTCGAAGGAATCTGCTCTGAAATCCAGATTTGTCTAAGGTCTTTGAATGTAACCAGTTCTCCAAACACCAGTGCTGATAAATTATAGACGACACACACCTACACTTCTCAACAGCAGATTACAGCAGCTTTTTCTGTGCCTATTTTTATTTTCCTTATTTCAAGGTCTACTCTACTTTGTCTAAGTATTCTTAGGGATTCTAGTTATGAATCCTTAAGTAAAAGTAACAAAGCTGAGTAGAATTTAGAATATTAGATGAGTTCAGGACAGAGAGATAAAGCATATCATAGAGGGGAATCAATTAATGAAGCTTAATCTTTAGAATATTTAGAAGCAGGCTGCACAATAAACTATACCTCATAGTTTACCAGATTGAGGAGCAGGGTTTTTTTTGGTATTCAAGAATGAGTTACTGTTGAATTGCCCCGCAAATTCAAAGAATGATTTCAATTTAAATTCATTTCCCTGAATTTGCTGAATCCCTGATTCACGCATACAGCCACTCAGGAGGCTTAATACAGCCTGTCAGATGCATGAACTTAAGTGCTTGTAAGGTGAGGAGCAGTAGAGTTGATGAGGCTGTTTAGCCATTTGCATGAACCTTATGCTCCTGTGCTCTGCTATGGAGTTATTTAGAGTGGGAAGTTCAAGATGGTTGTCTTTTCCTATGAACAGACTCATCTGGCAGCACAGGAGCTCTTTAAGGACAAGAGCCTAGAAGTATTGGTGGTAAGTTGCCTTATCGGCCCGTGCAGAGTGACTGCAAATGTATAGCCACTCTGAACTATTTTAGTTCAAAGCCATTTTCACAGTAAGAAGGAATTGTACATTTCAAAGTTGTAATAATTGAAAATACTTTTCTGTTGAAGAACATTCAGTCCCATATTTCAGTGCTAGAACTGAGTTTCAAATCTCCCAAAGAAGGATGAGACCAAAAAACCGGTGGAAAATATCCACATGCCTGCCATCAAAGGGCTCCAGCACATCCCAAGGACTAAATGATAAATACAGCATGAAGAAAGACACCAGGCTAGAAGCCTATTTGAGCTGAGTGTGGGAGATCATCTAACAGGTACCAATAACCTTAAAGTGAGGGTGGTTTCACAACACCACAGACATGTGCTTAATTAATATTAAATGCAGTTTTTCTCAGATTGGTAAGGTTAAACCCTTTTGAAAATGTTTGGAGCTTTGAATTTGGACCTGTAAATCCTCAGGCATTGATGAGTTTGACACCATTTATTTAGCTTACTTATCCTCCTCCACTTAAGGGCAGTCCCTGTGAAGATAGCACAACTCTTGAGCTGCTGCAGATCCTTTAGAATTATATATATATATAAAATATATTATATATATTATATTATATATATTTTATATATATATATAAAATAATAGAATTATTAGACACAAGAAATAATAATGCTGGTACTTGAATTACACAGCTGTAAATAAAAGTGCTTTGGGCCATACTCTGCAATCTCTCACAAGTACACGTTTACCATAGAGGAGAGCTCTGCACAAGCACAGGGATGAGAGAATGGAGATCTGATTCCAGATGCTGAGACTCAAGTCATCTTGACAGGCAGTCAGTCTACCCTATCCACGGCTAGCTACACTATGTCACTGCATGAAACAGCAGCAGCACTTGTACTACACTGATTAGTTAAGAATTGGTAACAGCCCTTAACCAACCCCACCTTAAAACTTTATTTTCATAAAGTTCATGTCTGGGTAAAGCAAGATTCCATACTGGGTTGACTAGTAACACATACTCTACAAAAAAACTTGTCCGTAGGAAGATAAAACTTCATGCTAGACAAAGCAGGAAGAGAACAATTCTGAAGAAACAGAGTGGGTAGGTTTTTTTGAGACACAGTGTGAAAGACTTCACATAACATTTGCAATATTTTGTTGAGAAACAAAACACTAAGTATATTTAGAATCCTACAGTGATTAAAATTCAAATATAAAGACTAAATAAAGAAAATTGATCTTACCAATGAGTTGAATTCCTATTTACATTCTTATTTTTTTTCAAGATTCATTTGAATTGTAACTCATCAGAATCATCAGAACTTCAACAAGATGGGTCTGAGAGTGAACCCTTTCTTTGTCATAGCCTTGTTGTTTGGGTTTCTGTATGCAACAAATCTCCTCAACTGCATGAAGCATCTTTGGCTCTATAAGTAAGAACTCTACCACACAAACTGCTAAGGATTATCTACGGACTTGATATAATTCTTATAGTAACAACTTTTGTGTTTGAATATTAATCACACTTACGTATCCTATGAAAAAGTTTTATAATATGAACAACAAAAGCAGGTACACTGTAAGCACCTTGTATGCCTTCAATATGTAAATAAATTGCTGTTATCTTTTTTTTTTTTGCTTGAAGTATATATAAATCTGATCCCAGTTTGTTTTTATTAAATTAGATTTGTTATTGATAGGAACTTTGATCCTGCACTTTAAGTTGCCTTTATTTCCTGAGTACTTAAACAGCAGAAATGGAATGTGTTATTCTTCAGGGAAATTTATTAAGCTTCGATTCTTTTGTATTCTGTACTTGTGAACTAAACCAAAAACTAATCTTGAATTATTAAAATTAATATTTCATTGGAATGTTTTCCTGTAAGCCTTCTATTAATTTAATCATCAAACATATAACATCAAGCTTTAAATTTGTGTTGTTCAACAGAGTTACTGTATGAAAGAAAATATTTAAAGCAATTTAAAAACTCTGCAGAACAAACATTATGTACATTTTCCATTATAAGATGATCTGTTTGCAGAAAGATAGAAGATACTGACTTCACAACTAATTTCTGGAATCCTGATGACCAGGGATGTTGATTTACAATGTTTGGATTTAACTGTGAAAGATCTAGCAAAACACATCACTGGAAAGAATGGAAATCTCACACAAAATCTGGTTTTAATTCATCCTGTTTCTTTTATTTTGTCTGACAGAAATAACTCGGTCTGCAAGCAAAGGGTATGTCCAAAGAATATGTCTTCTTAGACTGAGGCAAAAATTTTGGAAGATACACTTGCTTTCCATTCCCTTTATCCTCCTTAAATATTGTAACTTGGATCCATGTTATCCTTCTATTTCTATTCTTATGAAAACAAAGCCAAATATGAAGTCTGGGTTTTCAGTGGTAGTGAATTTTCTAGGCCATTTCCAGAAGTGGAAGACAGTAAGAGAGGGGACATACAGTGTCAAACAGCCCAACTCAGTTTCTCATTCTCCGGGGTGGATGCAGAAGGGTCAATAGTGATTACAAAAGCCCTACACCAGGAAGGAGGATGGTGTCGTGAAGCTGTGTCAATGCTCCATGTGTGGCATGTCCCTCTTATAGCACCAGCTGTGTCAATGCTCCATTGATCTGAGATGTGACAGCACGAAATGATGCTGTCTTGAAGCCAAGCAGAAAAGTGAGAACATGGCTCTCTGATGTGAAGTTCTTAGACAAGTGCAGCTGCATGTTAGTGGGATTGCTTGGCTACAAGGCTAGCTGTCTCACAGTTAGAAATTCAGATAGAGCATGACTGTCTGCCTATATGAAGGTGTGCCCAAACCTTCTCTATCCATATATATATAGCACTTCAGCATCTCATACCACCACATTTTTTTATTCCAGAACAATTTTATTGTTTATTTTTTCTGTCACACATATGAGTGGCATGCACTGCAATGTATATAAAGCAACGTTTTTGGTCTTACTTTGGAATTGAGTTACTATACGATTTAGTAACTAAAATCTCCGCAAGCCCCAGTGACCTCCAACCTTCAGTGCACCAGCAGGGCTTAGATCAGCCAACCTCAGTGTACAGCTCTGTTCTCAGTGTGCTGCTTCCTTTAAAGGCACTGACAACCTTAGCAAGATTCAGGGAAAAAAACACAGGCCATACCAAGGTCCAGACTTAGCTTCTTTCTTTTACCCCATCAGGCCTGGGGTAAACTGTTGACTTTGAGCAATTTCAGATTCAGAAGAAGCTGTCCTGCTTTGACCTACATCATCAGGGCCTACACATTGTCAGAGAAAACTGCTATAAACACCTTCACATGTTTTGGCTACACAAACCCTCTGCTGTAAAGAACACCTGCTACCTCTGTAGAATTATTTGCATCTTTTTATTGCTAGGTTTGGCAAACATAATCTATATAATGGATTAGGGCTCTACATTACATGCCAGAAAAGTGTGTAAGAATTGTCTAAAAATATCAACAGCCAAAGTTGTATAGTGTCTGCCCTATTGTTAGTTTTTAGCACTTCAGTACTAGATGACATTTGTATCTTGAGCTGTAATTGATGACTTCTGTAAAGCTAATAATTAAAATAAGCCTTATTCACTGTTTCTAAAATGGAGTCTTTTAGATATTTAATCAGGTCTTGTACATGACCTCCGAAGAGTAAATTTATCCTCCCAAACCTTCCCTGCCACTTATTTATATTATTTATTATTTGAATATGTTAGTGACAGTTGCATATTAAGCATTGTTCCAGCTTTGAAAGAAAGATGCTCTGAGGAGTATAGTTGGACTCTGTGGAGCTCAGTGTCCAAAAAGAGACAAATTACCAGGGCAAAATGAATTACCAGCGGGAATTTAAAACATACATATGTACGTTCGTGTATATATATGAGTCAGCTAGTTTAGTGAAGGCTGCAGAACAATGTAATGGATTTTGTTTAAATCAGTGAAAAATGGTTAAAAAATATAATTATTCTACTCCTGAGTAAGGCTGTTTTTCATTTGTGATGTTATTGCCTTTAGTATGCATTCAGTCCTTAGGGAAAATTGTTGTATCTGAGCTACTGCATTTTCATGTGTGCAAGCCTGAATTTGCTGCTGGAGCAAGATTTGTTTTTAATGTGATCTTTAACATAAACAGATCTCCAGTTCTAATTGCATTTTTTAAAAGTTTTAAAAATGACAGTAAATTAATTCAGAATTTGAAGAACTTGGAATATGTACTGAATTTTTGTCCATTAACTTCATTTAAAAAGAGACTTCTTGAAAGAGTAATCCTGGAACAGAGCACTTTTTATTCCCTACATTTGGTGTCACATGATGTCTTTACACTTACGAGCCTTCAGTGAACTTCCATTTGCATCTAGTAGCATTAAGATCAAATGACTGTCCATTTCCAAAGCATATCTATAATCACATGGGCTTTCCATGTACAGTTAATAAATACATAAACTGAATTGTTTTCTTTTTTCTCAGTTGCATGTGCTTTTTTTCTCCCCTGGCTGCACCTTCTCCATATCTGGAGAGAACTTTTCTTCCTGGTGCTGTTACTGCTGTTAGTAATGTTATTATTACTTCAACTAAATGCATCCCTAAATTGTCTTCATATATGAGATAGAGACTCACAGCCTGAAAGCCTCCTATAGATATGGATTCCTGATGAAACTCTTTGTAATGAGAACTTCAGAGCTGAGAAGCAGAAGTTTAAAATGTTTTGGTAAAAGAAAAAAAAAAAAAAGAATAAAAAAGTGACAGTGTTATGGTTTTGAGCAGCATCAACTGATGTATAAAACCAATAGATTTTTACAATTGGGCATAAATTTGAGAAATTGCTGAATCTGAAACCCAAAGATGCTGCCTTATATCATGGACACCAAATGATCCTAGTCTTAGTCTTGTCCTTAGTATTACTACTTTCATTGCTATTTTTATATCCTAATTTTCTTTGTTCTCTGCATATGCAAAAATGTTTAAGATTTCTAATTTTTCCCTTAATGGAAGCATTTTCTTCTCTGGAAAGTACAATATGGAACTGATTCTGAACACAATGTTGCTGTGACAGGAGCAGTTTGTGTGCAGCCATACAATACTGAGACTAAACTGCTCTTTTTTTTCATCAGTAAACTCCCACTTACGTTAATTTCTGTAGGGGACTGAGACAACAGACAAATTATGAAATGCTTACACCTAATCCGGCTCTTAAGGCTGACAAAATTGCATAGAATCGCTTAATTGCTCAGGGTTTGATCTAATTTGTGATGAAAAATGTCCCCATAAACAGTTAGTGATATGGATAAAATTTAAATACCGATAGGAAAGTGTTAAAACATCTCTATGCTTTAAAATCAAACCCAGAATGATTCCGTGTGTTGTTTTCTGTATGCTGCTGAAGTACTTGTAACAGAACATTGTTACAATGGTCCCTGTGGATCTTAACTTCTGCTTTATACGTCTTTTAATTTCATCCCACATGAAGTCTATTTAGTCTTCTCTGTAAAACACATTTTAGGTTGAATCTAAGAAACATCTGCTTGCATAATCTCTCCAGACCTCACACATATCTATTAAAATCTGTAGGTGGTCCTGTGGGCCTCGGTGAACTCTGACTTCCATCCAGGGTCACAATGTAAATTTAAATCGTAATTTTTAACTTATAAATGTAATACATATATTAAGATTTAATATATGAAAACCTATTAGACATGTACTATTAATTTCAGAAAAAAAAATATGTTTACATGATAGAACCATGGAAGGCAACTTTCCATGGAAGGCAACATTTCCCAACTACAACACAACCTGGCTTTGGATGTTAAAAACAATAAAAAGAATTTCTATAAATATATTAATAGCAAAAAGAGGACTCGGGAGAACCTCCATCCTCTACTGGATAAGGGAGGTAACATAGT
>JAOQGH010000019.1:58330045-58383865 GCA_025769975.1 Gallinago jamesoni | reverse complement strand
TAGGTTGACGGTTGGACAAGATGATCTTTAAGGTCCCTTCCAACCTAGAAGATTCTGTGATTCTGTGATTCTGTGAAGGCACAGATATTAAGAAACACAGACCATCTCTTTTGTGTCTATGTGGATATTTTTTCTGTTCAGCAAAATAGGGCATTGTCCAGTCTAGCATCCTGTCTTTCAGCTGTTACGACATGCATGTGCTTTGAAGAAGCCACTCTGATATGTTCCCATATATAACACTGATAGAAAATTTTTTTAATTAATTACTCTAACTCTGCCTGTGACATGCTTGTGTATTCTTTTATCTAGTAAAAATACAATTTAATGAATCTATTTGTCTATATCTAAGGCCTTAGGTATTCTTATATAGCTGACAAAGGAAATCCCCACAAACGCACTTTCTTGTTATTTCTGAAGCTTTAGGTGACATCAGTCCAATTCTTGTGGACTTGTGTTGCCTTACTATTTTCTCATGTACTGCAGACTCTCAGCTGTTATTCAGTCCTGGTATTATATCAATGCTCAAACCGAGGCTGTAATTTCAAGTTCAAAACACCTACTTTCACAGAGGTAAAAATACAGCTAATTAGCAATATCTTCCTGGTGAACAGGAGCACACACCCCGGCTGAGCCAGGAACTCACAGGAATCTGGGTGTCAGGAGCAGTTGCAACTCACAGTGGTTTGCCACTTCCTCCAGCGCAAGCCGACTGTTCAGTGTCATCTTCCTCCCAAAAGTGGTTGTGACTTTTCAGTCAGCCTAATTTTGTCGGACCGATGGAATATAGTTGCCTGCAAATACAAACGCTTTTGTCTCTCCATGTGAGAAATTCTGCATGCAAGTGGAGATTTCTTAATTGGTTACAGGCAAACCACTTCCAAAACTGGAAACTATGTAGTTCAGACATTTCAACCTTTCATAGAAACATAGAATCATAGAATCCTCTAAGTTTGAAGGAACCTTTGACATCATCAAGTCCAACTGTAAACCTAACACTGCCAAAACCACCAATAAACCATGTCCTTAAGCACAATGTGTACAAATTTTTTAAATTATCTCCAGGGATGGTGATTCAACCACTTCCCTGGACAGCCTGTTCCAAAGCTTGATAACCATTTTGGTAAAGATTTTTTTCCTAATATCCAGTCTAAACCTCCCCTAGCACAGCTTGATACCATTTCCTCTCATTCTCTTACTCAGTACTTGGGAGAAGGGACTGACATCCACCTCTCTACAGCCTCCTCTCATGTACTTGTAGAGAGCCAAAAGGTCTCCCCTTAGCCTCCTTTTCTCTAGGCTGAACAACCCCAGATCCCTTAGGCTCTCCTTATAAGGCTTTTTCTCCAGACCCCTCACCAGAGTTCATTGCCCTTCTCTGGACCCGCTCCAGCACCTCAATGTCTTTTTTGTGGGAAGGGGCCCAAAACTGGACACAGTACTTGAGGTGGGGCCTCACCAGTGCTGAGTACAGGGGGACAATCACTTCCCTCCTATCTTTTCCTTTCAGTAATCCAAGTCAGAAACAGTGTATTCCCAAACATTGTCACTATGTTGCTCATTGGTGAATTCTGTTTGTCTTGTCTATTGGCATCTTTTGATAGTGTTTTCCAACTGAATTGGATTCAGTTGGATTCAGTATTCCAACTGAATACAATATGCCTCATGAAACTGTAAACAGGAACATTGCCAATTCACATTACCCTTCCCATCCATAATGTGATGCAAACTCCCTTTTTACTGAACCGTTTCTGCTGTACCACAGGAAAGGTGTCCTATTAACTGTACATAGATACTTTTTGGGTACTTTCAATATTATTCCTTTCCAGGTTTCTGCTCATACATATTTTATTTGTATTTCACATTACAGTCTCTTCAGTCTAACAGCCTGCATCTTATCAGGTAAATCATTTTGTCATTCTTCTGGTCATCATGCTAACCTTCCCAATGTCTCTTTTATATCTCAGTCTTCACTGATGCTTGCTACATTTCTGGGTCATTAATGAAGATGTGGGCTAAAACTTAATATAATAATGTGATTTGCTTTTTGTGTGAGAAAATCACTTTTCTCAGTGATTAACTTGAAATGTGTCCAACCTGATTCATTGACGGTTTATGTTTTTCTTGTTTACGTGTCAAAAAATGATGGTGAATCATTTTTCTTCCTTTCTAGTTAGCTAAGTAACTTGTGTGTTGCAGTAAGGCTAAGTATTCTGGAACCAAGGATATCTAATTCTTTTCTCCCAGCAGATGTTTATATTTAGTATCCATGAGAACAGATATCCTCCATTATAATAAAGTGGTATGAATTGTAAGTTGGTCTGTCTGTGTGGTGTACAGACTACTTCAAAATGGAATTCAGACACCACCAGAATACTTGGACATTCTCTGTCTGCCTCCAGGTCCAAAGATATCTCCACCCCTGCCAACAGTCATGGAGCCCAAGTAAGCTAAGTTTGGAGGCTCTTGTTATAAAGGCCTGATTTCCATCAACACAAAAAAAGGTGTCTGAATAATCTAAAGAAGTATCCCTGAGCAATAACTGTTAATTATTTTTTATTGAAGCAAATCACAGCGAGTAGAGTGGGTAGCATATAACTTAGCAGACCTTCTTTTTAGTACTCTGTGGTATGCTGTCTATTCCTGTAACGTATCTAAAAAGAACTTTGGTAAATTAGGACTTTCCTAGGGCAAAGGTTTTGTCAGACTTTCACACTGAACCAAATAATTCTCCATAAAAACTTAGCACACTTTCACTTGTTCTGTAGCCTTTGCTATTAACTGACTCCAAAAAATGTCAGCATTTCCTGAATATAATTGGTTTTTGCTAACTAGGATACTAACTACCTCTTAATAACCAGTTGGTAATATATATTAAAAATAAATTATTATTTTATTTTGCACTAAAGTTTACTTTTTTTTTCTTCAGTTCTAAAATATCTAGGTTGGATTAAGCACTAGGTCTGTTGGTCCTTGGAGAAATGGCCAAAATAAACTTGTACTGCTTGAAGATTTTAATGGACCTAGTGAGAGATTTCATTTCCACCTCAGTGTGTCTTCAGAAGCAAGTAAAATCAGTGCCAATTCAGATGTATGAGAAGCTGTGCTTGTTAGAAATTCTAAATTGAAGAGAAGTAGAACATTTGTTTTCTTTGACGGGTAAAATCAAAGGTCATGCTGACCTTAGAACTTTGAGATGGAGAGTGGAATCAGCAGTCTAGTTATTACAATAGATTAAACATCTGGGAAATAATTCTGTATTATAAAAAAGAGGAATGACAGAATAGTTATTTCATCTACTAAGTTAGTTGCTCCAGTTACTCTGGGGAGTTAACATGAATAAATGTGGCATTAGATTTTAGTACAGTATTCAAATCCCACTACATAATAAAAAATAAGGCAACTGGCATCTTAGCCTGGGTTAAGAATGTTGCCAACAGGCCGAGGAAGTACTCTATTCAGTACAGGTGAACTCGAACCTGGAGTACTGTGCCCAGTGCTCTGCTCCCTCATACAAGACTGACATGGAGAGAGACTGCTCAGACTGGGCAGCGGAAGGCTCAGGGTGGACCTTCTGAATGTGTATAAATGTCTGAAGGGAATGTGCAAAGAGGACAAAGCCAGGCACTTTTCAGTGATGTCAGGTTCAGACAGGACCAGAGGCAATGGGCACACACTGAAACACAGGAGGTTCCCTCTGAACTTCAGGAAACATTTTTTCACAGTGAGGGCGATCAAGCTCTGGCACAGGTTGGCCAGAGAGGTGTTGAAATCTCCCTCACTGGAGAGCCATGTGGACATGGTTCTGGACAACCGGCTCCATATCGCCCTGCTGGAGCAGGGAGGTTGGACCAGACAATCTCCAGTGGTCCTTCCAGCCTCGATTGTTCTGTCGTTCTGTGCTTCTGTCAACAATATAGTTAGTATTTTAGGTAGCTAAGATAAAAGACTATTTAGTGGAAGCCTTAATAATGTAATAGATTTTCTAAATGTTTGATCAAAGCTTCATATTCCTACGAAGAGGAAGTGAAATCCACAAAAAGTCTGTCATCCTGACCGTGGGAAAAAGGCTGTGTGTACACATCTGTACTCCAAGCTGTTTGTTTAAGCATTATAACCTCAGAGCTACAAAAGATGGCTTTCTTTGGATTCTGTGAGTGCACAAAATCACAAAACTACCCCGGAGAACTAAGAGGAGCAATTTTTTTGAGCTTTTGGAATATCACTGTCTAATTGGCTATAAGTACCTAAAAGGTCAAAACCCAATTTCTGCCACTTTTACACATATGGTAATATTATAAAGCAGAGTGAGAAGAAACCCAGCAACAGGAAACAGACTTTGGTGTTTAGCTTTCATTTTCCAGAGCACTTGGAGAGATTTTTGTACAAAACTCCAAAAATACTGGAGCTTATATTTAGGTTTTTCCTCATTAAAACTTCTGAATAGTATCATTTGCTTTTAATGATAATTCTATGGCCCAGTTTGTATTTTCAGATTTAATTCTGAATAAGAACACTCTCCAAGCAACGGGTTGGATGATTTTTTTTTTCCAACTTGTAACACAAGGAATCCTTTGATACAAAGAGAAATTATGGGAGTAATGCAATTATTTTTTTTTAAATGGGAGAATAATACCAATAATTGGAAGTTAGTTATTTTTCTTATTGCTGAGAGTGCTATTTGCCAGCAGTAAGAGTTTTTGATATAGCTAAGAAAAAATGGTTAAACACTGTATAGATTATTTTTTAATTAACTATTTTAAGATTGAAATTATCTGGCAGTTCTTTTAAACCGTAATTTCAGCAAGACAGTCAAAGAAAGTGAAGCAGCCAGCATAGGGTCAGTTACATACAGATTGATTTTCCATTTCCCAAGTAATAGTCACCTTATTCCAAAAACAGTAGAAGTGGCTTTCAAGGACAGTTTGAGTTGCGTAAGAAGAAAGCTCTTACTCCATGAGTTACTGCTTAGTTCAGTTGCTGAAGGAACTTCAGAAGCAAGCATGGACACGTAAGGGTCTTCTTCAACGTCTAATGAAGCCTGTGAAGAGATTTTGTCAATTCAATGGATTATAGAACCCCACACAAATGGTTCCCGAATACTTAGTACTATTTCAGAACACATGCAATTTACAGTGTCTGCTTTGTTTCAGAAACTTTTAAATACTTCAAAAACTAGGAAGAAAAAGGGAGAGAACCATGAATAAAATTTTTATTACAAGGCACAGTAATTATAATGTAGTTATTCAGTACTAAACCCAAAGATCAGCAACCCGATTACTGCAACCTATTGACATATTCCTTACCTTTAATTTTAGTTATCACATTATGATTCAAAATTTTATTAACCCTGGGATTATTTGCATTCATGTGCTGTACAATCTACTCATATGAATAATGATAATTTACAGGTGTGGAAAAGTGAACTGTAATTGTCTTGTAATGGTAATTTAAGGACACTGTAATTGCAGTAAACTCATACATTACAGGCCAGAATTAAGTGAATAATAAATGAAAATCAGAAAATAAAAATCCCTTTCTGCCTAACTTATTTTGAGCAAGTTAATGTCTCTCAAATTTTAACTGATCTACATTGAAAGAATGACTAAAGATCTGAATCACAGAATCACTGAATGATAAGGGTTGGAGGAGAACTTTGGAGATCATCTAGGCCAACCCCCCTGCCAAAGCAGTTTCACCTAGAGCAGGCTGGACAGGAAAGCATCCAGGTGGGGTTTGAGTACCTCTGGAGAAGGAGACTCTGCAAACTGGGCTGCCTGTTCCACTACTCTGCCACCCTCAAAGTAAAGTTGTTTTTCCACGTGCTGAGATGGAATTTCCTGCGTTCCAGCTTGTGCTTGGTGTCCCTTGTCCTGTCACTGGGCACTGAGAAGAGCGTGACCCCATCCTCTTGGTACCCACCTTTTAGATATTTATAAACATTTATGAGGTGCCCTCTCAGCCTTCTCCAGGCTAAACAGACCCAGGTCTCTCAGCCTTCCTTCGTAAGGGAGGTGCTCCATTCCCTTGATCGTCTTTGCTCTGCTGGACTCTTTGTAGTAGCTCCCTGTCCTTCTTGAACTGGGGACCCCAGAACTGGACACAATACTCCAGATGAGGCCTCACCAGGGCAAAATAGAGGGGGAAGATGACCTCCCTTGACCTGCTGGTCATGCTCTTTTTAATGTACACCGGGAGACCATTGGCCTTCTTGCCCACAAGGACACATTGTTGATTCATGGTCAACTTGATCATCAGGACACCCAGGTCTCTCTTTGCAGAGTTGCTTTCCAGCAGGTCAGCCCCTAACCTGTACCAGAGTATGGGATTATTCCTCCCCAGGTGCAGGACCCTACACTTTCCCTTGTTGAATTTCATCAGGTTCCTCTCCATGCAACTCTCTAAAGTAGCCAGGTCCCTCTGCATCCTGGAAGAGACTTCTGGTGTGTCAGCCGCTCCTTCCAGTTTTGTATCATCAGCAAACTTCCTGAGGTACACTCTGTCCCTTCATCCAGTTTGTTGATGAAAATGAACTAATTCTTACTAAAAGAGTCTGTATTTTAAATATTTGTTAGTAGAAAGAATCTACACATATGAACTTTAAAAACACACAAGTGCCTAAAACAAATATAAGAATTCCAGTTTATATTGCAAAGATTATGTATACTGGTCAATCGAGACCTGTCAGGGTACAAGAAAAAGCATTTTGAAGGGGCCAAGAATGTTATGTGTAGTGCTAATATATATGATTTTAAGACACTTACTCCACATCTCTACTGTTCTTAAAAGGCTCTTCTTGGTCTTGGATCTCTAAGTCCCTTCAAATTCAAACCTTCTTTTGTTTTAAATCTAGTACACACTGAGAACAATCAACTTCCCTCCTACAAACTCAATAATCCCAGTTCTCTCAGCATTTTCTCAGAACACATCTGTTCTAGATCTCTGACCGTTTTAATTTCTGAGAACTTACAATTGTTAAGTAGGCTGCACAAATGATTCCCCGTGCCGCATATGTTTACTGCTTTCTACAGGTCTCTTTGTATGATATTTGACTGCTTTGCAACAACATGGTGCTGTTCACACAAGCACAACAGGTGACTGATAGTAACTACCAGTTATTTTCTGCAGCACTCACTGCCTGACAGTGCAGCTGATTATTTCTATGTGCTTCATACAAGCTGCTTCCCATTTCTCTTATATGTCAAGGTCATTCTATATTCTTGTCTTGTAAAAGACATACGTTCCTCTCTTAGTGCCACCTGAAAACTTAGCAAATCTTTTCTCCATCATCCAAACCGCTAATGGAAATACTGAGTAGCATCAGATTCAGGACAGGCGCTGTAAGACATCACTCTGACTCTTTGAGGAGTGAATCAGCTGTAGTTGCAATTGTACCCACTGAACATTATATCATAATTCTTGTTACTCATCTGTTTGTACCTTGCTGTTTTTCCAGCTATTCACTCTTGTTTTCTCATCCTGAGAATTGTGAGCTCTTTCATTATGTCATACAATCCGTCTTTGTATTTTTGACTGACTTACGGTTACTGGCCAGAATCAGACCTAAATGAGTCCCTAGCATAATTGGTATCTTCTGATCAAGATATACTGTGTTTATGCAGTATCTGGAACACCAATAAAGGCTCATGTATGCTATAAAATACCAATATTCTCCTACTGATGTAACGTTTTAAGCTATGCTCCCGCAACAGCAGAAAATTATAAGCTATTTTTAGCCCTTTTCAAAATTATCTGCATAAATTCAGCTGGCATAGGTTAATCCAAAAATTTAGGACTCCTTATTTGTTTCCTCTAAGGCTCTTTCTGTGACGGGTTTTAAGAATTCTCCTTTGCTTTTTTCTGTCAGATATTCTTTGGGGAAACAAAAGAAAAGCTATTATTAACCTTACCATTTCTCTAATGGTTCTATTTCTCCTAAGTTGCTTCCCACACAGCAATGTCAGTGACATCTGTCATAAAGGAACACATGTGTTTTTCCTTTTGGAACCTTATTTCTAAAAAGGCGCACTAACTTTGCTTGTCAGGCTTGAGAAAACATTATAAAAATCAACTTCCTAATAGCACATTTGAATTGGATGTGTAAATTTGCTTTTATTTCTATTTAAGAAAGAAAAATATCATTAAAAATTGAGGATGCCAAAAGGGGAAGGTAAGAGAAAAAACCAAATCCTTCCTCCTCCAATACCATAGTATTATTTTTTGGTCTATGGTCACAAGCCTTTCATTCTGTTTTCCTGTGTGGTTTTTCCAAGCTGCATTGCACAGCTAATATTGAGGAAATAGACTTACTGAATGATATTTGGGGTTGCAAAAAACACAGTAAAGGTACTGGAGATCACTTGTACTGGTAAATAATTAAGCAAAAACAAAAGAGAGATGTCCAAGTGTGATTATTTGTTAATCATAGCAAAATCCTATCTAGCTTGTGGAAACTTCTGAAATAGTTTTACTCAGTTGCAGAAAATGAAGGCCATAGGTGCAATGAATCCATTGTTATGAACCCCAGAATGAAGCACGACTGGAGAGAAGTGAATGAGCAGTTTAAACATGACTTGGGCCTTCTAATTTCTGCAATCCCCAAAAATTCTAATGAAACAAAACCAAAGGAAAAAGATACGTTTCTAAAAATTACAACATTCTGAGACGAGGTGATCAGAAAAGATTAAACTGTTTTAACTCATTATATCATTAAAGTACTCAAGGCTTCACATGTACAGTTTTCCTACAGCAATTCATTAAGTTGCCTCCCACCAGCTGAGCTGTAATAAATGAGTATGTGCATGCTCCTGGTCTGCCCATTTGTGAGAAAATGCGACAGAGCTTAGATGTGAATGAAATGCACATGCAGTCAGTATACGTCTGCTGTGATGATTAACAACACAATAAGATAATCAGAACAAGGAAACCCACATACAGTAAGAGATTTCAGAATTTTGAAAGCAGAATCATGTCCCCTTCACACCATGCAAGTGGAAAATGTCACGCTTTTAACACTAATAAATCATGAATGAGGACGAATAAATTGCCCCAGGTCATTTACTCGGAAATAAACACATGGTCATATTCAGAGAGGAACTTATTCGAACGTAAAGAGAGGGATGTTTTTGTCATAGATCTGTAGTGACTTTTATAAGGATAAAGATATCAAGGTTAGAAATGACATCACTAAAGATTTTAAGCATTTTCCCTGGACCAGAACAGATTGCAAGCACTCATTCATATAATACAGCGTACAAAGATTTATAGAGTACCTAGCACACTATTGGTGGTGTTATGCATTAAGAAATACTTCAGAAATACCTGTAAGTTTTTTCTGTAATTAACAAACAATGAAGAAGAGAACTAGAGCAGCTGCCAGTGGCAGGTGCCACCAAGTCTTGGCCCTGGTAAGTCATGATGCTGGGGGCTCTCAAGGCATCCTTCCATAGCAGGCCTCACGGAAGAACCTCACTTTCACAATAAAGTTGCGCAACTTTCCAGACCGGGAACATGCGCAGCCCTGGGTGCATATCAGGACTGGATGAAAACACACTGTGAAGATGTGTAAGTCAGTGGCTATCTGAGAAGGACCATAGCCAATTCATGGAACGGAAAGATATATAGGAAAGCCTGGCCTTTTGAAAGCTTAAGTACTTCTTATGCTTTGAAAACAAAGCAACAAAGATGATTAAGGGATTGGAGCATCTCCCTTATGAAGAAAGGCTGAGAGAGCTGGGACTCTTTAGCCTGGAGAAGAGAAGGCTGAGGGGAGACTTTTTTAATGCTCATAAATATCTACAGGATGGTTTGAAGGAGGATGGAGCCAGACTCTTTTCAGTGGTTTCCAGTGACAGAACGAGGGGCAATGGGCACAAGATGGAACATAGAAACTTCCATTCAATTATGAGGAAGAACTTCTTTACGGTGAGGGTGACGGAGCCCTGGAACAAGCTGCCCAGGGTCATGAGGTCCCCTTCTCTGGAGAACTCCAAGACCCACCTGGATGCAGTCCTGAGTGATGTGCTCTGGGCGTTCCTACTTTGGCAGGAGAGTTGGACTAGCTGACCTCTAGAGGTCCCTTCCAAGTCTGACAATTCTATGATTCCGTGATTCTAAGCATGTTACCGTCCTGATTTTAGAGAACAATCTTTCTCAGCCTTCTTTTGGTCCAAGTGCTTCAAGGAAAATAGAAAGAGCAATTAATACCTATACATTGTCAGATGATTTCCAAAAAATTACATTTGTAAAGGCACCGTACTTGTAACGGTAATGCTTTTGGGTGTTTTTTCAGTATTGAGTCAAAGAATAAGGTCACGGATTGAACCCCAATTGCTTTTGTGTTTTTCATTGTCTTTCAAAATAACTACCTTTAGACTCCCCCTTGGCTCGTTGCATTTGATAGGAATAGTCAGAAATTTTATGAGATTGGGCCTGTCAAATCTCCGACATGGAAGGCAGAATTACAACCTTGCTGAAAAGCCTGGACTTAAGTTACTTTTTTTTTTTTTTTTTAGTATGGAAGAATACAATCTGTGCTTTAACACCCTTTGGAAATGCGCAAAATAACTGAGGAGGACAGATCTGCCATCCAACATCCCCTTTTCATTAAACGTAGTAATTGCAGAACTCTAGTGGATTAAACCCTAACCCAAGAGATCATTCTCTGAATTTACACCTGAATTAATATAGATGAATTTTTAAAAAGATAAAATCTCACAATCAAAGGAAAGTGTAACATACTTGACAAAATGTCACATCTATTTCTGAAGGTTAAAAAAACTGTGAATATTGCTTCTGGTATTACATATTTTTCCATTCTTTAATCCTTCAAGAAAAGCTAACATGAAGTAACAATGCTGACAAAACCAAAGCTTTTGTTTTTAACCTTTTAAACACTACATGAGGTTACATTCAAATATTCAACCACTTTGGTTTTTCTTTTGTTTTTGTAGAACAGATTGATGTTCCTCCTAAATCAGTTTCTGGTTTAGGATTTGCCTCATAGATATTCCTTTTTCTGAAACAAAACAGTGCTCAAACCAAGGTTTTATTTTAATTAGTGAATTTATATTATGAAGTTGTGAAGTACATTGCTGTCACAGAAAATAGATCCACAAATGGTGATACAAAAAAAACAACAAACACCCCACACAATAATTTTAATACTCTATTTAATCTGTACTGCAATAAGAATAAAAATACATCAGAAACTTATATACTGATGATCACTAGTGAAAACTAGTATGGCTAGCTATACATCTCAGGGATATACCAACACCATCAATCAGTAGAGTTAATACCTCTCCTACCTACAAGAATGGTAACTGGAGGATAGAGATATAATAAAATATTTGTGTGGAAAAGTCACAGTGTACCTGACAGAAGTTGGGTAGACATATACTATTTGAGGGAGAAAGTTAAAAAATTCCTTTCCATTTCACAATACAGACACAAAGGTGTACAGAAGGTAGAGGACTTTTTGATATTGTTACTTTATCTGGAGAAAAAAAGAGCATGAGGTCAGTTCTTGACAGCTTTGAAAAGCTCTAGAAATGGTCCAGAAATGCTCTAGAAAGGCTAAAGCTAAATAAGCACACATACAAATATTATTTCTAATTGAAATAATAAGTGTCATTGAAAATTAACTTACAGAATCAATAGACACAATCCATTAAGGTCATTGCCAGTATAACTATTCTTGGGTTTTATGCTCTTATTTCATGTTCCAGGCAAGAAAAACTTGCATGTGGCATAGAATGTGAAGAATTTTGCTTGAAAACCAACAGTTTCAACAATTATTTTTCTTTTGTGCAAATTTTGAGTATTAACTTTATTTTCTTCATGAAATGCAATGTTGGGGATTTTTATTGTACCCCTTGTGGTGAATTGAGCACCTGTTTATGCTTAAATATAAAGAGATTTAATGAGCCATACATTGGGCAGAGCCCTACCACTGTAAATGGTTCTGTCAGGTAGACATTTGTACCAGGACCCATGATGTGAGCATCGACATGGGGCACCTCAATCCTGAGGTTTGTTTTGTCCCCCAGCACCAGCTCTGTTTACCCAAAGTGGCCCCCCCGAACTTGTATCCCACCATTGTTACAAGATACGGTTTTCAAACTTTTAACTTCTGGTGTTATTTATACAACACCGCTTTCTCTCTTTCCTACAATACACAATTGCAAAAGCAGTGAGTTAGACCATGATGTATTTGGTAAAGCATGAATATTATGTAGGTTGTTATGTAGAATATGGAAAACCAAAGTGCTTTTGCTGAGAACTTTTATTGAGAAAGGAGAAATAAGTAACAAAGCAGTGTACCTAACGAATGGATTCAGAATATATTGCATTAATTTCATTATTTATTGAAACTTTGCATGGTAGAATGCCAATTGCAAGGCCTCTGATTACCCAAAGTAGTTAAATTTTTTGAACCCAGATACATAAAATTGTACTTTTATTTGTGAGAAGTTATTTTAAAGGCCGTGGTAGGACAGAAGTGTTACGCTAGGAGCTTTTCTGTGGTTCATTTCATCATCAGCAATTTGCATATGGTGACACAGTAAATTACTCACTGAAGAGAGGCAAAAATTCATATGTAATTCATATGCCTACTGACTCTGTAGTGCCTTCCCTCTTCTACCATTCCATTCTTCTCACATTCCTGTAACAACTGCTTCATTTTCTTCCATGCTGCTTAAGTAAAAATGTAACTGCAATGCTTTGAGCGGGGGTAACATGCATAAAACTTAATTCCATGTGAAATTACTTCTGGGGCCCATTCATGAAGGCAGAGAGAGTCAACTGTCATTTTTTCCCCAGGTTCTATTCGTACATATAAGGATCAGTCAGATTTGGCAGCACTACAGTCAAAGGAGCTCTTTTCGTTTTCAGAAAGGTCAATGTGCAGAAAAATGTTTCTCATTTAAAATGGGCTTGATTTAGGAATTGTTTTGCCTCTCGTATTTGAACTGTACTGATATGCTGAAATTAGCCTTTAAATTCCTGGGTTTGAAGCATATTAAATTAATGGTGATCTAAGCACCACAGAAAAGCAAATGAAAAACCCAAAATATTATTTCAAGTCACTTGAATATCTAATGATTTTCCTGTCTTATTTTTCTTTTTCCTTCTTTTTTTAAAAAAAAAATATTTTCCCCTTTTTCTCCTAGTTAAGGACTCCTAATGCTAAGCTTTTTATACCTTTGCCAGGATATCACTCGCTGAGCTGTCAGGGGTGTACTTCCTTTCAATATATTTAGAATACCATTTTTGATAGCTGCCCCTAGGTCACCGGCAGGAGAACAGAAGAGTGCTGTGTGATGCTGTAGGGAACCTGGATGAGTAGTTCTGAAATAGTTGAGTTTCCAAGCAAATGTCTAGATATGGTTCTTAAACTGCAGTCCACATTTTTATGACAATCCAACATATTGCCATCTGTCTTTATAAACAGATTGGGGGGGGGGATGAATTAGCTGTGTGACATTTGAGCGTGATAGGTTCTCTTCAGAAATATTCTTCAAGAAGCCTGTAGCTGAGTTTAAATCAACAAGAGAAGAACCATATGGCTCTCTTATTAAATCATCAATGGCTTTTAAAAGGAATTTTGACTTGCTGGAACATAGTTGACTAAAGGTTTTTATGATTTGAAATCAGTCTAGCAGATTTTAAAGCAAATCACTTTCAGATGTATGGCTTTTCTGTCATATGTCTAATACATTGCCGTTCATTGAGAAAAGATTTAAAGTATGCAAAGAGAAACAGTTTGTGTGAAATGAATTTGGGTTTTTTTAATGAAAAGCAGTATACTGATAATCTTCATGAAGATATTAAACTTTTTAAGGCCAGTGAATTTAATTATATTGTGTTAATATGTACAGTGACAGCTCAATTTTACATATCTTTTTATTAGGCATAGATACAGTCAGCTGTATTTCCCATTCTCTCAAAGCAGCATAATCTTTCCAAGCCAAGAAGACAGATCCTTTCTGTGTTCATAACAGAATATAAGCAAATTCCCAGAAAACACAAGTTACACTTAGCGAAATAGCAAAAGAAATGCATGAAGATCCAGTATCGTTATCAGATTTCTAGTGCTTGTCTCTTTAGTAAGCCAACCTCTGTGCCATCCTTCCTACTGTTCTGGCCATCCCTCCCTGCCCTGCCTCCCAGTAGCAACTTTGAAAGATGCATTTTGTCCAGTCTTTATGTTTGTCTGAAACTTCCCTCATCAGGTTAAGAGAACCCTTAAGTAGGGCCATTCAGTTCCCATGCATTTCGAGACTGAGCGTAACGTTTCCTTCCAGGAACTTGAAACCCTCATAGAGTTGATCCAAACTCTTAATACAACTTATATCTCCTAATCTTTGTTCAACTCCCTCTTCAGATTCTGTACTGCATCTCCAGTCTGCTCCCTCATGAAGTATAACGTTGTGGGTGGACAGGCTTCTTTGCAGTTCCTGCCATCTGGAGCAAACTTCTCCTGCCTCTCTTCTGCATTTCATCAGCGGTACCTACCTCCACTGTAAAAAAAAAACCCAACCTTTTTCTAAATACTTTTTTTGTCTCTTCTGCTGATGAAATTTCTTTATTTTTCCTAGCAGCTATTTTTGCTATTATTTTTGATATGATAACAGCTTATTGAAAGACCTAAAATATCTTGCAACATATTTTCTCTGTAGAATTTGCTAGGAACAGGACTGGATTGTGTACAAATCATGTCATACAATGATCATTCTTATGCTTTGTGTGATATCCTGTTCTCAACTAATTAATCTTCCAACAATTGGTTTGTGATCTCTACCTGTGATTATCTGTCCCTCTGTAATTCTTCTCTCTATTTCTTCTGTTTGCTATTCTGTGCATTTATTTTGGAATATTATGACTGAAGGAACAAACTAACTGCAACTGTTTATACTTCTATTATCTTTAATCTGTAGTCATAGGTACGGTTTTAAAGGTCTTCAGTAAAAACTACTTAAGATGTTACTAGGCTTGATATTATGTCTTTCATAATTTTTTTAAGTAGTCATCTTCAACTCATTACATTTTTGCTTAAAAGTTCTAGGTCAAATTATACTAATGGGACACTGGCAACATACAATGCTATCAAAATCTTGGTAATTGTATTCATAGTTCTGTGTGCTAGCTTTACATTTTGTTTAAGTCATCCCTCAAATCACACATGATCAGAAACAGTTGGGTGACAAAGCTGTTTCTTAGAAGTTGATAAATTTCAGTTGGAACAAAATACTCTTGTCTCACTTAGAGCACTCTAAATAAAAATACATATACGATACTGCTCAATCCTAAAAATGATTAAATTAAGAAAACCAGAAACAATGTTTGCTAGAGCTAGTCAGAATGATTTAGTAATACTGTTTACAGACATAAGTGTTTTTTATTATAATTTAATTTTTCTTTTGCATGGGTAGACTATTTTGCTGGGATGATGTACGAAAGATTACGTAAGGAAATTTTATTTTCTCTAGCTTTAAACTATGCATGTTTTACATTTAAATAGGGTGCGTATGTTCCAGGTTCCTCTAAATTTGAACAAGAAACAACAGCTTTCTCAGTTTATATCTCTAATTCTGAATGTTTCACATGCACACGCCAAAAAAATCCTCTGGCCCCTTTGTGTAAATCAAATGGGATTACGCAATGGCCTCCACTAATAGCTGTCTAATCCAGTCATCCAGAAAGGTGCTGAGTTCCCTCTTGTGAATCACTAAATCAGCCAGAGTCAGGGTGCTTTCTATAGCAGTTGACAATGCTGAGCACCTTTCAGAAGACATTTTAGCATGGTGCAGGCTCAAGCTATAACTTGAACATATTCATATGCATGTTCATATGCAAAATATTCTCTCTACCCCTTACAAGGAATAAAAAAACCCACTGGTTACTGTGTTGTAAGGAAACTTGAGACTATGTTTAAGGATGACTGCTCTACTTAAACTTTTTTAATGCTTTTGATATACAGGCTCCTCTTACAATTTACCTGATTTCCCTCTGTTTCAAACAAAATAGGGGAATTGCTGTTTTTTTCCATAACAGCTGAAGAACTGTTAACTGAGATAATTGCAAAAGAAATCTTTTTGTGAGCATAGAAACTGGAATGGAGACTGATTTCCATTAACAACAGGCATAAGTATCATCTAACCTCCCTCTGAGCCTTTCCTCCTCTGTTCTGCACATACATAACACAGTTTTCTTGGACAAACTCATTTTCTAAAGCTTATGCCAACAAAATCCATGAGCTGAGAGATTTGATTCTTCTGTTTCAAAATTAAATATCCCCTGTAGGAGGTCTCAAATCACTAAGCCAAATTTTTTTGCGACTCTGCCCACAAAGATCTGAAAACACATTTTGCTGGTATTGTAAAAAAAAATAAAAAAAACCCCTTTCATTTAATGAAAGGGTTTTATTTCTTTGTTTCTCCCTGAAACATATTCAGCTGCTAGCAAAATTGTTCTATGTTTCATGCAGAAAAATGTAATTATTTGCAGGTGAGGAGCTATTCTGGGCTATTCACTGTGGACTAGTTTACAGTTTAGCTGTGCTCTGCGATGAACTCAGTGGGGGTGTGAGTTGAGAGGGATTATGGTGCGCGGTATGGAAAGCCTTACAGGGAGAGAAGCATGGGGAAAAGCACAGCAGAGTCCTCTGTGCTGTGATTGTGGCTGAGGTACAACTGAGGAGATCACCCCCTTGGTATGCTGATTGCAGCTCATCTGTTGAATTTTTTTTTGTTTGTTTGAATGAAAAATGCTGGTAGTTTCAATTCAAGGAATATTCTCAGAGTCATGACTAGCAAGGACACTGGTTTGTGGTATATGTGCCATTAGCCTCTTTTGACTCTTATTAAATGTAGAGATATTTTATTTAGTGATTGGTGTAAAATGGTTACAGTTTAGGTGACCTAATTTAGGTTTGTTTTGTAGGAGAGACTACCCTGGATTTTAAGTCCCTGGCGAATTTAGTTACATTTTTAACAGAGGACTGTGTTACAAAAAAATAACACTAAATTAATGAAGAGTTTGTCTTACCTGCTTACTGTCAAGCAGTTAACTGCTGATATCTTTATGTTCTGCTGATATTTATAACGACAGGTGGACAGACAGGACTAAAAAGACTGTTATGCAAATTGGTGCTCAGAGAGAAAATTCGCACATACAAATTGTTTCCTGAGGTCTGACCTAGCTGCCCTGGAAATCAGCGCTGAAACTCTGGCAGTCACAGTGTTGTGGGATTGAATATTGCCTTCCCTGCAGTGTTATTTGGAAAGTCCATTCTAATTAGAGCATCTTTGTACTGGCAAGAGTACCAGGCCCACAGGAACAGAAATGTGTGTACGTATATATATGTATATGTATATATGGAACATGAGGTGTACACACGAAAAAAGCTTGCTACAGGTTTCTATTACGTAGCAGCTCCTTGTGAGCTTCATAGCATATTTAAGACTTAAGCTTTAGCCAAATGTAGAATAAGTCATTAACCATTTATCTAGGTACTGGGAACAGTTTGGGTCAGGCCTAGGAGTTATTAACATCTTTTGAGTGGCTCAGCTGGCTGGGAAGAAGGGCTAAGCCCTTTCCTTTGCAGGTAAATGAATAATAAATGAGCACAGGGACAATTTTTCATCCAAATGATCCCAAAGGTTGGTCTGTACTGCAAAGAAATTACACAACCTTGTGACCTGGTCTGCCTTCTGCAAGTATAGCCCAAAGTTGTACGTTTTGGGGAAAATCAGCTAAGAATCTGTGAAACACCTGCCAGTTTCATATAAAGTAAAAGAAAACTCCAGTCAACCAAATTAGTTAATTTCCCTTTCTGCTCACCCATTTTAGGAACATTGCAAATATATTGCCTGTTTTGGGTATCTAAACTTAAGGTTTATACTAATAAAATCTTGAGGATGACTAAAAACTGCATCATTCCCTTTCACAAGCTGTCCATCTCCTTTTCAGTGCTCTTGGGGGTATTTGCAGGCATGCCCTTATTTAGCTACCATTACAGTTTAGCAGATACTAATGTAGGAGTCAGTGGTGAAGAAGCATTTTCCAGTAACCTGTATTAGCTGGAAAGACTAGTTGGTATGTGTAAGTAGGATTATGGACAGCATGTAATGTTATTTAATTCAAAACAAATGCTAACTTAGCAGGGTTTTAAAAAAAACCTGAACTCTACAGACACCTTTGGAAAATCTCCCAGACCTTCACTATATTGTGTCCTTAACACCTAACAGCTAATCTAATATTTAACACCTAACCTAGATCTGAAATTTAAAATCATTATTTTTTATCATGTCCACTATGAGGTGAGTAGAACAATTCCTTCCCTGTTTCTCCCTAGGTTAAAGAACTGTAGTTTGTTGAAGACTTTCTGACACAGTTTATTTTCAGTATCTCTAGTAATTTTTTCCACTTTTCATGATGCATTTTCCAACAGCTTAATTTTTCTTTAGGTGTAGTTGCCTAAATCTGGACACAATGCTCTAACTGGCACTGAGTAAAGGACAAGAATAATTTCATATGCCCTTTCAAAACAGAAGTCAAGACAAAAAAAAGCCTCATATCCTGTTTTACAGATTGGGAGCAGACGCCCACAGAAGTCAGCAATGTGGCCAGAGCAAGGCACAAAGGAAAGTTTTGTGAAAATCAGGAAATTAGCAAAGGTTCTTGAGTCCCAATTAAATGCTGAAATCACAGACCTTTCTTCTCAAAGATTAAGCAGTAAATGAAGGCTGAAAAGTTTATAAAAATAAATGTATAAAAAGCAAATTCTTGATATTAAAATTGAGCTGACTGAAAGATGAGACCCATTTCTGTGGTAATCTTTGTCAAACCACAGATGGGATTTATTCTTCAGGGGATTAAAAAAATACTTTCTGAGCTTCTTTATGAAAATGGTATTTTACAAGGCAACTCTGTATGTCTGTCACATTTTATAGTTTCATGGTTAGGGTAATGACCTAAGATGTCAGTACCCTCTCTGCCTCAAAAGTTTTTCATTCTGGAAAATTTCAAATTAAGCAGAGCAAGTATTTGACCTCGAGTCTACCATGCCACAGGTCAGCTATACAGAAAGTCCCCTCAAAACAACATTTAACATGAACTGATATATTTCAGCTTAAGGAAACAAGACATTTCACCAAATTTTATGTCACAATCACTGAAAACTGTGAAAAGAAACTATAATAGTGTGTTAAAGGCAGAGACCTGGATGGATAGAATCCATGGAGCTACATGGATTGGTCTGAGAATAAATATGGGATTTAAAAAACCCTAAGGAGGCAGACTTTTATTCTTCATTTCCTCTACTGCTCTGTGCATCACTTTACAGAGAAGTTAAGGGAATACTACAACACTGGATATACGGGTACAACAGGTGTAATTTCAAGGTAGTCTTTTTCAGGTATGGGAAACAGAAAAACATGGACTAGGCTGATGTTAAAAAGTCATCTCTCTCTTTTAAAAGATGACTTTGAATAGATCCAAAAAGGCAGACTCCACTGCCTGCCTGGGCAACCTGTACCAGTGCTTGACCATGCTCACAGTGAAAAAATGTTTGCTGATGTTCAGAGAGAGCCTCCTCTGTTTGTGCAGTTCATGCCCACTGCGTCATATCCTATTACTGAATGCCATTGAAAAGAACCTGGAGCCGTCTCCTCTACACTCTTCCTTCAGGTATTTGCACACATTGATGAAGTCTCCTTAGAGCCTGCTCTTTTCCAGGATGAACAGTTCCAGCTCTCTCAGCTTTTCTGCATTGGAGAGATGCTCCAATCCCTTAATCATCTTTGCAGCCCTTCATTGGACTCTGCAATGCGTTCATGTTTCTCTTGTACTGGGGAGCCCGGAGCTGGACACAGTGCTCATGTGAAAAAGGAATTCTGAACATTTCTACATTACAGAAATATGTGAAGTGTATGAAATGAAGCAATGTGCAAAATTTCTATATCACCAACATTCTCAGCTAAACAAATTTTCTCTTATATGTGCAACAAAATTAATGTCATACAAGTTACTGTTTGTCTTTTTCCACTTGAATTAACTCTTTTGATTCAATCAGGTAAGGAAATTGGGAATCTTATTAGGTGTGAAGGAGGCACAAGCTTCCATAAATGCCTCTGTGAAAATACTGTGCATAACTTCATGGGAATAGATTATGACCAAAGGATTTGGATATCTATCACAGCATAATAATAATTGAACAGAAAAAAACATACGTAGTGATAACTGAAGGCTATGGAGAGATAACTTACTCCCTCTTTCCACAGAAGAAACAAAAGAAGGAAAGTATCTATAGAACTTAAACTATTTTTTATTTTAATTTTTTAAAAATATGCTTTACATCACATGAATCTTTTGAGTGAAATGAGGTGAGTTATAGTTAAGGATAGCGAACTTGCTGAAAGCAGTACCAGTAGAGAAGGTATATTCTGTCTTAAATGCACTGACCATTCCTATTACCTCAGGAAATTGATAAGAAAGTCAGATCTATTTAACCAAGATGGAAATCATACAGAAAGATTCTGAATTCAACTCGTTGATAGCCTAGAGAAAAGAAGAAATTTGTCTTCCATTTGCTAAGTGCTCTTAGATACTTGCCTCTTCTGACAGAGCTACAAGATACAACTTACTCTGCCCTTTAAAAAGGAGTACATACAGTGACAGGGAGAACTGTAAACAAAAAAGAACAAATCCTCCCAAGCTACTGCGACCATCCAGCTCAATTCCTGACAGCTTCCAGCTTGTAATAGGAGACTGAGGAACTTATAAAAGAGCAAAGGAAACACAGAGTAGTCTTTCTCCTCATATATCCTTCTCTCTTATAGCAGTCACTGGCTTAAGGACCTCTTGTGCAGGCATCTAGATGATGGTGTTTAATGGAGCTTTCCTCTATAAATTTGTTTAATCTATTTCTGAACCCATTTACACTACTGACCTCCACAACACTCTACAGCACTAAGTTCCATAATTTATGCATTAAGTGATAAAGTATTTCCACTGAGTGTTTTAAACTTCATGATTGATTGGGTGACCCTTAGCTTTTGTATTATAAGAAATAATGAATAATCACTTCTTATTCACCTTCTCCAAACTATTCAACATTTTATAGACCCCTGTCATATATCTTGTTGCTTCCTATCCAGGTTGAAAGCCCAACGTGTCCCCTCATACAAATGTTGTTCCATGCATCTGCTGATCTGTTTTGGTCTTTTTTTAAAAATTTTTTTTATACTTCATAGTTTTATCATAACTTTCTGATTCTGAAATAAGTGTTACCAGAGTGATATTAAGTATTCAGGTTGTAGGCACATCATATATTTAATATAGTACAGTGATGCTTTCCACTTCCTTCTCTGCTCTTTTCCTAGTAATTCCTGTTTTCTTTCTTGACTGCTGCTTGACAATGAGCAGAGCATTTCCAGATAAATGTCCCCAGAGACAGAAAATTATTTTCCAGAATGGTAATAGCTAATTTAGAAGAAGCAAGACCAGCCCAAGGCTGAAGCTGGGGCTCTCAGAACACTGGTAGGTGATAGTCTTTCATGACTAGTAGTGACGTGGAATGATAAGGAGTCTAATGATTGAGTTTGAGACATAATCAAGAACCTTTCCACATGCATTTCAACACCCAGGCAATTGTACTTGAGGATGCACAGTGCCACCACAGGCTCTAAGGAACATTGAGGAGCCTGTGTCCTGCCATGGTCCCCCAGACACCCATGGAGACTCTCTGCAGTGGGGGCATTTCTTCTGAATTTGGGTTCATGTCCACAGTTCTGGGAGCAGGAACAAAAGCTAAAGATGGTCTCTTGCTCTTCCTGCAGCTTATCAGGTTTAAGCCAGTCACTGGCCTCAAGTATATGCTAGGTGAAACATGGCTTCAAATGATTCCTGGAGATGAATAATGAGCACTTCTGTACATTTAATTCAGACCTGAAATAAACAGCTGCTTCTCTCACTGAAATGTCACTGCATACAGTAGGTTAAACTTGTCCCTGTGGAAAATAGTTTCTCTTGGAATAGTCTTTTCAAATTCTGCAAGGCAGCACAATGAGATTTTGGTTAAAGTCTTTGAAAGGAGAAAATTTTTCCCAAATAATTCTCACCTAGAGACAGAATATAAATTTATCTTCTCAGTTAAGTGGATTGATGAATATATTTCTTCAGACTTGTTGCAAATCAATGAAAAATTTAACTACTAAAACAAGGGGCTTCCAGTTGCTAATCAATGGTGCTGCTCATTGCTGTGACAGGTCTACAGACAGACTGTAGTAGGAGCTTTAAAGTTTCTGCCAGCATATACAGTGGAGTTGCTTTTTAAATTGTGCTGGATGCACCTTTGCCACACTATGAAAACTGAAAAAAACCCCATCCTATAACATCATTGTTATTAAGACTATTATTTCCCCAAATAGGCTCATCAGATGCATTACACAGAGGTCCAAGAAGAGCAGAAAGATGGCACAAGTAGTGAATCAACTCATATTACAGAAAAACATCTCTCTATATATACAACAGTAATTTCTTACTCTGTTTCTAGAGGCCTCCAACATTTTCTGTTTCTAAATGTTTTCTCCACAACTCACATACTCTAGAAATATATCATCAGAACAGATTTTCTACTGAAAATGAATTTTCTCTAAAAATCTAAGCAAAATGTAGAACTATTTTGAAACTGCAAAAAATGTTCAATTTGTCTTTTAGAAAATAAAAATAAAAACATGATTATGCTTTATTCCAAAGACAATTAAAAAGAGTTATAAAAAAGCCCTGACATTATTTTTTATTTCAATAACATGATACACAACATTTTCCTTGTCACGTTTCCTCACAGAACGTGTAGCTCAGGCTATCTTTCTTTTCTTTTTCTTGTAACTCTTGGTTTTATCTCCTATCACACAGGAAGGGCTGTATTTAACACCTGTGATGTGTTGTAATGCTTAGTGAATTGGGAGATGGCCCAGCCAGGGATATTTGCCTATAAGAGAAGATGAGACTAGCAGGGTCCCAAAATTACATGGTGCCTTTGGCTAGATCTCTAAATTAGGACATAGAAATGATTTGCAATACTAACTCTACTTGCTTGCTGTGTGACATCTCGGGAAAATCACGTCACTCTCCTATGCCTAAAAGTTATTGCAAATACAGCAGGAATTTTAAAGAATCAAGTGAGAGGAACCACTGACTACTCCTTTTAAAATTCTAATTTTACTGTATTATTAAAAACCAGCATATTACTATTAGCTCAAAATACTAAACAACATTGAAATAGGAAACAAATAACTTTGGGGTACTACATACTATGAAAGTAAGAATTAGGCTGTCCAGCCTGCCTACAGATTTGTTGAGTGCAGCTAGGAGTATGTGTTACACCGACTGCCCTCCACGGTTACAGCTGCAGCTTAGTGCCTGTTTTGCTTCATGTATGTGTTAGGTATATATTTAGAATGACTATTGTACCCTATATTTCACCCTGATTTTTTTTTTCTATGTGTCCTTAAATATTAGTAAATTCCATTCTTATTAAACTGCAGGCAGATTCTGACACATAGAAAGTTGCTGGCACACTAGAGCTCAAAAAGGGCAAAACTTTCAGGCTTTGTCACCGACATAGTAAAATGATTTGGAATTCAGAAAACCACTCTGTATTCAGAGCCGCAGCATCAGACTTTCCTGAATGCCTTGTTTCAGTTCTGAAAGATGATGGAAATTGTTCCCTCCCCGTGTTATACTTTTCAAGTATAACAAGTGTACTATTTTCCTTTTTCTGAAAATGCAATGACAATATTTCTGAGAATAGGAGAGTTTTCAAACCCTGGCCAAGCAAGACTTACATAATGTTTTTGAACACACAGAAAGGGGCTTGTTGTGCCTAGCATTACTTCTATCTTCTTTTTGACCTGCAGAAAGTTCTCTGTATGTGACAGAAATATTTCAAAAATATCAGCTGGAGGAAAGAGGAATGTACATGTACAGCTATTCCCAGCAGAATCTTACATTGTCCTGCAACGTGTCACAGAAGGGGTTGCTCCTTCACACCCTAAATTACTAACTTGGTCAATAGAATGTAATGGAGAAGAAGCCTTCTGATGTTCTGAGACATTGCATTAAGATATTGATTCCTGAAATATCTTATTTCTCTACTGTTTGCCAGTTATCCATCCTCAGCAGAAAGACACGTGGATTAAGTTAGGACCTAAAAACTTAATCCCACAATGCAAATGCAGAGAACATAGTTATAAAGACAATTGAGCTGGGCTTGCAGAGAGCAGAGAGAAACTCTGTTTCCACCTACCCCTACTCATATTAGTACTGAAAGATTTTTCTCTCTGGATGTTTTTCACATGCCAAAATATTTACTGAAAGCTGGGTACAGCTCTTACAGGGGCCGTGGATTCTTCACATCTCTTTAACTTTACCTTCATTGAAAGTTATTTTTCTGATCTGGTTCATCCTCCATTCACTATAAGACTTCTTGATTCGTTATGTAGTTTTGATACTTCTCCCACTGGATTATTGTCTGTTCCCCTCCTAGTTCTGAACTCATTAATGGTGTTGAAATGACTAGCGGCAGACATCTCAGAGGCAGTAAACAGAAGACATAACAAGCATCCCAGTGCTTTCTGAAGTATAGAAAAACTACTTTTTGTGAGATAAAAATTTCTTTTGGCTTACAAGAGTAATTTTCAAACCTTAGCATGACAGCCTTTTCTCATATCCTGAAATGTACATGCCATGAAAATATCCAGGCATATAAATGGAATTAATGTATTCAGTTCATTATGATATCTTGACTGAAGCTACTCCCAAGGATGATAAAGTGCTTTGGAGTCGTGTTGGTTTGGCGTCACTGGCTCCCAAGGCTATCTTTGAAGGATATTGTGGCTGCTGTGGAGAGTCAATGGACCTGTAAATGTACCATCCCTTTGATGGCCTGTGGATTTCTGACAACCCGAACATATCCCTTTTAGGCTACTGTCCACACCATTTTCTATAAAGGGGAAAACGTTCACTGATTTTCTTCTCCATAAGCTAATACAAAGCAGGAATTCCCATGTTTGGCTCTCATGAAATTCCAAAGAAATAACGCAAACCGATATTGAAGTATATTCTTATAATTTTCATGTATAGTCATGAGAATATTATTTCTTTATTATTTTCTTTTTCCCTTCCTGGAAATACTTTCAGATGGGGAAAGCACTGAGGTTGGTCAGAGAGGTAAAGCAATTTAGTGAGTTCAGGGAAGGTGAAAGAGCTGAAATTACAGGTGCTTGACTTAGTGCACTGCCTGCATTCTTTAAAGTTCCCAAACCTGCACTCAGCAAGGGGGTTTGTGATATTTTAATGGTTCCTTTCCTCTCGGCATGTGGAATTGTGTTTGTGCACCAGAGAGCTCAGAAAAGAGGGGTTGGCTTTTCAGTAGTCAGCAAACTTAATCCCTGAGTAAAAGCTCATGTTTCTAGAGCTAGGAATGAGTAGGTGCTGCAAATAAGTTAACCCGATTAGTTAGATGAAGTAGATGTTAAGTTCTGTTCTAGATTTCTCCTGATTAATAAAAGCAGAGAATTCTTTTTAAAAGAAATCTCCAGGCTTCCAGCTTGTCCAAGTGTTTCCCTCTCCAGTCTGCCTTCCAGTTATGGCTTGCTTTGGGTTTCTTTTGAAGTGAACTGTTGATGGAAATAACATTTTGGTGACGCTAGGATCCTTCCCATGTCAAGGAAAAAGGGAAGGATGAGAGAAGCATATAAAGGAAAGAAAAAAACTCATACCCCCTCCCTATCATCTACACCAACTGTTTGGGTTTTTTTAATTCTTTCTTCCTTGCAAGTCTGCAACTTCTACTGCATTGGCAAGTTCTCATTCATCTATAGGCCCTCAAAATAGTATCTTGTGGAAAAATGACGCACAAAAGAACATATGCCTTCTATAGGACTGAAAAAATTTTTAGCTCTTTCAACACTAGTCAAAGCTTTTAATCACATTGTTCCATACAAAAGTTGTGGTATCATCAATGTTCCATTCAACACATTAGAGGAACTTTCAGAGTCAGTAACATTACTGAGTGCAATTTTTCACCCTTTAACTGCTGATGTGCACTGTATGAAACAGTCCTCTCTCACACCCAGCTTTTCCTTGGAGAAAGCATTGCTAAGAGCTAAGAAATATGTTACTTGCAAGAAATGTCTCAGAAGGATGGACTACAGAGATCCAAGGCAGCAAAAGAATCATTGTGCCTATTACCACCTATTGATTGCTTTTCTCTGAGCATCACACTTGCTTTTTGTAGTAGACACACCTCAAATATAAACATTTGACCAGCATGCCACTATTCACTTACCTGACAAATATTTTATTGCCAGAAAATATCTGGCAGAAATTTTCAGCCCATAATGGTAGGAAGCCCTTTGTGTTGTTCGGATGCAGCATAAAAACTCAATTTGTATGCTGGAGTATTGGGCTGGATAAAACATTTAACCAATTCCGTTTTTCACCACCTGTTCTCTGAAGGAGAGACGGAGATAGCAGTACAAGTGGAGTACCAGAGAGGATGCAGGATGTGCATCCCTTTGCATGCAGAGGAGACACAAAGGAACTACTGCAACTAGTGTTCAACTTTGAGGAAGGAAATTAAACCAACAGCCTTCTATGGCAATATCCTATCCATTTCCTTATTGAAACAACAAGTCTCTGCCGACATAAAACATGAGTTTTAGATATGCTTACTACAAAGTTTCAATATTTCAAGAAACAGCTTTAGATATTTTTTCCCCTTGTTACCTTGACTTGTAATGGCACACATTCTGCTGGCCCATGAGAGCCATGTCTCCTGTAACTTTCATGGACTTAGATGCCCTATGGATTAATGTCAATCTTTTGCACAGTTGCCAGGGACTGTGGGAATTTGATGATCCCAGTTGTCCCTCCTATTCCTGTGTTCCTAAGAAAGCTCCTTCTACAGGCCCATATGTGCAGTTTCTGTTGTACTTCATACAAGCTGTCTCTGTCCTTCTGGGATACATTAATCACCTTTGATCTGGATTATGCCTTTCCCAAGACACATGCCTTCTTGCAGGTGCAAGTCTCAAGTAAGCATGATTTACATGCCTGTAAGTTACTGATAGAGTGGTAGAAACTTACTTGAAAGTCTGACCTGTACTGGGGTTTGCTGAGCTATAAGGCTGGGCCAGGCAGCTGCTGGCATTGCTTGTTCTGCCTTTTGCAAACTCTGAGATGATGCCAACAAAACTGTGACAGACGTGGGTTTAGCAACAAGCCTCAAACATTTGGATAGCTATGAAATATCAAAAAAACCCACAAAACCCCACCAAACCCAGGGAGAAAGAAAAGAGCTAAGTATGCCTATTTAAAAATAAAAGGAAAAGAGCAGAACCCTAAGTGCTGAGACTTTCATCTGGCGTATCTGTCATCCAGACTAAATTGTGGCTCTAATGTATGAGAGGAAAATAGAAAATTGCCACATACACACAGTCACATAATAAGCAAATGTTAATTGATGTGCTTTGTTTGTGATAGCTCCTGGGAGATTTGCAATGAGCAAGGCTTTTCTGTATGGGCAATTCCGCAGCATATGCTAGCACATCTAGGAAGAGTCATCATGTCTAAGTACTTTATACCATCTGTTAGAAAAATTGAAATATTGAAAGATTTCTCTCTCTTTACCTCAGTGCATTTATGTATGTAACTGTGGTTTCAGTACTGTCTTTTTTTGACCCACCAGGCTAAATGCTATGTTCTCAATATTTTGTGGAGCTCTCTACTGTGAGTCTTTTATAGAGAAAAATACATAAATACATGCACTGATACACACTAATATGCATGTATGTACACAAATACACAGAAAATAAGCTGTTTAGTTTCCTGTGGTTAAACTACATCAGTGAAAAGATACAGAAGGAACATAAAACAAGTCAACTTTTCAATTCTTTGGTTTGGGTTCACCTTTGCACTGTGTGGTTCAAGGTCAGTAATTGTTCTCTACTGACATGGATTCATGAATCACCTTGCTTTTAGGCTGCCTACCTCCCTCTCTGTCACTGCAAACAAACACTTCAGTTCTTGGCTGTTCCTGTCCTGTTTTTTTCTGTGGTCCAAAGGGTATTCTTGTCTCCAGGTATTGATTCAAGGGTCCCATAGCTGCTCCTTGCCCCTGGTGACAATGGCTCATCCATTAACTGAGGAAGATGGAAACCAATGGTGTTCTGAGCAGGCTCTGTACTTTCAAAGATTTCAACAGAACATGGGATGGTTGCTGGTGGATCTGCAAAATCACATGCTGTCCTAATGGAAGAGTTTCAAGGTTTGACTCTAAGGTAGTAATAAAAAAAAATATTAAAAAAAGGCTTGCCAATTAGGTCCTTGGCCAGAGATTTTCTTCTGATCTAATTTATGTCTCCTTCAACCATCGTAATGTGCTACACTAATGTGTTTTAAGGAGACTTGGCTACGGCTCCCATCTCAAAAAGACTGTGATATGGAAACTTTCACAGAGAGACATAGGACCTCAGGCAGAGAAGCTCAGTGTGCTAACCCTAAAACAAACAAGGGACTTTCTTAACATGTAGAACATTGTAAGAAGAACTGTCTTGTCATGTAGAAATCATCTTTGTGGGAATGCTGGATCTACACTCAAAGGGGCCAGTGGAACAGTTAGCTCCTCTGTGTAGTTTCAGTGCAGGTTTTAAATGTTACAATGCTGAAGCATGAAGCTCTTATTTTGAGATATCCAGTCCCAAGGATGGAATCTAAAATTCACAGCTGGATCCCCAGGACCTTACACAGTAGACAAACCACACATCCATGCAGTAAAAAAAAATATATCTGTGGTCTGAGGAGAAAGCCTTCATTATTTCCTTTGGCTGAGTCTGAGGGAAGAATGTGTATGCAAACTATCTAAACCTTAGGAAATTGACCCCAGGGCTACACCTACCTGAGCCAGAGTCATCCAGTGGGTTTAAGCTTAGGTCTCTTAAAGCACCTTCTACGGAAGGTGATGGTGCCATCCACCTTTCTTTTAACGATTTCATGCCTGCAGTAGCCAGCTGGAATGAAAGAACAACATATTCTTTATCCTTTTCAACCAGAAGGCAGCAAACACCACATCTTCTATCAATGATCATGATATTACAAATTCCTTTTTTAGGCATGTAAGTCCTTTCTTAAATTTATCTCAGGTCTTCTGCAATTGTGAGGACAAAACAACCAAAAAAGAAAGAAAAGGGAAGACAACTATGGTAATATCAGATTTCCCATTAACTGCAGAGTAAGTGCCTGTGCATTTGATTCGTGTCCAGAATCCTTTTCTAAACTCCAGGAAGAGCTCTATAAATTATTAAAAATAGAAAAGTAAACATATAACTGTATATGTTTCTCACCTTTAGTGGGTAAGAAAAGGGAAACACAAACACAAATACATGACTTCTTGTTTCCAAAGAGCAGATGAGAACTTAAATGCAAATTCACAACACAGAAGGAATTTTTAGAAGGCCTATAAATGTTGGAAAAATAGGATTTACAACAGAAATGCTGACACTGTTGTAAAGATACAGTGAAGCTAGTAGAAACCTTTTCTGAAAGAAACTAAAACTTGTAGAACCTGTAGAAAATTGTAGAAATAATGTGTGTGCTTACTAACTTTCTCAATTGAGTTGATGTACCTGCAAAACAATATTAATAAACATCACAAAAATAAACAATCAGAATAATACTAAAAATGATTGACACACAAAGACAGAAAAGCATGCTTTCTTCCATCTCCTTACCATTACAAGGATTGATAGGCAAATAAAATGAATTCTGACTGACTGGTAAAGGGCTGCATAAAGATTATAATATTCAGTAAATAGTTTGTCATTGGTATTTTAAAGTAAAATTGACAGGGTACGACATCCTATTTATTTCCAAGAAAGAGCAATTATGTTATGTACATAAAAAGTAGCTGATTATAGCATTACATGACATTTTGAAGCTAACAGTTTCAATTACTATATCCGAATTATGGCCTGGAAAAACATGCCTTATGGGTATCTCACTTGACGTTTTAACTTAGAGGAGAAAAGTAATTAAAAAATAAACAAGGACATCCTCACCAACTTGAGATGAACAAGAAGAGAAGTAAGATGCCAGAGGGCTTGTGTTTTTGTTATGGAAAAGTACAGTTAAACAAATGGGAAGAGAAAAGATCCTTCTCTCTCCCTCTGAAATACAGAGTTTGTAATTTGTCTCCTTTATGAAGACAACGTACTCCTTTAATGAAGGATGATTTGGTCTTTTGGAGATAAGTTACATTGCAGATGTTTATAAAATCACTACAGAGTTGTACACTATCCTACTGAAATGGGAAGAGTATAATTTCCAGCCACTGAAACTAAGTATACACATTTTCACACATCTCATTTGCTTACAGAAAGCCAACATTAGCGGTCCCGCATGTGAAGTCTTCATGTGGGCCAATCATGTATTCAGACGCTCTGCTTCCCCAACTGGTGCACAAACCCTCCTGTCTTCACAGTTCCCTGGCTGGAGAAGCCAAACTGTCCATACATATGGCTACCAAACAGCATGTGGTCCTTAAGGTCTTCTAATACCCTTGTGAAAAACTGGGCACTTGGAGGACCTCACAAGGACCTTTGAGGATTAGAGAAATTTAAGATTTATTATCTTGGCTTAGAAGTAGTGTTCCTAAATATGAGACAACATCCAAAATAACAATGTAAATTATTACCTTATGTTCATGATTTTGTGCTATTCATGAATAAGTGCATTTTTTTAACTTTATTGATAGAAACAAAAGCATTGACATAGAAGCAGGCTATGGAAAGCAGAATTAAACTCTACATGATTTTTTTATAGTTCTCTGTAGATGGATTATGGCCCAGATAATGTTTGCCGTGAACTCATTCCAATCAGCTTATTATGATATGTCTGATTTCAGGGATTTTTTTCTTCTTTTTTTTTTTTTTCATTCAGCAGGTGAGGCAAATGGTCCAGAAAATCCTTGCATAAATTCAAATTCAAAAGCTCCACCAGCTCCTGGGACCCACCCCCACTACATGGGCTGGAGACTTGTAAGTATGCTCTCCCAGCTCTGTTTTCCACCCATTGGTCCCAATTTGCCTTTACAGATACATCATACAATGTGGCATTCGCAACACAAAAAGAATGATGGAGAGGAAAAAGCTGCATGCTCCTACCCGAAAACTTACTGTTCTGACTCCTCCATACACTCTGTTCTCCTCCTGTTTGTAAAGACAGATAGAGATCATCTCATGGCAGTGACAGTTACATTTAATAATGCTACAGACTACCTTGATCCTGTGAATTCAATGCCTGAAAAGGTTCAGCAAAATATGTTCTGTGGAAAATTAATCTGTCTGAATCAGGTCTGATCTTTATGATGAAACACTTACATGCTTTGCATTTAGACAGCCCTGTCTGGGTGTCGTCTCAGTCCAGTGCTTTATCAAGTTAAGAGTAAGCTTTTAAATAAGGAAATATCTTGCCTGAGATTAAAATGCTTTGTGAATATAATTTGAATCAGGTGCTCTAGAAGTTTTGTTCCTAGGAGAGTAACCAGCAATCAAAATAAAATGAGATCATTCAGTACCTTACAAAGTGGTTAAATAAAGATTTTACAAGCCAATCATGTAGTCCTTCCATACACAAAGGTAACTTTAAGGATTGCAGCAATATTAGCAAACAGACATTTTGTCCCAGAAGGACTGGTAATAATGTTGACATTTCAGCCACACAATAAAAAAGTTTTGTACCCAAGCCTTAACAATTTTATTTGCCCAGAGTGAATACTAGTGAGTTACAATTCTATGTGCATGACTGAAATCTCCAGTGTTATTTTGTTATGCAAAAGCATTTTAGAATTGACCCTAAAAATTTCAGAAGAACATTTTGCATCCAGAAAGTTTTCTCCTTCTGAACACAATGAGAGTTCAGAAATAGTTACTCTGCTCAGTCACATTTCTAGAGACAGTATGTGGACGTTCTGCTAGTCATCCAGGGATGGAATTATTAGATCTTGGTGAATAAGGCTATGTTTAAACAGGTTGTCCCCACTTGCTGAAAAAACAAGCTGTCAGGGAAGAAGTTCAGCAGGCCTGGCTGAACAGAAAGATATGGTTACAACTTAGGAGAAATGTAAGGTCCTGTACATGCACCTGGGGAAGAAGAATGCCAGATGCCAGTATAGGTTAGGGGTGGACCTGCTGGAAAGCGCTTCTGAGGAGAAGGATCTGGGAGTCTTGGTGGATAGTAAAGTATCCATGAGCCAGCAATGTGCCCTTGTCACCAAGAGGTTCAGTGGGATCCTGGGCTGCATAGAGAAGAGTGGCCAGTAGGTTGAGGGAGATCATTCTCCCCCTCTACTCTCCACTGGTGAGGCCACAACTGGAATACTGTGTCCAGTTCTGGGCTCCCCAATTCAAGAGAGACAGGGGAGAAGTTCAGCAGAGGGCAACAAAGATGATTAGGGAATTGGAGTATCTCCCATGAGAGAGCTGGGGCTCTTTAACCTGGACGAGAGAAGGCTGAGAGACCTTATTAACGCTTATAAGTATCTAAAGGGCGGTTTGAAGGACGATGGAGCTGGATTTTTTTCAGTGGTTTCCAGCGATAAGACAAGGGGCAACGGGCTCAAGCTGGAACATATGAAGTTCCATTCAAATATGAGGAAAGATTTCTTTACGGTGAGGGTGACAGAGCACTGAAACAGGCTGCCCAGGGAGGTCGTGGAGTCCCATTTTCTGGGGATCTTCAAGATCCACCTGGATGCAGTCCTGAGTGATGTGATCTGGGCAATCCTGTTTTGGCAGGGGAGCTGGATTAGATGATCTCTAGAGGTCCCTTCCAACTCTGACAATTCCATGATTCTATGAAAAAGGAGAGTTTGAAAGAAGGGGCAGGCCACTCAGGAAGGATACAAAAATGTTGTAAGTCTATGTAGAGAGAAAATTAGCAGAGCCAAATTCCATCCTAGCTTTGGATGCTAAGAGCAATAAAAAGAGTTTCTATAAATACATTAGCAACAAAAGAAAGACTAAGGAGAATCTCTGTCCTTTACAGATGAAGGTGGTAATGTAGTGACAAAAAATGAAGGAGAAAGATGAGGTACTTAATGCCTTCTTTACCTCAGTCTTTAGCAGTAGAAGTTGGTTGGTCCCCAAGAACATAGCCCCCTACCCTAGTAGAAAGGGACAGGAGCAGAATGAAGCCCCCGTAAACCAAAGGGAGGTGTTGAGGGACCTGCTCCAACACTGGGATATAAACAAGTCTATTGGGCCAGATGGCATCCACCGGACAGTACAGAGGGTGCTGGCAGAAGTTCTCATGCAGCCACTTTCCATCATTAATCCAGCAGTCCTGAAAATTTGTGGAGGTCCCAGCTGACTGTCGTCTAGCTAATGTGATGCCCATCCACAAGAAGGGTTGGCAGGATGATCTGGGGAACTACAGGCCTGTCAGTCTGAGCTCGGTGCCTGAGAAAGCCATGGAGCAGAACATTCATGTGCCATTATGTGGCACATGAAGGACACCCAAGCAATCAGGCCCAGGCAGCACAGCCAGCTTCATGAAAGTTGTGTCCCACTTGACTATCCTTATCTCCTTCTATGACAAAGTGACCCACTTGGTGGATGAGGGAAAGGCTGTGGATGTTGTTTACCTGGACTTTAGCAAGGCCTTTGACACAATTTCCCACAGCATTCTCCTGGAGAAACTGGCTGCCCATGGCTTGGACGGGTGTACCCTTTGCTGGGTAAAAAGCCAGCTGGAGGGCTGGGCCCAGAGAGTGGTGGTGAATGGAGTTAAATCCAGTTGGTGGTCAGTCATGAGTGGTGTCCCCCGGGGCTCGGTATTGGAGCCAGTTTTCTTTGATATCTTTATCAGTGATCTGGATGAGGGGATCAAGTGCACCCTCAGTAAGTTTGCAGATGACACCTAATTCGGCAGGACTTTGTCAGTTATCCGCTTGAGGGTAGGAAGGCTTTGCAGAGGGACCTAGATAAGGCTGGCTGGATGGGCCAAGGCGAATGGGATATGGTTCAACAAGGGCAAGTGCTGGGTCCTGCACTTGGGTCGCAACAACCCCAGGCAGCGCTACAGGCTGGGGGCAGAGTGGCTGGAGAGCTGCCTAGCAGAAAAGGACCTGAGAGTGTTTGTCAACATCTGACTGAATGTGAGCCAGCAGTGTGCCCAGGTGGCCAAGAAGACCAACAGCATCCTGGCTTGTATCAGGAACAGCGTGGTGAATAGGTCTAAGGAAGTGGTCTTCTCCCTGTATTCAGCCCTGGTGAGGCCTCACCTTGAGAACTGTGTCTAGTTTGGGGCTCCTCAATACAAGAAAGACATTGAGGTGCTGCAGTGAGTCCAGAGAAGGTCAACGAAGCTGGTGAAGGTTCTCAAGCACAAGTCTTATGAGGAGCAGCTGAGGGAGATGGAATTATTTAGCCTGGTGAAAAGGAGGCTGAGGGGAGACTTTATCAGTCTCTACAACTACCTGAAAGGAGGTTGTAGAGAGATGGGGGTCGGTCTCTCTTCCCAAGTAAAAGGTGATAGGATTAAGAGGAAACAGCCTCAGGTTACACCAGGGGAGCTTTAGATTGGATATTAGGAAAAAATTTCAGACAAAATGGGTTATTAAGCATTGGAATGGATCGCCCAGGGAAGTGGCTGAGTCACTATCCCTGGTGCTATTTAAAAGGTGGGTGTATATAATGCTCAGAGATATGGCTTTGTTAGTGTTAGGTTTACAGTTGAACTTGATGACAGGAAAGGTCCTTTCCAAGCTAGGCAATTCTATGATTCTTTGATTCTGTGAAAGTTGAAAATATACTCGAAACACCTCATTCTAGATGACTGGTTTATTTACAAAGGGAAGATGACTGTACACAAAAGTCATGATGATGCCAGCTACAGTCTATGTTTTACTTACTTTTCTGTGCTGTGATAACTTTCTTGTATCTTTCATGGTACACCAAGTTAATTCACATTTCTTGTCTCCTGGTGTCTTGAAGGTGAAGATAATGTTATAATTAAGAAATCACTCTCATTTTGTAGATGTTCTTTTACTTTCAGCATAAACAGAGGTCAAGGAGTGCTCCCACTGTTCATTCTCCATATCGTCTTTTGATGGTCACTACCAAATATGACTTCTTGACCTGAAGTGATAACTATCTAAATGATTTCTCATCAGATTAGCATATCAAAGGTTGTACTACAATATGAACAGAAAAATTTTTCTTTCCTTAATGTTCTTTCAGTGCAACTGTCCTAAAATCTGAACCCTTTTCAAGGTTGGTAAAATACTGTGTGAAGAGATAGCAACATATAAATGTGCCAGAGCTTTTGGCAATAGATAAAGCTACTTTCTCCTTCATGTGCATCAAAATCACAGTGTGCCAGGCTGGAGATGAAGCATGACTACAGACTGCTGCATAAATAAGGGAGAATATAACCCAGAAACTCTCTGCAGTAGTTTGGAAAACCGTATAAATGTGCTTGATATCCAAAAATTAATGGCTTCTAACAACAGGAATAAGCTATGTTCTGGAAGAAGCATGCAGGTTCGGCAAGTACTTGCATGAGGACAGATTCCCAGACCCTTGTAGTTGAGATTAGCATTATTTGAACAGATGCGAATTGCAAGTTCAGAAGCATTCCATATATAGCCTAATCATGGATAATTGAAATTAGGATTGCCAGCTATAGCTTTCACTGTTCCCCCATTTCTCAATAACTTAATTTGACTAGAACTACCAGCCATCACAGCTGAACTCCAACCTCATTTTAGTTGGGTCTGACATCCACAGCCTTCTGGAAGTGTTTGCAGCATACAAGGATCACTTTGGCCTGCCAACAATTGAGATACGTTCCCTTCTCCTGACATACTCTGACACCAGCACCTGGAGTGGAACTGGAGTGCTGGCATGGGCACATGGGGACAGTGCTTTCTCATTACCAGCATTGCCAGAGCAGCGTGGAGAACCTGGAAGAGGTGAAGAAGGGGACACAAGCCAAGGTTGTGGTATTTTAAACTGCCTGAGCATCCAGCCCAAAATCTGCAGAAAATATAGTACTCCATCCAAATACGTTGTCCCCTTGCTGTCCTTCCTCTCTCAGCCCCTATATTCCTTTTCTGTGATTGGGAAGTGACACACTGAGAGGTATATGAAATTGAATTTACTTTTTTCATTTGTCCTCTGGGAACTCTCTAGTTCATTAAGTCCTTTGGGAACTATCTAGTTTATTAAACTCTAGTTAAGTTTGAACTGATCCTGAGGTTCTGTTGCATCAACAGAGAAGGGAATCTGGCTCTCATTAGTTGCATGTAACATATTGGTATAAACATGACGGCAATTTTACTGGGTTCAACCTTGCAATGGATCAGAGTTCTGTCACAGTTTCAGCATCATAGCTTGTGGCCTCCAGCCTGCATCCTCCTACATCTATCCAAAAAGGGTAAAATATATCTGTTCCTCCTTGTTACAGTGCTACTCAAGGTTAGACTTCTGCTATACGTTCTGCTTATGAAAATCCTTATAGAGAACTTTATCTTAAGCTAAGCATGCATCTACAGCAAAAAATACAAACCTAAGGCAAATGTGTTCCAAAACACTACACAGTCAGGATAATTATAATGACAGATCAACCCTAAACTGTCTTTTTATACAACATGTAAACAGCACACTATTGGTAGATTTGCACAGTGATTTTGTGAAATGTAGTCATAGACCAAGTTCTTTCTCAGTGCCTGACCTATATCCTGACAGCTTAACAACTATTTGCCAAATATTTTTCAATTTTTGCCAGGCTGTGGGACCAGTACATGTTATTTGTCTGGGCAAACTTTTCATTTAATTTGGTGGCAAGAAATATAACTTACTTGTTAATACATAAGGACTGCTGAATTCTGTTGATTTCTTATTGATTTTTCTTATTGATACATAGGACTAAGTTGCTTTAGAGACAGGTGACATTATTAATTTCTACACAAATAAACACACTGAATAGCTGCTTTTAGACTAAATCTTAGTCAAAAGGAATTTCTCAATTATAATCCTATTTTAGCTCTACAAAGAAGAGATGTGTGACGCCTGATATTCACTTGGTCATTACCCAACAACTGAATGTCTCCTGCTTGCTTCCTACCCAGTTTTCCCCAGAGGCCTTTGACCTCTTCTGCTATTTGGGAGGATGATTCTTATTTCTGCAGTACTTTTCCATCTATGTTTTTAGCTTCCCTATTACCTGTGAGAAGAAAATTGCCCCACTGTCTAGTGCTGATCCTGGAAACACCTTGTGACTAGTCACTTGTCTCCAACAACAACTGAGACAGAAGTATTGAGTAATGTTGGTTTGGATGTACTCATTGCTATAAGGCATTTCATTTGGAATGAGACAATGGAGAAGTGGAGATAAAAAAATTTTTAAAAAAAGAAAAAACAAAGAATCCTCTGGTTATACGTTAGATACTATTTGCATTTTAAAAACACTTGAATAAATAAAATCTCAGAGCCAGATGGGTAGTGCATTTTCGTCTCCCACACATACAGCTATTTCTGTACTGACTGATGTGCACATGTATCTGGTAGAGGTTCTGCTGACACCATAATGTGCAGAGATGTGCCAACTTTCTAAGTTGTTTCTTTTCCCTCAAATAAAGGGTAAAACTAAGACCAAAGATTATATTAATTTTGACAGGGTGTCTCAGTGTGTTACTGAAAAAATGACATAAAGCAAAATCAGGAGGAAAAGCTAGTTTATTACAATAATTTTCCATCTTACCAAACAAAAATCTGCTCAGCTTATTTTTGTTCTCTTCTGCAGTATAATTGGGTTTTAATATTATTCTTCAAGAATGAGAAAAAGCAAACCAAATGAAAACAAAAAAATCCCAAACCCTTTGGCTCAATTGATCCTGATGACACAAGGAATTAAATATTGCTACTTCAACCGTGTGTCATGTACCTGCAGAGTACAGCTAAACCTGCACATCCAGCAGCTCCCTTGGATAGGGCCCGTTGCCCTGCAATGTCCAACACTCAAGGGAACAGAGGTGATGGTTTGTTTCCAGACTTTCAACATCTCACTGGGTGACAACCTGGGTGAAACCACACCTTGCATTTAGGTCAGCATAAAATCTAGAAATATAGACAAAAAAATCGTTTCCTATGATTCTTTTTGGGTCTGAAGAACTGAACATGCAAAGGGAAAGGAGGAAGTGCTGGGATCCACTTCTTTAGATGACACGTCTTTCTGTGTGACATGTCTTTATTGAGTTTGCCTCAATTTCCTGACATTCAAGTGACTAATAGGTAATTTGTTTAATTGGATGATTGTGCTCAGAATATTTTCCTTTATCAGAGATAATATGCACATAGTTATACCTGGCAGAAACTACAACAGGGTCTAGAAAAGCAGTGGCATTTTACTCCTAAGTGGGAAAGAATTATTTCCAATAAATTTTCTTTTTTTTCTCTTTTTGTAAAGTGTTTATTAGATGCTATCATATGAAGTAGTCTGTCAAAACCATTAGTCACGAAAGGCTTGGTTTTGTTCTGTTGTTAGATGGAAAAAAAAAAACCAACAAATCTAAACCTTTCTAATCTAATTTTTGCCTGAATACCATGGGCATCATCCTGCTTTTTTTGAATTCATAAGGAAAATTTCTGTTTACTTCTGTGCAGGGGATGTGATCCCATAGTACAGCAGAATTTCCATGAAACTCCTCTCATTCCACTTCACTTCAACAGCTTCTTGTCCTCATGTTTTGCCAAATTACTTCTTTTTTATTTGTTTACTTGTTTTTTGGTTTTTGTTTTGTTTGTTTGTTTGCTTTCAAGCTGAGCTGCATAAAGCAACAGAATACTTGCCTCTAAACTGTGATCTCACTCATATAAAATCAGTACTCTTGCTCAGTGGAACTGTGATTTATTTTGCAATTCCTCTCCTTTACACCACTCAGAAATTTTACCTTCCCCTTTTTCAAAGCTCTTTCCTTATGCTTCTTGAAGTTCTTCTCCCCCTCACTTACAATTCTTCCTTGAAACCGCAGAGCTGCTTCAAGTGGAAACTATATATCTTTAATTAACTGCCATATTCATTTATCTTCTGAGTAGCTTCTTTTTTCCTTTCCAGCTGCACTACTGCAATTTAAAGATTAGTAATTGTTAAATATCCATCACATGCAAAGTGATCTGTCCCTAACTATTAACTAGAACACAGTGGTCAAAGCCTGTTATTTTCTCTGTCTTTCTTCTTTTTGGACACGGAGTTCAAGCAAAGGAGCAAAGCCATTATACCCAGATAAGCAAACAGACTTCTGTATCCCCCTGATGGTTTCAGTAGACTAGGTAGCAATATGCTGTTTATAGTTTGATTTTTGGACTAGGGAGGGCAGGGCCAGGCCTCAGCATCCAGAACCTGTCCCACCACCTCTTGTCCTCATCGCCGAGAGGAGCACCCACTTCTCCTGGGACATCTGGCCCATATTGTGCCCTTACAATATCCAAGCTGTCATTTTTGCTTGCTCTTTCTTCAGTTACAAGTATCACACTATAAACTCACTCATCCAGTTAGATAAATTGTCCATCAGGCATTTTTACATCAAGGATGCAAAAGCAGAGTCAGCAAAGATAAGGCAAAGCATGTCACTGGAAGAACTGAGTTCTTTTCCAGCATCTCTTACTTCTGTTTATCTCTTTTCTGTCTTTTCATTGGCTTTTGCTATTGAAAATCGTCTGTATCTTGGATAAGTCACAGTGGCAACTACTGGAGAAGCAACATTAATGTTGCCAGAGCAAAGGGAAAATCTTAATACATTGTTTTCACTTTTTCAGATGCCATTAAGTCCTTTTTAGATGTATGATGCCACTTATGTGGCTAGTACTCATGCAGACAGTACCCAACTGATACAACTATCCTGACTGACTGCTACTCAGCTGGTGACAGGGAACCAAGACACTTCACTGAAATGACTCAACCAGCAAAAGTTGGAGTCCATTCAGAAAAAGAAACATAAAGGACAAATGCCATTTCAAGAACCATGGCCGAGTGTATCATTACAGTAAGGTACAATCAACAGGAGTCTTTCTGTGGAAGAGCTCCACTGTTTAATCCATTACCTAGGATTTCTTATTTTTAATCCTTAACCAGATCATGAGAGTGTAAGCTTTATAATATCGCAGGTAGTGACTATACTACGCACAGCTCAGGATGGCAGAGACCCAAAGTTGTCACTCAGGTAGAGAAGTTTCTCATTCAGCTTTCTGATTTTAGGCACGCAGGTGTAACCTCTCCTTGGCACACATCCCTCCCACCACAAGATACCACTGAGCTCGCTTGTTGTGCAACTGAAGCACAGCTGTAAAAAGTCCCTTCCCCATTTCCCAATTATTTTGCTTTGCAATGGAGAAACTAGATTATGATATTGTTCCTTACCATGAGTCATACTGTACTACCATAGCTGGTATTCATTAATTCTCAGCCGGCTACTCAGCTTTATTGCAGGTTGCAAAGCCTAGACCTTTACGTGCTTGCCAGGTACTAAAGGCACATTTGTTTCGCACCACTGTTGAAGTGAGTGATGGGGAAGCCTCGCTAGAGCAGAGGTAGTCAAGGAAGAGTTTAAGTACTACCTTTGCTATTTTTACTTTGGACTCTGAAAAGTTATGCCTCCCTTTGGTCTGGCATTATAATGAATTATTCTAATCAGTAGACTATTCATTTTACTTAAAGCAGTAATATTTTAACAGAGGCAGTTATTTTAATTAGTGAGGGAGAGCTATCTTAAAGCACATAATGTAAAAAGAGATTGTGGTATAAATGTCGAGGACAGTTAGAAAAAAGCAACAGAATGTGAGCTATGAATGGAAAAACCCACCCCATACAACAGAAAGAAAAAATAATGCAAACTGGGTCAAAATAGGTTCAAGATTTGTCCTCACTTTTGTAACTGTAATACGGTAGCTCAATATGCGTAAGGAGCCTTTTATGGCTTACAAAATTAGATTACAGTTTTCTGCTAGTGGTTGATAGTTGCATTACAGAATAAAGTATCAAAATAAACTTCCAGGTTAAACTTCTTAGATGGATTTTGATACACTGTTTGAGAGTGCATATATGTAAATATATAGTTAGTTGTACCACAACTATGTCAGTGAGAGGTTGGTAACAGGCATTTCCATTTGTGTGCAGCCAGGTACACATCTGCCACATTGACTAATCTTTTCTCTTTCATTTACGTTCACTTTTGTGTGGCAAAAGGATACTACAAAGCATAAAGTAAAAATAAGCCTTTTCTTCTCAGGGGAAGTCTGTGAACATTCAGCTGTTAAACAAAAGCATTGCCAAAGATATACTGTGCTATGCTATTTTTTTTTTTTTTTTTTTGAGTTAAGGTAATTTTGGGACTGCACTCAATGTAAGTAAAGTGACAAAAGGTGTATCACTGCTGAGTCAGTAAGGATCGCATTTCCTAAGAACCTATTACTGAGTCATAGCAGTTCCACGAATCAACATACCTTCTTTTATATAGCATGTTTTCAGGGCTTCTGGCTCACTGGAGTCATTAAGTTCCTGTAGCACGTTTCATAGGAGACTGATCATCATCCCCACTGTCTTGAACTAAGTCCAGAATGCAACAAGAGAACGCGATAATGTTTTAGGTTATGTGTATCTGTGAGTGTTAAGGAACAACTTTTTTCCAACTCCAGTTCACTTGAACCACTTATTTTTCTCTCCATGAGAGAAAAGACCTGTTAGCTAGAGAGCAGCAAAGAAGATACCCCATTCTCTATTAGGTGCACAGAAAATGCAAGGAAGGTGAAAGGGAGGTGCTGATTTCTTCTCATTGGGATCCGGTGATAGGATACGTGGGAATGGTTCTATGCTGAGTCAAGGAGGGTTCAGACTTGACATTAGAAACCTTTCTTTACCGAGAGGGTGGGGTCAAACACTGTAATCACCTGGAAGGTGGTTGATGCCCAAAACCTGTCAGTGTTTAAGAGGCATTTGGATAACTAATGACATACTTTAAGATTTGGATGGTCCAGAAGAATTCAGGCAGTTGGACTAGATAATCATTATAGGTCCCTTCCAACTGAAATTCTATTCTATTCTATTCTATTCTAGTCTAGTCTAGTCTAGTCTAGTCTAGTCTAGTCTAGTCTATCCATTCTAATGAACTCAACATTTTATGTTATGTTTTTTTGTGACTTCTGCACACTTCTTTCCTTCTGCAATATTCAAATGCTCTAACTTTCATTTCAGACGCAGCTACTTGCCTGGGTAAAAATCATTAGCCTTACATTCTTGTCTTACAGTGAGAAATGTAAGACAAGTAGGAGGTGAAGTTCTTCTCAGACCTGAGAAAGAGATCCATCTCAGCCTGTGCAGAAGATCTTGCCATTTTGTCATATGATAAGGATAGGTTGTCCTGGGCCTTCTCCACTCTCTCTGGAAAGGATCTCTTTTCTGCCTCCCTGGCTCAGTTCTCTAGACGAAACCAAACATTTAGATTAATAAGGAATGAAGAAGAATAAATGAAGTTGTTAAAAGAAAGGATCACAGAGGAAATTTTTTTATTCAATTCTTTTACTTAAATCTCAAAGTATTTTCCTTGCCTTCGACAAGGACAATCAAGTCCTGTCTTGCAGAAAGCGGTGGAAGAATGATGGGCAGAAAGAGCATGCACATGAGCATTGCAACCATCTAGATTATCCTTTTATGGATATTGGAGTTAAAATTACTACTAATTGCCTGTCTAAATGTTTGTAGGGGTTTTCCATATAAGCAGAGACATGAAGGAATGAGTGAAGAAACCACCCAGATATAATTTACGGAAAATGAGAGAGAGAAATACATGCAAGATTTCTTCCTGGTAGTGACACCATTTTAAATCAATTGCTCAGGGCTTTTGTTAATTTCTAGGCTTTCCGTATTGATAGAAACAATTATGGATAAATTCCTACAGTTTTTCAATAGGTAGATACTTCCTGAGATAGAGTTCAAGTAACATAGTTTAAGACACCAATCATAAAGGACTTCCAATGATAAATCATGAAAACAATACTAATGAAGAACAGGAGCTGGTATACTGCAGAGATTCTGGATTGCTTCAAGCCTCTGTAGCATCCAATGAATGAGAACACTGGCTTTTCTATCTTTCAAGTTGAACATCTCTAAAACAACCACAACAAAACCACCAACAGAAGCCTCAGAAACTGTCAGCCTCACGGTGCTACTCACCTCATCCACCTGCAGGCAACAGAGCTGTCTCAAATCCCTTTCTACATCCTCAGTCTCTTAGTACTATTGCATCTCTTTTCCTTCTGAGGGAAAGGTTAAATCCGCATGCCTCAGCAGCATTAGCTAGTACATGGATTTCCATTCATAAACCTGACAGTGCTTGGGGGATAGCAGGTTGTGCAGAACAGCTGCTACCTGACTCTGTCCCCATCTGTCTTAATGACTCTCTTCCCTAGACCTGTCAGGTCCCAACCATGCAACATTTGGTGTGGGCTCCCAAAAAGGAGTGAGCTGAACCCTCTTCCAATTGGCCTTTCTTCTTGAAGGACATCACCAAGTGTTCCTGCTATGTCTTCCCTTTCCTTCATGGCAGCAATAATTTTCACATTTAATATACAATAAAGTTTATTTTTTATCACATGAGGCTTTCACACAGTGGCAGTTTTGCAGTGATTGGCAGTGACACACATATACATTCTAAAAGATATTACTTGGGGGTGGGGACACAACATGGGGGACTTGTGGAGGATGCCTGGAATGGGTGCAGCAAGGACAGAGACCTTTATTGCTAATACTGTGCCCTCCACCTCTATGTCATTGTGCTGTCCTCTGTGAGCCTCCCTCCCATGTGGAAAACCATGTTCCTCTTCCCCCGAGGCTCATAAAACTCTCTTCAAACAGCAACATGCTTATTTTTGGAAAGGACCCAACAGTACTAAGTTGTTTTTCAAGGACTGTGGGGGCCAAAGCTAGGCTCTTTCCGTAGCCAGATTTTTTCTCCACATGGCACAGACTTACCATACATAATACTATAGCATAGCTACTTATCTTAAAGTCTGGCAGCTATGCTTATTTCTGAGATGTGTGGGCAACCCCTCTACTAAAATCAGCAGCAATTATGAAATTCCAGGTGAACAATTACACTTATCTATCTTACTCAAAAAAAAAAATTCTAGTGGAAGAAGAGTTTTGTTGATATTTAAGATTATATTATTTACATGTACCAAGTCTAACCCTCTTGTATCTTCAGCACACTGTTTTATAGAAAAAAAACCCAATATTGTACAGACACTTCCAAGATTTTATAGGTTTGTTGGGGAAGCGGTGCCTACAGTGAAACAGCAATTTCACTTTACAGAGTAAATTTTGCTGTTCTCACATCTTTTGTCATTCATGTATAAGCAAAACTGGCTGAGTGGGAACAAAACTATGGGACTGGATTATGCTACTCTCAAAGGCTATTGTTACATCTGTTGGCAAACAATTTTTTTCTGTGCAACTAATTTAATTTATTAGACAGCAGAAATCTATCGACAGTAGTATCAACAGATTAGGTGTGTCTAAGAACAGGCTTTGCTCCTGGTGCCCAGAGTATGTACAACTTGATTTTTCAGAACTTTAGGCCTCCATTTATAGAAGTTAAAAGGCAAAGGCAGCTATGCCAAATTTGAACTTGGAATTCCATCTGTTTTTTAAGAGTTTTTAGTTCTTATACTGGACATGAGGAACTAGAGAATGGTTATGACAAAGAACTTTTGCTTCATAGTGAATAAACAGTAAAGGTAAGGTAATCTAAAGAACCCCTGTCAATACTGCATATTTATGTAATAATCATATGAGTCTGCATTTGGCTCTTCATCTAGGGATTATTTCCTTTAGGCTGAAGTATGTATATCTTCAGAAGATTTAAACCCTTTTAACCTTACCTAAAGAACAAGGTATTACTAAATACAGGTTACCTAAAGAACAGGAGGATCAGTTTCTCCTTTCCCTTCAACAACTGAATTTGTACCACAAGATGGCAACCTAAAGCAATATTCTATAAAAATGACGTTGTGAATGATGTCTGTTGTTAAAAATGCCTTCAAAATACTCTGTTAAACCTGTAAATCTGTATCAATCATATTTTTGAAGCAAACATTCTACAATTCATGATCTATATTTTGACTCACATGAGGGAGTCAAACCTATATTTATTTCTAAAATCCCCAGCATAGTAGTCAGATAATTTTGATAGAGAAATACCCTCAAAATGGTTTTAATATAGATAAATTATTTTAAGAACTAAAAAACGATAGTATATTAAACCATCTTTTTTTTAAGTAGTAAAATGTTTATAATTAATTAAAATTAATTAATTATAATGTCTCAACATTAGAGTAAGGCTTGAATTCTCTAGGGAACATATGCAGCTTCCTAGCAATTAACTTAGCAGCTATTGTTTTCTAATGTTCAGAGCTAATGCAAATCCCCTAATAATGAAAAAAAAATATGTCATTTTGCCCATGTGCAATATTTAAGCAATTTACACTTATTTTAATTTCCATAAGAGATTATAAACGACTATATTCACTCATGGCTTTAATACATGGAGGACAGTGAAATGGAGTTAAGGTGTTCTACAGTGTTTCAGTATTTACATTTATCTTTATCTCAATAGGACATTATGATTGCTACTTGATTACTGTACTTCAAATTAGTAGCTCATGGAGAGAAGCAGCCAGTTAAATGTCTAATAGTAAATGAATTCAGATTGTTCTCAAAACAGTTCATCTTAGAGTAGCTGTATATGTTATTTGATTCAAACTTTCAATTCTACCTATAACTAAAGGAGCAAAGCTCTGAGAACTATACCTAACACTGGACATTTGGTAATTAAGAGAGGGTGAATATACTCGTGAACATTAACTAAAAACTTTTTAGACTTGCTATGTCAGCAATTGTACACTCTGTGTCCTTTCAAGCACGTATTTACAAATAATCAGACCACAGAATTATACAGAGAAATAATGGACTGTATGCAAAATTAGGAAATGAATCACAGATGACCAATATTGATCCAGTAATAGCTGTGAATATATTCAGTAGATATTAGACAACAAGACCTGTAGTCAGTGAGGGAAGCAAACCAAAAGTCTTGCCATCCTTACAGTGAGTTTTATGCACTAATAACTAAAAAGAAGAATTTTTAAATGCTGAATACTCCCCAAAAATTTGCTACTCTACACCATGTGTGCATCAAGGATAATGACAAATTAAGCAAAATAACTTGGAAAAAACAAATACATACATTAAAAAAATCCTCCTGAATAAAGACAGTAGGAAGCAGAATAGAAAACAAAGCCCTGGTTTATTCAAACAAGTTATTCCCTTCTAACAATTTACTCAGCAAAATGAGTTCACTTTGTAATAGTTCTAAATAAACATCTTGGAAATGAGAAGGTACGTAGTGTCAAGCTGATAGCAGACCAGAGATCAGGACTCAGAAATCTCTGGCCTCTGTCTACAACAGTGTCATTACATATTTTATCTATCTGAATGTTACTTCCATTTTAATATGCAATATTCAATGACCATGAACCATTATATATTTCCACAAAAAATTATTTCAAACCTAAGACATTTTAGAGCCAAATGACCACTGCAAAATGAACCTGCTTTGTGGCTTATTTTAAACAGAAGGATAAGTTTTAAAGAACTTTATTTCATTTGTGTTGTTACTTTCCCTGAAGTCACAACAGCTTCCTCAGCACTTAATACTCTCCCACCAGACTGATCCAAAACTTTACACCTAATCAGCTACGTCCCTCTTCTGCCTATCTTATTCAAAGCAATATAATTTGGTGAAACCTTGAAGATGAGTATATAAGAACATATAAGGAAGATAATTCAGGGGACTTATGCAAATAGCAATCTCCTCAAAAGTCAGCAGAATAATGTAAAATCAGGACTCCCAGAAACCTGTCATGCTTTGGGGTGAAATGCTAGTCGCACAGCAAAGCTACATGGGAAAGAGATGCAAAATGGGATTTTCTGCTATGCAGGACGCAACAACAGCTTATTGGAATGCTCTGTCAGGGTGAAATTCCTGTTGGTGCAGCCAGTGGGCATTCAACCACAAGACGTAGGCCACTGGCTGAGAGGACAGGTGTGATTTGAGCCGAACTGCAACTGTAAGACCTCTGCTCTCTGCCTTTGTGTGAGTTTCAGGACTGAAGTATAAATGAGAGAGAGGAAAGGCAAGAGAGGAAAGGCAGGACAGCTGAGGCTGCCCCAGCATGCCCTGAAGAGCCATGTTGAAGTAGGGAAAAGGAATGACTGTCTCTCTCCTTTTTACACCCCAGCTAGTGCAAGTGTGAAGCTTATTGCCACACCAGGTGTAATGAACATCCCCTCCCCAGGCATTTGTCACTCACAGGCAGAGTGCCTCTAGCTGCCCTGCCAAAGTCACATCTCTCTTTCCCTCAGCAATGCAGATTAGAGCTCTAGAAGAAAGAAAAGCCATGAATATACACAGAATTTTCAAACTGCTTTTCTACATTTATATGGAGGTGACTGCAAGACCTGGGAGCTGAGGATATGTATTGAAGTCCTGCCTGTAGTGAGTGATGTCCAGAATTCAAACAGCTGCCTTATAAAATAATAAGGCAGTAATTGCAGGATAACAGATTGCAAAAGCATATTAAAGAGCTGCCTAAAAAGAAACTATGTAAGACTAACCAAATATAAAATATATTAGAGCTGACATAGATTTGGAATTTGTGAAGAAAGAAAATTGGTTAAATAAATTCTAGTATTGTCCATTGTCTATAGGACACCATAAAAAAGTATGTATTTCTTTTTTCTTACTTTTTCCTTCCTTCTTTTCAATAATGACTGTGGATGTACAGAATGACATTTGTCATTGTAGGTATGTTTCTCTTGCTCTCTTACACTCTCCATATATGTATGCATATGTGTGTGCAATTACAAGTAGCAAACTAAATATTTAAATATACAATGATAAAATATATGCAGTTATTTACATAAGCCCCGTAGCCTGCATATTTCAAAAGCAAGTTTAGTTGGTTCAGGTTTAGGAATGTGACATATTAGTGCTATGCAATTCAACATCCACAGAGTGAGCTGGTTTTCAAGAGAGAGACTTTAAAATTGTTATTAGAAGTTCCCTAGTCACTGTTGAAAGTACAGACCCTTTTAGTTCACTTTGAGCACTGTCTGAGTAATTCGCCATGATATCAGTGCTGGAGCAAATGTTTTTTTGCACAAAGTTTCGGTAGTAATTTAGAGGAGAGAAGATAGTTCACAACAAAAATAGAAACCCATAGCAGAAAAGGTTTGGAGTCATAGTATGCCAGCAAGAATTGCAGGCTGCCTGCTCTACCAAATGATATCCTGCCTCTTGCCTCCTGGTCCAGAGGTACAACATATATTTCACTCTGTTACAGACAAGCATATTAACTGGGACATGACAGGCCGTGAGTTTTTTGTCTTATTTTACCCTGGGATGTGAACTATCGTTTTGCACATACTCTGGAGAAATGAAAGTCAAGAATTAACATTATGCTGATTGCCTCCCCCAGCCTTGTACAAATAGACTACATGAGCCACAGGGTAGCTTTCTTTTCTGTTGTAATTTTCATGCACTGCTATTGCCAAAAAAAAGAGGTGAGAAACTGTAGCACTAAGTGATGCTGCTGCACTGAAACAAAGAAATTGCACTACAGCAGAAGCAAAGCGTGTATCAGTGAACCTGCAGCAGGGTGGGCAGCCTTTCCAGGTTAACTATCTAGGTAGGCTTATGCAGCACAGGCTTTCATTTTGCCATCAGCTTTTGAAGTCCAGATTTATCTGAGAAGGAAACACCCTTTTCTCCTCATCCGAAAATCTTAGTATGGGAGCCACTCAACAACGCTAGCTCAAAAATTCCGCCACCCCAAGACGCGGTGAACTCACACACTGTAAATTGCTCCTGTAAAATGGGCAGATATGTACATTTATGACTGTTCTTGACATAATGCATTCTTATCATGCTGAAAAGAGAATGCAAAATTTGACATATTCTTTTGCTACCAAGACTTTAAAAACATGCCAGTAAGGGAATTTTTCTTAAAGAGTGAGAGAGAAGGGACCTTGCACTCATAGAATTTTCTAAAATATGGATTGTGAATTTGTCTTGACCAATGTAAAAAAAAAGATGTACGTCTGCATAAACTTGTGTATAACACTCAGAAGTAAATGTTTGTGGTGCTGACCTTGATTGCCTATACTGTTAAATTTTGTTTCTGTCCTCTGTAAGCTAATATGTTTCCATAAATAACTGTGAAGTAAACTTATCTTCCTCCTTCAAAATGTGCTTTTAAAATTCTCCTTTGTTGCAGTGCCTACAAGAAGCTTGACAGCAGTTGTTAGGATGCTGGTGATCTGAGACTACCAACTGCCACATTAACTGATGTGTCAAAGTGTTTCTCGTTCCGTCAGTTTGTCTTTTTCCATCTGCTGTATCTCACTTTCTATAGGAAATTCTCATGAGTAGGGGCAGCTTCTTTGTGTTTTCTCATGTACAGCATCAAGCACAATCACAGCTACTAAACAAACAAAGGAAAAAACGATATTGTCCATTGATAAAATAAATCTTCACAGAATGAAAAAAAAATATTAAAATCCCCAGGATGTTAACAGAGAGGGAAGAGCGGTTTCATTCTTCACATACCAGAAAAAACACCACACCTGTCTGATTTGCATGAAACATTTATTTCGTTTACATAAAGAGAAATCTCTTTTTACATCACCTGTGGGTGTCTTAAACCAGTGTGACCCCTGCAATAGATTTATTATCCATCAGAGAAGGACCACCAAACCAGTTATTGGCCTAAGTGACTATTAACCTGCAGGGAAGAAGACCCTCATGGGTAAAGAGCTGCAGTCTTGTCTACCTTGTTTGCCATCTCTGACATCTTCAGCAAGTGAAGGCTGAAGCTGACACCTTGGGGCAGAAATCATGTTTGTGTTTGCTGGAGGATCTTCCATTAATAGATCTTTCTTCTCATTGAGAGGGAATGCATAAGTTATGTGTCACTGGGATAACATTGCTTCTGCAAATAGCTCTGCAGCTGCCCTCAGTGAAAACATTTTACCTCCTCCTATTCAAGTGCATACTGCCAGCAACTCAGTTCCGATCCTGGCACTACTGAAGCCAAATTCCCAGCAATTTCAAAGGCTCAAGGGCATCATGTGTGGAAATGTGGAATTCTTCCCTCTAACCTTTCTGCAAAGCAAAAAGCATCTTTGCACTGCACCTTGAGTGTTAAATTAGTTATGATCTTAAGCAGTTGCTTATTAAACCTATCAAACAAAGCTGGAAATGAGGAATACATTTGCATAGCACATTAATCTGAACACTATTTAAAATTAAGTCAATGACAATTTATTAAAGTTTTTAACAGTTAACCACTGCCTTCAAAGACTTGATTTTTAAATTCTCCTCATCTGAAACAGTTTATTCATGGAAGTATGATATTGACTTTGTAGTACATTTCAATGCTATTAGTATCGTAAGGACTCTTTTTGGGTTAGTGAGCCTTTTGTTGCCAACTCACGTCTGTGTCTTGAAGCATGTTGCTGTTTTTTATTACTAGACATATGAGGTTGGTTTGTTTGTTGTTAGACAACTGATGTGAAGTAATTACATTCTGGTTGGCTAATGAAGTGAGACTGGATATTTTGCCTATGAATCATTACGACAGAAGTAGAATTTTGTTTAGCAGTAAAGCAAGATGTGTTTGTTTGTGCCTTTATTTCCATATGCAAGAAATAGGAAATGCAAGGTGCCTTATAGACATTTGAAACAGATAGTGTTAATTAATAAAAGCTGAAGTGAGGTCTGACCCACTGATTCTCAAGCTGTAGGCAGCTGGATACTCTGTTCTACCATAATTCACAAGTAGGCTTCCCATCCAACATTGTCATAACATGATAGTTTGGGACTTTGCAAGCTCAGGAATATTATTTTAAGCTCCTTGAGGAAAGTGAAATTTTTAATTCCCAAACTATTTCCCTGATAAATTATTTTTTTCAAATATATATTTAATTATGGGGTTTAACTCTTGAATTTTCAAGAAAAGATAGCCTGATTAAACCCAAAATAAAGATATAATTTCATCAGAGGCTACATAACTAAATTTGAAAACTAAGTAAAATGAAATTCAACATGATTGTTACTATGAAAAAACACTACTTGATTTGGTTTTGGGACAAAGCATTTGATTTTCACAGTTTGGGAGCCCAATTATTTAATCATGTCTGTCTGTTTTGAAAGATGGTGTACTTATATTAGTATAATTTATGCTGTAAGTCAAGCAAGCAGGGCAAAAGACCATATTTAATGAACAGGGAACTCCTTGTGGAGTTCCAGAGAAAAAAGAAATTGTAAGGTCTTTGGAAACAAAGTCCGGCTTTGCAGGAAGATTATAGATCTGTGGTTCATACATGAAGGTAGAAGACACAAAAGGCCAAAGCTCAATGGGTTTTAGGAAATGGGGGTACATCTGGCTGGCAACTGGTCACCAGCCATGTTCCTCAGGGCTTAATTCAGGGCTTAATTCTCTTCAATATTTTTGTCAATGATCTGGATGCAGGAGTGGAATGCACCATTAGTAAGTTCACCGATGATACCAAACTGGAACTTACTGTTGACTCTCTCAAGGGAAAGTCGCCTTGCAGAGGGATCTAGACAGACTGAAGCATTGGGCAATCATCAATGGCATGATATTTAGCAGGAACAAATGCTGGACTTTGCAACTAGGATGGGATAATGCTGAGCACAATTATAAATTGGGAAAAAAGTGGCTTGAGAGCATCACTACAGGAAGGGATTTGAAGGTTGCGGTGGATTGACCCTGTCTGGATATCAGGTGCTCACCAAATCTTCTCTACCACTCCCCCTTCTCAACTGGACAAGGCAGAGAAAATATAATGAAAGTCTTCTAGGACAGGGAGAGATCATTCAGCAATTAATCTCATGGGAAAGACAGACTCAGCTTGTGGGAAATTTAATTTATTACCAATCAGATAAGAGGAGGATAATGAGAAATAAAGACTAAATCTTAAACAAAATCTTGAAACACTTCCCCTCACTCCCTCCCTTCTTTTTGGGTTCAACTTCACTCCTGATTTCTATACTTCCTCCCCCTTCATTGACCCAGTAGTATGGGGAATGGGAGTTGTGGTCATTTCACCACACATTGTCTCTTCCACTCCTTCCTCCTCAGGGACATGACTCCTTACACTCTTCCTTTGCTCCAACATGGGGTCCCTCCCACAGGAGATGGCTCTCCATGAACTTCTCCAAGCTGTGAGTCCTTCCTGAAGGCTGTAGTTTTTCACAAAATTCTCCGTCATCGATCCCTTCCATACGGTGCAGTACTTCAGGAATAGACTGCTCCAACATGGATACCCCATGGGGTCACAAGTCCTGCCAGAAAACCTGCTCCAGCATAGGCTCCTCTCCACATGTCCACAGGTCCTGCCAGGAGTCTGCTCCAACATGAGGTTTCCACAGGATCACAGACCCCTGTGGACATCCACCTGCTCTGGTGTGGAGTCCTTCACAGTCTTCAGGTGGATATCTGCTCTACTGTTGACCTCCATAGCCTGCAGGGGGACAGCTTGCCTCACCATGGTCTTCACCACAGGTTGCAGGGGAATGTTTGCTCTAGTGCCTGAAGCACATTCTCTCTCTCTCCTTCTTCACTGACCTTGGTGTCTGAGAGTTGTTTATCTCACATATTCTCAGTCCTTTCTCCAGCTGCTATTGCTGTTATGCAGGTTTTTTTACCTTCTTAAGTATGTAATCTCAGAAGTGCTACCAGTGTTGCTGATGGGCTTGGCCTTGGCACTGGTGGGACTTTCTTGAGGCTGCCTGGCATTGGCTCTATGAGACATGGGGGAAGCTTCTAGCAGCTTCTCACAGAAGCCATGTATGTAGTCCTCCTGCTACCAAAACCTTGCCATGCAAACCCAAACCCAGAGGTGTTGGTTGACATCAGACTCAACATGAGTCAGCAGTGTGCCCTGACAGCCAAGAGAACAAACAGCATCCTGCAGTGTATCAAGCACAGCATGGCCAGATGGTCAAAAGGAGGGATTATCTTGCTGTACTCGGTGCAGTATTCAATGGTACTCAAATACCTTGAGTGGTTCTGGGCCCCACAGTTTAAGAAGGATGTGAAAATCCTTGAATGCATCCAGAAGGCATGCCTAATAGAAGGACGGGAAGGTATGTCATTTGAGCAGCAGCTGAGGACTTTGGGTTTGTCTAGTTTGGAGGAAAGAAGGCTGAGGGGTGACCTTGTTGCTCTCTACAGTTTCCTGAGGAGGGGACATGGAGAGGGAGGTGTTGATCTCTTCTCCCTGGGATCCAGTGACAGAATGCATGGGAATGGCTCAAAGCTGTGCCAGGGGAGGTTTAGACTGGACATTTGGAAGCGTGTCTCTACCAAGAGGGTGGTAAAACACTGGACCTGACTTCCTAGAGATGTAGTCGATGACCCAATCCCGTCGGTGCTTTTGGACAATGTCCTTAATGACATGCCTTAACTTTTGATATGTCCTGAAATAGTCAGGCAGTTGGATTAGATGACCATTATAAGTCCCTTCCAAATGAAATTTAAATTTTCCTTTCCTTTCCTTTCCTTTCCTTTCCTTTCCTTTCCTTTCCTTTCCTTTCCTTTCCTTTCCTTTCCTTTC
>JAOQGH010000019.1:58301721-58320790 GCA_025769975.1 Gallinago jamesoni | reverse complement strand
TGCCCTTCTCTGGACCTGCTCCAGCACCTCAATGTCTTTCTTGTGGTAGGGGGCCCAAAACTGGACACCGTACTTGAAGTGGGGTCTCACCAGTGCCGAGTAGAGGGGGACGATCACTTCTCGGGTCCTACTCACCACACTGTTCTTGATACAGGCCAGGATGCTGTTGGCCTTTTTGGCCATCTGGGCACACACTCAAGGTTCAAAAGCTGTGTAGTTAATAACAATGGGAGTTGACAGGATGGATTTTGCTTCTGTTTTTTCAAAAAATCCTGTGTAATCTGTGGCAGACTCTAGAAACTGTCTTGCATGGTATAGCTCTACAAAACCCCTTGCATGAACTACAGTATTGACAAATAGAGATCTTCGCAAAAGGGCTCATTACTATTCTCAGCAATTGTTTGAAGTTTTAATAAAATAGGTAACACATCTTTATTTTCAATTTTACTCTAGAAAGTGTTGGATTTAATTTTTTATTTTAGAAACATCCATCAGTTCCACAAACAATTTTTCGTTATGAAAAATAAATTCCTTTTAACAGGGTTTTGGGGAAAGGTACTCCATTTTACTTGATGCTTCTTATGCAGTCTTTTTATTGTTGATATATGATTTGTGTTCCCAACCATAGACAAAGATCTGCTGCACTTGCAAGCTAGCTATTTGCACATACAAACACAAAATTATCCTTCTTGGATCTTTAAAGGTAGATTTCATATCTATAAAGCTTATATAAATACTTAAATAAATATTATATACTAGACATGTCATATACAATATATGATTTATGATATGAATATAAATATAAGTAATACAACAACAATTGAGTTATATTTAAAATAAATATATGTTTTAATGTAGTATATATTCAATGTATATACTATCTATATAAAAAATACACTTTCAATTATTGTTTTAGTAAGAGTTAAGGAGCTGATCTAAAACTGTCTAAAATTGTGCTTTAAAACATTTTGTCTGTACAAAGGCTGTCTGCATAGTCATTTTGTTACCAGTAAGTAACTCATTGCTTTTTTAAGCACTTTGGAATGTCTTCAAACTGACAGGCTCAATATAAAACCAAATTCAATTCAATATAATTTTTGATATATCTGTATAAATCCCTGTGAGGTCCTATTACAGTTCTTCCCTCCAGCATAAATTCTTCCTCCTCTTTAATAAAGTTTGCAGCTGTGTTACAAAGTCACAGATTCTAAATACTGTCTCGTGGCACAGTTCTAAAGTCTCTTGGGTGACTGATTGTCACCCAAGAGCTCTCCCAGCTGCAACACTGACATTATAAATGCTGACATTTCAGTGACAGATGAATCTGCACAGATCAAAACACAAATATGGGGCATTTCCAGTTAGCCTGCTAAATCCCAATAAAAGAGATTTTCTATATCTAGAGGCATAGTTATGGATTAGTAGGCTTTTAGTTCATGGAGTAGTGTTAAAGAGGGAATTTCACACAGGGGGAAACTTACACTTTGCTGAAAACTTAGGTCTATTCCCCTTTCCCATGCTTTGAAAAAAATTTCATAGCTCCAAACTGTTTAGTAATTATCAAATAAATTTGTTGTTTAAACGCAAGTTTTGTCCAGCAGGGTTTTTATGCTAGATAAGTAGCATCTTACCTGCTAAGCCCTCACAATTGCAGTGAGAACTCAAACTAAATTAGAGTTGGCACCTTCATTCTGGGAATGTTGTTAATCTAGCTCCATACATAAATACAAATATTCACTTAAAAAAGGTAATGCTTTAAGGTCTTTCAAATGAAAAGTGTCAATCGTTATGACATACTATTAGGAGTATTTTTCTTTTATTTACGGCACACTTTGAAACAAATCATCCACAGGTGTAAATCTGTCAGGGAAGTCATCGGAGCTATACTGATTTACAATCCTTGAAGATCTTGCCTATGATTTGAAATCACTGCTAGGAAAGAAGAACTAGAGTGTCTGGGTTAAAAAGTAAGTGGATGGATTCTGTAATATTGAGATCTGATTGATACTTGGTCAAACTCAGCTGGACTCTAAAAAAAGGCTAAGAACATATATACATTGACTGTTGAAATAAACAGAAAAGATCACTTGACTTTATAAGGGTAAGACAGTAGGGTCTTATTCTGCTTTTTTTTTTTTTCCTTCCCCTCCTCCATTTTTTTGTGGGATTTGGACTATATCAGAAAAGGGACTGTCAAATGACTAAAGCAGAGATCTTACTGTATTTTATACTGTGGAAGTGCTGAGTATCTCACAACATTTCACAGCAGTTTTGTGAGAAGTCAGATTATTCTGATAAGAAAAATACTACTGAATTATTTTCCAAGCCTCTTTTCAATATTGAGCCTTTTCAGAAGCAATCCATGCTTATCTTACTCTCTCTCTTACCATTGATTAGAAGAACCTCTCTTTCAAGTTATGTCATAAACAAAGGAATAATCTCATGATTTTATCTACAACATACAGCATCTTAAGGTGTATTGCCATAGTAGAAGACTAACAAAAGGCAATTTTCATGAAGATGAATAAGTTCTTATCAGACTCTGAACTTGAGAAGGTTGCTGTTATTTGAAAATTTTAAGTAGCTTTTAACAGTTTCCAAAACTTTAGTGTCTCCCACTTGAGCTTCAAAAAAGATTAAGCAACAGAATTGTTGCTAAGTCGTTCTTGAACTCCAACAGCATTGTAAGTGTAAAAATAAATGTTTTTATGAATGTCAAATATTATCTATCAGGCACATCAGAGCCTATCCTGTTCATGCACAAGTCAGAGAAAAGTAGCTGCAGCCAGGTGGTTGTATCACTTATTCTAGTGAGTTAGCTACCTCACTTCCAGCAGAGAAATTTTCCTTCAATTTTAAGGGATAAAATTTCCAGAGGAGTTTTTTCAGTAAACAGGCTAAATATTCAAAGCGGAAATGACAAAGCTAATATGATTTGTCAAAAGCAGAACTACAGTATTATTTGGGAGAAGATCACTGATAATCAGCATTATGTGTTGTTGCACGTAATTGATATTTATATCTTGTGTTAAAAATGAAACTAGCATTATGATGAGATAAGGGATGGGTACACAGGAGCAAGAAGAGATAAATTTGATGTGAAATTGCTGGAGGAAAGCAAATATTTAACAGGATATTTTTTGATTTGGGGAGGGGGGAAGGGCAATATCCACAAGGTAACTCCTAGCGAATGTGTCATTATTTTAACTTTTTTTTGTATTACTAGTAGGATAATTGCACTGAAAAATCTGGTCAAAACATTAGTGTTATGTTACAAATCTAATTTCTCCATTTACATTTTTTTTCCTTTTTTTTTGTTTTCTTTTGTATCACTCACTGAAAACCAAAATACTGTTTGGTTAGGAATGAGAGGAAATCATTTAATCATTGTCAATAATTTACTTTGGAACAAGATGTAAATGTTCCTTCCTAGAGAACATTGCCTTATCTACTTCAGTCAAGCAACAAAAGCTTATAGCACGCTATCCACAAAGACTGTCACAAGGACTTGTGTGTTGTGGTGCCAAAGACCCTGCTGAAGCCTTAGCCCTAACAAGCACCCAAGCCCCGCTCAGTGTAAAAGCAGCATTAGGCACTTGTAACTAAGGGATATTCAGAAACTGGCTGAGTGGGAAGTTACCTAAGATAGCATATGAGATGCTGAGAAAAGCAGGTGCTTACGCAGCTGGTGTGATCATAGCTTTGCACCCCTTCTATGGAAAACCCCTGGCTGTGAACCTATTCTAGAAATAAGCAGATAAGCTTCACTGGTGAAAATTTAAAAATGAACAAATTTCTCTGCAATAGTATGCAGCTGAGTATTGGAGGACTTCAGTGGTAGGTGACCTGGATTTAAAACTGTATCTTGGTGACTAGGAAAGGAGAGTATTTTCTCTGAGGAACAATGTATTTTCCTAGGATACTGGCTGCTGTAAGTTAAGTTTCCCTCACTCCTTCCATTTTGAACTCTGGCATTGCAGAGATATTTTTAATAATTATTTATTATAGTAGGAACTTGAATCTTGGCTTCCAGGACCATATTTGAATGCTCTTAACTTGTGAGCTACAGTTAATCTTCTTTCTTGGCAACCATAATGAGGCATCATTTTTGAAAGGAGAGAGAAACTTCGCCCAGTTTGGCACTATTTGCCAACTAGCCCAGGTTGCTTCTGGCAGTTATTTCTTTGTGCGCAGCATACAGGGAAGTGGGATCCCTACTTCTGGGCTAATGTTTCTCCTGGTGAGCAGGGCAATAAGAGACAGAGGAAAGAAGCTGAGATCTTCACTCACAAGACACTGGCAAAAAAACCCGAGCATGCACAAGGGGAGTTGCAAAGAGGCACAGCCTAAAGTTAAGAGGTACTTTTTTGTTTTGGTTTAAGGTACTATGTTTGTGTCACTTTGTGTTTTCCAGTCCCTTTCCTGCATATGGCACCAGCTGCAATCCCGTGTCCAATCCTTTAGTGCAGAACAGGACCCAGATAAGCATGCAAAAGACATTGATGTTCAGGTTAATGAGTTAAGCTACGAACACTTTGAAGACACAGTTACAGAACACATTGTTATATTTACAGCCAATAACATGAAAACCAGACACATTTCTAACCCAGCATACAAACTGCAGTGCAGTGGTGTGTGCATCCACCCTTGATCTACTACAAATTGATAGGGATCATAAAATAGAAACGATGGATAATAGGTGCACAGGATGCTGCCTGTCAGCAGCTTTGTGTCAATAGGTGTGAGTTGCCTGGGTTCTGCACTATATGGCCTTTTGCAAAGCTGATACCTGAAAGAATCTTGTTTCTTGGGAAACAAATGTTAGAAATTTAGTTTGATTTCAGTGCCCAAATATAGCCACAGTACACTATAGAAGGCTTTCTCCATTGGATGCGCACATTGTAACAAATTCCTATTGCTGTTAGCACTTGGAGTCCAGATTTATTAAAAACAGTGCTATTAAAAAACATATAAAAATAAAATATTCACAGCTAAAGTATTTCTAACCATTTTTTCAAGTAGAAAATTCCGTTTTTAAAGTAGGAATTCCTGATTTTCTCTTTTACCTCTCCAAAACCCACAAGATACTTAGAACTAACAAAGGTAAAGGCTTGTGTTGTTTTAGGGTGGTTTTGGTTTTTGCTTTGACATAAAGCAAACAAAGCACAGGCTTGTGAATGTTCACCTAAACCTTCTTTTCTTTACAAATAAGACAGATTTCTTCAAGAGCATGTAAAATAATAGCCAATCCAAGTATGAAATATTTTCAAATGCTTTAAAAACTACACTTAATACAAAAAAGACATTCAATATCAAAAGGTAGAAAAATGAATGAGATTTGGATAAAATAACAGCAAATGTAACTTCTACACATTCTCTAAATTCATACTTACCATATTGACTGCAAGAAAGTCGTGGGATTTGTAAATCTCAGTATTACATGCTTCAGAGGGGGTTGTCTTCCTGACTGATAATTTAATGGCTTGTTTCAGTGAATATCAGTTTATTTTTCCTCATCATAAATATTGACTTTGTCTTCCCCTTGTTCCACATTAATGTATTCCATCAATAAATAATGATATGCATCTCAACAGAATTCAACATCTACTTAATACAATAGTTTTTCTAGTACCACAATAATCAGAAAGTCTTTTTAATCAGGATGGAAAACAAGATGATTATGGTTGTTCATAGAGCAATAAAATGTTCTTTTAATTTCCCGCTCTACTTTACAATGCCTGCTGGTTGGAGTTTTTCTGGTATAAGCTATGCATTAAAAAGGGAGAAATCCTTTTTACAGTTCTTTGTTCAAAACTTCTCAGAGCTGCCCTTGGCTACAATACCAATTTTAGCTGTACAAAGATGAAGTCAGTGGAAAAGGTGAAGAAAAGATTTGCTTCTCTTCTTTCCACAGTAACTCATTATTTATTTATTTACTTACTTATAGGACACAGTGTTTAGTTTTCATCATTTAATTTATGCTGTAGTACCTATGTGGAGGTTGAAAGCAAGCCACTGATTCAGTTGTGTAATTCACTGATTGTGTGTAGCATGTGGATCTGGAGGAAGCAACAGACAGAGGAAAGCACAGACTGATATTTCAGGTTCATTTTAATTAATGATAGATGCAGTCTGGCTACACTGTTTTTAGATTGTTATCTGAGTTTTGAGCTAAACATGTTACCTGATACTAGAAAATAAACTGGAATTAGAAACATCACCTCACTGAAGGAGAGTGGGATTGAAAAGATACAGCCAGTTAGTTGACATGCTTAAATTGTTTTATTTTCAGCAGCATATAATTTAAGAGAATGGATCTTCTGCAAAATACATGGTCTAACACTGCTGATGTGGAAAAACAAAGACTCGCCAAAATGATGACAAAAGTACCTAATGAAACCAATGTCATCATAAATAAGTTTAAGAACACCTTTTTCCATTGAGTCATATAGAGATAAAAGGAAATATGAACTTGAAATAATGATTCCTTTTCTGTAAATGTTTTTCAGGAAAAGTGCTTAAATTTTATCTTTTTTCATTTTTTTTTTCAGTTTTCAGAAATGGATCCATTTTCTGTGTGGTATTCTACCACACCCAGCTGATTGCTTTCTGAAACTCTTTGGATACTTTTCTCCTGGTCACCCAGAGCAGACCCTCTTTACAAGAACAGAATCTCAGATCAGGTTTTTAGGACATAAACCTTTCTGTCTCCAGTGAGACACTGCTGTTTCAATTCCAATCTAGCCAGTGAGCATACACACAGCCTAATTGCAAGAAGGTTTTAGTCCTTGTGGATTGTTTTACCAAATAATGGCTTCCAGCTGCAACAGGCAGCAGTCCAGGCTCAATGGAGTGCTCTATTTTGGTGGCTGAGAAGTTTACATGTGCCACTGTCACCTCTGTATGTTAAAAAAAAAAAAAAAGAGGGAAGAAAACCCTTACTAACAACAGATTTTACTTTAACAGAGAAAAAAAGGGACACAAAACGAAGAACACATTCATATAAATGGTTGAACACACACTGAACAAATTGATGCATAAATTGGCTATGATAAATGCTTGTGTTAAATGTGGTTATTTATTATGTGTTCCATTACATAAATTGGTTGCAGAATTATAACAAATGCTCTTTATTAATCTTACCTTCCCTGTGGCTGGAGAGTGACTTGAGGCAATTATCTTCAGTGTGGAACTCAATTCCATTATTGTTGACAGGCAAGAAGAGGCCAGGCAGCCTCCTAATCCTGCACAGACAGCTCAAATCCTCCTGCTTCTGCTTTTTAGCATCCTGCATCTCATCTTGCCTTTCTGTGCTGACATGGTATGCTACAGCATCTCTTTGCAGTACTAATGACTCTAGGTCAGGACTTACTGAGAATGCAGATACAAGATATAAGAAATAAGAAGTGAAAAGAACTTTATAGCTACCCATTTTACTACATATATGATTATAAGACAAAGGAAATTTGGTTTGATCTCAGCAGTTTCACTACACATTGAGTGTGGCTGCACTTTCATTCATCTTTTGCATCAGTATTTCACTCTAAATTCCCTGTGAAAGTCCTGCACTGGAGGAAACCTAGACTGGAGGAGTGGGGTACTGTGTGATTAAAAAATAAACCTTGCAAAATTTCTATTCCTCTTTGCACCATTTAGATAAGAACAAAGTTAAGACCAAAATGCTATTCTAGATTACTAGAATGTGTAAATAATGAGGTAGAAGACTTAATGGCCCTGTTTCTAAATTGTGCCACGTTGACAGGGTGCAATTCTACTGTCAGAAATTGAAGAATTTATGATTTATACTTTGTGAGAAGCATAACTTTAGCTTGCCTTAGAAGGGTAAGACTTTCACAAAGGCTCATGCCTGATCTTCATTTCAGAAGCATAATGAAGATAAGAGTCCTTCTGGGAAGTTGCTGGCACAAGCTCCCCTACAACCTCCTCCTCGTTTTCTCTGAAGAGCTCATTAGACCAAGTTCCTTGAGCGCTAATATCAGCTCACAAAAGGGACCATTTGTCTGTTTTTCTCCTCCATCTACATCTTTTGGTATTTTTCTGAGGTGAACAAAGTGGAATGACTATGAAGGTAGATTAGGGAAGTGATCACCGCCTGTACTCTGGACTGGCGTGGCTGCACCTCAAATACTGAGTCCGGTTTTGGGCCCCTCACTGCAAGAAAGACATTGAGATTCTGGAGTGTGTCCAAAGAAGGACAATAACACCGGTAAAGAGAGCAAGTAAGGAACAGCTGAGGGAACTGGGGTTGTTTAGTCTGGAGAAAAGGGGGCTGAGGGAGTCCTTATCACTCTCTACAACTACATACAACTCTCTACACCAACTGAAAGGAGATTGTAGAGAGGTGGGGGTTGACCTCTTCTCCCAAGTAACAAGTGATAGGATGAGGAAATGGCCTCAATTTGTGCCAGGAAAGGTTTAGATTGGATATCAGGAAAAACTTCTTCACCAAAAGGGTTGTCAAGCATTGGAACAAGCTGCCCAGGGAAGTGGTTGAGTCACCATCCCTGGAGGTATTTAAAAGATGTATAGACATGGTGCTTAGGGAATAGGTTTAGTCATACCTTGGCAGTGTTAGGTTGATGGTTGGACTAGATGATCTTAAAGGTTTTTTCCAAACTAAATGATTCCATGATTCTATGATTAATTGTGCTAAACTGATACACCTTTGATATATAATTTTTAAAATGCTATTTCTAATATTGTTATTATCCTTTTGAGCTGTTTAGCTTTCTAGTGCAAGCATCATAAAACCTCTGTGCTGCCCAGTGCAATGGGCTCCTGCTACTACCTGCATCCCCATTCCAGCTTAATAGAGGTAACAAAAGGACACTCCATGGTATCATTCACAGCAGTTCAGGGCCCATGGAAAAAAATCCGGTACCGCTAGACCTAGGCTCTGGGCAGTTGGAGAACCACTTAGGACAACCAGCCATGCTGCAGCCGCAAGGGAAGTAACAGGTTATGTTTCCAGGCAGTCAGGATGCAAGATCAGCAGCACATGGTACTTTTATCAAGCTGGCAACTGGCTTTTTTGATTGTGAATTTAAAAATCAAATGTCCTTTTACATAAAAATAATGTGTGAAAAGCAATTAAACTCACACACTGGCTTAGAGTTGAATAAAATTTCACTTTCAGGGGATATAAAATCCCAGTAAGTGACTAGAAAGCTCATCAAACATACTTGTTCTTGCTTAAATGTATTTCTATGTTATATTATGGAAACCTAGAAAAAAATAATAAAGAGGAAACTTTTGAGACCTGAATGCTAAGGAGTTTAAACTTTGAGTAGGCAGCCTGGTGTACCTCTCACTGTCTCATTTTCTAACCATTTCCTCATAAGTGTTATTGAAAACTAACAATTAAACATGCCTAGAAGTGCATTGTTTTGGAATTAATTGAGTTTTTTCCAGAATGGTAATGTCACATGGCTCCTGGCTTCTTGGCTTAGAGAAGGGCCAGGGACGTGTGATAGCAGCCCTCAAAATACACAGGTTAGCACTTGATAGTGTCACTGCATTCTCACACTTTAATTGCAAGGAGGCAACATAGGAACTTTAGTGTCAAAATAACCATGAATATCTCTAAACACTCTACTATAATAGCATATCTGCCTGTTCCAGATGTTTGCAATTAATATCCTAAAATACTGAGTAAATTACCAGAGTTACCTTATGGTTGCTTCTCCAGACATACAGAATGCCATTTGTATTTTATGTAGCTGTAAAACTGTAGCACACAGTAAAAGATCAATATGTGCATAAATGTCAGCAAATAGAAGGAACTGAAAAGGAAGCACAAGTTTCTTAAATTCAAATCAATAAGACATTTATACTAATCCTTTGCCTAAAAGGTAGAAGAGGCTGGATTGGAAGTGTTGCACATACATGGGGAGTACTTGTGGAAGGAGGCTGTTTCAGCTGTATGTCCCTTCTATGCATTTTCCCCCTGCCTGTCTGCAGTATCATTTCAGATGGACATTTCAGTACATTTTTTTGGACTACAAAGTTTCTACAAGAATCTTCCTTTGGACCATCCCCATTCCACAGGAAAATTACCACTGCCTTTTCTTTTTACATGGGAGTGAGGAAAAAATGAATACTAGAATTTGAATGAATTAATACATAATTTCATGTAACCATCTTCCATGATTAATACTTCAAATTTCACAACTTGAGAAACTCAGTATCGGGAAAAGAGCAATGCTAAGCTACACCACAGTAACTACAGAGGAGAACAGCCTAAACAAAAAGTCTTCCTAATAGGTAAGGTAAGTCTGAGAAACCCATTAATTTAATTGGATACAGAGATGGTAAAAAGGTGGTTTAAGTAGAGAACTAGCTTTCAGCTTGTCTGTTCTTTATTGCATTATTAAAACTAACAACATTGTAGAACTATTTATTACAGAATGTTTATTTACATTAAATCATAGAATCATGGAATGGTTCGGGTTGAAAGGGACCCTAAAGATCATAATGTTCCAACCTTAATCTCTCATTGGATCAGAATATATAATAAAACAGCATATATAATAAATTGCCTCATCTTAATAAATATCAGAGGGCAAAACAAAAGGTAAAATAAATTCTGTAAAAGTAAGTTCAAAAGTCCTGTCTAAAAGCATTACCTTAAGGTAACCTGGAATTTGATTTTAGAGTGTATCACCCACTTCACACAGACCACCCAGACATATGTTCGCCTTGTGGTAGGCATAAGGCAGCTTATACCACACAGGGAAACAAGGTCTACCCGGATGAGCTTACTGCTTCAGGCCAATGGTAGTGCCTGGCTGAATGCTTTGGTTATAACATACACTACATCTATCTCAAAATTATTAGGTTTTAATATTCATGATACATTGAGGAGAGAAAATCAAAGTCTAGTAGTTGTTAGATGTCCAACACATGCAGATGGATCCAGTGTGGTGCTGAAGAATGGTACATAGCCACTTGTACAGTGGAGTCTCCTCAACACCAATTTCTATGAAGCTTTGAAAGGAAATATCAGCTCCAACATGTAACATCAAAACAAGCAGTACTGAAAAGTAGCAGATGATCGCAGGAATTTAGAGGTAATCACTGAGCAATAAAAGCATATCATGTGTTCCTCTAAAAGACTGCCCCCAAGCAGCAGAGTGTTACAAGACTGTTTCCATATATGAGGTACATATCAGAAATTTGTATTATCAGAAATGCAAAGCAAGAAATCAGAGCCATGTTTGACTATTTTGAGATCATAGAATCATAGAATCATATGGGGTTTGAAGGGAACTCTGGAGAGTCCACCCCCTCCTCCAGATGCAGGGAATGATATGATTTACACCTTTGTTTAAACATATATTTATCATGTATTTTTAACCAACTCATCAAATATCTCTGTTGTTTACTGGGTGCTTGCAATTTTCCCCTATTTTTGTGTTGTCAGTTACATTAAAAAAAAAAAAAGTCCTTATTTTTCTGCAGTCAGGAAGCTGGATACAGCAGATATACACACTCTGATCTTTTTCCCCATGGATCGTGATGCAGAGGAGGGTGGGTGCCTGCACAAGGAAGCTAAGTTACTCTCAAGATAAGTTAACAAGAATTGAGAGAATGCCTGTACTGGTTTACCATTAGACCATAGCTTTTAAATACAGCATCTTTTTCAAAATATTTGAGCTGATTCTCCCTTTCCTGTGAAGAATAGTCTGGTGTTCATTCAGCCATTGTGCACCATGGTTCTTCGAATTCTTACCTCAAAAATAACAGCTCTTCAGCTGCTATCTACTCTGGAAAGAGGAAAGAAACCACATCTGAGGTCACTCCAGCCACAGATGTCTCCCCATCCTCATCCTAAACTGTGGGCTGAAGGCTGGCACAGATTACTTCAGCTTTGTCAGTCGGAGAGCCCTGCTGCAGAAAGAGCATTCCCAGCAAAGAATTATGTCCATTTTATGCTTTCCACAGAGCAAGGAAAGACACCCAGGAAACCAGTTTGTTTCTCAGTTCTGTGCTGTTATTCCCAGTATTTTATGGTTTACTTTTTATAAAATGCATTTACAGACCTTGTTATGTAAAAATAATGAATTCTTCCTGATATGCACTATTTCTGTCATGCGGGGAAACAGATACCGTTCTTAGGATACTGGTATATCTTTCCAGTCTTCTAGAGAGAATATTAGTTCATAATTTAACTCCACTTTGTCAATATTACCCTAGAGCCTGCACTTGCACTTTAAAGGAACATTTTATCCTGCAGTGAAATGATATTTTAGTCATACTCTGGCAATTTCAGGGATATTTGGTGAGCCATATTCCATGCTTTTAGTGGGATCACATAAAAGGATAAGTCTGCTGTATAAACTTTTGCTGTGTGCTCCCCCGTGCAGTTCTATATATTATATTCCTGAAGTGCTCCTAGAAAAGAGAAAGCACATTTCCAGGCTTTAGTGAAAGTACACTAAACATATGATTTTCTTTTATAAGCAATAAATTTTGTAGCAAGCTTTGAGGGAAATTCAGGTTTAACATCAGGCTGAAAATTAGTTAATTTTACAGAGAATCCTACCAATCTTTTTTGTCAGGATGCATTCGACCTGTTAATTGCCATTAATTTAAAATCAGTAAACACCTTTGTGACTTGATTTTTGACCTGTACTGCAAGAGAGTATTACGGTACATTAACAGCATTACAGTGAGAAAGCATCCACAAGCCTTTTTTACAAGTTACTGAAGAATTTATAAAAATATTAATTTCATGGAATGACATTTCTATGATTCCAAAGTACAGTGGAAGCACTGAGAAGACACAGAGAACAAAAATTTATGAAATACAAAACCTGAGGAAGACAGCAAAATATAAGGGAGAAAAAAAGAAAATAAACCAAGAATTTTTCAAAATTCTGGGATAAAAAAATTACACATTAACATGTCTGCAAAAAAAAAATCTTACATTGCGTAACTTTCTGGTTGATAATTTTTATCAGTTCTTTTTATATACTCAAATACTACAGTAAAGGAGCTATGTAAGTACATGTAAGTAAAATTTACTCAAGTATCAGTCAAAATCAAAAGCAGATTAAGATTGAAGTTGCATTTTTTCCATCCCCTATTTTAGGCATTAGGTGTTTTTAATTTATTTGAGGTATTTCCAAGGTATCTACTGCTGTGGTGTTTAAGTGCCAACATCTGATGTTTCCTTTTGCTGTAAATTGATTCTTTATACCTTGTCAGATGTGTGAACCTTCCAGCTGTGCATTGAAATACACCAAGAATGTGTGTGAGGGCTCATGGCTATCACAAGTAACAGAAAAGTCCTTATTAAGTCTAAATCACTCTCAGAATGTAAGAGGCTAGAAAGCAAATTGGTGATTTCCTTTTTGCTCTTTAGTCTCTATGTGAAAATTAGATGGGGGACCTCTGCTGAGCCCTAAAAAAGTGAACACTGTCTAGATCAAATAAGAAAAGGCACACTTTGCTTAGCTTTAACCTTGTCCTCATATTTTTCATTTTGTTTTCCTTCTGGCTCCAATTTATACAGACATTTATTACTGCATCTTACACAATGTGGGTTTTTGGAAGAACTTTTCTTATGTGTGTCCACATTTGAAGGAGGGCATTCCTTACTTTCAATTACTCTTTTTAGGACTGATTTTGAAATGCTACCACTACTGTAATAGCTTTCCTACATGAAGGTAAGACAATAATTTGCAATATTCAGTCATGGACAATCATTTCTTCTCAGTGAGGGCAATGTTTTAGATTAACATGAAACTATAGTCTTTGAATATGGAACTCAAGCTAAATTAATTCTGCTACTCACTGTTACTGTCTGAATAATGGTGGCAATTCTGAATTTTCAAGACTGATAGATGGGGGGGTTGTGTGTTCTACTGAATATAGGCTTATTTAGTAAATGCAGTTAGTTTATTTTGCTGAATGATCTGTGAGCACCCAATTATTACGAAACAACTTTGTTGGTTTTAGTTTTACTAAGCAATGATTTAGACACGAGGAATTGTTAAAATAGTTTGTTGCTAGCAAAACTCTGTCAGAATTAAGATGCTATCAGCAAGAATATTCTGTGTATGATAAAAACAGTGGTGTGTTCACAATAAATAAATTGTACATGATAAGCTTTGTGGGGGTTTCCTTATATAAATTAGACTTATATGCAAAAAACTTGTGCTAAGGGTTTTTTCTGGGTCAATCGTTTCTCTAAAATGAAAACCAGCTTGTTTTTCCTGCACTAAAAATTTAAGAACTTGAAGGCCAGACCAGACTATTTCTTGGGTTCTTCTCCTAGTAAATCAGCATTTGGGCCTCACATCTCTTAAGACTCATTAGCGGCAATTATTTCAGCTTATCTTTGGCTTCTTGAGTTAGCAAGACATGGGAGAGGTTAGGCAACAGTATTTAATACTAAAATACTGTTTAATACAAATAAGTGAGTCTCCTTAGGAGCAGCAATAATTATCTGAAAGGGTACATATTCAGTTATTTTAATACGATGTTTAGCGTGACCAAAATCTTATGATGAAATGGTAACAGTGGTCAAATGAAAGAATCTTGTTCACAAAGACACTCTTAAGTTTTGAAAATGATAAAATTGAGAAAAAAATTAAAACACACAAAGATCCTTTTATGAAAACCACTCTTCTGTGGATAAATTAACAGAAAAGAATGGATGGAACATTGCCTTGGGCTTAGACTTTGTTAGCTATAACATTTTTCCTTTGTTTCCTTTGTACTATATTGAGCTGAACGTGGATTCTTGCCTAAATATTCCTAACTATTACATTTGGAAAAAATAATTCAGTAGATTTCAGAAGTTTTCAACTATTCAGGGTATTACATTTCCAGAAAGTGAACCAGACCAGAATAGGAAGGTTGAATGAAAGAAGATGTCAGAAATGTCTTTTGGAACTCAGTTCTACCTGGTGACACTGGTCCACAACCAGCTGAACAGGTAAACTCAGGTTCCTTCTCTTCTGTTGCCGCAGCAAAAAGTTGGTTTATGGATTAGGATACACTGATGTACAAACAGAACAAAAAGACACTATGATCCCCAGAAATGCACAACTTTAATCCTACATGTATGACCTGGTACGACTCTCTACATTAGAAAACTTTCCTTGACCTTGACTGGTATTAATGGTGAGTCCAGTAAAAAAAACTGTGTGTTTTTCTGCATCTTTCTTCATATTTATTGCATTGCAAACCTGATAAAGCCATCTCTATTAATTTTCTGATCTCAGGTATGTTTCTGGATATGTAAATGTCTGCATATGAATGTGTATATCTGGAAGAGTCCATGTATATATACATATATATATCCTTGAGCTGTTCCAGGTTTGCATATTAACACATATGTGATTAGAAACTTTTTCCTCAGAGAAACTTAAAAAACCCCTACCCTAAACTTTTATAGTTTATCCTAATGAATATCTATCATCTCTGACGCAAACTATTTGACCAGCTTTTCCTTCTCTAATTTCTATAAAGGAATAAATTGTTACCCTCAGTAAGTTAGAAAACATCAAAAACACTTGGAATCAGAAGATATTTAAAACTCAATAGAATAGATACCTGGAAAAGCAGAAAGACAGATTCCTGACTTTTCAGCTGCACGGAGGGTGTTAGTCATGCAGCCGCTTTAAGTAGATATCCATTCAAATTTTCAGCCCCAAAGGAGTATTGCCAGCCAGAAGCCACATATCTCTGAGCAAGGCAATTGCTCGTTTACATGGTAACATCAAAATGTAAAGAAAAAAAGTAGCCATTTTTATATGCAATACTCAATATCAACTTTGATTAAAATTGATCTCCGTTTAAATTATTTAAATAAGGTAGCTCTTCTTTGATCATGAGTGCTCATTTCCAGAGTGAAGACTGTTCATTCCAGTCTTGATGCCCTAATTAAAGATGATAGGCTGAATTAGCTACTTACTATGTTTGTCACATCCTAAGCAAAAAATGTATCATTCCTAAAATCACCCTGACCTCTCACCCCTAGAGCTGGGTATACTCACATAAGTACAGAAAAATAGTTCAACAGATCAACCAGAAATTATTTCTGCTGAAAGACTGTAACATCTGTTTGAAAAGTGTCAGCAATACCAGAAGAGGAATAACAAATTGTACTTCTAAAACCTTAAGTACAAGAGCACAAGGACTTCCCCAGCAGAACCAACTGAGTTTAAGGATGATTTGTTTACTATGGAACACTGTCAGTCAGTTTTCCTGGAAAGCTGCTTCAAGAGTTCAGTTGGAATTTAGTTGTTACATCCTGCTGAAGTTTATGTCACCTAATCCCAAGTGGTTAACAGACACTGGAAAAGACAGTCCTCTGTTGTACTCCTTGTCACTTAGTGCCTACTGAGTAGCACCCAGTCCCAGAAGTAGAATGAAAATTTGGATCAGTGTTAATTGGGCAGATGAAAGCCTCACTCAAGGTACTCAGCAGACATGCAAAAGTTCATGGAAGAAGACCCCAGTGCAAGTACCAGCTGCCACGAAATGGGACTTATTTCTGAAAATATCTGATTTTGAAATACTCAAGATCAAATCACGTTCATTTAATGCAGTCAATTATCAACTTGTAACAAAAAAAAATTGAAGGCAACATCACTCTCCACAGGAACATGACATACAAACAATGTGCTAAAAAATTGTTTAAGGCTTTCTAGTGATTGGTGTCTTAATTTGTTCTACAGATAAAGGTATGGAGACAAATGCATCATCTCCAACTGATTAGTGAGTCCTCATGATCCCCTTGGCAGAACAATATGTGGACTTTACAATGTTAGTGCTTGTGCTATAACTGTTGTACAATGCACTGCTTTCTCTAATAGCCTCACTTTAGCAAATTTTGAAAATGAAAACTTCACAAAAGGATATATAAAACTCAAATAGTTCTGGTGTCCCAAAGCCACAAAGAGAGGAGGAATGGGAATATTTCTCATGCTTGTAGGTCATGAAAAGGAAAGATGGAAGAATGTTCTTACGTCTGACCTTGAACCTGACCATTATCCTCTGATAATGGGTATTCTTTAATTCCATGAGCTAAAGAAAAGAATTCTGTTTTCAGAAGGAAGGCCAGAAGGGTATTAAGCACTTTTTCCCAGCAGTAATTGTGGAGGAATGATTGTCATGCTGTGAAAAATTTGCTTTTGATTTTCACTGGAAATAAACAGAGAAACAAAATGCCCTGTAGCTAATATATAATCAATTATTTAAAAAAAAAAAAAAGCCATGTATTTTTGCTTGCTATACAAAGCCTCATCATAAACAATAATCAGCAGCTTTTTATTTTAATAACCACCACCTCGAGATTCATGTCCTCTTAAAATCTCTCAGTTTAAAGGGTTGGAGATATTTATGGTTTTTAGCTTTATGTGAAACAACCAGGATTAAATACTTTAAATACTATCCATCATTCACATTCTACCTTTAATGTATATGAAAAATAAATACAAAACTATAACACGATTAACGAGACTTTATACATATTGCCCTGGATTTCATAAGAGTCCAAACACTGAGTTCCATAGGGTAAAGCTACCTCCCTGAACTCCAGAAGTCTTTGGGCTGTGAGACTCTAAATTCTGTTTAATCTCTTCTATAAACAGCAGAACAGTAACCATGATGCCATAGGTAAAAATATGTTCATTCAGATATCCAGGAAAAATACCAAATAAAGAATATGTTTGATTTAGAGTCAAGAAATGTAGAATGTAGAATATTATTGTCTGTAAATAAATAGCCAAGTTCTGCCCCAGTTCCAGTTCTACTCTACCCCGAATAAAATTGGATAACACCGCACACCACATGAATTTTGTCAGAATTTGGCTTTGCAGGAGTGGGAACAGATGAGTATGGAAATCTTACTCCAGCTGTCTTTTAGCTGTAACACTGGAAGATTCTAACAGTAGTCTGCATTTTTGATACGAAATCCTTTATATTATCCTACCAATATTTCATCACACTATATTAATGCTAATTTTGCCAATCAAATTGCCAAGTTGACTGCAGTTGTATTAGCAATTATTCATCACCTCTCATTAGCATTAGATATGAAAGCTACTGATGCAGCAAGACTTTAAAAATGTATTAGCAAAAAAGTAATTTTAGTATGTTCTTATGAAAGCTTTCTAATTTAATGCAGCAGGCTCATCCAGAAGAAATTTGGCAGAGGATAACTGAATTTTCACAGCCTCAATACCGTACAGAATTTCATGAAACCTAACAGTGAAAAAAAAGGTATAGTACCTAATTAGAAGTTATTACTTTAGACAGATTGTATATGAATTGCATGTCATCTTTGATGTTTGGGAGTCTGGATGTGCTCTACCATGGCTATATTTATAGGTATCATTTACTTCCCTGGCATTCACCTAGTAAGAGTGGTACTTGATTTAAGAGATTTCCTCCAGACAAGAGCAGCTTTATCTTGAAAGTTAGACTCCAGAACCCACCCATAGAAAAGCACTGGATTGAGCTCTCAAGCAATCTATCATTTTCCACCAATGCTATCCTGTTCTGGTGATGGGACCCTGAGGAAACATAGATACAAGAAAGGCTATGTCACAACAACTTTACACCTCAGTCACTACCCCATTGCTGATATCTATAGCAGATACTGTCATCAACCAGGTGAAATCAAGTATTGCCAGTGTACTAATGATTTTGCATCCTGCAGTTAATTTTTGCTTTGTCAATTCAAGATGAATTTATGGTTGACATTTAAAGTAAAGCACTAACATCTTCCAGTTCCATTTCATTCCATTTTTTACCTTGGTTAAAATTGAATATTAAGTATAGTTTGGTTTTGATCTTGAAAAGTAGAGGATGACTGTTGATACATAATACTTTATTTTGGCTTTCTATAGGACTTTTAAAAATGATTTATTTTTTTGTATATACTCATTTGTCAAGAGAATTAAAAGGAGGAAATGCATAAAAATCCCTGGAGAATCAGTAGAAGCTAGAAGGTAATCTGAATTTCACTGAATTTCACTGAATTTTTTTTTTGGAGTTGGAAGGGACCATAGAGATCATCTAGTCCAACTCC
>JAOQGH010000019.1:58262593-58291560 GCA_025769975.1 Gallinago jamesoni | reverse complement strand
TTTTTTTTTTTTATTGGTTGGACTAGATGATCTTAAAAGGTCCCTTCCAACCTAGGTGATTCTATGATTCTGTGATTCTGTAATTCTCCCTACAAGTAACTACAAGCTAATTTCTGTCTTGGATGATTTTCAGCAGTTAAGAACACTTATGCACTGAAAGTCATCATCTGTGAGTAAAATAGTCCCCCACTATAGGAAGGACCAACACAAGAGGTATTCATAGTGTCGGGCTTCATTTTGTGAAAATGTAGACTTTTTTGCTGTGCTTTGGAGGAAAAGGAAAGCTTTCCAATATAAAGACATACACTATTTTATTAAAAAATAATAATAATAATAAAAGGACTTTGCTTATAGGGCCCTCAGGCCTGTGTTCTTCTTAGCAGTTGTTTAAAAAATAGAGAAGAAAGTTATTAGTAAGCAACTGTTGCTTGCTTGGGCATACTGTCAACTGAATGTCTTGAGCCCTTTTACAAGTAGTAGATTAAAAGTATGCTTATTATTACCTATTATCACTACTTATTTTAAAAATGTTTATTAAATTATTTACATAGGTAAAGAGAAGGGAGCTTATGTAATGTTATCTCCTCTAGAAGATCCTGGTAGAAAGATCAGAAACCTCAGGATAGAAAAAGGACATTGAAGTGCTGGAGTGTGTCCAGAGAAGGGCAATGAAACTAGTGAGGGATTTGGAGAATAAGTCTTATGAAGAGAGGCTGAAGGAACTGGGGGGCTGAAGGAGAGGGTCGTTTAGCAGGAAGAAAAGGAGATTGAGGGAAGACCTTATCACTCTCTACAACTACACGAAAGGAGGTTTTAGAGAGGTGGGGATCATGCTCTTTTCTCAAGTCACAGGCTATATGAGTAGAGGAAATGGCCTCAAGTTGCACTAGGGGAGATTCATATTGGATATTAGGAAAAAAAATTTACACTGAAGGAGTTATTAAGCATTGGAACAGGCTTCCCAGGGAAGTGGTTGAGTCACCATCCCTAGAGGTATTTAAAAGATGGGTAGACCTATAGCTTAGCTTATGTTTCTAAACTGGTGGACAAGTTTCTTGTAATAGAAGGCAATTTCCCTGATACTCACTGACTTCATTATGTAGTATTTTGAAGGTTCAGTGTCAGATTATTTACCCACTCCTTAGCCATGTTCTTTTGTCCTACTAACTGAATTTCATCAGATGTACATTACAGTATGCTCCACTTGTTTGTTGTTTTTATTTTGTTTTCCTGTGTACACAGGCCTACAAATGGCATTTGCAATATTGTAATAGAATCATAAGTTTATAGAACAGTCCAGGTTGAAAAGCACCTCAAAAGATCACGTGGTCCAACCATTCATGGCAAAGAGAACCTACATGAGATTAGCACCCTGTCCAATCGCATTGTGAAAACCTCCAGTGACAGGGCCTCTACCACACACCACAGTAAGGTTTTTCTAGTGAATAATTGCTCTTACTGCAAAAAATTTCTTGCTTACATTGAGTTGAAACCTCACCTGGTGCAAATTGTACCAGTTGCCCCTTGTTTTCTCTATGTGCCTCCATATTAAGAGAGAGGTTCTGTTCTTTATGTTTCCATCCTTTAAGTACTGGAATACCGTGATGAGGTCCCCCCTGAGCCTTCTCTTATCGAGAGAAGGGACATAACTCTTCAGTCTTCAGTCTTGCCTTGTAGGGCAGGATCTCCAGTCCTTTGACCATCTTTGGACCTTTGGACCGTCTCTGGGGGGCTGGACTAGATGATCTCCAGAGGTCCCTTCCAACCCCATACTATTCTGTCATTCTATGATTATCTCCAATTGAACTTGAATATTGAAAGACTATTATTGAATATTCATCCTCCATGGCATTTGCATGTAGATGTGTTTGTTTGATACATATAATTTGCTATTATTCAGCACATAGAATTAATTTGAGCTTTAAACTATCAATTTTCTAGTTCTCAGGGGCTTAATTACTTGTTACAGGCTTTGACTCCTGACTGATTCATTTTTCCTGATTATTTCTCTCATCATTGCTGACTGTGATAATTTTGGGACCACAGGCCACATTTCACATCAAGCATTACGACAAGACACAATAAGACTTTCTGTGGAACCGTATCTTAATTTAGGCATGACTGGTCACACATTTTACTTCCCTTTTGCACTTCAGCAGCATTAATGATTTTAACAGGCAGCTCAGCTTTACTGTTAAATTTGTGCTGTCATTGTGATGCAGTGACACAGCTGAATTCTGGTTTTCTTATGTAGCTGAGTGGAAAGGGTAAGCACATTTCAAATAAGTTTATTGCACAAATGAAAAATGAAACTGCAGAGCAGTAATAGCATATGGCAAACATACGAAGCAAGCTCCCTACATTCAAGAATAACTCTGGTTTTTTTCCTTGCATCAGAGCAATATTGTCTGCAGTTTCTACTGTTCAGTGCAACACTGGAATACCAAATTCAGTACTCACTTTCGATGAGAAAAATCCACAAATTGACAAACTAAATTGCATAAATTCATTGCAAGTATACTGGGTCCCCCTGACTGAAAAGACATGGTTTGCAATATCAAACCTTTTCAGACCTTTCAGTGATTTTTATGAGAGCATTTAGACCTGTGTTTATCTCCCATGAAGTAGATAAAAAGTAATCTACAAAAAGACATAGACTAGCAGAGAAATTCTTCCTTTTTTAAAAACTACAAAAAAAATGTTGTGTAGTCTCGTTTGCTGTTTGCTTTGCATTTCTACATGCATTACAGATGTCTTCCAAATCTTAAATCCAGGTCTGTGTTTAGTCAATGGACTGTAAATTCTTGTTTTCTGCATGCAGCTTTCTGTTTCAGAGTTACTCTTCTTTTTTGTTGTTGTTGTTTTTTGTTTTTTTTTTTATAAATGTCATTCAGCAGTCTTCTATTCTTAGGTCATTCACAGAGTATGTGTTTAGCTAGAAGTTGTGGGGCTGTGTCCAACTGGTCTACAGCCTTTTTAGCACCTTGTTTGTCACTGTCAACCTACATCCTGAACAGACTGTAACCAGGTTCTTCTCAGCCCTGGAGATTTGCACAATCTGAGACAGCTGACATTTAGAGTGTTTCTGTATTTTTGTGTGTTTCTCTGACTAAAAGCTTCCTTTCCCATGCAGCTTCCATAATTTGTATGTAGCACAATTTTGAGGTGCGGAAATCCTCTTTGTACATATACTTTAAAAAATAATATAAACCATAATGTGTAGTAACAGCATTTCAGGTTAATGGCAATAGCTTTTAAAGAATGCTTGCTATTAGATATAGTCACTTTCTACTTGAAGAGTAGAAGTAGCTGCCTTTAAGGAAACTATTGAACTCTTCAAAATATGAATGCTACAGCAAAACTTTCTTTTTCACCTTGGGCATATTTTTGCGTCCATGGGCAATTGTGACAATAAGTGACAGTTGCCACCAGTCCCTTTGCTAGCAGAAAAGTACCCCTTTATTCATCTATGTACCCTTTTATTCATATAAATACCACACAAAAGTTAGGAGAGCCTGAAAGATGTCAACACCTAATCGTGTTAACCATGCCTATGCTCTAGTTTTCTAATCTAAAGATACAGACATACTTGAGATATTTAAGACACATTATGACAGTTTACAAAACTGATGTTTCTTCTACACACACACAACTGATCTAGTATCTTCAAGCGTAGCAGCCTGTAGCCTTTAGAGTTCACGGCATAGTTCATAGGAGGTCAGCAAATGCTGCATATATTGTAATACTAATGATGTCCTAATATATATATATTAATAAATTTAGTTTTAAGATGACCAAAGATGTTATGAGTGAAACATACCATTATTTCTGCTATATTGTCTCCATGTCCTTACTCCAGATCGTCTTCAGTCGGACACCTAATTCATGTTTCTCTTGGTAAAGTTTTTTGATAATGTTATCAAACTATAATCAAAATTCTTCTTTGCAAAATGGATAGTATGCAGCTGTCTTTGCATCCACCCTGGTGCCCAAAGAAGATGAGGATTTTCCACCCCTGGAGATATTCAGAAGCTTTCTGAACGAGGTCATGGGCAACCTGCTCTAAATGGCTGTGCTGGAGCAGGGGGCTTGAACAAGATGACATCCAAAGGTCCCTTCCAACCATTCTGCCATTCTGTGGTACCATACAAATCATTTGCCCCAAGATTAATGTTACTAGGTTCTTGAATCCATTTGATTTATCGCAGAGCAGTGGATTTTGTGTTTCCAGTGCTAACCTAAATTTTCCCCACATATTTTTCTACAACAATTCTGTTTAAAAATTACACCATGGTTGTAAGACCATGCCATTATACAGCTTTACATTGGCTCTCCTTGTATGAAAAGAAATTGAAGTTGGAAAGGCCAGATAAAATGTCTGTAGCCAATAACTTTGTACCCTTAGTAACTATTTACCATTCAATTTCTTAAATTGCAACTAGTCCTCACCTAAATTTTACAAATCATTTACTTTCACACTTCTGCACTACATTTATACAACAGACATATAAAATGTTGTCATCTGATTTACTGGTTTTTTTTTTTTTCTTCTTGCTTTAGTATCTTCTTCTCTTCACTTTTCTTGGGACAATTACTGAATCCAATGTCATTTGTGGGTTTTTTCCAACTACATTTTTCTCTATAGTGGACACAGGTATTGATCTACTTTCTATTTCAGGGGAGATTTATATTGGATTTTAGGAAAAATTTCTCCACCAAAAGGGTGTTCAAGCACTGGAATAGGCTGCTGAAATAGTGATTGAGTCACTATCCCTGGAAGCATTGAAAAGATCTGTAGATGTCTTTTAAATGATGTTACTAACTTACTGTCATGGTTTAGTGGTGGACTTGGCAGTGTTAGGTCAATGGTTGGATGGGATGTTCTTAAGGATCTTTTCCAACCTAAATGATTCTCTGAGTCTGTGATTGTATTTGTCTCTTTTGTACTGTGATTGCACAGCTGATTTTCCACAGATTTTTTTGTATGGTTTTTTTTTTTCACCTTTCACTTTCATGCTTTTTCTATTCTATTTGGAGAGTTACTTATGCCAGCTCCACACTAACCACTAGTTTTAAAAACTCTTTAGGTTTTGGCAAAGCTATAGAGGGCTAAATGTTCACAGTAAAGCTTCTGCACTCAAGTTCCCAGTCATTTACTTACCATATATTAGTTTGCTGCTAAGACTGAAAAACTTCAGGTCAATCTCTCTGTGCAGTTTGGCAATGTATGCCATTTGATTATTCACCAGACTCGTCATTCCATTATAGTTTTGAAGCTTTCAAAGTAGTACACAGATGATAAAAAATCTGCATGTCAAAACACTGCTGGAATATATAGTAACAGTTGTCTGTTTTCCCTAATAATATGACTACTCCCATTTTAAAGTCGTCCTTTTTGTTCAGCCTTTCTACTATTTCTTTAGTTTAACATGAAAAAAAAATTAAATGTTTAATTTCTAATTTGTGTCTCACATTCATATATATCTGTTCAGAGGTAGGAATATAGTAGACCGTCCATGGGTTATTACTTGGTTTTGAGGTAGGAGTTTTAATTAAATTTCACAAAGTGGAAGAATACAACTTATATCTGACTCTTGTTCAGTGCTAAAGCATAAAAAGAGAGAATAAAGAAATCTCCAACTTTCCCCTTTTGTCCCTCTGCCATGCAAACTAATTTCTGGGCATTTAGATCTTCTTCCTTCTTCATAGGACAGTTGTTCATAGCACAGGTAGTCCCTCAGCAGATGAGTGTGTTTGTTGACATATTTTCTCTCCAGATTCTTCCAATTTTGTCACTTTATATTTTTTTATTCTCTTTTTCCTTTTCTCCTAGGAAACAAATCTGGGAGCTGAAGCAGCAACATCCAGCAAACACATGCTCGAATTACGAGACACTTGGGTCATGAGGAGCACTGCATGCTCTAGAAGTCTGTGATATGGAGAATCTGGAGCTGCACCTGCACAGGCAGACAGCTGAGGTCACAGCCTCCAGCTTATCCACAGTGTGCCTGCAAGCACACCAAATGCGCTCTCACACTTGAGGTGCAAGCAGCTGTTAAAAATAATTCACAGAGCTGCAGCCAGGCACCAGTGTCAGAAGGCAGGCAGAAACTAGCTACAGCTGAGGAGTAGTAGTTTCTTAAACTGCCTTTCAGCTGATTCCAACTGTGAGTGCTGCTCCTTCTGCTCCTCTCCCTTTCAGTGCAAATTCAGTGCAAATGTTAACTTCAAATGAGCAGGTTTTTTGTGCTGTAAGTAACAATGGGGCACACAGTTTTGCTGCTGTTAATCACTGCCCGTCAACAGAGCACAAGGCTGAATGCTTTCCTCCATCTCAGTCCAAAACACTATGACTTTAAGGTGAACTGTTCATCTCTTCACCGAGTCCAAGGGGTCCAAGTCCGAGTGACATACCTTCGGACCTGAGCGGTGCCAGTTTCTGTGTCTGTCTTCCCTGGCAGGGGACACACAAAGGAACTGGTCTCACCTCGGATGTGACAGATGAGAAGCTGAGGTTGCCAGCTTCAGCCCAGACCAGGACTTGAATACATGGATGACCTTAAGCCAGTGGCTAAAATAATTTTTCTAACACTATTTTAAAGGCGGAATAGAGGAGGAACAATTGTGCAGTCAGGTCACTAGTCTTAGGTGGGAGCTGGATGATCTTCTTGCATTGCAGATAACATGAAAAGGAGTAGAAATGCTAGAAATGCTCATACAATCTGTTATAAACCCACTGGAGATTTGCAAGTACAAGATGACTCCCAGGATCATTTCCTTTAACTTGAAAAGGAATGGCAGGAATGAGAAGATCAGTTTGGGACCTATGCACAGCCCTGATTCCTACAGCAGTGTGTGTACCACGCTCTCAAATATAGCATTACTCTGCTCTTGAGTGTTCTCCAATGTTGGGGTGTTGAACTTCAACTGTGGCTTGATGTGACCAGGCAGATGTGCCATGGATACTTGAAAATGTTTGTATTGGAATATTTTCCAATATTTCAGTCAAAATAATATTTGAATCAGAGCTTAGTATCAAAGCATTTGCTCATCCCACCTTCTCTGATATTAAGGAACCACAAAGTTTTCTCCTAAAACCCTGCCCTCCTGTAGTCAGCTGAAGATCCTAGTAACTGAATAAATCTTTCTCCTATTTCTCTTTTGCTCAGCTTTGATATATGTCTTCCTTATCTTTGTGTGCTATGAGTTCCAGGGCAGGTGATTGGTGACTGCAAGGTGAATTAAATAAAGGTAGATATTGCCTACACAGAACTGGGAGAAGCATTACAGTGAAAGGGGAAAAATTTGGAAAGAAAATTAGTTTCAACTTCCCATTCCAAAACTGTCATGAAGACATTATCTTTAATTTTTTACAATCTTTCCCTCCTAGAACACGAGGGTATTTGAATGCAACGGTTATTGCTACCAGAAATGCTTAAGAGCTGTATTGGCAATGGCATGAAACCAACTTTTGTAGTTGTAATTGTTGTAGTCAACAGCAACTTTTGTAGTCATATTTTTGTAGTGGGAAAAAATATTATGATGGTAAGCTCCAGTCGTGGCTGGTAGGGCCTGCTGCACTTATTAATTACTGAAATTGTGATGACTGAGCAAATAAAAGATTAATATATATCTTTGTGCTGCTACTTACACGTTAGGCTGATGGTGTCTGCTGACAACAGAATACACACTCTAGGCTGACTTAACCAATTATCACAGTCATACATTCTGTGGCTGAACTTGCTGCAAGTTTGACAATCGTGGCTTCAGAGAAGGAACACAAATTGGGGTCCCCATGGGCTGCAAAAGGCCACGAGGCACATTGAGTAAAAGAGAAATGTCTGACAGCACAGCAGAACTATTAGGAGCTATGCTAGGTTTTTCTCAGCAAGAGCTCAGTGTCTAACAGGAGAGGTTTTGTACCTGAAGCTTTTAATGAGCTTTTTATCCTGAACTGTCTGTATGATTATTATGGCTTTAGATTGCAAATAAAAAAATATATATATATTTTCAGAAAATACAGGTTCATATATTTTCTTCCTTTCTGTCAAAACATAAAAACTGCAATTATGCAAAGTGGGGAAAAATAATAGACCTAATGGAATCATAAAGTCCACCTACTGGACCTTTACCCTCCTTTTCACCTTGAACATGTGGAACAAAATGTTCCATAACAAATAGCAAAAGCCATAGTGCACTTAGAAAATTTTTTTATGCATTGGCAGAATGCATAGTCAGTCTCTAATACTTTTTCCCTTAATTACATTGTATTATTACACAGTAGTATTGTACATTAAGAAGGACATGGACCTGTTGAAGTGACTCAAGAGAAGGGTGACTAGGATGATCACCTCTCCTGTGAGGACAGGCTGAGAAAGTTGGGGTTATTCAGACTGGAGAAGACACCTTATAGTGGCCTTTCAGTACCTAAAGGGGACGTATAGCAAAGATGGAGAGGGACTCTTTGTCATTTGGTGTAGCGATAGGACAAGGAGTAATGGTTTTAAACTGAAAGAGGGGAGATTTAGATCAGATATTTTGAAGAAATTCCTTACCATGAGGGTGGTGAGACACTGGAACAGGTTGCCCAGAGAAGCTGTGGATACCCCATTCCTGGAAGTGTTCAAGGCCAGGTTGGATGGGGCTTTGAGAAACCTGATCTAGCCAAAGGTGTCCCTGGCCATGGCAGCAGATGCAGAACTAGATGATCTGTAAGGTCTCTTCCAATTCTAATCATTCTATAGTACTGTGGTTCTACATTATGGTGACTGTTTAAAGGAAAAATATCCTTATACATGAGGGAGCCGAATTCCAACCCTCTTTTGTAGGCAATTTTAAAACACTCTTACAATCAGCTTATCAATTTCAACTAGCTGATGCATGCAATTTCTAGCTCAAATCATGACAAAATACCACAAATTCAATCTAGTGCTTCTTAATTAAGGATGTTAAGTTACTGACACGCTTTCCTCATCTAGTCTAGTCATTGGAACACAGTGGAGGAATTAGCTTACCAAAGTACAAAAAAAACAAATAATATAAATTGTGAATTCCTGAAAATATAAGAGTTTTCATATTTTTTGTATTTTTCATTTGTTTTGTCAAAGATTTATTTTCAAGAACAGACTACACCCCATTTTTAGATCTGACTACATAACAAAACCATCTTCACTCACACATAAATAGCTAATTCCCTAATGAATTCTATGGATAATAGCTAGTTAGATAATTTTCCAATGGACCTAAATGAAGTGTCAATAGCCAAGAGATTTTCTTTTCTAGCTGTAAACAAAACAAAGGGCAAACCCAGCAGCAAGATGCACACATGAGCCAAGCAATAAAGGAAGTGCACGTCTTAAAAAAGGATTATCATTAAGAAGGAGGAGCTACTGAAATCCAAAGAGTATCCCAATCTGGACAAAAGGATATTGAAAGTGATAGTCAGAGGTATTGTGAAAGAATTTCAGTCTGTCAGTGTTCTAATTATTTTCTCATATCTAGACATAACTGAGGGTTTCTGAGCTGTTGCTGAAAAAAAAAAGAAAAGACTAGTCTTAAAGTTTGCTTTACACATTTTTTTGTATTTTATCCATATCATCAAGTAACATGACTGGAGCATGTCTCAGAGATGACACAGTTTCAGATGGCTGCTCAAGTTATTGCCATAGTCACCTATCTCAGCCTCCATACACAGACTGCTGAGTCAAGGAACTGGAGAAAGCTGCACCACATCTTTTTAGGATGGCTGGCTTCAATGTATGTTAAAACACTATCTCATTAACTACAGTGCTTCAGGAACATCTGCACAAGCATCTCAGATATCTGTCCCCTGCGGGTAGAAAAGAACAGGTGGACACAATATTTTCTGAGCTATACCAAGTTATGCTGTTCTTGCTTGAGAGTCAGAGCCATGAGTGAGATGGTTTTCTCCCTTTTTGATAACATACCATGGTACTGTTCAATATGCACATGTAATATGTGACGTATATTTATTATTTAAAAAGAATTATTAATATCTTTTGTAGAAAATTTACATCTATTTACCCATATTACTAATTTCTATTTAATTAAAAATTACATACTTTTATTTCTGAACTAGTCAGGTACATACTTATATAAATGATTACAAGGGACATTAATATTCTTTTATATTATATTCATATTATTATTATATCATAGAAACGTAAAATTGATAGGAGTTCATGTTATACGTTAAGCGGTAGATGACATCTTTCTTTACCATTTTTAAAAAGAATATTATCATATATTTGGAAGGGTTTACTGATGTTACAACTTTCAGAATCAAGCACTGAAAATGCAGTGATTAGACATCCTTAGTGTCAGTCAGTTACTAATCAAAATTGCCTCTCTCTGGCCCAAAAAGAAAAAGCAGGAATATTTGTACTTCCACAAAGCTGAAGGAATCACAAAGCTATAAAATCTTCTCCACATTTAATGTAGGGGAATTAGCAAGTGCTGCTTCTGGACTTTTCAAATCCCCCACTTCATTTGATTATCTCCCCTTCGTACCTTGAGGACATTCTCTGCTGTTAAAATTAGAAACTGAAGTGTTCTGAGAAGTGGAGCCAATGCCTTGCATTTGCATCTTGAAGCGATTGTGTGTTTGCTTATTCTGTGAAATACAATTTAGTTATAAGCAATGCTTCACGCACTTTACTTAATGGTTTTTATGAGTCCTAAATAACCTTTCTAACTAAGCCTCCCCATGTTTGTCCTTGTAGCCTCTAGGGGACACTGCTACACATCAGGGAAAAACCGATTCAGAAAATTACACTGCTTCAGCTGATCTGTATTAAGTTTCTGATCCCATATGAGAAAAGCAGGGCATTTTTCCCTCAGATCCCATTGACCTTTGTGTTGTCTAGGTAGACTAACACAGGTCCCAAAGAGGACAACATGGCTTACATAAGCAGCATACACAGACCAGGCTGAGTGGCCTCAATGACAAAGCGATCAACTGCATATGTCATAGGCTCGGATGCCAAATTCTTTTATTTCCATGAAGCTGCTTAATGAGATTTTTCATGCATAAAATTAATTTTTGCCCTATTCTATCAGCTTCCAGCACTTACAATTTTGTCAGATTTTATTTATATTTGCCATAAAAGGGATCAGAGTCATAACGAATGCTTTCATTGATAACGATGGGAAACAAAAGAACAAAGACAACTGCTGAAACCACTTTTAGTTATGTTTAGAAAGTATGCATGAAATACTACTCAAATAAACACATGGAAGTCCAGCCAGCCAAAGTCATATTTCCATGGATTTTGACTATCATCTAATCAGCCACTGCAATGTGAAAACAAAAGTGTTAACAACCAGCTTCATTTATTGTGCTCAAATAACACCCTTCTCATTCTCATTGAACTCTGTGGTATTGTCCTTGATGTGGCAATGGCAGGAGGCTCCTTTGGGTAGTTAAATCAGTTATTCGCATACATTGTCCCCTTTCAGTCTGAAAGAGACCTAAAGGAAACCATTGCTGCTGCAAGAAACTACCACTCTCAAACTGCAGCTAGCCAGCTCTTTCCTGTTTCCAGCCCAAAAGAATCTACAATAGCTCTCCATGACTTTTTCAGACAAACAGTAAGTACTGAAAGGGTGGAGGGGGCAGGACTGTATGTGTCCATCAACATTAGGAAAAAGTCACAATGAAGGTTTTTGAGTCCTGTTAATAGGTGTATAGTTAGAAAAATAATTTTTTACCTCTCAGTCAAATAAACCATGAAACATTATCACTGAGATATGAGAGATCCTAAAAACTACAAAAGGCAGCAAAACTACAAGTTTCATAATACTGAGCAGCCTGGAGTTCAATTACCTCCTTGAAGTTACAAAACTAGATGGTACTGGAGTGACTGTGCACCAGAACAGCCTTATCAGAGTGTACAGCAGAAAAGGGGTGTTGTACTCCCTGTTTTCCTAATATGGCAAAAATACTCATGCTACCTTTGTCAAAGTAGCACAATTAGCAATATGAGTGAGCAGGAGGCAACACAGGCTTCAGGCTGTTTTTTGAAAGGAAATGACCATAGGGCATGAAATTCAGTTGCATCCTGAGACCTTTTCCAGGTTTCACTGCCTTTGGCCAGGGAGGACCTGTCAGATCATCTTCTGTGGCAACCATATAATTTGTTACTTTACCTCCTTGCCCTCAAAAATCTCCTGTCTTGTGGAAGTTATTGGAAAAAAAAACCCAAACACATTTAGTATTCTTCCAGACAAGGGCGCCAAAGGACTTTGGTTAAATAAATTATTCTTTGTTTATTTCAGGCAAAGGAAAATCACCCACTTTGGTTGAAGGCCAGATGTCATAACTAGAAAGTTTATTTTAGGATCAGTGGATACATTCTGAGGTGCTTAAGATTAAGTACAAGCACATGATAGGTTTGCTTTTTTCCTCCTCCCTCCTAGTTGCCACTTTAGTATAATTACTGTAGGCAATATGTGAAAAAGTGAAAGCATGAAATTATCTAAATGCTTTGAATTAGATACTGGGAGCGGAGGAGGGGCAAGATCAAATTCCACCTACCTCCTCACAAGTAGAGACACTGCAATGGCACCTGCACAACATTGATGCTGCTTCTTCCCTCTCTTTTTTGTGGTGGCGATGGAAGTTGTTCACATGCTATGTCAAAGAACAGGGTACGTTAAGTACGTCTGCTCGTCCTCTTCCTCTCACCCATTGCTGCCTGCAGCTTTATTCCAGCTGCTCTCTCTGTAAGTAGGTGAATACATTTATGAATAAATTTCCTTAGAACTGAGAGACACTAGTACGCAAGAGCATGCACAATACCTGCTTTAAAAGGCTCATTTAGAAAAAATTACAGCAAATTATTTCAAAAAAAAATAGCAGATGATTTAAATAGATGGGATTTTCTGTTCTTATTTTTGTAGTTGGAATAGAAACAATAAAAATGAACATTCTCTCAAAAATCCTATTTCTGTGCAAATATGTTCCACAACCAAACCTCATGAAACAGAATTACTTGATAAACACATCTCCAGATTCACATGGAATGATAATGGTTATAAAATAAATCACTAGGTTCTTGAAAAATTCTAAAGGGCTCCCCTGCCATTGTTATGGCTATACTGTCCCATGGTGCAAGTCAATTTAAATTATGCTGAATCAGGTCAATGATGATGGAAGGAATGAATGGCTGTATGAATGAAGTGATGCTTTCAAATATGAAATAAATTAGTTAGCACTTTCCAGACAACCAAAATTCAGAAAGAAAAAAAATTATTCCAAACATCTATCAGACACATGAAGACAAGTTTCCTAAGGGTAAAATTGGGGTTGGAATAGGTGGTGTTTCTCATGGTAAAAAAACCCTACCCTGAATCCCTGCTTCAGCTGCTTGTAATCTTTAATTAACATGCTGTACATTCAGAGTAAAACAAGCTCGTCTGAAGTCCAGACTTGTCTGTCCCATTGTGTAAGAAATAGCACACCCATATTACACTGTGACATAAAGTTTAGTTTTAGTGTTTTCCAGTTACTTCTCCTCAAACAGTGAGACAGATTGTGGCCAAGAGAGCTCTGATCTGTATAAAACCACTAGTTACAGTTGCCTAACCAAACCCGTCCCTCAATGACAGATACATCATGAAATATATGGCCTTCTATGATATGACTTCAGTGCCACAAGGAGGCTGATGTGATTTGCACAGAGCATAAAGGAGAACTATGAAAACAGATAGCATCACAATAAAAATGTTTCCAGCTTTGCACTGAACATTTCTTTCATGATTGTAAAACTGTTTGATAAAAATTCATTAAATGAGATCATCAAAACAGAAATGTGAGGTTTCTGAATGTTATTGTGAATATTTTACAAAGACATTGATATCCATTCAGCATGATAAGCATGAGACACCAGCCAGACACAAATTATAAATACATTAAAGAAAAGCGGCTTAGAATAAGACTACAATTGTATCCTCTTCTAACAGTGAAATGGATAAGGTGGGTTGACATAACCTCCTGGGCAACCATCCTGTTATGAAAAATGCATGAAGATTTTCCTTGACTGCTGCATTGCAGTTGTTCCCCCCTCAAGAAAGTTTTTTTTGGTCTTGGAGGGGAAAGAAAATTTTCTGATGGATTTCATTCTTACTGGAATTCTAATTCCTATCAGAGATGATGAAACCTGGAGTAATCTTGCACTATTCCATAACATGTGTATGGAAACACACTGACTTCAAAGAATAATAAATGTCTTCTCTTTTCTATGCTAACACTGCTTATGGCAGCAGCTTGTATACATCTGTCTCTTACTGATGTCTTACACCCCAAAAGCAAAATGCTTCAGCAACAAAAACACAGCAGCTATCAGTGGTGGCTTCTGCAAAGAGATGTAATTATTTCAGCATGATGGTACCATAACTACATTGAAGTTTACAAGCTGGAGGAATAGATCCACTAAGGTTAAGAATTTCGGACATACAGCAATGAAACTTGACAGAATCTCATTTTGTTTGGACTAAGCCCAAGCCAAACACAGTACCCCTTGTTTGAGGGATTGAGACACCTGGAAATATAATCTGCATATAAAATTGTTAATATAAGATAGTAAATAACTTGGTAAACATCTGGGAATACATTTCAGGCACAAAGCCAGATGTATAACCTTTTTCCCTTGTTTGCATGAAGAAAGAGCTATGTTCTAAATATTAGTTCTCTAGAGAAGGAACGAAATTTCTTTCTGAAAAGGTCAATAAAATATGTTAATAGATTGCTCCACACTGTTGCAGAGTTTATGCTGATCTGCATCAAAGTGGAAATGTAGAAAGAGATCAAGAACTAGGAGTTTTTTCATGTTTGTGCATGTGGGTATGTACAGAAGATATGTACCACATATCCTGGAATCAGATTTGAAACAAATCATGTGTAAAACCCCCATTGACATAAACCCACACTAATACAAGTTTTGCTAGTTACACATATAGAGTGGTGTCCACCAAAGTCACAGAAATACATATATAATATCCTTGTCTAGCTAAATGGAATTCATATTAAAAGTTACTCCAAAACTGATGTGCTTTAAAAATAAAGCTATTACATGTACATCAAAGTCAAATACTGATAGACCACTACCTCTCACATGTAGATAGATTTCTATCTGCATCATGCTCATCTGAAGTGTATATAACACTGTCTAGTGATGATATTATGCATCTGGAAAGAAGGGCTCTGAAGCTAATGATGCAGATGGGAAAACAGCTTTGTCTGATATTTTCAGTCAATGATTAAATTTCTTGGGCCACCTCCACCAAAAAGGTTTTCAAATTCTCTCTTTGGTATCAAAACAGTATTACAGTATACCTGAGGCAAAGATGGACTGACTGATGTTATCCAGCCTTCTACAGAACATTAAGCAAAAGAGATGACTGTGCATACTTTCTTCAGTCTCTAATATTGTGGGCAGCACAGAAGAAACTGATGTAGAAACAACAAAGACCAGTGCAGGATGAGCCAGAAAGTCAGGCTGGTGCATCAGACTCAGTGAAGCCAAGGTCTGGAGGAACTGAAGTCAATTTAGAGCTTTTCCAGCTGCACAGATCTTGCTAAAATAACTGAATTAAACTTTCCAAGGCTGAAGCCAGGCTATACTGGGAAGACAATGGAGACAATTATCCCCAGAAATGTTAGTGACTGGATTTTACCTTAACAAACAGTTCAGTTGCATACCACGGTTATTATGAAAGAGGAGATAAGGACATTAAGTTCACTTTATAACACTGGAATAAACTAAGTTAGAATGAAATTAGAGTACACAAGGCCCAGGCTCTTAACACCCACTTTCCTTTGGTGGACTAAAAGCATGTGTCTGAAATATATTCTCAGACTATTAAATATCTATTTTCCCCATGATGTTGCATTTATACATTTACCTATTAATGTGTATGTGTGTATGCTATGGTTTGAGAAAACCCATAACAATCTATTGTTGTTTAGACAATTATTCTATCACCCAATGACCCCTCCCCACCCAAGAAGGGGAATCAGGGAACACAAAGAAACATGAGGGTTGAAATGAAATATAAATAGATTTAATAGACTAAGACTAAATAATTAACAATTATACTAAAGAACCAGCATTAATCCCAATACTGATATAAGATATACAAGAATTACACTCAGCCAATAACATCAGCAGGAAGGTGTGCCCTCCCAGCAGGGACAGCAAATGGCGGACGCTGTGAGCGCAATGGCTTCAGGAGGAAGGGAAGGCCTCGGGGGTCCGGCACCAGGGCAAGGAGTTGTCTGGGCCACCACCATCAAGGGAAAGAGAGCTACACAACAAACTTTTCTAATTTATATTGAACGTGATGTTCATGGTATGAAATAATCCTGTTGGCCAGTCTGGGTCAAATGCCCAGGCCTTGCTCCTCCTTGTCTCTGCAGCTGGCAAGGCTCAATAACACTGAGGCCTTGAATCCCACAGAGCCTGGCTGGCTATAGAGTAAGTATTTTCACAAATTCAGACCCCAGAGTCTTCTAAAAGTGCAGTTTTCCCCAGTATTAGAAGAAAAGTTAGTCCTGTGTCTCTCAACCCAGGACAGTGTATAAAGTGATAGAGTAACATTTATGTATTATATCTAGAAAAAACACCCTGCATTTTGAGCTTTTACTGAATGCATAAGAATGTGATATTTCAGTTTTTTGAGTAATCAAAATCTCAGTGTTTCCCTAAAAAGGAACAGAGCATCTTCTTGCAACTTATGCATAATATAATTCTGCTGTACCATCTTTTACTTCTTTAGGAAGCCTACCAGTAGCAATGCTATATTTTCAGGATCAAAGACTGTACTTGTTTAAGAATTTGAGATGTCATAATGCATGAATGAACAATGAAGAAACTGTTTTAATACCTCAGGCTTCACTATCCTACCAAAGTACGATTGACAGAATTATTGTGATAGAGAGAGATAAGATTTTAATAGTTAACTTTTAAAGTAAAACTAAAACATTCCATTTCTGAAGTCAAGGATAGATTTAAGCATTCTCTAACCAAACAACTTCATTATATATTACACCAAAAAGTGTAACTTCTCATATATGAAAATTCAATGCCCTTGTTAATACACTGGTCCTTTAATTTACTGACTGTATCTTATAAAGAAATCAAGAGTCAGGGATTCAATTTTTTATTGACAAATGTGGGACTCAAATCAGATCTCACTCTATCACCTCAAGCAAGAACGTTGACAGGGTCAGAGGATGTTGGTAATGAATATAGCGTGAGCATAGGATAAGATAAGAGAAGATTGCAAAGGTTGTAAATCTAAAAAAAAGAAGTAAATCTAAGAATGACTACATTGTATTTCTGCAGAATTATTACAACTATTTAGTTAAATAACAGATAGAGAATAAATAATAACTACATTCAATCATTTATAGCTTTATAAACTATAAGTAAATTTATTGAATGTACCAGTGGTACTTTGGGTTAATATTGAGGAGGATGAGGGCAAAATTGGTTTATGTAGATGTCAGTAGTATTGCAGATCAAGCAAAATACGTTTCTGATTAAAAAAGACAAAAGCCCAAACTATGTGAATTATATCAGCCTATGAAATAAAATTACAACATACAGAGTAGTTATAATTTGTTGTCATGAGCAGAGTTTCCACTGCAAGCACCAAAGATTTCTTGTAACACATTTTTTTCCCATTTTCACACCCAACTATGGATCTTCTCAGCCTAACTGTGGAATACTCAAACAAAAACATTTCTCTTTTGAGCTGAATACAGTGAAGCCTCAGTAGGATTTAAGAGTTTTCATGACACTCTCTTTTTTCTGCTTTTTCTGCCTTTTCCTCTGTTGGTCTTGGCAAATATAGAAAAAATAGTATTGACCCACAGGAATACCCATACTGATGCTCATGAGGAGTTGGTGCCTCTCAATATATCTTCTTAATGTGTTTTCAACTTCACAGCAGTTACCTCTTCATTATGATTTTTTCTCATTTTTCATTCCCTGAATCATTAGCTGGCTTCCTTCTATGTCCTGCCATTAAGCCCTGAATTGTTAGCCCATTTTTTAGGAGCTTCCTTATACTATTTTTAAAAAAAATGAAAAGCGTGGATGCTTCTCTACCTGCTTTCCTGTCTGTTTGCAAATAAAGTTTGCAAATAAGCCAAAATTAAACAAGTGAACTTGGAGGCAGAGAGGTTCTAAGTGAGGGGCAACAAGGGTTGCCCAACTTCCAGTATGAAACTGAACAGAAAGGGAGGAGAAGCCTGAGAGAAATATTTTAGATGCAGGAATTCTAATAGAATTCTGAAATTTGGAGAATTTAAACCCCTCCATCTTATTTTTTTTTCTAGATAGCTGAAGAATTTTCCTGCTACTGAATGAAACTCATGCCTAGAAAAAAGATAATTAATAAAACTTTTTTGTTTTTTGTGATTAGGAAAAAGCTTTCCTATTCATAAATTATCTCTGTCTTTCCCTTCTCTTTTCTATGTTTTTAAATTCACTATCAATTCTCCCCTCCTCCTAGTTTCCAACATTTTTCTGTTCCATGTTATTTTCTTACCACGAATTTTATGGGTTTTGGGTTTTTTTGTTACTAAGAGTGAGTATCTTAAAAAAACAGTTCCAAACACACACTGTGAAAGGGAATATATTTTCCTAAAAACCCAGCTCAAAGTCATGGCACTCAATACACTGAGTAACATTTCCTTTCAATTTAAAAAGTTGGAGTTACACAGCTAAGGCTTTTAGATGTACTGGAGCAGAAGGGAAAGGGTAAGAATCATCATCTCAATGAATCATACCAGGCACACTTTGCTGCCTGCCTATGCAGAGATGGTTTTCAACAAATTGTAAGACAAGGTTTAAATAAAAATGAAGTGTTAAAAATACCTTTCATTTACTTTTAGCCAGGTAGTGTATACCGTACCACACAAAAAAAAAGAGCAACAAGAATAATGCAATCTGAAATATATAGTCAAATGATACGTTTTTCAAAACAGTCTTCTATTTTACAGTGTTCTAGTAAGAAGAGAAAGCAAGACATTTGATTTTTACTGGAGTCAAAGCACAGAGTTTCGGTCCCCCACTGACAGCTGAATGCAAGTGACAAAGTGAAGTGCAAGAAAATTTGATGGGAAGGAGCGTGCTGCCTTCATGCACCTTGTCTGAGTGCTGCGGTGGCAGCAGGTGATGCGTACAGCAGGGGAGAAATGGAGGGTTTCTGAGAATAGCCAGTCCTGTAGAAGAAAACGGATACCTGGTTACAACGGCCATGAATTGCAGTCTGAGGAACTAGGTATCCAGGCTGTAGCAGCTACCAGGTTATCACAGTATGTGTTGATATTGTATAACACTGCTGGAAGGCATAGGTTACTGATCCTCTTGTTATGAACTTATAAACTAGTTGCATGCTGCCCCTCCACAGGGACTTTCTGGCCTTTCTCCTTCACACTAGCCTAGTAAGCCTGAAAAGCTTATTTTGCTCAAATTCTCACATTTTAGTTTTGAGAAACTTTATTTTTTTAATAGGAGCACAGCCTTCCCAAAATGACACCAAAAGCACTGTCTTGCTCTCTCTGCTGAATACTCTGTGTACAGTCAGTTTTCTACAGCTTGCTTTCGGATGAGACAAAATTCTGACAAAAAACTGGTGGCTTATCATGATTGTGTCTGTGCCTTATGACAGAAATCCTTGCTCTTTCTCCAATACAGACAATTTCTTTATATGGATATTCATAGCTAACACTGCATTATACCAGTAAATACCTGCACTAACTAGGTAAAGCAACTGAATAACTCACCCAATGAAGTCACACTAAATAGCAAGACTCAGTTCAGTTTTATTGTAGTTTCCAGTTTCCATTAGTACAAACCATGCTTGCTGCCCAGAAATGACAAAGTACCTAAAGAAAGGATGTGGAAACTTATAGGCGCAAACATATTCCTGCAAATGGCATCTGCTTACCAGTGAAACAAGAGGATGCACTCATTCAATATATTTCTGGAGAACTACAGGTTTTAAAAACTGACTCTGGTGAGTGTTGTCCCGGTAAGGGTAGCTGGCAATGCATTTTTCTGGGATCAGTTCCTCCAGATGGGAAAACATTATCTGAGACACTAAATTGAAGCTTATATATTTTCACACCAACTTGGGATGAATATGAATACAGGGCTTCAGTTTTTGTCTCAACTAATATAATTTCTGTTTTTCCTTGGGGAAATACAGAAAAAGATTTCAGCACGGAATTTCTCCCTCTTTACAAAAACCAATCCACCAGACTGCTTAAAGAAAGAAAACAGAGATAACAGACTGAGCCGCTGGGATTGTAATTCTGGACCTAGTTCAAATTTCTCTTTCTTAGATTTTCTTATTTAAGTAACAACCCACTAGCCATAGCCAAGGTTCCTCTCTCAGATTATACACTCTAAATTTCTTTCCCACAGAGGTATATGTCCTCACTTTCTAAATAGCCACCACGATTCATTAACTTCAAGGCCAAAGCTGGCAGCAGTAGGCAAGATGCTTCTGAAGAATTCTAGGGACTTGTAGCACAGACAGCAAGCAGAAAAAAAAACACTTGATATCCACCTACTGGGTCTTTCTGAAAGGGGGACAACATTACACGAAATTTCAAAGTCAACAAACTATCAGTGGCTGAAGGATGGATGTCTCATGGAAAACTGAATATTAATACACCAGTAAAAGGTTTAACTTTCCAAAAATTTCATTGAATATAGCAGTTTTTTCTAAACCTACTTAATGAGTTCTATTTTTGCCAACATCTTATTTTGATACTGTTGTCCTTAGTGTCAAAATTGAATGAAGGTTTATGATTGATATCAGAAACTGTATTTCCATATCCAAAGTAATTTTTCTACTGCCACATTTATATTTGTCCTGGGCTAAAATAAATGTCTTGGATAAGCAAAACAGCTTTCTCATGCAGTCATGGCTACTTTTCAGGGTCATAATCCTGCATAACCCTGCAGGCAGCTACTTTACTTTCATTGCAGTGTCTGTCTTAGCTTTGAATCTCAGTTGCAGACAGAGCCATGAATCCCCTCTTGAAGTAGCAGTACAATTGCAGAGAGCAATAAGAGCTTTCCATGTCTCATCCTTCTCTGCTTGCACAGAGAAATATTTGGGAACAACGCGTCTACAAAGATTTGAATACTAGGCTCTAGAGCTGAAATTTATCTTTACAACCCTTACTTGCAACAGAGGCTTTACTTTGGGAAAAAACACCTCTATAGCAGTTAGGTAGGCAAAAGATCTTGAAAAAACAGAGAAATGCAGGGGATGGCCAGATAGGTTTTTAGAGATGGGATCTATGTGGTCAGTGACAAATACCTGATGGAACAGAGCATTAATTAACAATGGGGGCTGCACTGTTACTGTTGAGAAAAGATGGAGATCTGCTGACAGTGCAGCAGAGACCTCTGCAGAACTTTTAGTGTGTTCTTCATCATTGTCATCATAGTCCTGTAAAAGTTCACACCCTTCAAAACAACATCAACAATATTTCCTACTCTCACATATATTGTTGCTTACAACTTATCATAGCAAATCAGTCTAGATGTTTCAATTACACCCAACTTCTCCATATCTCAAAATGTTTTCTTATTTTTATTCCATTAGAGGGTTATGGGAAGCTTGAAACAATATCTGAAATTCTAACAATGTTTTCAAATACAGTACATATCATTATGGGTAGCAAAAGATAAAAATAATTGTTAATTCTACCAAAATATTTTTTGAATTTTTGTCTAATCTTGGTCTGCCTGCTCAAGTACTGAGCAAATTTTGTAACATGGAAAAATATCCTACTCTACATCCATTTTCCTAAGAACTATATAAAAACAAGGAATAACAAAAAATATGGTTAAACTCTGATGAGTTCAGACAACTGAAAAGCTCATAATACCTTCTTTTCAATATGGAAGACATTTAGACTGGAGATAACGGTGGTGGTGAGGTGCTTGTAGCTGGCTTGGTTTTGTGGTTGTTTTTTTTATGGCTTTGATCACACAAATAAAATTTATAAATCCACTACAGACTTTGGACAGCAATAGTTTAAAACAACAATTAAATGAGCTGGCATATTTATGAGACACTCAGTGCTGTCTTGTTGAATATAAGTTAACATTAGCATTCATACATAAACAAGACCTAGAGAGGATAACATTAGCCTTCCAAATGATGCAGTGATTTTTGTATGTAATATCAAGCTTGAATGGGTATTTCTTTTAACTCTCTCAAATGCATTAATAATGTAAACTGTAATCTGCCTGCATTTTTGGTTAGAACAGGAATATATTGTTTATATAAAAATAAGATATTTGAAACTTTCATATCCAAATCTCAATGACCATCCACATATACCTAGTATGGGATAAATGTTCTTAGTTATTTAAAAATATTAGGTTGCATACTTTTGTAATGTCCCTATAACAAAAGGGAATCAGTTATATTGTATTTAAACTATCCTTACAGCATCAAAACCTGTTATTTAAAAACCAGTTTCATTTCTCAGCAACATGTTCATTCTCCCTTCACAGAAATGAAAAAACTATGAAAGACTGACATTTGCCTGCTTAACTTAAAATTGAATGCCTATTAAGTTAATCCAAATGGAAAACAGAAAACCCAGAGTGTAACATACAAGTCAGTTTTATGTACTCAAAATTGACTTAATCTCAGCCGCATCTTCTGATGTTCTCATGCAATCCTCTGTCTCTACTTACTGAATTTTTTGGGTGTTCTTAGCAACATAGCTGCAAACATTGCAAGATTTTTGATATTTTACTTCAGGTTTCAACAAATGATCTTGCCTCACACATTCACTCTCTGAACAGTTGCTTCCTGAGGTTAGTCAGAATAGTGTGTTCGCACTGAGTGTGAGCACTAAAGGCATATTCTTAGATTGCAGCGGAGTCTAACATAGAGAAGCCTGAGTAATTAATTTGGAAACACAGGGTAATCAGTCCTAAACCAAGCCTGCTTTGCCCAGCCTGGGGATCCTAGCAATGTATGCCATTGCTCAGGGCTAGCACATCACAATATCTTATTTCTTATTTCCTCCAACTCTTGGACACCAGGTAATAGCAGTGATTCAGTGTCACCTGCTCATCAAATATAAATTTAGAACCTGCAAAGGGTATTTTTTTTGCCATTGAAACCAGTGTTGTAGCGTCTTTTACATACTTAACGTTGTGCAGAACTGGGGAGAGGTTCAGCCACTTCTAAATGGGTCAGGCACAGTGTTATCAGTGTGTTTGAGCACAATCAGGAACAGACTGTAAAACCAACCAACAAAACATAGTCTTTGATATCATGACATGTATTTTTCACTTTGAAATATGACACAAAAAAAAGGTAGAGCAGAAATATGTGGATGCGATTGTGTATTAGAGAAAAAAACATACAGTATCAAAAACTGAAGGCTTACTGCAGTTCTCTCTGCAGTTATGCAGTAACTATAACCGTTCAGAAACTTTGCCAAGAGTTATCTGTAATACATTACAACCTACCAATGGAGTCAAATTAAATTTTAAAGTAAGATCAGGAGCAATACATTACTAAATCTTTTGTCTGGAGGACCACACTTTTACAGAATCATAGAATGGTTCGAGTTGGAAGGGACCTTAGAGATCATCAAGTTCCAATCCCCCTGCCAAGGGCAGGGACACCTCCCACTACATGAGGCTGCTTAAAGCCCCATCCAACCTGGCCTTGAACACTTCCAGGAAAGGGGCATCCACAACTTCTCTGGGCAGTGTCTCTTCCACTCTTCCAGTGTCTCACCACCCTCACAGTGAAGAATTTCTTTCTAGTATCTAATCTAAATCTTCTCTCTTTCAATTTAAAACCACTACCCCTTTTCCAATTGCTGCACTTCCTCCCTGTTTCTACTGTAGGTCCCCTTCAGGTACTTTACACCACAAGTTCTCATGTCAGATCTCCTAGGGTAAAAGTAGGCTGTCTAGAGGGGTCCTAATTTAATTTTTTTTCATTTATTCTCTGTTGAAGCTTCTAAAACCAAAATCAAGGTAAGGCAGGAGCACTAAGTATCATCAGATAAAAATAGACATCTTTCTTTAGCAAATGAAACATACAATGAATGCAATGATACTCATTGGATTAGAAGTTCCTTGGAAAATTCCTGTCACAATCTGCACAGTCATTAGTTGCAGACCCATGTACCTCACTCAGATATGCCTACACACTTTTAAAGTATTTGCACACATCAACCCCACAAGCAATAAACAACAACAACAACAAAGACTTCTGTCTAAGGAACTGGATGGGGATTACAGTGAAATGACTTCAATTCCTGTCCTTGCCATAGATTCATATATGCCAACACTCACTGTCTGTGGATCTCACTTAATTGTTTCTCTCACATTTCCTCGCAGCAGTATGCAGGCTCCCTGTATTCTTGACACAGCAGGGCAGCCTCTGTCCCTACTAGGATCCAACAGTGTAGAAAGAGTGAGTCAAAGACCACAGATCCACCAGCCAGATGAGTCCAGTGCACAGGGATCCAGACAGGAGGAAAGCTCTGGTACTATGCTGCATCCAGGCGTGTACATTTTTCCACTGGGGCTGGTTTTCAGAGAAGCCCAGATAGACCTGCATTCACCCTCACATACGAGGACATATCTTCAATGGCACAGCTCGCACATGCATGCCTGTCGTACCACTAAACGGGACAAGCTTTAAGATACTGACCAAGTTGCAGATTTTGTCTTTGCCTAGCAAGGCAGCTCTTGCAGGTTAAAAATGATGCTAATAAGGCTTCTTTGCAACTCTCATTTATCAGTATCTTCTAACTATACTTACCACTTTTGGTGAAAGGTAATAACCTTTGGAAGCTGTACAGTGCTTGGTCCCTATTAAAATGAAAGTAACAGACTTTACTATAATACAAGTAAAAAAGAGCAGTTTGTCTCGTACGATGTTTTCTCACCAAGAAATGCCATTTCTTTGTATAGGTACACTTATTGTTATTTTAAGATGTAGTAATAGGATTTTGCTTTTTAAAATAACCCTTCTTTCTTAGTATTGCACCAGCATAGCAATTATAACAAAGCAGCATAGCATCACATTACTGATAATAAAATTTTATTCATTACCTTTATTGTCATATGTAGGAGGAATAACAAAATACATGACATATAAAAGATATTTTAAAAATGCAAATCTAGGCAATCCAAACTTGCTACTAATGGCAACTCTAATTTTATCCACTTATATAAATACATTAACATAATAAGATATCACGTGGTGCAAGACAGGGTGACACTGTGGCATTGTGTTAACCCAGCCCAGCACAATCATGCTGATTCACACATGCTTAAAGCTGATATTTACCAGAGAGATGCAATTCTTCTCTCAACTACATTGCTTCAACACCATCCCCTCTCCTGTCTCCATCACTACTTGATACATGTCTAGCAACCTATATGACCCAGGAAAATGAAACATGCTGTTCAGATGCCTGCTCAAATAACATTGCCAATCAGCAGAACAGCATGTCAGAAAATACTCTGGAAAAAAACAGTAATGAACTTCAAGTGCAAGTGAGAGACCATGTCCTCGCACTGTGAGGTATAAATTACACAGGCAGATCAAAGAGCTAGCACATGAAATTTAGGGGATCTCTACAGGGATCTCTCAGGACAGCAACAGTAGAGGAGTAACCCCTTTTCTTCCCAAAATCAGTGACTGCAGCAACCTACCTGCATGACACAGGAGGTTTAGATTCAATATTAAGAAACACTTCTTCACCAAGAGGGTTGTCAAGCACTGGAGTAGACTGCCCAGGGAAGTAGTTGAGTCACCATGCCTGGAAGTATTTAAAAGATGTATTTAAAAAGCTTTCTCACTACATTGAGATGTGCTGCTGAGGCACAAGTGGTGGACTTGGCAGCATTAGGTTTATGGTTGGACGTGATGATGATCTTAAGGATCTTTTCCAATCTACATGATTCTGTGTTTCTGTGATGACTGTACACAGCAGCTTTTCCCAGCATGACTTAACCTGTTATCACTTCCAAGTCTGTTGAAGAGGAACGAAGATGAGTTTGTGTGATGCAGCATCTGAGACTGAATTTTTAATCAGTTGGAAAAAGATACTGAGAAAGACAGATAATACTTAGATGAGACCTGAAACATATTACTCAGATCACTGGAACTCCTCTCAGAGTAAAGATTTAGAACCAGGAAAACAGTTGTAACACTGTTAGCCAACAGGCAATATATGAGTCGTTAGAGTCTCAAAGATGCAGGTATACTGAAATTGGACTTAAATCCCCTGTCACTACAGCAAGTGATAGTTATAATGACTATAGTTATTGAGATGTCAATCTAATACTGTCCAGGTGACTTCTGTACGTTTTAGTGATAAAAATGCTTTGTGTTCCACATGAAGCACAGGATGGTATTAAGTCACCTGCAACATTAATAATGAGGAAATCACCTTAAAGTAGATAGGGGTCATTGCCTCCTGGTGGAAGCTGATAAAGAGTGTTCTCCTGATAGACGAAGGAAAAAAGGTGTTACTAGGCATATTGTGAAGAGGGAGATATCATACTCTGAAGCACATTATTATTAAAGTTATAATACACACAGATATTCCAGTGGTATAGGGTCTGCCACACACATTAGTGTTAAATGTTGTAGCAAGCTCATACTAATAAATTTTTCACAAAGGTCAGGGAACTGAGAAGCAGGTTTAACAGCTCTTTCCAAAGAAGCAATTGAAAGACTGGGTATTAGAATTAAATTAAATGTTATTCAAATAGCCTGAAATTAAATGTTATTCAAATAAAACTGATTACATATATTAAAAACATGAAATAGAATTGTCAAATATTAGAAGAAAAATACCACCAGAATGTATAAAACAAAAGTTTTGCTAACTCTGTTTACTGTGAATAATGTTTGTATAGTGCAAGATTCAGTGAAATCTAGTACTAGATTTAGTGAAATCCTAACACTTTAACCTAAAGGAGAGAAATTTCAAAAGTCCGCATTCAGATCTTCAGATTCAAGTAATTTTCTAAAGACTTTCTCTTCTAAAGTGTTCAGTGAATTTAAAAAAGGAAACTCTTTTGATAACAGAAAGGAAAAAAAAAAAAAAAGAATTATTTTGAGGTTACACTTTCTACAGAGGAGACCCAGGCCAAGACTGTCCCAAACATTACTTGCTAGTTCACCTCTCTCTGTTCTATATACTCCAATCCAACTCTAATGTCATTTTCAAGTGACTCAGAGATTACAAATACACTATTTGATGCTTTTATTCAAGTGTCTGTTATCTGCAATACTCTAGAAACTCCTGAAATGCCCCTGAAACACCGTACTAAGCATTTGTTTAGAAGGGGCCTTTCTTCTTAAGAACTGAGACATGACTTTCTATTCAAGGAAGTGCATAGTGCTGTGAATGAGTCTCTGAGAAATCAGAAGTCGTGGTCTGCAGCAGTATGCCTTTAACTGCTGCTGTCTTTCTTCAAACTGTGCAAATATTTTTTGTTGTGGTCCTGTGTCTCTTTCAATAGAGCCTATAGAGCCTACAGTAACTGAATTAACCATAAATACTACCTACTTTCATTGCCTAACGGCATTGAAAAGCACACAGTTTTGGTACTGGCAACTATGCCTCCTTCTACTGAATAATAAAATGCACCCAAAGCTACTAAAAGCAAGAAACTCACCCCAGCAGAAAAGCAAATAAATAGAAAATAAATAATATTTTTCTTTGAACTAGACTCTGCAGTTTTTATTCTTTTCATATTCTATATATTTGACATTTTTGTTTTTTCCCCTTCTTCTCTCCACCTAAGAAATGTAAGCAACTGTCCTGATGCACAAACAAAGAGAACAAACAAGGTTCTCAAGACATGTCACAAAGTCTCGCAAATGATCTTTTGTCCTGCAAAATTAAATTTCACTTATAGTTTATAGAGGGACCTCAGAACTTGAGCAGGATGGGACATTTTATTATGTCAGGGAACAAGTATATCCTCAGAGCTTACTGACATATTAAAAGAAGCACTAACTATTTAAAATAATTTAACTAGTGTCTCTGATTTTCTTTTCTGCCTGCCACAAAATTAAAGAAATTGCTAGCATACCCTTAAACTATTATTAGCAAGGTGATTTAAGCTCTGTTTTCAAGATGATAAGCAACTGAGAAGCGATAACCAATCCTTGGCATTCTTTGCCTCCCATGTTTGTTCTCCAATAGAGAAAAGATGCTCTTTGTAATGAGTTTTTTCCCTCCTACCAGCCCTCAGTGGTATCCAGGGAAAACAGTAAATTAAAGGTTGTTCCTGTGAATTACTGAGCACTTCCAACCTGGCTGAGGCAAAAAAAGATTTATGCTATGAAACCATGGCTCTTTGTAGCTTGTCTGTATTGTATACGTTGTCTGGCACAATAAGATATGTCTCTCAAGCTTTTTCTCTCTGTTAGATAGCCTATAAAGGTCAGAAAAGCTAAATCCAAACAAAATGGCATGGAGAAATGTCTCTATTGCTGACTGACTACTAGCTGACTATAACAGCATCAGTTTTATAATACAAAATAAAATTACTCAGACCATAAAGCTGACCTACTATATTCCAACATGAAGCAAAGAAATAAGCTTCAAATTAGATTCTGTTTACTCTATGAGATAAACTAGTTTAATTCTGGATTGAGGTAAAGAAGTCAAGCTTTGTCTACCTTCTCTCCCGCCTTTTAAAGCTAGAAGGAAAATGTCTGGCTGCACTGCAATTCCAATAACAAAATCTGCTATATCAAATTAAGTATTTAATTGTATCTTTGTGCTGTATCATGTGGAATAAGCAGAAATATTAAACTTTGAGATTACTGAATTTCACTGAATTTCACTGAATTTTTTTTGGAGTTGGAAGGGACCATAGAGATCATCTAGTCCAACTCCC
>JAOQGH010000019.1:58245417-58262493 GCA_025769975.1 Gallinago jamesoni | reverse complement strand
GCTTTTAAGAGTGCCTCCTTGAAGTAGGACCAGCTTTCTTGGGCACCTTTGGCCCTCAGAACTGTCTCCCAAGGGACTCAGACCTTTAGTTTATAGTAACTACACACTCCCTTGAAATCCATTTTTATAAGGACTTTTGTCTTTCCATGAAGACTGAGGGACTGTTCATGCTTTTTAATAGCATAAGGTTAGAATAATATTGCTGAAGTCAGAAGACTCATCAACTCAAGCAAGTTGATGTGTGCCGGGACAGGGCCTTAGGACTGGCTACCCCTGCTGTGTCTTGCACAGCCAGTCTCATACCTGGTGCAATGGAACCTCATTATGTTCAAATGGCATTATGCACTTTCCTCAGATGTGAATGATGACACAAGGTCCAAGGACATCAGAATTAGACTGCTGCTTTGTCACAGAATATGTCACAGATTCCGTTTTCTTGTATAAAGAACCTGAAATTGATGGACTGAATGTGCTAAATGATGTACTGAATATTTTCAAACTATTTACATTGTTCCAGACTGGCTCCATGACTGGAGTGAGACTTTTCAGGTGCTCACTTTCAGATAGGTACTAGCGTAAACTCCATTCGGCTCTCAGAGAGTCACAGAGGCTGAAAAGATCAATGGCAGTCATGCCATTTTCTGCTGAATAAAACTCTACCCTAGTGTCATCCCAGGGCAGAAACATCACCTGTGCCATAGGTGAGGTAGTTTTCTGTACTGTACTGTGATAGCAATTATCTTAAAAAATCAACCCAGTAACTGCCTTCCAGATACCAACAGATCATGCTGCTCCCTGCAGCAGAAACCCTGTCAGTACTCACAATAAAAGACTGCCTGCTCGGTTCTGCACCCACCCCAAGGCACAAACTCCATTTATATGCCTATGTAGTTATATGAATTTCTAAATTTTATTTTATGTTTACCAAATCCTGAACAGCTGGAAGACTAGGCTTCTTACTGATAACTTGCAATTTCTCAGCTGCATCTAGAAAGGGAAGTATGCTCAGATGCCTCACTCTGAAGGACATAAACATAAGGATCGATAGACATATATACACACATACACATATGTACATATGTAATGGAAAGTTCTGTAGCTGTGGCTTCCTTCTGAATCCAAAAGTATTAATCTTTCCAATATAATATTTAGATATATTGTACTATTTCCAAGGCGAGGTATAACATATATCTCCCAGTAAAATGATTTCTTAAGAAGGGTTAAAGTCTCTGAATTCCACTTAATGTCTGACATTGTTATTAAGAGACTCTGATGTACAGAAGAGGTTATAAAGCTCCACTATCATTTTGAGAGGAATCCTATATTGGATACATTTGTGTATGAAGACATTAGTGATAGTTGCTTTAGAAATGTGTGATAATAAAATAGTAAAACAAAGCAATTCTGGCAGTGCCTTGTGGGAGGAATTTAATATCGAAGCTTGTGTGATGTTATAAGGCACAAAGTTGAAAGGCTAGTGATCATAATCACCTAACAAGATTAAAAAAACTTACTATTTCACAGAAAGGCACTACTGCTTAGAGTGCAATTGCTAATACAAAATTGAATTTTTAAGGAAAAACACTATTGATATGGCTATGAAATTTGAAATTGCTGACAGCCGTTCAGAAAGCTCAAACAGTATACAGCTTTCTAAAATTATTTCATTGGAAGGGGACAGAGAAAATGATCTAATGAAGTTTTTTTCACCTCTAACTCCTATTATCTTGTATAAAAATATATTTGCCTATCTAAGGAAAGCAATTGTTTTCCACACATAGAAGTAATTTTACAGCATAAACTTATATTAAATGCTTCCCTGCATACAGTCCACATTTTTCTCAAGTAATTTTCAACTGGAAACCTTCAGAATTTCCCTGAATTTCTTCTACCTCTGCCAAAGTTCTAAGTAACTTCAAAGGCAACCTTATTCCCAGATTCAAAAACATTTTGTGGGGTCATTTTTTCCCTTTGCCTTCAGAATTGCTCGGATTGAGACTGGTCTTAAAAATCTCTCCACAGAGATTTTCCCCTAGATCCCATCATGAAGCTTCCATTCTCTTTCAAGCTCTAAGCAATGAATATTGCTCTATACTATCTCTTCAAACAATGTAAATCACAAAAGCAAGGTTCTAACACATCCCAGATGAGCATAGATTAGTCTGTTGTATGGTATTACCTATTCTGTTTATGCTTTTAAAAACAAAAAAAAAAGTTTTGTTTAAATAAAATACATGAATTCCCCACATCTTTACATTTTTATGAAAGCAGTGAAAATTGTGCACTGTTATCTGTTTAAACCCCAGAGGTGTCGCTACTAAAATCCTGAAATAATGAGTATATTTAATAAGATCATTATTAATTTTTACTGAAATTATTACTTTTAATACTTCTTAGTACTTTCGATTACTGTTAGTGCACACAATAATTTATTACTCCATGTACTGTCATGGTGAGTAGACCATGCATCAACCAGAAAATAATGACATTCCCGTTCATTGGCAGATGTGAGTCAAAGATTGAAAGGACCATGCAGGTGAAGATATTGATATAGATACAGATATATTGATCTGCAGCTGGATTGCTCACTGAGGGTTAATACTAAAAGAAATCTGCAGGTGAGAGTAGCAAAACTGAAAATATAATGAATGGAAGGCACTGGCTGTAGCACTTATATTGTCACACTGCAATTTTGATAAACCGTACTTTTGTTCCCAGTAGACAGCCTTCCTTAGAGTTCAGACCTTTCGAGCAGCTGAAGCCTTAAGGTATATTTCCCTAGTATTGATTCGACTGTACTAATTGTGCTTATGGCAATGTTACCTAGATCAGTCAGGGGTCTCCCTTTTCTTTTATTTGGGATGCCTGGAAATGCCTCCTGGCATCGCTGTTTGACATACCTTTACTGAAGCTGAGTTCTCCTTTTCTCTTCTCAAATGGACTACTGCTGAGCAAACAGACAGATCTTTCTCTCTCGCTCACTTTCATGCAGTGATAGGAAGGCAGTCATAGAAGATGACAGATTTAGTTTTATCTGCCGCTTCGTGACAATATCAGATTTATAATTAACTCTATTTTTTCCACGGGGAAAGAAATCATCAGAAGTGTTCTTTTTCCTTACAGGGCAAAACCAATTAGCTTTAATCTAAAATTACAATAGGAAAAGAAAATGTTTTTCCCTTTAATAATGACAGACTCCAAAAAAAACCCATGCACTGGTTAATGCAGCTCAAGAGTCTGCACATTTTGTTGAATATTCCAAGAACATTTCAGTGTAGCTGTGGAAACTGAATGAAAGGGTAACTTCCCACACTAACAAGTTGCTTTAAAGGGGAAAAAGACAGAGATACCACTACACACATATTTGTAATGACATTCTCCACACATTCTGTCTACAAGGGAGGCTCCTCTAAACTTGATTTCATTTATATCCAGCTCTCTGTTTCAAGTTTTTTCTATTTCTGCTCTTCATGCATTCATTTTAATCATTCTACCCATTACTTAAGTAAGAAAAATTTGAATTACTGTGCATTGCTGGATAACTGAATAGCTATTGAAACATTTCAAAGCACAGCATTCAGTAGAGGGACATAGCTTTCGCAAAACAATGTATGATCAAAACATCTTACTAGCAAAAAAAAAAAAAAAAGAAAGTACCTGTAAGTTAAAACTGAAACCAAAGGGTATACAAGGACTGCAACAGGTAAGATACAGGGTAGGAGACTTACTTAAACTTTGACTTTCTATAGTAATACTAGACTCTTCTAAGATGATGTGGTAAAGTGTTATGATGATGAGGCAGTTGGCTTCTAAGGGTCAACATCAGTTCAGGTCCATTTTAAGAAGCTGTACAACCAAGGATAATCACCTTCAATAGGATGCTTTATCCATATTCTTACTATGCATCATGCTAATGCTCAGATGGTCGAGGACAGAATAGAGATGTATTTTTCACAAGTTTCCATAGCAATTCTTTGGGATAGTGACCCCCATAAATGGGGGAAAATGTAGTACGCTTTCAAAAAATACTCTTAAAATCTCCTGAGGAGCCTCTGGTGAACGTAAGAGTAATATTGTAATTACCTTGATTTATTACGTCAATGAGATTAGCACTGGAGTACAACACTATCCACACTCCATACAAAAACATCACGAACTTGCCCTTATAGGCTGAAAGTATTTGAATATGTTTGAAGAGGCTTCAGACAAGTATTTAAGTGTTTGACCACATTCACAGGAAGCTATAAACCACTTGCAGTTTACTTATCATTGGTAACTAATTTTTATTTTATAACCCACACATCCATCCCTTGTTTCAGAGCTGCAGATGCTCCTCATTTAGCTCAAAACATTTTGTACGACATTTTCTAGATGATATGCCAAACAGGGAATCATGGCCTACAAAAGATACTCATAAAAGCACATTTTCCTCTGAGATTGAATGCAGCAATTTGCATTCAGCATAAAGCAAAAATATCTCCAAGGTCAAAAGGGACTTCTTACACTTATACAATTTAAGTAGCCTGAAATAAAGAATGTTTGAAGGTGTGCAGGAGAGGGAATGACACAATGTCACTTACAGACATAAAGGTAAAAATTAGAAAGTATTTAAGAATTTGTTTTTTCCCCAACAGTAGCAATGTACCTGGGAATATCTGAAGACAAAACCAATAAACTTTGGTGTTATTTATAAACTAACACTGTTTCTTTCTTACAGAAGAATCTATTTCATTACAAATTGAAGTAAGGAGTTCTTGCTGTTATATAAAGTATTATTCATGAAAAAGCATTATTTGTACTGCTGATAATACATAGCATCTGTGTAGTAGTTGTAAAAGTACTTTTCAAAGAAGGCAAGATCCATTATTCTTGCTTTACACCTGGAATGAGAAACAATGTGCAGACAAATCTTGGCTTATATTTTCAGAATGTAATGGTAATCTTGGTTTCCTCCTGAGTCTTGTTCAGCTGGAGTTTCGGTACCTCTTGCTCAGTACTCTTTTACTTGCTCTGCCTTTACTTCTGGGTTTACTAACCGTAGGCTGACAAATAACACACTGTTTTAGTAATTTTTCCAATTCATCTGTTTGCATTTGGTCCTAGTGCAGAAAGATGCTCAAAGGGGATGTTACCACGACTAACCCAAGTAAAAATGAGGACTACTTGTTTCTAGGTTGTTATTCTTTTGCCATGCAGTTGCTAGTTTTGAATTTCCAAGGTTTCCTCTTGGAGGGATCAAACATGAGATCAGTTTCAAATCAAACCAGAAAATAATCCAACCCAGCAACATGAAAGGCTTTGCATTATTAACTTCATGTAGAGATTTTCCCTCAAGATTATGCGTCTTCAAATCTGGCTGTTGAAAGAAAGCACAAGTGATCAATGCAAATCTTTGTCTGAGCTCTGCAAAACTTCTTTAACCTGCCTGCCAGCTTAGGCAGTCTCATTCATACAAACAAGTGCTGCAAGAATTCACCTTTTTCTTGCTCTCCCTATTTCAAAGCAAGTCTCAGCTCCTATATCAGGACAGTTTCTTTCTGCTTCCAATCTTCCAGCAGCCCACCACAGGTCAACTCCCTTTTTATTGCTGCTCGTTCTTATCACTCATTTCATCACACACTCATTCCAAATTTACTTCCACAGTAAAAACATGATCTCCAATGACACTTTCATACACTTTGCTTTGACATCTGGGTTTCTCTGAGCCCAGAAAAGCATTTGATGGATAAGACTTATGAAACTGTTCGGTAACTGACCTTTCATGGAGGTAGTTCAGGTTGTCATGGGAAATTATCCAAAAAAGTGAATATTCTCTATGTTTGAAGAAAAGCAAAAATCTGTGAAAAAAAAAAGGCATTCAAAAATGTTTGCCTTTTGGAAACATCTAAAAGTTTTGACTTGGAATTTTCAAAGTGAAAGAACTTTTCAGGTACCCTGTATCTGTTTCTTTCTTCATTGTTGAACGAGACACTGATGTTTATAGATCTACTACAAGTATAGCTGACTCTTTTTTTTTTAGTCCTGATTTTTCATCTCTGCAGATTTAGATAATTTTTTGAAAGAACAGTGTCTGGTTTAGTGGTAGTAAACCAGCAATCTTAGAAGGTTTTTACCAGTTTTAGTCCTGATGGTTCTGAAACATATTTCTTTTCTGCAATCTTATTGACAACAAATTAAGTGATCAACGCAACTCCTCACTTGAAATGCAAACCTTCCCTGTTCAAATAAGCATGAGAGGTCTATCTCTCACATCAACTAGTAAATATAGGTGGACCAGTCTCTTTTTTAGTAAGAGTGAAAAACTTTGGCTGTCTATATTTAGGTAACTGAGTGGCTAGATTTTCAAAATTCCTGAGAATCCTACCTTCACAAGGAAGAAGATGTGAAACAGGACATTTTATATCCCTCTTCTAAAAATTTAATTTTTTTTTATTTTTAACATCATAAATTCACTTCTAAAAAATTCACAGTTAGGTATGACCCAGAGAAGAGTAAGTGAATTGTTCAATTACAGCAGTGAAGGAGACCTAAGGAAAGGAGAAAAAGAAGATGTCTCTCACTTTACCAGCAGGTCATCAGTTTAAAAATGCTGGGAAGCTGTATCTGAGCTGTACATCAGTCACTGCTAGATTATGGTAGTCTAGCTGAGTACATGGCACAGTGTGGAGACAACCACGTTAACTCAGAACAAGCTGCTCTGCGTACCAGAGGAGTTAAGGTCACACTAGTTCAGCACTTCACTGCAGCTTCAGTAAAGTTAATTAGATGCACAAGAACATTCCACTGATGGGACTATTCATCTTCCCATATCCCTTTATTTGAAGAAAAGCTGGGTGTCTTTACGAGGTACCAAATATAGCTGTATAGGTATACTAATGTGTAAACTTCTACAACAAGGAAAGACCTCTGATCTCTGGCCTCTACACAGAACTTAAGGCATGGAGTGAAGCAAGCAACAATGAACTGTCAATGAGACATGAATTCTCATGTCTCTGGGCTAGTCTTGCATGAATAAGAGAAAACAGTGTGTAATTACAGTGCCTTTTTAGAAATTCAGTAGAAACTAAGAGAGAAAAGCTAGCATTATAGGAAGGGGAAAAATCAAGGAGAAATAGGAAGCACATGAATATGTGCACCCATACACTCCATGAAGTACTTCTGTGTTTCTCTTTAGCAGTGTTAGTATGTATTTGAAACACACGAAATGGTATACAAATTGCATCACTAGGTGGGCTTGTGTCACAGTTTTACATTTGATATTAATATTCTCTAAAAGTTTTAAAGAGTCCACTTGGTAGGAGGCAGCGCAATTTCCCCTGTCACTACTGTGAAGGACAGGTGAGGTTTCTGAGACACTGTGAATTGTGCAGCCCTGGCACCATCATGATTTATTTCTGAATAAAGACTTAAAGCAAATTCCAGTTCCTGTGAAAGGCACCAGACTGGCAGCTCTGCTGATGAGAATGCCTGAGTTATATTTGGATTGTACACAGACGGGTGCTGCCAATTACACCACACCGCCTCTTCCCGAGGTGACTCAAACGTCGGGACCACATCTGCGGATTCTGACAGTGTCGTTCTCAAAGCTACAGCTAAAATCTAGTGGCTATGAGTTTAGATCAGACAAATATATTTGAAATAAGGCTTAGTCTTAAAAAAACAGTGTGTCATTTACCTCTAGGACTAATCGCTTCTTGTATTCAAATATCTAGATCTAGATAGAATGCTTTCATGGAGGAGGTGTCCATCACACATTAGATGCTGACAAAATTACTACAATTGGCCATACATTAACTCTTACAGGCATGCAGGTAGCAAATTACACTATATGAAAAGAGAAGCATAGGCTTCATTATTTTCATTATTCACTGCTGTTACATTTCTTACAATATAGTGACAATGAGGACGAATTTATCCTATACATAAGATTTTTGTCACATTATTTGGCAACCAATAATACTTTTGTATTTTTTTCTTCCATCTACATTTGACCCTCCATTTTTAAAAACTATGACTTGTAAAAATCAGTCTAGAGGAACAGTTACATAGTTATGAACTTTCAGAGGAACCCTTCAAGAGGAACCAACTACAAATAAGCCCTTTATAATGGCCCAGAATGCAGCACAATGCGGTACAGTAAACATTTCCAGTATCTGGGGAAAATACTGACACATAAAAAGCAGTGTGTTTTGGTTTTTTTGTTTTCCTTGTTGTTTAAGGTCGTCCCCCTAAAGATTTGTCTGCTGAAGAAATGGCACTGCTGCTGTCTTCCTTTCTTGAAGGCTCTGCTGGGAAAAGAGCAGCTACAAAGTAAATCGAGCTCTTGCAGAAGCCCTGCCACCAGAGGCTGCTGAAGGCAACACTGGTCAGCCTGCCTTGTATTTCACTACCAAGGCAAATAATGGTTTTAGCATGCTGGACTTTCCATCCGCTTTTCTGGCTGTAGGATGAATTCAATGTGTATGATGCATATTAATTATGCTGTGCATAACAGCTGAGCTCAGGGTGTGTACTGGCCAAGTGGGCTTTTGTTTTCCCAATCTCACCTACGTTAGAGCTACGTTAGATCATGGGAACCAAAGACCTGCTCTGCACGGTACTGACCACCCTTCAGCTTCTGCAGAGTGCTCTGGAGGTAAGCCTGCCCACAAAGGCTGTGAAAGTGCTCGGGGCTGTGTATTGCTGAGAAGAAAGGCAAAATCCTCACCTCTCCTCCTCTGCTGATACTGCCAGGCCCCCCAGCAGATTCAGCACTGCTAGGAGTTTGTGTCACGGCAGCTGTGACACTGATTCACGGGCTAGCAGTAGAACTGAGACTGGTCATAGTACCAGCCATAGTTCCTTTAACAGTCACCTTATTTACCTTATTTCCTTTCAGCCCTGAAATCTATTAAAATAGGTAGGTCAAATGACACCTAGAGATGTAGTCATACAGTCCTTTTTTTTTTTTTTCAAACTCAGACAACACACACATACACAACCCTGTTTTAAAACAGTGCAGACTCTATATTGAGGTATAACTTATAAAAACAGCCAATGTGGAATATATCAGGGAAAAAAATATCCTAACTTCTCCCTACAGAAGCAGCTGATCTGTATTTCTGTTACATAGGTGACGCCATCCAGATGAATCCCTGCATGCATTAACATGCATCCAATCCTTTTGTTTAACAACTCAGCCATTGCTGTATATCATACAGACTATTTTATAGCCTTCGAGGCATGAAGCACACAAATTACTGAGTGACTGCAGTGCTACTTGCTGAGACACTAGACTGCTGGCTGACTGTAACTGGCTCAGACAGACAGCACCATTTCCTCTGAATTCCTTTAGGGGGTTCTCCCAACAAAGGAAAATGGTTTTGAAGTTTTGCTTTTACCTGTTTGCTGCCAAGGAAGCTCATAATAAAACCCATGCTGTTAACCCATGTTGGAGCTGGAGGTTGCAAGCTGTGAGCCAACAGTGCTTAAAAGCTGGATAAACTCTGCAGAGTAAACTAAATATGCTCAAGTATATGCACACCTGCAATAGATTAACCATTTAAAGGTAATTAGTCTATCAACTGCTCCAAACCTTTTCCAAGCAAGACAGCTTAAAGTAATTTCTCCCTCAAAATCATTGTCATTAGTGTAGTATGCATTCAAAGCCTGAGCTTTTAAGAACACACCTTAACTAACATCATTATTTTTCAAACAGAGGGTTTTATCTAGGTACCCAGATTTCTATTTTTTCCTGAGCATCTATGACTGCCACCACAGCATTACAGAAAGCATACAGACCAGCTGACATCAGAACATGCAGGCTCATGTTTTCTAGGGAAATTCCACCACAAGCTCCCACAGGAGTTGTAACACTGGTTCTCTGAATAACCTCCTAAAAATGTTTTCCATGATGTTTTTCATACTTGTGCTTCTAAGTTTATAGGTAAACACTTGATTGCAATTTCATATTATTTTGAAACAAGATTTTCTTTAATGTGGGATTTTTTAAAAATAGAAATTATCCATAGTATTCTGTAAATATATAATATCCAAATCAAACTCTTGCCTGACTAAAAAAAAAAGCAAGTGAGCTGAGCTCGTTACAATAAGTCATGTTGTTTGTCTACTTTGTAGCACTGATCTGTGATTTAGAGCTGCATGCCTGAAAATACAGAAGAGAGCATAAATTACAACATTCAAAAAACAAAACACAGAAAACATTATCTGAATTCCTTTTTACAACTGTTCTCCCAACAGCAGTTTTCCTTTCCTCCTTTCACCCCTATGATTTGTCATCATTTCTCACAGTACACGTCTAATTCACTCAAATTACAGCCTCCAGAAAAAGCTGGTCAAGAATTTTCCAAGTGAACAGTTTTTCACTGAAAAACATAGTAACATTGAACCCAGAAGGTTTCACAGAAACATTTCATTTTCAATAAACTTCCACAAGATGCCTGCCTGTTTTCTGCCAGCTCAGCTGTTGGGCTGCAGGGAAGTCTGGGTCCTTCGGGCTGCAAAGAAGCCTGACCATGCAGATGAGCTCCCAGCTGGGATCTCCAGGAAATCCAGGATCCCAAACTCAAGAGCCCCAGGAGCCTCCATCCCTTTCTGAAGTGTTTTGTTCAGATGGCTGGTTTTGCATAAGGGAGAAAGCAGTCTGCAGTCATGAGAGCTCCCATTTGAGATGAGATGATCTCTCAGGATTTTCCACCAGCCCACCACACACTCTGATGGCAATTATATAGTTGTAGAATCCCTGGGAGCCATGTATAGCCAAGGGTACCAGCACCTGAGGCTGGTTTTCAGTGCAGGGGATTCCCTGGGCATTTTTTTATGGGTTGCTCAGTCTCGTTTTCTAAAAAATCAAGCCAGAATAGTTCCTTTCTGGGGAAAATTTCAAATTGTCTATTTTTTTTTCTGAGTCAATATTAAATCTTTCTTGTGGTATCAGAATTTCCCTAAAGAGGGAAATCCCAAGCTTTGAAATGTCATCCTCCAGAGATATTGGGAAGAGCTCTTCCAGAAATCTGGCATTCAGGGAATAAGATGCTAAACCATGACAGGTACAGACAGACTTCCTCATGTGAGTTGCAGCAGAAGTATTCTGTCACAACAGTTCCCGTATCTTTAAAAAGGTATGAACATATCTTTCCAAACAGTCTTTCTCTGCTAGTATTGTCCCTAGGCAGACACACCACAGAGTAAATAGTGTGACCCCCTTAATCATTCAATAGGCATAGCAGAGGAGATGTAATCATAAGGCAAATGTCTTTCTCCTGCACAGCAAAGCTGCATGCAAATGCATTAAATCCACAAATCTGGCAGAGGAGATATTTGTGCCTACAGCCAAATGTCTGTACATTCAGATTAGGAACCTGGGTGTACAAAGAGATCAGATAACACATAATTTGTCAATTTGTTCATACAAATACCATTTCTATAAAGCAAATATGGGGACCTTAATCATGTTGCAGGATCCACTATATCCCAGTAAAATGGTCCTGTAATACCCATAAGCTATAAATCTTGCTCTTAATGTTGTTCAGATTTTGGGAAACACAAGTTCCCCTTTGATTTTCTTGAAATCACATGCATATGCAGACAAACACATAAATATATATATATATTTGATAGGTATGCTAATTTTAGGAAAACTGGAACATGTACTTCCCATCTGGTTCACATTTTTCTGCACTGTGAATTCTTATTTCGTTGTTACGGAAGAGTTGGCACTGTCTGAATCAATGCTTGTTCACAGAAAATAAGCAGTAAGCAGAGATGTTCAAAAACACAGCACTGAAACATTTTACATCTAAATATGCCACTCAGTCCAGTTTAGATTTAAAATTTCTAGCATTTTAAATAAAATTATCCCCAAAAGTATTTTCTTATGTTTTGAGGAAAATCCCCAAATACTTGTGCCAATAAATAGTAAATATCAGAAAGGTTTTCTTTCAAAAAAGTGAATAGGAATTATACACTATTTTCCAGTCAGCTTTAACTATAAACTCTTATGTGGTAACTGAGTAATCCAAATCTCAATGCTCATTAAAAAGTTATTTTGCCATGTAACCAAACAGCAAGTTATTTTTAATGTAAAAATATATTTAAAAAACTTTAAACATGTAATTGTATGATAATGATTCTATCAATATCTATTTCATATACAAGACATAGTATGCTAGTATTTATGCATAGGTAAACAATGCTCTAGGTAAGGTATGAATAACGGAGACATAGTCAGATAGTAATTCATCAGATCCTTCTGGCAAGTAATCTGATCATGTATGACAGCTATTGTTTGTATGGATGACTATGATGACTGGGCCAGACTCCTCTCTCAGCAGTCCCAGTGGATGTCTGATGTGTTCTGTTTATTTTTTTTAGGTAGATAAACTGCAGAGTACATACCACCATACCTTTAGAAAATTGAAGGTACAGCATGGAAGCAAGTTGCACTGTTGCTGCTGCCCTTTACTGGCTTTCTGGCAGGTGGGTAGCTTCTGGTCCTCTGGTAGAAGCTCCCATGAATGTTGTCTTTTTTCTCTTGACATGACATACTCTATTAAGGTCTTTTAAAGTTGTCACCAAGTCTTGTGCTACTTCTCTTCCCCAGATTCAAAGGCAATTTCATCTTAAGGTCTAATGAGAGATTATTTGAACAAAAAGACATTAATTTATCACAGTAGAACTTCATCTACTGGCTCCTCTATTTTTAAATAGTAGGAAAACTAAAAAGGGGAAACAAGTCCTTAGGTATGATTTTTTTTTTTTCATGCGTTCAATGTCCTGTCAAAAAATATTTCCAAAATAGAGTAATACAGTTCTCCTTCCTATTGTATTAGTTACCCTCCAGAACCAAAGAATCTAATGAATTAGGGAACAACAAATCTAGTTCAGGGTGCTGTCTCTAACACTAGCCAATACATCTAAAGAACAGAACAATCATGAACCAGTTCTCCTAACAACTTAGAAAATCACAGTTAGGTCATTTGTGAAGAAGTGTGTCCTTCTGTTAATAATGAATTATTAATTTCTCTTTGTCACACTTGTCCAGTTTTCCATTGAACCCACATATACTTTTAGTATCTAGAACATCCTGTGAAAATTCCTTCCACAGATTACTCACGGTGTGGAGAACCACCTCTTTCTGCCTGTTTTAAATCTGGGGTGTGATTAATGCACCTGATTTTGGCATGTTCTTATAGTTGAGGGTACAAAAAATAAACAAAAGAAATTCCCCAGATCTTAATGTATCTCTGTTTACCTCTGTTCCACCTATGATTTTACAGGGGTTTTTTTAAAAAAACATCCTTGGTTACCTTTTTCCGTAGGGCAAGGGAAGATCCTTCTTCAATTTTTATCACTTCTCATACAGAAACAATCCCATACCTTTGGGTATCCTGTAGCCTGTCTCTGTATCTCTTCTAATTTATTTTACCACTTCTTGAAAGAGGGAACAAATACTGAGGAGAGTTTTCAAGGCACGTATGAGCTACAGTTTTATAAACTGATGTGACAATGATCTGCCCTTTTTTTTCCTAGTAATTCCCTACACAGTGTTTGCCCTCCTCTGTTTATCACTTGGAAATGTAATCTGCCATTTTATTACCCATTCCCTGCACAGATCTTCACAGTCAGCCTTTGTGTTTACTCCGCTGAGTCATTTACTGTCATCAGTAAACTTTGTCCCCTCTCCTGCATGTCCCTTTCCCCTGATCATTTATGGACCCAACACATATACTGTAGGACTCTGCAGCCAACCTTCCCCCTTTGAGAACACTGTTTATTCCAACTCTCTGCTTTCCATCTTCTAAGTCAGTCATTTAAAAATGTGATGACCTTCCCCTTTGTGCCAAGACAGATGAATTGCTCTAAGACCCTTTGAGAAGGGACCTTGTCAAATACCTTTTAGAAATCCAAGCAGAGCATATCAACTGCATGTCCCCTGTGTATGTGCTTACAATCTTCTTCAGAGAACTACAACAGTTTTTCAAGGAAAAATCTGCTTAACTCTTCCTCAGAGTCTACTATTTATTTATACAAACAACAAGAACTCTATGAACAACATGAACTCTTCTTTTTCAGAAGAGTGCCTAGAAATATTCTTATACAATTAGTTTGTCATTAGCAAGTCATCTCTTGGAACCTCCCTCAAACACTGGTGTTGCATTAATCATCTTCTAATTCTGTGCCACTAAAGCAGCTTTAATCATGAGACTACATATTACAGTTTACTAACTTAGCTATTTGAGTTTTGAGGTCCCTTAAACTCTTAAAAATCTTCATGATTTTTTACTACTTTTGGGGGGCATTTATTCTACTTTGTCTTTTATATCAATTCAATTTGAAAGCATTTGATCCCCCCCCAGTACATCTTCAAAAAAGGGTTCTGGTGCAGGAACGAAGCTCTTTCAAGATGAAGCAAGGGGGTACAATATTCATTTCAATTTTTCCTCTGCCTTGGTCTTTTCCTGTTTTATTTTATCTGCCTTTGGCCATACAAAGTATCTGGCTTGTTTCCTCTTCCCAATGTGCTAAAAAAGAAAAAAAGGATTTATTATTAGGTTTTGTGCTTTTTCTTCCCATTTGTTCACCCAAACCTTTTTTTTTTTTTTTTCTATTTTTCAGGGGGGAGGCAGACACTAACGTCTGAGTACAGCTTCCTGATAAAATCCCCTCGAGTCCAACTATTTTTAAAGCTGTACTGTTAACAAAAGGCACTGGAAACTTATAGAGCTGCAGAAACAAGTCACATGAACTTGTCTTGAACAAAGTATCATTCTGGATTGCATTTTGAAAGGTTTTCAAACCAGTCCCACCTTGTCAACACATATGATTGCATATGCACATGCACTTTCTTTGCAGTATCAACTGCATCTAAACACCAAGGAGCTACTTATCAAAATTTTGGTCCTACAATGTACTTTATTATTATTTGTCAGATTACAGACAGGCAGGGTTCTCCCCAGTCTGAAATGTCCTAAACAATGGTTTGAGTAAAATCTTGACAATTTACTCATCATATGGCTTCTTCGATGGCGACATGCCAGCTAATCAACATGAAAACATCTGTAACTGCAGTAGGACATGTCTGTTTAGTCAGTGGTCTATAGCTAATATGTTTGCAATCAGCCCAAAACTACATCAGACACTGCAGCCGCTTAGCCTTCTCTCAGCTGTATGGCTCACTGCCAGCACATCCAAAAAACCCTCACAATCTTTTGTAGAGGGCAGAACATGGTCTGTTTCACCAACCTTCCTTATACAACTTTATACTTCAGCTGCTTTACAACACATGTGTTGGATCCCAACGGGACGACAGCAATTTTCAAATGACAATAAAAGAACAGGGAAGCCTCTCTGATGCTGTAGATTTGTTGAGCTGCTCAAATGAAACATAAAAGGCATCTTAGGTGCCAGACACATCAGCTGTAATCAGTACAGGACACTCACCAAATCTACCAAAATCTTGCTTGCCCTTCTGGCAGCCTTGTGTTCCTGTGAATGCATATGACTATTTGTCTGTCAAATCCCTCAGTGCTGACTGGCTTCTATGAAGATGTTAGTTATTTGCAGTCCTTATGTGCTGAATGTTGATCACTACTTGGTATTTAAGTAAGTCTCGGAAAGCACGGTTTGTCTCTCCCACCTCCTGTTACTGTGCATGTTTTCAATACTCACAATATTAATCTACATGACTCAGTCATAGCCTGTGAATCTGCTGAAAATAATAACACTTCACTCTTATCAGTTATGTCCCCAAGTTGCAAATGTGATGAAAAAATTCTTAAATCATTAATTTCTAATTGTTTTTTGTCTGTACTTCTGTAGTCCCAATGCTGCATCTGAGAGCAGAATTCAGATGTTCTCATTCCTGCCACACACCCCTTTACTCTTCAAATCCTTCCAGCATCAGTTTGTCAGTGCAGAGAATAAAGGTGCAGCTAAAGATTTTGGCTCTTTAGTTCTTAATTTGCTGAGAGATAGGAAAAGAAAGGACAGGAAATAATTTCTAAGCAGAGATGCACTACAGCATACTTCGCTCAGGAGCTGAGTTTTCCATTTGATCTGCAAACCAGCAGAAATAAAAGTCATTCAGCTTCTCATTTCAATAACACCTACTGCAAGAGTTTAATTGCCCAGTATTGTGCCATTCACTCAGTAACTATCTACTGTCTGTTTAAAGCAACGTAACGGTCCAATGAGCACAATACATAACATGCAAATGAAGTAGTTGTTCTTAGTCAAATCTGTGCGCGAAAACGATGTGCAAAGCCAAAGATGACAAAGTAGTCCTTATCAGTACTGTGGTTCCTATGCACCAAAGTTGTTATAGCAAATTCTTGTGGACAATTTGCAGAACTCATCAGGTAAAAAATGCCAGGGCAATGTTACAGCTTCATCTCACTGTTCTAGTAGGGTAGCTACATGGTAGACATCTCCATTTGGTACTGAGATGGAAAATTTCTCATGTCCCAGCTCAGAATTACAAAAAAAAAAATTAATTTTTCTCCTCTACACCCAATACTTCCTTACAGCACCTTCATATCTTACAGTTGAAGAAAACTTAAGCCTAGATACTTTAGGATTTGTTGGACCTACACCCAAACAATAATACCAATTGTTAAAATTGGTTAATTTATGTTAAAATACCAAACACATCCTGGGATGCATCAAAAGAAGTGTTGCCAGCAGGTCCAGAGAAGTGATTCTCCCATTTTGCTCTGGTGAGACCTCACCTGGAGTACTGTGTGCAGGTCTGGAGCCCTCAATATAGGAAGGACATAGACCTGATGGAACAGGTCCAGAGGAGGGCCACAAAAATGAGTAGGGGGTTGGAGCACCTCTGCTACAAGGACAGGCTGAGGAAGCTGGGGTTGTTCAGCCTGGAGAAGAGGAGGCTCCGGGGAGATCTAATAGCGGCCTTCCAGTACCTGAGGGGGGCCCACAGGAAGGCTGGGGAGAGTCTGTTCACAAAGGCTGGCAATGACAGAACAAGGGGTAATGGCTTTAAACTGGAGAAGAGCAGATTCAGACTAGCCATTAGGAAGAAGTTCTTTACTATGAGGGTGGTGGAGCACTGGAACA
>JAOQGH010000019.1:58203806-58245317 GCA_025769975.1 Gallinago jamesoni | reverse complement strand
GGGTGGTGGAGCACTGGAACAGGTTGCCCAGGGAGGTGGTTGAGGCCCCTTCCCTGGAGACATTCAAGGTGAGGCTCCACAAGGCCCTGGGAAACCTGGTCTAGTTGGAGGTGTCCCTGGTGATTGCAGGGGTGTCAGACTAGATGGCCTTTGAAGGTCCCTTCCAGCCCAGATGATTCTATGATTCTATGAATCTTTCTAGATTGCAGACTGTCCTCATCTAACACAACCTGTGACGTGCAAATCCACTGCTAACTTTCTCAGTAAGCTGTCATATGTGTTAACTCCCCTGTGTCATCAGGGTGACAAGAAACAGTAAAACCACAGCATTGAGAAGGAAGATTTTCTTTATCCTATCACCACTATCCCCAAAAAAACCTCCCCTTGAATCTGTTATGTGCAATGCAGATTTGTAATGAGGAAGTTTTTAATCTTGTTAGGTATTAAATTACACAACAATCCCTCTAATAAAAAATTTATAAAATTATTTTATATGAACAATGACATGAAATCATCAACAGTGAGACTTACACAAAATTGGTTCTCCAAAACAACCAAAGAAATACTTCAACTTAGTATCATGTAAGCAAAAAAAAAATTCAAGCTATCTTTCTCAAAATTGAGAGATTTGCTAGGGCTGCAGAAAACAGATGGAAGGAACAAGGTAGTCATGTAGTATAAAAACATCATTGTTTTCCAAGAAGATGAATGTCCATAACTTGCAAAGCTTTTACACTTGCAGGTAACACATATATTTTTGAATAGTTCTGTTACTGTCAGCAGGGTGTTCATGGCAATATTTGGAGGAGCAGGCCCTAAATTCATTTTAAAATAAGAGTATATAGCTCACAGCAAGCTGTATGGAAATTTTTTTTTAAATGCCTCAATATTCACTATTTATTTGTGGTGAATTTCTAGTTCACTGTGGTCATCACAATAGCCCCCAGATTTCTGCTCAATTGGTGAATGCTCTCTCAAACGATTGATATTTGACATTTAATAACTATTTAATGGCATTTAAATTCCATGCTTGTATGAGATGTTCTAATATTTAACATTAATAGGATTGCAAATAATTGATTTTTTCAAATTGTTAACTATCAGTGAATCATTTGTAGTAAAATAAGCGAATTAACCAACTTCCTAGCACAGCTCCACCCCATTACATGACCCCAAGAAGACCATGTACAGCTGTAAGGCAACTGTGTGGTTGAAAGAAATCCATTTACCTATTCTGCTGTCACTTTCAGAAATGAAAACACTAAGGAATGTTTAACCACAGGGGCCTCTCACTTTTCATGGTGACAGCTCTGTGGCCCTTGCTGAAGCAGACTCTGCAGAGGTACAGAAGAAATTTCTAAAGGTTCAGCTACTGTGCTGGACCATTAAGCCTCTGAGGCACCAAGGAAAACACAAAAGGATTGTCAGTGCCAGGTCTGAGGCAGTAAAAAAGCTTTGAAATATAAGAAGGGATAAAAAGAAAAGCCTGTACAGGTATGTCACCCCAGGTCGGATAAAAATACCAGCAGAATGGATGATCAAGCCAGATTTGAAAAGCTGCCGTCTCTGGGAGAAACCCAACTCGTTTATTTTAACTGGAAACCTGACACATACATTTGTTGCAACTTAAAGTCTTAAGAGCCCACTATGACTACAAGCTCAGCAGTAAGAATATGAAAACATTCAGAGACAGAGATGCAGTGGGCTAAACAGGCTTTCTGGTTGCTGGTTTTATGCATATTTCACATACAGTATATCAAAGAGAAGATGACATGTTTCACCCAAGTTGCTTTTCAAAAGATGGCAAATTTTAATTTGTCCTAAAGGTCCCATGGAGAATATATAACCACATTTAAAGCCAGTGATGAAGTGGTTTGATGTTTATTAGATGCTTAAAGTTGTTCCTGGGGAATATTTGTAATAGAAATGTATTTCTGAAATGACAAAATGTGACATCTTTATCAAAGAAAAACTGTATCCAGGCAGATCCGGAATTCAGTTTGGTTCCACTCCACAAAAATTCAACAGTTGCAGCCTTGTTATGAAAGATGTAAAGATTTAATGCTTTTAGTTTTGTGACCTTTTGATCAATAAGCATTAGTTTTCCCAGTTTGTAGGCTGGAGTATTTTGGTCTGCCTGGTTCTGTACAGTTAAGATTTATGTTGGAAGTAAGAAATGAGAGCAAAGCAAAATGGAAATTGGGGTTAAATGCTTTTCTTACTTCGCAGAAGTACAAACTCTAACCAAAATAGTTTTAGATAATAGTTCTTAGGAGAGGTACCAAACTGCACCACTTGAAAAACAAGACAAACCCAAGCAAATGTTATAGATTGAATGTTGCTATGCTTTAAGTGTTGTAAATGGGGTTTGGTGGTAATTTACATGTGATGAAAGGATTCTTTTTACATTGAAGGAAGACTAAGACCAGAAGATAGTGTTTTTAGAGTACACTGCATTATGATAATTTTTACCCTGCATAAAAGCCATTGCAACAAATGTGGTTAAAAGTCATTACTAAGTTTCTGCAAGAGTATGGTATGTGAACATTCTCAAGGGTCAATACAAGGGGAAGGAAGAGAAAAGACAGAAAAAGGAAAAATCTTGGCCAGTTAATCCCCTTTGATATGGGGCAGTAATAGCTCTCAGCTTAATGGAGATTCACACACAGAGGAAGAAGAGGTGAGCCTAGGAACTTCCTTCCTCCATCCTTCCACCCTTCCTCCTACCTTCTACTTGCTTCCCCATCTACCAAAACCTGGTCTTCGAAACCAAGCCCTTATCTATCTCCACTCATCCACTTCAGATCCCACTGTCACAAACAAAGACCCAATCTATGTTCCAGCCTCCTGTACCTTCTTACTTCCCATTAGGAGTCCTGATGCCATGCCCTCTTTTAACGTTAGAAATCAAGGCATTGGCACCTACGGCATATTTTCTCTCGTGATCCCATTCTAGTTGCTGTGGCTCTCTCTCTGCAGAGCTGAGCTAGAAGCACAGGTTGGGGTACTAGCTTCATTCCTCCAGATGGCTGAAGGAACAGTAGAGCAACCTGAGGAGCTGAGAATAAAAACACTGAGACAGAGACCTCTGATCAGCTCATTGGTGTCAATTGCTTCTGTGTCTGGTGAGCCAGAGATGTAACTCCCTATAGGCAGAGCGAGGAGCTGCTGCCAGCATGTGTCCTTCTGAACTGTTTTGTTTCTAGTCAGTTTCACTGTCTGTGAATTCAGCCTCTAACTCAGCTTGGATTTGATACTGGTGAAGAACATTTAGATAGTGTTTTGTCTGGAATATTAAATAAAGGAAGACAATTTTTTACTTCATGTAACTCTTAAGCACCTAGATATCTGTACAGTCTATATTAAACGGACCATGGTATGTGTTAAACATATGTGTTAAACGAGTCTTATCTGATGTTTACTGCTTTTCATGAGTGAATTTATATTTGTACACTACTAATGTAAGGAGAGGATTTAATAAGACACCTGTCTAAGTCCAAGGTGTTGATGGGAGGAATACGACAAAAACAACACACGTGTTCCACAGACACAGTGGATCACCATCCAAACCATAAAATGTTATAATACGGAGATTCCTAGCTATAAAAAAGAATAAAGCAAGAGGATTATAAACTGGAGATACTCTGGAGTCTTTACAGGCAAAGCATAGACATGAATATGCTGGTAAGACACACAGAATGGCTGAAGAAGACTGTTGGTGAGCTATAAAGAAAAAAAAATGCTCACAATGCTTTATTAAGTTGGATGTATGTAAATGGGCAGAAATCATACCCCCATTGGAAAAAAAAAAAAGCCCCTCTTTTTTGAGAATAGAATAGAATAGAATAGAATAGAATAGAATAGAATACTCGAGTATTGTGTCCAGTTTTGGGCCCCCTACCACAAGAAAGACATTGAGGTGCTGGAGCGGGTCCAGAGAAGGGCAGTGAGGTGTCTGGAACACATGAGGAGAGGCTGAGGGAGCTGGGGTTGTTCAGCCCATTGAAAAGAAGGCTGAGGGGAGAACTTATTGCTCTCTACAACTCCCTGAAAGGAGGTTGTAAGAGGAAACGGCCTCAAGTTGCACCAGAGGAGGTTCAGACTGAATATTAGGAAAAATTTTTGCACCGAAAGGGTTATTAAGAATTGGAATGGGCTGCCCAGGGAGGGCATGGTTTAATGATGTGGGGTTTCTTTGTGCATTTTCTTTTGGTTGTTTGTTGTTGTTTTTTTTAACAGAGTTAGGTTGATGGTTGGACTAGATGATCTTAAAGGTCCCTTCCAACCTAGACAATTCTATGGTTCTATGAATAGAATAGAATAGAATAGAATAGAACAGAACAGAATAGAATAGTTCAGTTGGAAGGGACCTACAATGGTCATGTAGTCCAACCACTTGACACCTTCAGGGCTGACCAAAAGTAATTGTCCAAACACCTTGTAAACACTGCCAGGCTTGAGGCATTGACCATGTCTCTGGGAAGCCAGGTCCAGAGCTATCCACCCTCTCAGTAAAGAGCTGTTTCCCAATGTCTGATCTAAAACTCCTCTAATGCAGGTTTGAACCAGCCCCACATATCCTATCACTGAATCCCAGGGAGACAAGATCAGCATCTCCCTCTCCAATTCCCCTCCTCAGGAAGCTGTAGAGAGTGATGAGGTCACCCCTTCACCTCCTTTTCTCCAAACTAGACAAGTCAAAAGTCTGCAGCTGCTCCTCACAGGACTAGATGATCTCTGAAGCTCCCTTCCAGCCCCTATCATTCTGTAGTTCAGTGATTCTGTAATTCTACATGACTTAAAGGCTTCATTTGACCACCTTCAGAGTTTGAGGTGTGCTGCCCTGAACAAGGAAATGACTCGAGTTTTCACTTCATTTCCTTTAATCTGCTTGAAACCCTTGCAATCATCATTTGAAAAGGGTATGGTGGCTTGAAAGATACAAACAATTGTTTCTGAAAGTAACAGAATTTTTTCTTCACTAGCAGATATCTAATAAAAAATCTGTTACAGCAGTTACAATGTGTGATAAAACTAGAATATTGGCTTCTAAGAAAACAGCTTCGTTTCATACATCATACAACAGGAGAATCCCGTAGGGAAACTACTGATTTGTTGTGGGCAATTTTCAGTATCCCCTTCACAGATGTGGACCATCTGAAAACTGAATTTCTGCTTTTGAAAAATGCTAGGTTTATTACCCTGGTGACTGGAAGTTACTTGTGACAGAGCAGGCCATGGACTGCTGCATGCGGATTTTAGTACTGTCCTGGCCAAACACCTGAGCAGTTACTGGGAAAGACCACATATGGGCTCAGCAAGTGCTGCTGGTGTTTGCTTACTTCTTGGTTTGCTTTCTAGGGAGGGTCAAAAAGTATTTATATCAGTGTCTTTATGTCACACATTGTCAACCACATCAAAGACTAGATTCAAAGAGTTTGAATTTTCTTTCAGTACAAAGTTCTTAGCCAGGCATTTTCTGGCCATGCATTTTCTTCTAGGTCCAGCTGCAATGACATATGGTATTACAACAAACACTGTTACTTCTTATGGTTCCTTTGTTCTAAACATTACTGGCCCAAAATCTCTGTCAATAGAGCAGCTTGTGTGAGTTTTTAACTGATTCAGGTCATATCCATTAAGTCAGGTCAAAGCTGTTAGCTCTGCTGATGTTGAAGGAAGTAGTCTAAAAAACAGTCTATTAGCACAGGTGTGTGAGCAAGACTCCATAGCAGAGGGGTAGTAACAAGCAGCTGGAGGGCAGTAGCAGCTTGAAGTGCTACAGGTATTTACAGTATGCATTGGTTCACAGACTAGTAAATAGCTTAAGATTCAGTTCCCAACCACAGTTTGAATTTTTAGAATCTTTTGCATACACTTGCACCAAGTTAGAGACCTAGAGAAATTTCAGTGACAAAACCAGAAAGCAACTCCTGCTTGGAAAAAGTAGCAAGAATTAAATAGTAAATATCAAATGAAGCAAAATTCAACACTTACATTGGTCTCTCATGATTAGCTCAGCTCCCAACACGCCAGTGCTTAGAGGCAGTACAACAATTTTTTTCCTAAGCCTTCAACAGTCCTCCCAGTATTGTTTCTGTGGACAGCAAAATCTCAAGTCACAGAACCAGGTTTCTCGCCAATTCACTAAGAAGTTCTACACCCTTTTTTTTTTTTTTCTGAGCTGTATTAATCAATCTACATGTAGCAAATACATTTTAGAAGATGTATGAACTCAGCGAGGCTCACCTGAGTTTTCTTAGCTTTTGTTATTATTCTTTAAGCTTCAACACAGAGTGCCCCATGGATCATCTCCTGTTGGAGAATCCTCTATCACAATGTTGTATGATATTGGTAGAGCAGGCACATGAAAGATCCTTGAACAGAATCCTTACAGTAAGGGCTATATTTATGGCTGAAGTCTAAAAGTCCTCTTTACCTTCTCCTAGTCAGCTAGGATTTAGCATTCAGTTGCGGTAACTTACAAAAGTATGCTGTAGAAGGAAAAGCAAATTATTTTCCCTTTGTTAGCCTTGCTGATAACTAAACAGAAGTCCTATGAGAGGCAAATGTACCTTCCAAACTATATCTTCTTTGTGTACTCTAAATAGATAATTTAAGCAGACAAGCTTCCCCTGTCCCAACTGCAAGGCACGGTCTTGAACAGTCCTGAGCACGCACCCTGGGGTCGTAAGCTTGCCAAGGCACACTGCAGCTACTCTTTAGCCCCCACACGCTAATTTCCTGTGCACAGAACTGGGGCATGGAAAGAGGAATTGTAGCATGGGATCAAAGCACAGCCTGCACCACAGATGAGGTGAGGTGACCTTATGCCTCCCTGTTCGAAACATAGTGTCGGTGGCCATTTTTTCTCTGTTCTCAAACAAATTAATAGAGGTCTCCTTGCTTTCCATACTTTCAATCACACGGATTAAGAATAAATCTGTCAAGATTTCTCTGAACAACAGTAGTTCTTCAAGTAAATGTTTTGATTTGTTGGGTCGTGTTACTCTTTATTTGTGAAAGTGCAGACAACTGTGAAAGTACCTGAATCCCAGTACAATATGTAGTCATCTGAATACCTAAACCATCTGTCTGTTGTAGTCTTCTTTGTAAAAGTTTCAGTCTACCAAAGAAAACCATACAGTATGATTTATACAACTCATAACGCAAGGTGAACAGTGAATACTTATTCCTGTATATGCTAAAAAATTAAGAGATGACATCTGAAAAGTATTAACTTATGGCAGTTATTAGCAAATAGCTGTTACATTCACAGTACGTGTTACTCATAGGTGAAGAATTTTATCACTAAGACTGGGTTAACAGTCAATTGCTATTATTCCAAATGAAAAGTTCAACCAGTTTCCTTTTCCTATTCAGTCAACAAGATACTAGTCCATTACAGTGTTCTCATAACAACGGCATTGTTTTGATTGCAGTTTTATCCAAGTTAGAAACTCTTTTCAGACACAGGTACTTCTGATATTTCAATTAAGTTAAGAACCTGTTCTTCAGGTAGAGTGCAAAATACATGTCTTTATATATTGGGTTTCTATGGCAAGGGAGGGGCTACAGGCATAGTGGCTTCTGTAAGAAGCTGCTGGAAGCTTCCCACATGTCTGATAGAGCCAATGCCATCAGGCTCCAAGACAAATCCACCCCTGGCTGACGCTGAGTCCAAGCCCATCAGCAACCGTGGGAGCACTTCTATGACCACATATTTAAGAAGGGGGGAAATAAACCTGTGCAACTGCAGATAAAGAGAGGAGTAAGAATACCTGAGAGGACCAACTCTGCAGAAGCCAAGGTCAGTGAAGGAGGCGGAGGAGGTGCTCTGGTTCTGCAGAGATTCACCTGCAGCCTGTGGTGAAAGCTATGGTGAGGCAGGCTGTTCCCTTCCAGCCCATCTAGGTTAACAGTGGAGCAGATAGGCACTTGCAGCCTGTGGAGGACCCCACACCAGAGCAGGTGAATGTGTGAAGGAGGCTGTGACCCTGTGGAAAGCCTGTGTTGGAGCAAGTTTGCTGGCAGGACTTGTGATCCCCACAGGGAACCCATGTTGGAGCACTCTGTTCCTGAAGGACAGCACCCTGTGGAAGAGATGCACACAGGAGCAGTATGCGAAAAACTGCAGCCTGTGTGAAGGACTCAACTTAGAGAAGTTCATGGAGAACCATCTCCTCTGTGGGAGGGAACCCACATTAGAGCAGAGGAAGAGTGTGAGGAGTCCTCCCCTTAAGGAAGAAGGAGTAGCTGAGGCATTGTGTGATGAACTGACCACAACTGCCATTCCCTGTTCAGGAGTGAGGTTCAGCCTCGGAAGAAGGGAGTGGTGGGGGGAAGGTGGTTTAAGATTCAGGTTTTATTTCACATTATCCTCCTCTTATTTAGTTGGTAATAACTTAAGTTGGTTTTCCCCCAAGTTGAGTCTACTTTCCCAGGATAGTAATTGCTGAATGATCTCTCCTGTCCTTATGTTGGCTGGCTAGCTTTTCACTATATTTTCTCTCCTCTGTCAGGTTGAGGAGGGGAAGTTATAGAGTGGCTTTGGTGGTCCCCTGGCATCCAGAGAGGGTCATCACACCACTTTGTTAGCCCGCGACATATCTTAGCAGAAGAGGGAGATGAACACATATTGGTAAGGTACAAATCTGGATTTCCTTTATCATATGTTTTCCTTTATCGTTTATACAACAAATAAAATCGGTATATAACCTTTTTTGCTGAATGGCTACTTGGAAAACAAGGTTTATAGAGAAGGAGAAATCAAGTCAGGTTTACAGGTGGCATTAGTAAGAATCACATGGTAATAAGGTTCTCACATAGGCACATATTTATAAGTATTTGTTTATTCAAGTTACCTTTGCAAACTTTTCTGAAAAGTTGTTATAATGTCAGCTTTCAGTAGACCCAGAAAAAAAACAGTCAAAAAATACCTAATATCTTTATGTTGAAGACACTGATCCATTATTGAAGAAGTACAGGGAGTTGCTCAAAATAGCTGTTCAAATGGGCTGACATTTCTGGTTCAAATTCTGTGTTTCCATAGACTAGGGACCCCTGATGCAGTCTGACATCTATGAACACCTCTGTGACTTTTGCTGCACACTGGTGCTATGTGTGTGCAGATTTAAAGCTGAGTTTAAATCTGAAATCTGAATTGGAATCTACAGGAAGTTTCATATCAGCGTTTGTACCATACAAAAAAAAAAAAAATCAATCAGACTGTTAGACTAAAAATACCTCAGCCTTGAGCATTTTTCCTCCATTCTTATTAGAGTTGAAAGCATGCCCATTGATCTAGCAAGAGCAATTTGCTAATAATTAGACCAGTGAGGGAAGACCCAAGATTTTAACCAGGAAATGGGGGAGGAAGAAGTACTCAAACCTCACAACTCCCATTTTAATAGTCATGAAAAAGGAACAGCTCATACAGCAAAAAATATACAATTATGCTATACACTATAGCAAATTACCATGCAAAGCCACAAGTTCAAGGTTTTATAGATTCATATAGAGATTCAGATGGGAGATTATAGACAGCAATACTGTATGAGATAACTATAAAATATTTTAATGCTTACTGATACAAGGTAGAAGATCTCTGGTTCTCCAGAGTTTTTTGCATTTACCTCAGTGCATATTACCACTGCTTGTAGCTGGATTAAACTTGCATTACATAAAGCAGACCGTTAACTCAGAAATACATGATTTTAAATAATAATTACCTCTGAAAGTTTTTACACAAATGTTTGTGCATTCTAGCTTGATAAAATTTTTTAAAGAAATAAAAATAAGTGTGAAAGAATGTAGATTTTTATGAATAGTTAAGAAGGTAACTGTTCCTCTCATCATCCTAGTTTTGAATGCTTATCAACTAATTCAAAAAATATCAAAGGTATTCATTTTCTTATAAAATATGTATTGTTTTTTATTTTAAAAGAAAGAGAGAAATCAATTTTAGTTTGAAAGGCACATTAAAAATGTAAGCTCAAGAGTATGGGATACATTTCACAGAAGATTGCAACTGCTAACAATTTTTTTCTCATCTACCAGAAGAAATCAAATGAAACCAGTTTGCCTCTAGGGTTTTGAACATCATTACAATTCATCTTAATAATGAAGTTAAAATTAACTGAAAGAAGACAAAATTAAAAAAAAAACAAACAAGAATCCTCAACCACATACCTTTCCTCCTGCCAACACATGGGTTTATTCAAGAAAAATGGATAAAAGTAATGTCTGTTGTATATATTTAAAATGAATGGTAAAATATCAAAAACATAGGTGTCATTAGATTCAGGAAGTACAAGACTGCATGTACATTCTGCAGATACATTTTCAAAAGCAATAGATGTGTGTTTTCCAAACAGACGCAAAGCATACAAAATATGAGAACAAACCTATGAAGACATGTTTTAATTATATCGACAACAACAGTCACATTGAAAATATATGGTTCCAATACAGCCTTTTTATTTATTTATCTGTAGAAGAATGAACACAATAGTGCAGAGGTCAGTAAGGGCATCTAATCTATCGAGGCCCCCTGTAAATGCTACAATGAGTTTGCTTGCATTCACTGACCTTGATCTTAAACTGTGCTGAGAGCTTTCCATTCCTACAGTGTGTGGAAAGCACCTTGCAGTATTAAGCCTGCTGTCTCCCATCCCCTTAGAATGTGCACTAAGCTTATTAGGAATGTTTTATATCACAAATTAAGTCCTTTAGGAAAAATAAGTTTATCACATCCCAGCTATGACAATGATGCTGACAATAATGGATGGCACTGTAAAACTGAACAAAAGGAGAGCACTGGTGGTTTCTAGAGCTGTCAGGGAAGATCCCCATCTTACTATCTTTTTACCCTGTCTGTCAGTTTTAGTAGCACGAAATCATTATGCAGCCATTTCAAACATTCTGCATGCTTTAAACAGACCTGTGGAAAAAACAAACACGTGTTCACTCCAGCTTGTTGAACAATGTAAACAGAAAAGAGTCTGACCCTAGGAGGCATTTCTACTTACATTTTGCCCTTGATGCATAGAAGAAATTTTTTCAACAACAAAACCAGCATCGGTGAAGGAAGAAGGGTGAATTTGTCAAGGGTAAATTGCTTGCTGGCAAGTTTCTTCACAGACTTTTTCAGCCTAAGAGTTGTGGGGTAATAGAGTGGCTGAGTCAGTCACAGCTAAATCTGAAATTACCAGCTCCAGAGAAGGGGGGCATAGTAGCCAAGGTAACATGCAGGGCAGTCACTGACACTGCAGTACTCTTCCTACACTTCCTCCTCATTTTGAAACATTGCCATATATGTATAGAAGCAACACAAAACCCTTGAGTTTAACCCCACCGGCAGATGGCAGTCAGTCAGTGCAAGTGCTTGTTTTGTTACACCTCCTCACATTCTGACTGACCATGGCAACTGCCGTTTGAAGACTGTGGCTAATCTTCGTAACATTAGTTCCTTTAACTCTGCAGGATAGGTAACACCTGTGTGGAACTCCTTGCTTTGGATGCTAAAAGCTAATGTGTGTCCAGGTAAAAACAGGACGACCTGATGGAAGAACAATCTGCAACAGACTGTTAACAACATGACTCCACTTCAGGAAGTCTCTGAGTTGAATTGCTCAAGACTAGGAGAGTACTCAGGGAAAGCATTTCTTGAACCATCCCTTATACTCTTCCCCATTCATAAGTGACTCTCCAAAACAGGATAGCATGACACATTCACTCTCGGTTTGACTGGGACCAGTTGCTCTTCTTTTCATCTGCAGTTTTTCAAATTGTTGCTTGTTGCTACTGATAAAAACAGAATTAAGTGAAATGAAAACTTCAGCTGAAAACTGTGCCTATAATTAATTACAGTTCTACTTGTCCTACCTGGCTAGTAGTTTATTCATAATACTGTCATGACTTTTGCTAAGAGTTAAGCCCTTCACAATTTAAAGGTTTGTTTAAGTGATATATATACCCAGCAGCTACAAGTGATCCCAAAATGGCTTCCTCATCTAGGTGCTATTAGAGTGCAAAAAAAATAGTACAAACGTGTGATGCTTTTTTGTGTTTGGGTAGGGGGATATCTATTTCTTCTCTTCTGAATCCTCCTTGAAATTGAAAATAAAACTCCAAGAAACACAGATCACAAGTTTAGCCAGTGTCTCTTCTGAGGTGGGCAAGCTCTCTTTGAAACATCTTCTGTCTTTTTAGATCTACTTGCCCACTGTACTTTTAAGACTTTTGTGGTTTGTTTCACAGAATGGATACTTGGAACAGATCTGCAAATCCATGAGGTGTCCAAGAGTACAAAAAATTGCTGCAGTTCAAAAAATCCCTAGCCTGCATTTTTTGGGGTTTGTTTTTAATTAAAATATTTCTTGGCACTGTGAACTTTTGAAAAGTAAACTGGAAATGTTTTGTTCTAATTCGCTTTTTCAATTTTTTTTTTCCAATCCACATTGCCTACAGCAAAATATTACCTTGAAGATCTGAAGAGGCATAGCAGAGAAGATATTGACTGAGCCATTTGCCAGAAGAGAAGATCTCAGTGGACTGAGCCTTTGATGGAGCTAGCATAATGAATGTATTGTACCCTACAGCCCAGGTACTCATTTGCAGTAAACACTCAGCATATTGGTGAAATCTTTGCAATTATTTTATAATATTGAAGTGCAGAATCTCTCATAAGTAGAGAAAAGAATGGCACACCTGGCATGCCGTGTGACTAATGCTTGTGCTAACAGCTAACAAAAGCCTCATATTTGCTAATCCTTGCTTAGTGGATCAACATAATTCTGTCATAATTTTTGACTAACTTCATACTCACATTTTAAGTACTCTGAAAGGACTAAGAGAGGGAACACCCCATGACTGCAGAGAATTGTCATTTCAAATGAAAGGAGCACTTAATAATTTCATTCAGCATTTCCCAGGCAGTTATGTGTGACAATGAAAATGACAGCAGTCCATGAACCTCTTGCATGGTAACTAGTTTATTATCTTTAACTACTTTGAAATGGTGGAATGGAGCGTCTAAAATTATTATCAGAATAATTAATGACATAAAACTAATGAGAAGTGATGCCTTTCTGGACATTTTAGAGACCCACTATGATTTGCTAGGTTCAATGTCGTAACCCAGACAGCATTGTTGTAATGATCAGTTCTTCTGGTACTAACAGATGTTTCAGTCATGTGGCAGTGACATACTCAACTCTTACAGGAAAACCATATCCAGCATTATTCATCTACAACGTATACAGTTCAATAAATAAGATAGAATGAAACCAAATAATCCACTAATGAGTATTTTGACCTCAGTGGGGTCTGGGTTTTCTTCCCGGGCTCCTAGAAGCAAAGAAGATGCTGATATAGGGAATGCTGATAAGGAAGCTGTTCCCGTATCATTACTGAAACCTGACCTCAGTATGACCCGCTGTTATTTCAGAATATCTGGTTACTGCTACACTTCTAAGCTGAGCAGAGCAGGTGTTCTACTTGACAGGTATCTGGCTCAGCACCACAACAACTCTCACTTAAGCACGTAATTGCTATCATAATATAAACGAACAATCAAAATAACATAAAAATAGTTTAGATTTTTTACTATGCTGTCTCTGTGTAAAATGACCATCGTTCTTTCTTCACCCCGATAGTAAAAAATTTGTTAGTGCCTAACAGTAATTAACAGCCTGCTGAATGAAACATTGCTGGTTATTCAGTGAAAAGTGACTTTGTTTATTAACAAATCCAAAGAAAATACAAGCTCTGCTTTGTAAAACAACCATAATCTCAGAGGTGATACATTAAAACAGTACAAATAGGGCAATTCACCATCTTCCAAGAAGCAGCAATAATCTTTTGCATAACAGTAATAGTAACCACTGTGGCAGTGGTGATTTGAATTTTTCTGTTTCAGACTTGAAAAGGGCTTGTGCGCTTTTTTTCTGGATATATTGCTTTTTCAAATAAAAATTTTTTCCCTATAGCTCTCGCCTGCCTTATAAACCCTTATGATATTCATAAGATACTTGTGGATTTTCATCTATTTTTCCAGTGCAAAATGTCAGGTCCACCACTACACAGTAAATAAGACAAAGGAAGGAGAAGAAAGGTAGCAAGAATGGGTCCCCATCTATATACTCTCTGGAGTCTTAAAGATAGCATATATAGATGTGTACATATTCACAAAATATGTGATTTAACTCCTGAAATCCTGGATGCTATGGACATGAATGGGAAAACAGAAGCCTTAGTGGTTAATGGGACAAAAAAAAATTGAATCCAGTGAAGTATGGGAGATTTTAAAGCTGAGGCTTTCCACTGCTCACTGATATATTTCTGTTATTACAAACTGCCAACAATTATGAAAAACCTTCAGTGCACAAAGTGATGATTGGTCATGTGGGGGGAATTCTCTTTATTTTCTCTTCTGCAGAGGATAAAGCTGACATTAAAATCAACACCTCTGTCTTCAGTTGTTTAATCCCATGGCTTACATTTAGAAAATATAATAATATATCAATACCAGAGAGGAGTAATAATGGTGTTTAGTTTGCTACACACGAATAATTTCTGCACGTGCACGGAAGTCTAATGTGCTTTTGAATTTTCATTCATCAGTAGGAATTTTAGAACTTTTCATTGCACCACTGGTTTCAATCTCAGCAGAAACACAGAAATAAATTATCTACCTTTAAAGTCTGAGGTATTTGAAGGTGGAATACTACTTATGATTAACTTGTATTAAGTAAAAATCTAGGAATTTCTTCCCTGAATATATTAAAGAATGTGTTCAGTAGTTAAGTGAGAAAAAAAAATTCAAATAAGCACAGGAACAGGAAGAAAAATTCCCAAAGTCCCTAGAGTCCCTCAGCAGTCTACTCTAAAGGTAAATTCTGAAAGACAAGAAGAAAAGTGTATTAATGTATGTAAAAATATTAATTTGAGTGTAATATGAAGAATATTAATTTGAGAGATTGCTCTGTCTCTGCTTAATGTATGCCTTTCAAATAAATTTCTGGAAAAAATAAGCAAAGTTACTTTCAGCAAAAGCTTATTTTAGTTACTAAACCAATAACAGTAGTTTGTGAGATAATTGGGTTATTTTTCCTACAGGGAAATAAATACTTATTGTTTTATGTACTTTATATGGTTGAAAATAAACGATGTAACTTGAAGTGTGGGAGTTATTTACTGATTTAAATTCAAATTATCTTGCAAGTGAATTCCCTGTCTTCTTAAGTTATTTAACAGTTTTCTTAACAACTTAACTTACTTAAAAGTCACCACAATTTTGAAAAAGAAACTTTTATGTATATATATTTTGAACAGCTATATGAATCAATTTAGCTGTAAATAAAATTTGTGTGTGTAAAATAAATTGTTTTCCTTAACCTAAAGATAGCTTTTTAAAGTATATTTATATGTATGTTTTTTCCATTTAACATACATTTTAGAGTTGCATTCATTTTTTATTTCAGCTGTTCTTTTCCATTATCGGAAGTGGTGTTCTATTCAGTGGAAGATGTTATTTTAAAGATTTGATAGTGATTTTCAAATTGCATTGGCTTGAAACAGGTTTATGCTTAGGCATATTCTTAAACTTCCTTTCGCATTTACTCGCTATCTACAGAAGGAATGTACATGCAGAATATATTCCTGGAGAAAAACTGAAGTAGTATTCTTCTATTCTTTGCTTTTCTTGGTTTTAAGCTTACAGCAGTAAAATCAGTTCATTACCTGAAGCTGTTCTTCGCAGCTCATTCTTCAGAAAATAAGTACCACAAATAATGAGTATAGTCTGTTTATAATTTTAAGCAGGATAGGAGGGGTTTGCTTTGCTACCGTTTTGTTGGAGTGTGTCCTCAGGCATGTTGCTGAAAGTTAAATAATACATTCAAAGATGGAGAGTACTAAATAATGCAGGTTTGCAGGGTATGAGTTTTCTTATGCTAAGCGAGGAAACATTCTTTGAACAGAAAATTGTAACTGGAAGAAAAATATGTCCTTCTGCTAGCAAATTTTTTCATTGTAATCTCAGTCAATAAAAACAATTAAATAAGTTTCCGAATTAACTGTCATACAGATATTCTAGATCCCAAATTCAGACAACTGTTTGAAAACTTATATGTTATGTATTTTTTGCCAACATGTGAACAAACAGAGGTAAAGAGTATATCTTCTTTTGTGCCATAGGTAAGTTAAAAAACACTTATGGAAGAGCTTGCCTTTTTACGATTTGATCAAATGGCATCAGATTGCTTAAACATCAGTTGTTTAAGACATTTGCATTTCTCTCTCTGCACTACCCTGTGAATTTGGTGCCGTATCTCAGACCTAGGTTGTAACTCAGATAAAATACAACACCTAGAAAGTTACCTACAGTAATGATTTTTATCTTCTTTATTTCCAAATGGACAAAAATGTCACCAGGGTACCTAAAATATTTTTTCCTCTTAGAGACATAGGAACATAGGTAGCTCACTGAATCAATATTACATTATTTTTGTGAAGACAACACTTAGGAACTCATCAGAGTGGACTCTGTACCTGAGACTAAAGGCCCTGCCTCTGCTTTAAGAGGGATGCACTTCACAGTCCTGGTCTCTGTGTGTGTACCCAGGCTAGCTCATGTCTGCAGGGCGAGCAACCTCCATGGGCACCTCTTGGAGAACACTGTGGCTGAGAAGTGGGGAACAGCCCTCACCCAGCTGTTGTCCTGAGGAGCAGCAAAGATGTGTCCTAGAACCATGCAAAGGGATCAAGACTGCTGAGCATACCTGCTTCAGAGCACTTACTTCAACAACAACACCACCACAAAAAAACCCAAACTGGTGAATTGTGAGACAACACTAGTCAGCATGCCAGGCAGACTCTCAGGGAAACGATTTGGCCTCTATTAAGCAGGATTTACATAACAATTCTGATTTTATGCAGGTTTTCATAAAATTGTGGTGCTTTTTAATTCACAATGGATTGAAATCCAGGAATTAGAGCAGAAACCTAGAAGCTGCTCTGTGGGGTTTGTGACATCCATAAATGTGGATAAAATAAGGCCGGTCCCCAAGTGCTGAGCCATGTTTACTCATACTGTTAACCCTCTAGGACTCTCCACAGCAGAGTTTTGACATGTACCATCAGCTATCATGTGGTCAGACAGTTCCTGGACAGAGTTTGGGGACTAGGTCATGCTAGGGATCATTCTAACACAGACATAAGGCTCTGAAGAGGACAGGTTTGGCTTTTTTTAGGGGCATGGGAGCAGTGGTTTGCAATGTGATTTTGCTATTAGACAATGATTTTAGGTCTTCGGCCTCTAGTAGCCCTTGAGTCTAGTGTATCCATTCAGTGAGGAGCTCCAGCTGAGCGAAGACCAGAACCAGGATGCTGCAGCACCCTGTTTAAGCGCCAGTGTCACATGTTAAGCCATTCAACTAGCAGTCCATTTTACCATGTCCCAGCAAACTACCAATACCAATATAACTTGAAGGTCAATGTTAGTAAAATACTGACTAAACTTTCTGCAAATGTTTGATTAACCCATGAGATGATTCACTGATACTCACTGTTGGGCTTCAAATTCCATGTTTAAGCTTCTGATGACACTGATGATACTTAGCTATCTAAGACGTCTCTTCCAAGCTCTATCTTCTGTTCATGTTTCACTCGTTGCTGCTTAATTTTTTTAGGTTAACACCTGAATTTCAGTTATTTTTCTCCTATATTTTCCCATTCATCTGGCACAAGCTAATACTAAATATTTCATTTCCACATGCTTTACTTTAATTCAAGGAGACCAAGATTTTTTTTAAACATGTTTACCCAAATCAGGTGTCATAACTTCTAGTCTGATACATAAAAATCTTCTTATTAGTAATTCAGCAGGCACACATTTCTAGATGATATGGTGTTGTTTGATAAGAAAGGAGAAAAGAAGCTATTTTCTGATTTAAAGATAGTTTATCTTCTTTGACAGTTTTCATGCCAGTTAAAAAAATGTAGTTTGGAAAATACTGTCTTCTCAAATAGAGCACAGATTGAGGTAGGCAGACACAGTATCTAAATATTATTGATCTCACAACTTTTTCTATGTTCATCAGGGTCAATTAGCAGAAATTAATTCACACAGTAACACATATATCACAAAGTTAAGCCTTAAACTTAAAAACATTACTTGTATGGCACTGACAAACTATAGACAACTCTTGCCTATGCTGATGATGAATCTTTGGTATGTTAAAAAAATTTCACCAAAGATAGGATTGCTAAAAACCCATATAATCTAGTGGTCATGGGCACCATGACTATTTCAGTGAATGTCCTGGGGCACAAATGAGATCATTTATGCAAACTTCCTTTTCAATCTTTTTTCCATTCCCCACCCACGTTTCTTAATTCTAATTGAGAATGACACAGAACTCGGGTATAAAGCATTTCTTTGAGCATTAACAAAGCCCAGTGACTATTAATACATTTAAATAACTCAACCCAAATGATTTAATTTTTTTTCTTGATAAATGTTGCCTTATTTTTATTCATTAGTTATCTCTGATCACATTAAAACAGCCGATACGAGCCACATAACTATTCGGTTTTGGTCTTTTCAAATCATGAAGCCTCTGAGAGGTTTGCATTAATATGCAGTACATACCATTTCTGGTTTTCTTATGCTGACTTGCACGTACTTATGTGTGTTTCAGTCTAATCTTTAAATTATTCTGTGCATGTCTGGTCACGAAGTGGTAAAAGCTGATATTCAGTTACTCCATATTTTAAGACAGGTGGGAACTCTACTATGTCTGGCTAATATCTCTTTAAACGGTTTATAAAACTTCTGGTGCTGCCTGCTGTGCTCTCTTACGCAGCTAGAAGCTGCTGAAATTTGTTAAAACTGCTCTGAAAAATAAACGTAGACATGCCTTGCACGCTGGAGCATGTAGTTACTTGGTTTCCAGTGTGTCTGCATGTGTCAGAAATGTTAATTTTAAGATCCTCCACAACTTTGAGGTAGCAGCAATTTAAGATTTATCAACACAGGATTAGGTTGTATGATTTTTAACAATACTTAATTACTACAATTATCAGAGTGATTTAACAAAATTTGCTATAATCAACAAAGCAACTCAGTTAAAAATTCTAATATGGCAAGGGTCACATAAGACATGATAGTTTCTTCAGTCAAATCACAAACGCACAAACACAAGACTTACAACAGAGTTTCCTAACTGAAGTAGCACACACATAAACTCACACAAACAGATGTAGAAGTTAACCTATATAATTAAGATGTTTCCCTTTTTGCAAAAAGTAGTAAATTATCGGTACCAAATGATCTTTGAAAACTCTGGAAACCCAATAGCAGTGAAATACTCTTTTCCTTTGTTTTGCAATTTGTCAGCAATCACTGAAATCCTCTACAAAACCTACTCTTCAAAATCTTCACAAAATCTACACTTTAATATTCTCATGAAATCTACCCTGAGAGCCATCCCATCTCAGGGGTAGATGCTGGGTCACAGCCTACTGGGATCTCAGAGAGCTCAAAGGGTCTCACTATTTATAGCATAGCAAGATAATTGACTTCAGTTAGTATTTTTCCATTTTGGCCACAATTTTTGTCAGGTAATTCTGGAACCTTCCAGTGAGGGATACGATCCAGGCAGTAGGAGTTTCAGGTACAGTCCCCAGGCAACAGGAGTTTCAGGTAGGGTTTGGGAGTGCATGTCTCCTTCTTACTAATGGTGTTTAGACCAAAAGGCATACCAGTTCTCTGGCTTAGAATAGGGGTTCACAGACTGCTTTAAGATCACTGAAGATGCTAAACAGTGTGTACTGCCTTCTTTTGTAAAGACAGCAAAGCGTTTCTAGGGAGAAACACTGTTTGCAGTAATGTTGCTATGGTCTCTGCCTAATGTTTTATAACTAAAATTACACATCTGATAGGACAGTTCAAGAATTTGTGGATAACAGAAAACATATCTTAGTTCAGGAACAACTGATTACTGAAAAGTCAGAGAGGTTTTTTAATATTAGGTATACCCAGTAATTAATTTATGTATTAAGTATATCTAATTATTTATATATTTATTTATTGTTAGTATTATTATTAGGTATACCTAAGCAGTTCTTACACTTTTTTATTGACATTACAGATCACAATACATGAGATTTTTTCACAAATGTCAGTTTATGAGTGTCTACCTTCAAGACTAGGATGCATGAACACATGAAATGGACATAGAATCATAGAATCACAGAACAGTTAGGGTTGGAAGGGACCTTAAACCTCATCTAGTTCCAACCCCCCTGCAATGGGCAGGGACACCTCATATTAGATCAGGTTACTCAAAGCCCCATCCAACCTGGCCTTGAACACTTCCAGGGATGGGGCATCCACTATTTCATTGGGCACCCTGTTCCAATGTCTCACCACCCTCACAGTAAAAATTTTCTTCATAAAATCAAATCTAAATCACCCCTCTTTCAGTTTAAAACTGTTACCCCTCGTCCTATCACTACACTCCGTGATAAAGAACCCCTCCCCATCTCTCCTGTAGGCCCCCTTTAGGTACTGAAAAGCTGCTATAAGGTCTCTCTGGAGCCTTCTCTTCTCCAGGCTGAACAACCCCAACTGTCTCAGCCTGTCTTCATAAGACAGGTGCTCCAGCCCTCTGATCATCTTCATGGTCTTCCACTAGACCTGTTCCAATAGGTCCATATCGTTCCTGTGCTGAGGACTCCAGAGCTGGACACGGTACTCCAGATGGAGTCTCACAAGAGTAGAGTGGAGGAGTAGAATCACCTCCCGAGACCTGCTGACCATATTTCTTTTGATGCTTCCCAGGAAGAGGTTGACTTTCTGGGCTGCAAGTACACATTGCCAGCTCCTACTAAGCTTCTCATCCACTCCCACGTCCTAAGTCCTTCTTCCTCAGGTCTGCTCTCCAGCTGTTCTCCACCCAACAGGTATTTGTGTTTGGGATTGCCATTGTGCCTGGGTCCCAGGTGCAGGACCTTGCACTTGGCTTGATTGAACTTCATAAGGTTTGCACAGGCCCACCTCTCAAACCTGTCCAGGTCCCTCTGGATGGCATCCCTTCTCTTCAGTGTGTCAACCGCACCACATCTTGGTGTCATCAGCAAACTTGTTGAGGATGCACTCATTCCCACTGTCCATGTCTCTGACAAAGGTGTTAAACAACACAGGTCCCAGTACCAACCTCTGAGGAGCATCACTCATCACTGGCTTCCACTTGGACATTGAGCATTTGACTGCTACCCTTTGAGTGCAGCCATCTAGCCAGTTCCTTGTACACCAAGTGGTCCATCCAGCAAATCCATGTTTTTCTAAGTTTGAGACCACAATGTCACGTGGGACAGTGTCAACTGCCTTGCATAAGTCCATGTCAATGATGACTGTTGCTCTGCCTTTGTCTACCAATGCTGTGGCAATATTGTAAAAGGCCACCAAATGTGTCAGGCATGACTTGCCCTTGGTGAAGCCATGTTGGCTGTCACCAATCACCTCCTTATTTTCCACACACCTTAGCAGAGATTCCAGGAGGATCTGCTCCATGATCTTGCCAGGCACAGAGGTGAGACTGACTGGCCTACAGTTCTCTGGGTCTTCAATGAACTGGGTGTCAATCTACTGGGCGAGGAAGGCTTTCAGCAGCTGTTTACAGCCAGTACAGGTAGTAATGGACCCCAACCCCCACAGCCGCCACTAAAATACTGTGGTTCTGAACTAACATGAACACAAGGGACCTAGCTGATCAAGCATTAAGTGCATGAGCAACCATCACGAGGTTGAACACAGTTCTCAAAAGACATAGTAGCTGACAGCTCACAGTTTGTTACTGGGGTAGGGAAATGCATAGCAGATCCCATACTGCACACTGCTTGGAGCTCAGCTTTGTTGTGGCTTCACGGAGATGCCAAAACATAGTGAGACTAAATGTGTCAGGAGTCTCCTTGCTTCCCACAATGACTGATAACGGTGAAGGACACACAGGTTTAGGTTTCCTCTAAAAAGCAGTTAGGCCTGGAGGTAGCCTGTGAAGAGCAGAGCAGCTTTTAGGTCACTCTCCCCTACTGCTGTATGGTGTCTTGGCACAAGCTACAAAATCAGCTTCTCCTCCTGCCCATCTACTTCTTCCCTGATATAAGTGATTCCTCGCAGTCAGGTATGTGAGTATAGTCACGTATTACCCTGCTGTAAGGCAGTTCCTGACAAAGTCCTTTAAAAATCCACACAACAGCTAGAAAATATTTGGATTTTTTAAAAAATAAGGTCTTATACAAGAAAACATATTATTTGCACACTTTTACCTTTTTTTTTAAATCACACTGAGGACAGGCTGTGAATGAGGCCACAAATTTAAAGGAGGATCATAAGCAGATGATACAAAGCACAGAGATCTTGAAAGTTAGTGTATTATTTTTTCCCACTGAGCGACGCTGAACCCAACAGTTAATTTCCAAAAGCTAGTTAATTGTTAAAACATACCCACATTCTCCCATTATTCTTATCACAAACCATCTACTGTGTTACCTAGAGAGGCATTCAGTTAAAGCAGCTTGAGCTTGACCTCTAGACTTCACATTAGGTGATACTACTTGCTGCACTAACTGTCACTTTTTCACCTGTGAATTTTTCTGGTCCAGTCGTCGGTGGGCTCCTGCAGTTCCTTAAGCCTTCTGTCAGTTATTTTTCTCAGTTGTTGAGGTACTGACATACTTGAGTGCTTCCACTACACAAACTAATTCCCCATTTTCACTTGGTAGTAATTACTGGATGCTGTTTTCATCTTGGAGAATTATGGATATGTTAAAAAATAATTTCCATGCCACTTTTACTTCAATCTTGTTAGTATTCATTACTGTTTCTAAATTTGTTACTTTTGTTATTTTTGTCATTAGTGTTTTGTGTAGCTCTTTTCCTGATGGTGTATTTTGCTTAGGTAGATATTTTTTGGCTATTCATGTTATATGTAAAGTTAAGGTGGCCAATATTTTAATGTTTGTTACACATGGGTTTTACAAACATGTACATGAACCAACTGGTTTTATTTACCCTGACAAAAGCTTTCTAGTGCTTTCTACCTCTTTAAGTTTCTCTTCTGAAGTTAAATGTCTTCAATTTGGCTATTTGTTTCTTTGCAATCTTATGGTTTCTCTTAAGCATTTTTACATGGATTGATGTCACATTCTTTCTTTCTCAGATGGATGCAAGTTTGCTCAGTAAAGTTTTTTCTGAAAATTGCCCAAACTGGCATATATTTTTCACTATACATTCTATCTCACATGAATTTCTTGTTTCTTCAAATGAAACTGTTAGAACATGTCTGTAGTGTGGCTGTGAAAGAACTTCCCATTAGGAGTCATGTAGGTAAAATCTGACTGATTTTATGATAGGTCTTGGTTCAACTACTGTTAGACAAATACACCACTGTTGCCCACAGCACCAGTGTATTCAACCTCATGTCCCATTGTATGCACTTGACACCAGCTGAATTTCAAGTTTCAGTCATTGATTAATTTTTCATGCCCCAGATGTTTCACTCTTTAGTAAAATGCATTGGCAAGCTCTTGGTCTTACACCATTTCTTCTTACATTTCTTACACCACTGCAAGCCAGAACATTTGAAGATATTGATCAAGATATTTGTTTTATTTACTCACATTCCCAAAAAACTGTATTTTCCCACTTCCTCATTCCACTGTTTTTTCCTCTCTCAAAGTCAGCTTCAAAATCTGGCTGGCCTCTGTATATTTTAATATTGTCTGTGTAATCTATTTTTCTTATGCATTTTTACTTACACTAAAAAAATATACATCCCGATAATAAAAAAAATAACAATGCCCCAAACCCAAGTGATCCTACATTCTTAGAAAGACCGCTGGAATCAGATAAGCTCTTTACTTAATTTCCCTGCTTTTCATCAGCCAGACTCGTCATCACCTTGCTGGTATTTGATCTGTCACCTCATTTGGAAAGAGACAATTTTTTCTGTGTTCTACATAGTATCTACTACATTTTGGGATACGGTTAAATGAGAAAGCCATCAGCTGGTGACTGTGCAGTACATAGTTTTCTAAGTTCTCTCCTTTGTGACAAAACAGTAGTTCTTCTAAAGGCAGGCTGTACTCTTAACAATTTCTTCAAAAAGATGCAAAGATCTAGAATGTGATCTGTGTGAATTCTGGTCAAACATATTTTTTTGTGTCTAGTTACAATCTTTGATTGCATTACCATCCCTGTCTGTATCTCACTGATAGTCTTTCTCTACCGTGACAAAGATGGGCCAGGAGACAAGGTGAGGACACTATCCGTGTTAGAGCAAAAGAAAACTACAAACAAATGCAAACCCAAACCCCAGGGTAATCAAATCCTTAAACTTATGTTTTCTTTTAAAGACATGGAGGAATACAAATGTTTACATTTTCATTACTTTAATAATTTAAAACTTTACTTTTAAAAAGTTTACTTTTCTTCATTTACTTTAGTTAGGCATATTCTTAAATATGTCTGAAACATATTACTGATACATTAGTAAGAATAAAAAAAAGAGGGCCATTTTATCTAATATTTCATTGAAGAAGACAGGGATTTGCCTTAGAAAAAGACTGCAAAATTTACCCTAAGAAATGCTGTAACAAGATATTTTTCAATTGTCATGAGTTTTTTATGTTTTGTTACATATTTGCTGTTTCTTTCTAAACCAGAACCTCAGGGAAAATAAAGGGACTCAGTTTATATGCAGTGAAAATCTTGGCACTGAGTTTGTAGACTGTCTTCCTCAAAGGGTCCTCTTCCAAATCAGAATTTCAAATGGGTTCAGACTAAAGACAGAATTCAAAATGGTGAGTTTTCTGGTAATTAACTCTGATTACACAGGGGATGCAGAATGTCCTTTAAAATATTACTTTAGGCTTGTAGCTGTCTTTCTGGGATGTACTACAGGTTAGTCATTGTAGTGTGTGTCATGATTTAACAGATCTGGAAGCACTTTCAAAAGATTGACCTGTGATGTGGTAAAATTCAGTCAACTGAGCAAACAGCTCTTCTCAAGCTTTTTAAAAGCACCAGAAGCCACATTGCCATTATTAGAGTTGGCTAAAAGGGTTACAAGTTTGAATTTTTCTTGCTATCAGTGAGGTTTACAGACACAGAAATAGCCAGTCAGCTTCCACCTCGTGTTTCACAAACTTGTGTACCAAGGTATAAAGCAAAACAGTCTAATTAATGATTACATGGAAAAGGTTCCTTTGCCTCCCAGCTTCCACCTCCTCTGCTTACGACAGATTGCCCTCAGCTTGTGCTTCAGTCCTATCAAATTCAAAAGCACTATCTTCCTCTCCAATGTGTGGTTCTTCATTTAGAATAAATAATAACTTGCAGGATGAACTTGCAATTAAGATGATAGGTGAACTTGTTTATTCCATCAAAAAAGCAAACAACTGTAACAATAAAATCTGCAAGTACCATCCACTTGGTGGGAGAGCTAGGGCTAGAGCGTATATCAAGAATCCACAGTATAACACAATAACACATATTATAAGACATAGTTATATGACATATATAACACATATATAACACATAGTATAACACAATGCATTTGGTGCTATTTAAGCCAAAAACATCCTAAGCATGAATTTTTAAGAGAAGACAGAGTTATCTGCTTTCCTGAACTCTGCAGCAGAGGAACCTCACAAGATGGGAGCAGACTGGTAGCAGAACAAAAGTATCAACAATGGATGGATTAATTGAATGCCAGGGGACAGCAGTAATGTAGGAATTGCCTTGAGGTTCTTGCCCTAATGATGAACTGTGAATGTTTCCCTCCTGCACTTCCCTCGCGGGAGTACTTCACCCTCTCAGGCTTCAGGAGATTGAAAAGACAGTGAGTGATAATATCTGGCTACAAATTAGATTCACAGGTAACAGAGAGTCACATAAACAAAAACTAACCCTATCTTTTCTACCTCATTTGGATTGCGTTCTTGATTATATATATTTGGAATTTCTAAGCACCACACTCTGGGGAGGTCTACGTTTTGTTGCATACATATGTATAGGATTATTAATATTGAGGTGATAATGCCTTCCTGAGAGAGAGGTCAATCAAACACACAGAAAAAACATCAGAAGAATTGCTTGCCTGAGACTCCTGAGGTAGTTTTTCTGACCTAAAATATTGTCAGAAGTCACTTTCCTCAGTAACTGCATTAGTGGCTTAAAAGAAGCAATGTCGTCAGCTTCTCTGCCCACCTGTCAGTATGACTGCTTTTTTGAAATCAGGATGATATCCTGCGTCTTTAAGGCAGCACTAGTGGCTGATCTGAAGTTAATATTGCTATGTGGAGTGAAAGAAAATAAAATTGAAGTTGATACTGTCTCAGTCAGGCATTCAATTCAGAAGAATATCTAAAATTAGGTTTTCACCTTTATTTTATCTATTTTATTCACTTCAGATCCACAGTCACAAAAATACTGATAGGTAGGCTTTCTTTTCTGTTTGTTTACCTTTCTTTTTTTTTTTCTTTTGACTTCCATATACCCTTTTTATACCCTGACAAACCTTCACAGTCATGATTACTTGCAGCCATATGCACTTTTTTTCTCTGTTGCACAATTTTCATGTTCTACTGAGAAAGGCACTCAGTAGAAACAATAAGAATGCAATTATGCATTTCCAATATTTATTTGAATACAGTTGTAGTTTCTAATGGCAATTTTTATAGAAATTGGACATGTTTATGGACAAAAATAGTACTTACAAGAATAATACACTGGAATAAAGCCGTATTCTGCCTTGCAATGTTTGGCAAGTTAATTATACAAAAAAATACCTAAGGAAAGTTTAGATGAAATAAACTTACCAAAACATCATAAGTTGTACCTGAAACAGCTTATACAAACATTTTTAAGGGAGCCATAAAAATAGATTTCTGCTTCTTTCCACTTAAAATCTGGGGAAAATAGCAATCTACCTTTCTGTAAAACTTACTTTGGCATCAATTTATTATGTGACAATGTTTTTTTTCTGTATAAATTGAAAAAAAAAGATAAAATGAAAAAGTAAAACATAAACAATAGAAAATGTTACAATACTGGATGAATAAGCTGACCAACATTTTAAAGGGTTAGACAAATCCTGAAACACATTATCCATTATCGTCCTAATGTTTCTTACAATCTGTCATTGTGACAAACACACAAGCTGTCTCCATTTTTCTATACTGTGGATACTTTCCACATCTAGTGCATTCTGGCTCACATCTGGGTCTGTGGAAACTGCAAATACTGCAAAACACAAGATCAGATATTGGTGTCTCAGAGAAGACCAGAAAAGGTCACAAGAGATTCAATGATTTTTAAAAGATCTGAAAAGTGGGAAATCATCAGTGGGAAATATTCTAAATGCAGAAAAATGGAACTGCTGTGGATGCTGTAAGTGTAGACACCTCTAAGCAGAGAGGCACAGCCGCACACCTGAAAAGAGAGAGCCCTAACACCATTTCCTGGAGGGTGATGGGAGTCCTTGTACCATCTCCAAGTGAACCACTGCTTTCACCTGTCAGCAGGGCTGCAATACATGATGAATATTCTTCAGCATGACTGAAAAATCCGATTTTTTTTTCCACTCACAGAAGGTTTTTACCCCTTCCAATCTTACTGATATTCATTTTATCAAGTCACTGTAAAAAAGACAGCAAAAAAAGCACTAGTAGAAGAAATAGGGTTTGTGTGATGGAAGGAAGGTAAGAAAGGATTTGGGGAAAAGTGACTGGGATTTGACATGGAAAGATTAAAAGAACAGAGAAAGGGAAAAAAGAGAATATTTTCTCCTTCAGCCTCTCAGACCTTTCATTCAGTTCTCACTTGCCCATCCTTCTTAACAGAACACTAAAATTTAGCTTGCATGACACACCCAAGTCATCACAATTTCTCTACAAGCTATTTATTGCCTGCTATCACTCTAGAGACTCCCATAAGAATAATTATTTCTTGTTGTTCTTCACAGATTTCACATGCACAATCGAGTTAATGTCACCAAGGCTGGGAGTGAACACGTCATATACACATACATGCGTTCACGGAAATCCATGTGCACATGCATTTACATTCACTCCCCATTTGGAGAAGGTACCTCCGTTGTTATTACCAAGTATCCCAATGCCAATTTGCGTTGCAAACACTTTTGCAATTTCATAAAACAAAGCCAATGCTTTCCATAAATTGGTATCTAAAGTCTCAGCCAAGAACTACTGTTCATTTAGAAAGACATTAATGTGTTAAATATTTTGTCATTGTTCATAAAAGGAGTCCCTAATTTTACTTGATGTTCTATTTTAATGGCTCAAAAGTTATTTATTCTCTTATTAATTTTTTCATTTTTAAGGATCTGAAATAAAAACTTTCTAAAGCCATGAAAGCCATATTTATATGAAGTCTGACATTAACATTTGGCTTGCTGTTTTTAAGTGTCTATGATCCAGTTTTCCGAAGTATTTCAATGTCTAAAGATGTATTATTGTTTTCAAAAGTAGCTAGATACATAAAGTACAATTGCAGCATAAGCTGTGAAGCAGGCTGCTGACAAGCTTGTGTATTTCTGTCACTCCTAGTTTGATGATGCTAAATGCTTTTGAAATCTAGTCTTGTACTGCTAAATTTAGTTTTTAATGATGAATATTCCAAAGGGCAAGCACAACTATAGTTCCTGTCCAGAGATGAATACTTAAGTCATGATCTTGTGATACTCATTCCTTACACAAAATAGATATTTTAAATTTTATTACTTTTAGTTTTTTAAAAAACAACTTTAAAGATTAGGTTGCCTTTTCTTTATTTATAGCAAAAAAACCATCAACATAGTGTCAGACTGCTATGTAATAAGTGATTTACAAGTTATTACAAGACCATTGGTATAAACAGGGTAATAGACATTTGTCTTCTAGGGTCAATTTGTACAGTATTCACCAATTGTAAATAAGATCAGAATATTTTGATTAACCCATATGTCAATAATATCAGTGGCTAAAGTAACTACATGTTATTTGCAGTTGTTTACAAACTTAAAACAATATTGATACTCTTGTGGTGAGTCTATTTTATGGAGACAGGGTGTAAGCTTTGGCTAGTTTAGGTAATTTATTTTTAAAAAAGAGTTTATGGAAATATATTATTCTTACCACCAATATTTTAAAAAGTCTTACAGTTCTTTCACCAAGAATGCCAAAAGAGAATATCTGAAGTACAACAGAGTTATTCTTTTGTTTTAATATTATTCTTTTTTCTTCCCCCTTTCCCTTTCTCTGACTCTCTAAATCCATGTTAGTAACATTTAAGAAATCTGAGGCGACAGACTATGGAGACTACTGAGGATTTTTCAAAGATTCTGTCAACAAACACATGTTCAAGAACCCCACCTGAGCAGAAAATCTCTGCCAAAGCCTACTGTGGTCCTGAGGGACTGTACCTCCTATAAGCTCTCTCTGCCCCCTCCACCTGCATGCAAAAAGAAATAACTGCATTTTAAAACAGATGACAATGAGAAGCATCTGCAGAGAGAGGCTGACTGGGAAAGCCAAAGATTGGTTACAGAGTGAGGAGTTAGGGGTTAAGACTAATGGCATTTGGGAACAGTAGCATTTTGCGGGCCAGTGAAGGAAAAAGTCTAAGAACAAAGTAGCAAACAGTGGTAGAAATGAGAGAAAACAGGAAAAGCTGTGAGTTAAAAGGCTTGACTGGGAAAGGGAAAAACAAGATATTAATCTCAAAACAAAATGACAGGATGAGAAACTGGAAAGGATGTGAAAATTGGTGAAGAGAAGAAGCCAATGGAGTAGGAAAACAGGCTCAGCTGGGAGGGGCAATAAGAGCTCATGCTTGCTGAAGTGCACCTTCCAGGATCTGGTGGAAGAGTGTGTCCTGGAACAGACACCCAGAGTCCCACAATTTACTGCTGCCAAACTGTCAGTAATACCTGAGAGAAACATGGGCAAATTAAGAATGAAGACTCAAGTTGTGTTTCCCACCTGAGCTGTACAGTGAGATCAGGGCCTCTATGGCCTGCGAGGAAGAGTAAGCACACACTGCACTTCACTATGTTCTTTTTGGAGACTGCACAGATTGTAATCCTGCTGGTGACTTACTTCTGTGTCACTATGAATTCAAAGAATGCATTTTTGGAGGTTTCTTTTCATTTTAGTTTTCTTAAAAAAACAAGAGACAGGTAAAGATATATACATATATATATAAAAAAAAAATCCACACCCTGGTAAAAAAGTGCCTGTCAAGAAATGGAAGTCAAAGGTAATGTGATCTGTGAAAAGTTAATACTTTTTTTGTACTCTTTTTGTCCTCATACTGGTATTCTGCATCAGCACACAGATGGATCAGACCTGCTGCTGAACGCAACTATATAATGAACAAAACCTACCCCTAGAGTGCAAGTTTCTTTTGTTACAGAATTCAGATTGTGTTGCAGTGAATGGGATAGACTGTTCTCATAAAAGTAGTGATAAGAAACTCAAAGATGGCAAATGTGGAAATAAAAAATAAGGAAAGTAAATAGCAAATATACTTACATGAGAAGATAAAGATATGTAGATGAAAGCAGTAGCTGACATAACTTAAGGAAATAGCAAGGGGCTTTTAGTATACAAAAAATAAAGAAATATCATAAGTATCATAAACATTTTAACAGAGGATATCATAAAATTGTAAATAATGAGGCAGAAAAAATAGAGACAATACTTCCACTCAAGATTTGAAAAGAAGCACAATGCTTTACTAATATCACTTTACAGGGATTTAATTCAATCTATTCATAACTAAAGACAATGGTAGAAAGAGTGTATTAGAATTATGTAGTTTTGCATCAACTTTCGCCCACACATTAAGTTGGCTGAAGAATTTTCTGGATTTTTCTTGGCTAGCATTACATTAGCCAGCATATCAAAGGTACTCTGGAGGATTCAGAAAATATTAAGAATGCTCCAATGGGAAATTGTGGGTAACTGCGTCATACTAGGGAAAAACATAGAAAAGCTAGTGTGGAATTATATCAATTAAAAATTAAATGCAAATTATATAATCAAGAGCAACCAACACCATCAAAGAGAAACAACAGCTCTTGTAAATCAAATCAGATTTAATTTTTGGTGAGATTAGAATTTTGGTTGATGAATTTACTGCACAAATTATGCTTTTTGACTCAACATCTATTGTTCTTTAATTAACAAATTAATGGTAAACACTAAAACAAAACATATCTAAAAAAGACTGATTAGTTGCAAAAACAACTGGCAATAGAGAATCAATATTAAACAGGTGCTGTTTCTAGACATGGGTAATATAAACCACTATGTATTACATAGACACTGAAGGAGCTGATGAAGGTTACCTAAAACTAGTAGACAAGAGTAAGCCAAAGAGACCAGCTCTGGAATTGAAACTCCAAGCATTTTAAAGAGAAAAAAAAATTCCCTTCCTTTGCCACTCCGTACCCCTAAAATGAAGCATATATCTACACAATGAGTCTGGAAAAGAAGTTCAGGGTCATTACAGACAAAAAATAAAAATGTGTTCCTGGTAAAAAATGGATAAAATGTGGTTTAATACAAACTTTGAAGGAACAAGCAAAGACGAGTAATGAAAAACAGTGGTGATTTTATGCCTCTAGATAGCACTGGTGAGATTGATACTAGCAAACTGACTCCTGTTCTGCATACTATAGGCAGTTCATTTTTAAAATGTCACAGAAAAAAAATTGGAGATGATAAAGAAAAAAAAGCTGCAAAATTATTCCAAGCTGCAGAAAATTCAGGTGAGTGGGGACTTAAAAATATCAGCATGTTTATCTTAGCAAAAAAAAAAATAAATTAAAAAATACTAGAAGGTAGCTTGATTGCAGTGTATAAGCAGCCTCACAAGGAACTAAAGAACTCTTTCATCTAACGGGTAGAGACAGAAACCAATGGATAGAAAAGGAAGGCAGGCAAATTCAAAACAGGAGTAAAGTAAAAAATTTAACAGTATAGGTGATTAAGAGCTGGAACAAAATCCCAATGGGAATGGTAGATTGTCCAATACCTCGTACTCTCAAATCAAAACTAGGCACCTTTCCAGAAAATGTACTTAGTCTGGAGTCACTGGAAAAATTTTAATGTCCTGTAATACACAGGACATATGTGACTATATGATCTAATGGTCTCTTCTGGCCTTAAAATCTGTCAATCAAAGATAAGGTTGTAAGATATTGCCACACAAAATTGGGATTTTAACCCTTTTTCTACCACACAGAATACCTATGTAATATGTGGCAAATCACTTGATTCAAAATATCTATAAAGAGTTGCTGTCTCTGTCCAACTGTTTGATGCTTGGATCCCTGTCTTGCATATTGATGCTTACAAGAACAACCAAAGTCACTGAGAACAATGCAGAAAATTTAACAGTGTGCCACGGATCACTAGCTAAGTATCAGCCCATAGGAATTTCAAATTAATAGGTCTTAACCTTTTGTGCATCTACTCCCTGCATGTTAATACCATTAAGAATATTTTCTTCCCATCTAAGTATAACAAAAATAAACCAGTCTCTACAAACAGTATAATACTGAATGCCAAAGAAAAGCTTGTGGGAAAACTAGTGGTTTTTGTTCTCAGAGAAAAAGTATAGATAGATTCCAGTGAGTAAGACAGAAAAGTGTGCATTACATAAGAACAGTTTAATGACCAAAATGTCTTTCAGTTAGTTCCTAGATTCAATGAACAGGGCAAGGTGTCTACAGACAGTGTACAGTTACAAGACTGTATTAAACATATGCCCAAATGTGCCAAAAACCTGATGTTGCATCATTTCACAGTATCTTTTTTTCTTTTTTAACTAGGAATACACTTCCATCTTTCGTGGATTTCACACTGCCCTAATCATAACTGGTGAAGTGGCCTCTTCTCCAAATCTTCACAAATGTTAAGAAAGCTGTAAAATGAGAAATATTAAATGATTCCAATTGTGCTATCTGGAAACAAACAAAAAAAAAGTGGTCTATATACTCCCTATACAGCAGCATAAATAGATGAAAAATACAGAACTTTGGACATCAGATGGTACAATAACACAGCCCCTAATGACCTATCCACCTTGCAGTGCAGATTGAGAAATTTCTGGGGCTCCCTGTTCAGATCCTGTAGGTTTGGGAGTGCATAAGGTACATGGATAAGGACAAGACTTGAGAGAGAACTAATTGCCCCACATAATGCTGTAAAACTTCAAATCAGGGAATAGAAATGTAAACCCACCACCACTGCTCTGTCTGAACAGAAAGTAAAGTGGCAAGTTATCAGATGCTTGTCTTTTGGATTTACTTCCTCTGCAAAACTTCAGATGATGAGTAAAACATCCATTTGTTGTGTTTCAGTTCCAGCCAGAACATTTTAGGAATCAACTTTAGCTTACCAGAGAAAAGTGGATAGGACACATGTACCTGAACTAATACAGTCTTACAGCTCCATCATAAGCTAAGGGAGTAGGGGCTCCCATAGTGTTCAGACATGTATGTATGGTAGGTTGTAAAACGCTTTCTCAGCAATTGCTATTGTCCTTTTTTTTATGCAGATGAACTCAAGTGCAGAAAAGTTAACTCAATTACTTTGTCCTACATGGTAATTTAGGGACAGACACAGGAAGGCATTTACACATTTTGTAATTTTTCACTAAATGATAAAGGCAGGGTAAGCCTTTTACATATTCTTGGGACAAACTTAATCTGTTTGCCTTTAAATGTTGTGTTTACAGTTAACTGTATAAGGAATTGCCTATTCATGAAAATTTAGTTTGTGTCCTAGGCACATGTATCCTACCTGCCATGTTCTCCGATACTGATATGAATTTCAAGTTAATCATTTAACTCAACGCTTACCAAGATATCAGTAATGTAATATAATTGCACTATTTTTGGTCAGCTGTGCTTTCTAAGTCTGCAGGTGGGTGAGATCCTTTATAGCTTCACATGAAGACAAATATTAAAGCTTCCAGCAGTGTTCTCTAAAATCGATTCTGAAGTCTTGGTAGTGTGTCTTTGTCAATCCTCTTGCAAATGAGTTTCATTACTGTCACTTTGTCTAGAAATCAGGTTATTAAGTGCCGTCCTCACAGGCAAAACAAATAATCATTACTTTATCATCCAAAATTATACTATTTCTAACGCATATACTTGAACATTTGTGCAGAAATAGCAAATTACACTTATTCAGCATTATGACTGAGACTGGGTCTTTGTTCAGATTCAGATCTTCTAACAGTCTTCTCTTAGATAGGCAATGGTAAACCCGGACAAGAAGCCTAAGGATAGGAAAGGAGTGCCCTGTACCCACTGTACAGAACAATCAGTCAAATTATGGCAAGTACCCAGGTACAGACAACACAGGTTGTTAGCACACACAGTAAAATTTGAGAGGTAGCACCTACATGAATGAGTTAAAGGAAAGAGAACTGTAGCTATTTTTATGACTAAAATAACAAAATGCTTTTCACTAGTCCAGAATGAGGTGCAATCTCTGTGTTCAGACGTCATCAGTTCTATCGCAAAACTTATTCTGAAGCGTGGGTTTTTTTGCTGGGGGCTCTTGTTGGAGTTTTTTTTGTTTTGTAAACATGTAACTGCTTTTTATTGCTTGAAAGTCTTATTTATGCTTTGATTGTAAATTAGTGTTTGTGTGAAATGGGTCTGATTGGCTATAAATATATCTTGACAATTTCTGTAATCAACAGTACAATATTTTAAAGCTTTCTCATGTTTTGGCAGGATTTAAGAGAAGAGTATACCCACAATGGAGATGACAATCCACTAGTTGTTCTCACTATTAATTTAAGTCTCTTCTAAAAGGTATTTTAACCTCATTTGTTACAATTAATTAAGTCTATTTGTTCATAATGATCATCCCGAGACTCCTGATGTTAATGTAGAAAATGTAGTATGAGTGCAGAATTCAGGCGTCATGTGAAAGTTTAGAAAAATAAAACATTCCCTTACACATTCAATTTCTAGGAAATTGAGAAGATTATATGCATGTGTTTGGCCACACATTTCTACCTTGCATAGCTTTGAACACATCTAAAATGGCTAAACAATTTCATGTTTGGAAAGGCTCAAGAAAAAATTGGTTTCATCTGTCATCTGGGTATCACAGAAACTTTTCCTCCACTTCCTTTTACTGATCCCCTCCTCCCACGTGTCATATGCATAGGACAGATAGGATACGTACTGTGGTTTACCTATAAAAACTGCCTCAAATCATTAATTGAGTCTCCTTTTGCCTTTTCAGAATACAACAAGCCAAGGCAGTACCAGCTAACCTCAACCACACTGCAATCTGCTCTCTTCTGTTGCAGTCTTTTCATTATACCTTCTATATCTCAAAACAAAATAGTAATGACATGATGTGAGAGACTCGCATGACCATTTTCCCCTAGCAACAGTGTGCACACCCTCAAAGTATGCCTTCAGTGGCTGAGCCTGGCAAAGAACATTGGTATATACTGCGATTCCAATTTTTTTTCTAGCCTTTAAGCATTGAACAACCTAGCCCCCCTTTGATATCATTCCTCTGCCTCATTCATCTGTAAAATGATATAGTACAGCAGAATGAGAGGTGTGAACCAAAATGGAAGTCCTAATAAAATAAGTGCCCCCATTTTCCTATTATTCATAATTTTTATTGTCATGGCACACACAGTTCAAGAGTGGACAGTGAAATCTCAGAAGAATAAGAAAGTCTTCATTAGGAGCAATAGTGATATTTTACATTAGGAAGCCACCAAGCACAGACATAATGGACTTGCTCAATATAAGTAACAGGCAGCACAAAAACCAAGGGAAATTATGAGCCCTGGTGTCCCTTCTTGCCTTTTTAGGTTGTTACAGTCATGATGTGGTAAGACATACTCATGTGGGAATTAAATACATAATCTTGTTATAAGAAATAACATCTGGTTTGCCTTGTTCTCAGGTCCCAGAGGGTTAATTTGTTTGCTTTTGTTCAGAAATGGAAGAGAGACCTGCATTTAAAAAGGCAGCTGGAAAATTATCTTCTGGATAGTTACAAACGTAGCAGCAATGAATAATGACTCAAAAATCCGTGTTTCTGAGACCTCAGTGTGCCTGGGTATCTCTATCTGCCAACAAGCATTGACAGGCTGTAAATGCACTTGGCTTGAGACCTCCCTCTAGAGAGTACAAGTCATCGTATAGTTCCTTCATATATATCAATCTTTATTCCCGAGTCCTTGGCATGTTACATTGCATGTGTAGCCCCTTAGTAGTAAAGGTATGCTTCAGGGAACAGACTGTTCAGTGAAGGACATTAAAAAATCCCCAACTATTTCTGGAGATGCAAATTCTGTGTCTATTACTAAAGCAAAGAGATTCAGTGAAAACAGAAATCTGAATTCCAAAGACATGCCTGCAAGTGCTGCAATGCCAATACTGATACTGTAGACCTACATATAGGGAGCTGCTGAGGAGCAGAAGTAAGTAGAACTATCAAAACACTTCCTGTTTTTAAAATAGTGCCTTTTGCTATTTTAATATACATGAAAATAAATATTTAAAACCCACCTACTGTACATGAAGCACATCACCTGCTTGTTCTGTCAATCAGCATTTTAATATTGAGATTTAAAAAATCGCAAACCTGAATAAACTGTTCAGAGAAAGTAACACATTCAGCTACGTCTTAATAAGCTTAAGTTGTAGAAATATTGCAATACTGACTTAACTATGGAGTTTCAAATGGTACAGCAGGTCTGCCAGCCATTTGGGCAAATGCTCACCTGCTCATCTGTCTGCTTGCGGGAACTGCAGAATTTAGATTTCTCCTCCTTCTTTTTTACTATGTTGATAGGATACACTGTAAACATTTCTACCTGCCTGCTGTGATGGAGGCAACACAAAAAAAAAGACATGAGTGTGAGTGTGGCTGGAGTTTTTTAAGTTGTTTTCCTTAGAGACAGTGAAGCAACGATGCAGGAAAAATCACCAGATTTTGGTGATGATATCAACCCTTCAAAATGGAAAAATTTAGCTGCTAATACTTAGTCAGGCTGGCAATTTTTAGCGTCCCGAATTTAAAATCTTCACACCTTTCAGATACATTAAATAATGCATCTAGTCAAAATGTCACTCTTCACAGTGTCAGAACTAAAAAGCTCTTGACAATCCTGAACTCTGAGATCTGTACCTTCAAGAATTGTTGCATTACCTTTGCAGTCTTTCATTTCATGTTCTCAACTTAAAAATAACTGCTTAAGTGCTGTTTTTCAAAGTCTGTAGCTTGAGATAAAGCTTCAGTAGAGTAAGAATGTGTAAAAAAAACATGAAAAAAGCACAAGAAACTTCAAAGGTTAAAAAAAAAAACAACCTAAACCAACAAACCCGCCCAAAACTCAAAAAAACCTGTTGACCCTTAACAATAATGAGCATTGTCTGTGTTCACTGCAATATGCATGGTAAGCAGGAACCTACACATAAGAGCTGCCACTGATAAAGCCTTGGAAGGCACTGCAGCTGCCTAGAGTAAAGATTATCTTTTGCAGGTGAGTGATTTATCAATAGTTGAAGAGAAAAGGGGAAGAAAGAATCAAAGGTAAGCATAAAAATGATCACATGGAGCCACTGCCCGGCCCAATATGCAATCAGGCTTGAGAGGACATGGGCATCTCATAGGCTGGGACAATGCCAGGCATCAACACTGTCCTTTAGGGTTGTGTATGACATAGGGCTGAAAAATGGAAGCATGCTCACCGTGCCCGGTCTCTCAATGTGGGTGACTGCAAGGTGACCAACCCTTACCTTGTTTTTTCAGTCATGGCAGCAGAAGCATACCAAGAGTGAAACCCAAAACAACTACAGCTGTGCTATATTATCTGGCTTTTAATAAAAACAGCTTGGGGTATGCATTAGGCATGTGTCTCTCAGAGTGCCATGAGACCTTAGAAGGGTGAAAAGCAAAGGGAGTTTTTGCATATGGCCGCTGCCTTCTGGCCACAGGGCCATATTGAAGTGGCCAGCGCATTTTACGACAGGTTGAGTTCTCTGTACTAGCAACATGATGGGGACCTGGAGGCTACTAGTGTACCACTAACAAAGATAGAGCTGTAACTTCATTTGTCTAAATTCAGCTATGCCAATACAGTCTTATATTGATTTTGCTGTAACATGAGGGAAAACTACAAGTATGAAGCTATACTGACTGTTTTTGTAATAATAGCAGATTAAATGAAGGCTATTCCCAGAATTTACTGGGTGTTGTCTGTGCTGTGTTCTTGTGAAGTAAACAATCACATTAATTGTAAGCCATGCAGGAAAGGGGAAGATGAGCGTGTAGTGGGGAATGACTGTATGAGGAAAGGCAATGCTTGTTAAATAGAAAACTGAAGAAGAACATTCTGACTTTTTATTCTGAATAATAAAAAATAGGACTTTTAGTATTTTGACAAAACTTCCTTTAAACAAAAAACAAAACCCAAACAAACAGGGAAAAACTAAAAAAAAAAAGAAAAAAGCAAGCTCATTGCTGGCGTGCACGCATACTTTCTTTGTTGCATTTAGTAAAGGATCACTTCCAAAGGTGCTTTCCTGCTTGGATGTGTGCCCCTTGCCTTCCCTAGCCCCTTGAACCATATTCATGTGCAGTTCAGGCTGAATAAACTGCACACATAGGATTTGGCTTTAGGTAAGAACAAAAGCTATCCCCAGGACTGTGCAGGAAAGAGAGTCAGAGATTTAGATTAATGCAATGAAACTTCAGGACTTTCATTATTTCTTTATAAGGAAATAAAAAGCTTGCAAACAAACAGGAAGACTAGTTAATGTGTCTCTATGGTATTTCCCCAAAGAGAAAGTGAAAAGAGATGTTCCTGATCTCTTGTGACTCATCTTCATTATGCCATTATTTCTACTTTATTTCAGCTGGTCTTTATATGGTATTATAATTGTCAGACATATTAGCAATCACTTTTATTTATGTAAATGGGCTTTTCTCCCATCCATACAGGGACTAAAACAATGTAATTATGGCTACAATCTCAGAAGCAAGCTAACTAAATCTAACCATTGTATTTTCACATAAATATCCATTTGAAAAAAAGGAAAAAGAAGAAAAAAGAAAAGAGAAAAAGAAAAAAGAAAAAAGAAAAAAGAAAAACACTGCTGGTTTGTCTGCTGTGAAAATCTCCCTATATATGCACATTTCTATGTAAACCCCTCCAAAAATCATATAAGAGCTCAAAAGACCAAAATGAGTTTAACTTCCATAGATGATATCAGCACAGTGTGCTGTGCCCTGAATGGAGGCTCATTTGATGCCTTGTGATGTGGGATTCCTAGCATCTGAAGGGGTGTAAAGTTATTCACGCTATCATATCTTTCCCTATATTGTTAATGGCATTCTAAACAATAGTTCAGAGTCCTGAGTGCTTTTCTTACTGGGATCACAAGAAACCAGTGTAAAATTGGTGCAAAACACCTTCCTCTAAGCTTCATGGTGAAACTGCTTTCTCAAAATCTACACATTTAAGACACCTAGCTATGAGTTGAAGATGCCAGTGATTTCAGATCCCATAGCTCCAAGGCTGTCTTCCAGCCATGGAAACGACCCCAGAATCAGAAATTTAGGACTTTCATTGTTTTCACCAGAAATATATGTACTTCAGAACTTTTAACCCAAAGACACACACCATATTTTTTTTTTCTATGAGGCAGCTCAGTAAATTTATTCTGTGACCATATGTTACTCATAAGAACAGCAGTTTCTCCTCCATATAAACCTTCTGGCTTCCTCCTACCAAGATCTCAATAAAACACAAAAATACTAAGATATGAATCTCTTCTCAAGCATTGACAGACAGAGTCAGTGATCAAGAGACAAATCAAGAGACAAACAAAGCTTTGAGAAAACTTTCTTTGCTTTGTTCTTCTCATTTCATGTTTTTTATCTCATCAGTTTTATCACCTGCTAATGTTTTTTAATGCAGATTGCTTTAGTAAGTCTCTTTTGGATGTTTCTCCAGATATGTGTTCCGTTATGCATATTTCTAATTATTTTAAAATCCAAACTGTAGATAGTTCTACCATGTGGATAATTTAGAAATTCAGAAACAGTTGAGCTCTGACAGTTTCTGATATTGTTTTAACTGCATTCCACGTGAAAAGCAATATTTTCCTGGCATATTTGTATTTTCTGAACTACTCAAAGATACTTAGGTGCATATGTATGTTTTAGGTATTTGAGGCTTTCAGGTCCATATGCTCAAAGACAAATAACACAAGTTGAAGATTCATAGGCTGGTCTTCAAGATGTTGATTAAATTCCTAAGCCTTTAGAAAAAGTACAGGAAAAGAAGATTCCGCCAGTTTCAGACACTGTCATGCTAGGTATCTACACTAGCTTATTTTACTGATAGACTTGTGTCTAGTTTTCTTTGCCATCTTCTGCAGTTTCCCAGATAGTTGAGCAAACATGCACATGCATATGTACATAAAGTCAGCAAATATGCAATGTGGTAAAAATTATGATTAAGAGCTTACTTAGTTCTTTCCTGTTTTGCTGTTCCTCATAACCCAAAAGTAATATAATAAAATTTCTCAGTGCATGTTTGTGCTGTGTATGGGAAAGAAACATTAGATGTATTAACAAAACACAATGGTTTTATGAGGAAGGGTTGCTTGCTTGAAAATTTGTAAATACCTTTACACTTCCTGACCAACAACAGTCAGGCATTTGGTTGTGGGAAAGGAAATAAATCAAGTTACCATCCAAAGAACTGATTGTGCCGAGTGTGAGGGAAACAGATCAGCAGAATCATGGTCATCAACAGCTGTGTAGTGAAGTGACATGAAGAGAATGAATAAGTACCCTGCTCAGAAATCCTTTAGACAGATGCAGTGAACTTGTCTGAAATTGCTACTGTTGTGAGTCTGCTTTCATTATGTATTGTAACTTTCCTAAAAGTTACTTGTCTCTTACTGAATTCTCTAGGTAAATTCAACTCTTTTGCATGGTGGTGAGATCCAATATTTCATATATGCTATAATTTCTCTCACGGGCACCTACTATATTTTGGTACTTAAATGATTTTCAACATTATAGATATTGTTTGAAAAATATTCCAGGATTTTGGGAGATCATCTACATTTGCTGAGTTGAACAACACTGTAGAGATTTAGCACACTGTATACTCTCGTCTACTTCAGAGAACTAAACTAAGGAAAGTAAATGCTCTGTATCACTAACGGGGAGTGATACAGCAGCCTTCAAAAAGACAGTTCAGTGCAACTAGATTATGTCCTTAAAAGTAGACAATAGTCACTATGCCATCTATTCACAGACCTAATATCATTCACAATGAATATTTTGTATGAAGACTAAACCCCTCCCCCAAAAAAATTTAAGTGCCCCCCTAGTTGGTGCTCTCTTAAGAGGATGTGTGAC
>JAOQGH010000019.1:58189922-58203706 GCA_025769975.1 Gallinago jamesoni | reverse complement strand
CTTAAGAGGATGTGTGACAATGTGAAATGCATTTATTTATGGAATTCAGTCAACCACTTTGAGCAGAAGACAGCTGCAGTTTAAGTCTTACAGTATACATCTGATACTGCTGTCAAATATCTATTTATCTATCTATCTAGCATAGCAAATAGCAAGTATCTATGTACCAAGGCCCTCCCCCTTCAAGGCGTCTTTACTAGCATGAAAGCAGCAGGTGGGTAATTGACATGTTGATGTAAATGCTCTCCAGCTCTTCAGTGGAGTAACATTGTTATGAATTAGCCATCCTGGGGCTGATTTTCTATTACAGACAAGTTGCCTCTAGCAAAGATCTAAAGATAGCTTGTGTCCACAGTACTCAAACAGGGAATAGGTAACTTCTGCATGATGAGTGCAAAACATTTATTCAAAAATGAAGGGAGTTTTGATTGATAAAATAACAGAGAGAGCAAAATCAGCTTTGACCCTTTTTCAGAGTGCCCCCCTCATGCTAAAGCTACTATGGTTTCTGATCAAAGAACTGACTGATTTGTATGCTAGGTTTCAGAAGAAAGAAAAAAGAGATGGATTTTCTAAGAAAAGAAACACACTTCAGACTTGATTATGAAGTTGTTTTTTTGTTGATTAAATGCTGTTCCATATATATTAATTCTGCTCATTCATTAGATCATAATTGTTATTTGTCATACAATGTTACAGGTAACAATTGCAAACAAGATAATGCAAGTGCAATAGAATTGAGTGAGTGCTTAATCATAGACAATTTGTCACAATATATTTGCATTGTACTCACGTTCATATCAAGCACAGAAAAAGAAAAAGTAACCGAGGCTGAACAAATCCAAAGATTTCTGCAAGTCATCTCAACTTAGTGGCTCTCAATGAAGAAAATGGTTTTAATCCTTTAATTATAGTTTGAATTCCAGTTACCCATTTCAATATTATGACCATATCCAGTGTTCTGGTACCAACTATTTGTACTTAGCATTTCAGCAATAATACAGTGACTTCAAATTTTTAAGTTACTCAAAGAATATAGTCTTTTAAAACAATATGACCCTGAGGAAAATATAAATTTGGCTTGTATTGAGTATAGAACAGGTTTGTGTTCTATTTACCTTTGGATTAGCTGGAAAGTTTTAAATCAGTGAGAACTGAGTAGCTTAATCTTGAAGTCCTTCCTCAAGCAAAATTAACAACAAAGGAGAAGATGTTCTTCAATTCATAAATGAAGATACTCACTGTATATTGCAAACCTGACAGAAGCTTATGGTGCAGCTATACTCAGTTGTGTCTGGAAAGCAAGGTTTTGGAGAATTTTATACATTAAAAGAATAAAATATTTAATTCCCTTTATTTAGACCATGTAATTCATAAGTAAACCCAGATTTCTCTGAGAATTTTTATGCATTTTTACTTTTATAATTGATGACCAAAGACTTTACAATAGGCCATTTTCATATTCCTTTGTTTAAAAAACAATTTGTTGAATTACACTTTCATATAGAATTTGAAATTCACTGTAATAAATTCTGTAAAAAAAAGATAATTTCTGTTGAAGTTCAATCCAAATCAGACAGTTACTTATCACCAATTTGCCCATTTCTAAGATAATGGAAAATCACATATAACAAGCAGTTTTCTTAGTGGCATGAGGGCTCACTCTGGTGGTGTCACATTACTGATAAAATTCTCTTTTGTCACATATTCTCTGTATAATTTAGGTCATAAATATGCAAAATTAATTCTAATTATTGTACATAGAAAAAAATTCTTATTGTTCTGATTTTCCTGTTTTCAATATTATGACCATATCCAAACTTTACAACTTTCAAGCTATTGATAAAGTTGTCTTTAATAACAAAGAGGTACATAGGAATAAGCAAACAATTCAATGTTCTCATCTCAGTCAAGGCAACTATCACAAGACACTCCAGGAAAAAGGTGATTGCCACAACCAGTTTGAACAAGCAGATTCTGCATAGCCTGCTAAATGACAGTATAGTATTTTTGTGGGCTATAAATACAGTAGGCAGGTCTGGGAGACAAAAAAGAGAATTTTGATTAAGCTGTATAGGAAGTATACTTCCTATCTGACTAATGCAAAACAAATCCGTTTGGTTTAGGGTTTTAGCAATAGGTAGGTGTGGAGAGCTGTTTTTCCTTCTAAATCAGTTCTCCCTTCTGCGATACGAAGCTGTTCATATGTCTAAGATGTCTAAATGATGAGTATCTTCTCAAACTAGCCTAAAACTGGATTAGCATAGAATATATTCTGTACTTTTCATACTGTGATCATGTTTATTTATTTAAATTTTACCATATGGCAGCAGCAGAGACGTTACAGAAACCCAGAGACTAGAACACAGCTGTTTCTTTCCATCTTTTAAGTTCAATATAAATTATATTTACAAAAGCCTAGCAATTACATTCATGCTAAAAGATACTAAATTATGCATGACAAAAAATAAAGGCATGCTATAAAAAACATATCAGCTTTATTACACTAATTCAGTTAATATTTATAAGGCGCCAACTATTTTCCAGGAGTAAGAGCTCAGCAAAAACAAGGGCAGTTACTTCATGACACCTGCTTTGCAGTATCCACATAGAATTAGTCAGTCTGAGACAGGTATTCAGACAACTGAAACTAAGAGGATTAGCTATAAATGGCCTTAGTGATCTTGCATTCCGTCAAAGGCAAGATCCCCAAAATTTTAATTGCTTCTTAAAAAAAAAAAGCTGAATATCACTACAAAGATGAAACACATTGTATACGAAGGAATGTATGAGATCAGTCCCTATCTATAAAACCCTGACAAGCTTCAATTATCAAACTTTACATTGTAAAATGTCAAAATCCTTTATAGCATTAATTGCATTAGTCCATAGAGAAGAAAACTACTGGTGATACAATTTCCAATTTTTCATCAAAATGAGCTTTGTCCTGTTTTACACAATTAAAGTTTTGTTTAATGTGTCCCAAAGAGCATCACTGAATGAACTTGTTGTAGAAATGGCTTACATATATATTTTTGTTTTGACTGCCCAGAAGATCTACAAAATGCAGTTGCCCAGGCTGGGCCAAAACTAGCTAAAAATGTGGAATAAGTAGTGACATAATGCAGCCTTATCAAAGATCCACATCAGAGGTACGTGGCTAGAGCTACTGCAGGCATTGTGCTAACCTAAGTCTGCCAGTCAAGATTCATAGCTCTTGGCAAACCAAAATAGGAAAAGAAAGCACATACAAAAACAGTCATATAATCATAGAATCATTTATATTGGAAAAGACCCTTAAGATCATCAAGTCCAACCATAAACCTAACACTGGCAAGTACACCTCTGAAACATGACCCTAAACATCACGTCTAAATGCCTTTTAAATAACTCCAGGGATGGTGATCCAAACACTTACCTGGGCAGCCTGTTCCAATGTTTGACAACCCTCTTTGGTGGAGATATTTTTCCTAATATCCAATCTAAACCTCCCTTGGCACAACCTGAGGTTATTTTCTCTCATCCTATCACTTGCTTCTTGGGAGAAGAGACCAACCCTCACCTTTTTATGACTTCCTTTCAGGTAGTTTCAGAGAGTGATAGGGTCTCCCCTCAGCCTCCTTTTCTCCAGGCTAAACAACCCCAGTTCCCTCAGCTGTTCCTCATAAGACTTGCTCTCTAGACTCCTCTCCAGCTTCATTGCCCTTCTCTGGACCTGCTCCAGCACCTCAGAGTCTTTTTTGTAGTGAGGGGTCCAAAAATGAACACCGTATTTCAGCTGCAGCCTCACCAGTGCCCAGTACAGGGGGACAATCACTTTCCTAGTCCTGCTCACAACACTATTCCTGATACAGGCCAGGACTTTATTGGCCTTCTTGCCCATGTTGACACACTGCCAGTTCCTATTCAGCCAGATGCTGAGCAACAGCCCTGGGTCCTTTTCTGCTGGGCAGCTTTCCAAACTCCCTGCCCCAAGCCTCTAGCACTGCATGAGGTTGTTGTGACCCCACTGCAGGACCTGGCACTTGGCCTTGTTGAATCTTATAGCACTGGCCTCAGCCCATTCATCCAGCCTGTCCAGATCCTTCTGTAGAACCTTCCTACCCTCAGGCAGATCAACAGTCCTCCCCAACTAGGTGTCATCTGCAAATTTACTGAGGGTGCACTTGATCCCCTCATCCAGAGTGCTGATAAAGATATTAAAAAGAACTGGCCCCAGTACTGAGCCCTGGGGAATGTGACTTGGGTTAGGCTACAGACTGGATTTAACTCCATTCACCACAAGTTTTTGGGCTGGAGTAAAAAACTGCAGCAGTTTTTTACTGAGTGAAGAGTGCACCCATCCAAGCCATGTTTCTCCAGGAGAATGCTGGGAGAACAGTGTCAAAAGCATCACTAAAATCCAGTTAAACATCATAGAATGGTTAGAGTTGGAAGGGACCTTAAACATCATCTAGTTCCAACCCCCCTGCCATGGGCAGGGACACCTCCCATTAGATCAGGTTACTCAAAGCCCCATCCAACCTGGCCTTGAACACTTCCAGGGATGGGACATCCACTATTTCACTGGGCACTCACACAGTAAAGATTTTCTTCCTAAAATCTAATCTAAATCTCCCCTCTTTCAGTTTAAAAATATTACCCCTCATCTTATCGTTACACTCCCTGATAAAGAGTCCCTCCCCATCTCTCCTGTAGGTGTCCTTTAGGTACCTAAAGACTGCTATAAGGTCTCCCTGGAGCCTTCTCTTCTCCAGGATGAATAACCGCAACTGTCTCAGCCTGTCTTCATAAGAGAGGTGCTCCAGCCCTCTGAACATCTTCATGGCCCTCCGCTGGACCCATTCCAACAGGTCCTTGTCCTTTCTGTGTTAAGGACTCCAGAGCTGGACACAGTATTCCAGGTGGGGTCTCACCAGATCATAGTAGATGGATAGAATCACCTCCCTCAACCTGCTAGCCACGCTTCTTTTGATGCAGCCCAGGATATGGTAGGCTTTCTGGGCTAACAGCACACATTCTCAGCTCCTGCTGAGCTTCCCATCTACCAACACCCCCACGACCTTCTCCTCAGGGCTGCTCCCAATCCATTCTCCACGCAGCCTGTATTTGTGTTGGGATTGCTCCAACCCAGGTGCAGGACCTTGCACTTGGTCTTGTTGAATTTCATGAGGTTCACATGGGTCTGCCTCTGAAGACTCTCCAGATGGCATCCCTTCCCTCCAGGGCTTTTACTGTTCCACATAGCTTGATGATGTTGGTAAACTTTCTGAGGGTGCACTAAATCCCTCTGTCCATGTTGCCAGCAAAGATGTTAAACAGCAACAATTCCAGCTCTCTGAAGAATGTCATTTATCACTGGTCACCACTTGGATATCAAGCCATTGACTGCAACTCTGAGCACATCCATCCAGCCAATTCCTTATCCACTGAGTGGTCCATCCATCAAACACACGCCTCCAATTTAGAAACAAGCATGTCATGCAGGACAGTGTCAAACATTTCGTACAAGTCCAGGTAGATGAAGTCAGTTGTTGTTCCCTTATTCACCAACGCTGTAACACCATCACAGAAGGTCACCAAATTAGTGGCCCACAATTTACCTTTAGCAAAGCCACGTTGGCTGTAACCACTCCCGTCTCTCTTTTCCACATGCCTTAGCATAATTTTCAGGAGGATCTGCTTCACAATCTTGCCAGACACAGAGATGAGACTGATGAGCCTGTGGTTCCCTGGGTCTGGCTCTTTTCCCTTTTCAAAAATGGGGGTTGTTTCCCCTTCCCCAGTCAGTGGGAACTTCACTGGACTGCCACGACTTCTAAAATACGATGGATAGTGGCTTAGCAACTTCATCTACCACTTCCAGTCATCTGTACACGCTTTAGATAAAACAAGTTATTTTAAATACTTTCATTTGATAATAGAAAACAAAATTACATCCAGTAATCTTTGTAAATATGCCTGACACAGAGGAGATACCTCTACGTTAGGAACAAACGAGTGGATTGCATGTTCTGGATCATCCAGTGCTGTCCTCTTGTGTCACAAATGCTTAGTTTGTGTTTTGCATTTTGAGAAAAGCTTTTTTAGGTCTACAGTGGAAGACTGCTTTAGAATGGGGGACATCTAATTACTGAGCAGCTTCATGTAGTACCTAAAATTAATTCATGGCCTGTTTACCCCCTTTTTCCTTTATCATAAATAATAATTTTCCTCTCTAGGATTAAGTCTTTGATGTCCTTCCATCCATGGTTGGATATTTATAGGCCAAACAAAGTGAGTTCATCTAAATTCAAGAAAAAGGATTCATACCACCCAAGCCATCCAAGGAACCCTCATCCATACCAGTCTAACTTTAATTTATTTGTTTTTTAATATAAGAAACCAGAAATGAACATGAAATCAAGAAAAAATTCTCACCCAAGCCTGAACAACAGCATTATTACATTAATATTTTTCTGTTTCTGAATTTTTCTCCAGTCATTTTAGGATCACACTTGCCTTTTTCAAGGCTACTTCCTGCTTACAGTTCACAGTTATTCTGTGATCAGTCAAAATATCCAGTTGCTTATTCACATCTTCTCCACCCCTTTCCCCTCAGTTGATGAACCCCTATTATATAGTAAAAGCTTCTGCTATGAACTCCCAATACAGGCATCAATAAAGGGCCTTAGACACTGTGATGTTCAGCACTGGAAAGCCTAATAGACATTTAAGTCAGGGACTGAAATATATGAAACTGACTTTTGTAAACAAAAAAAATCTTACACATAACACAAGGGTGAATAAGAATGTTGTTTCAGGAATGCAAACAGCCAACAAGCTGAGCACTGGGACACCAAAGAAATCCAAGAAGAAGTGTTAAAATTGATGCACATGTGAAATCTTGTTTACTGCATGGGTTTATGTACCTATCTTGAGGCTGCAATTAAGACCCCTGGGGAATAGAGGTGAACCCTATAAATTCACTTACCTCACTTTGCAAATGCATCCACACGGGATTTGAGGCCAAAGGAATTCTTCACATTTGCCTTCAAAGGGGAAGAAACTGTGAAGATTCACTCTGTTGCAGAGAACTCATCACAATACCTTACTTTTTCACAAAGTAAGCAGCCATGGCATAAAAGGGAAGGTCCTTGCATAGACAAATAAAATAAATAAAAAAAAAAAGACAAAAAAGAGAAAACCAATAAACATTGGTTAATGCTTGAAATGGAGGGAGATTACCAGTTTCACAGGTATATGTGGCTGTTCAACATTTCTGTCTATGTCCTGAAAAAGGGCATGAGCAATGGGATGGCAAAGTTTGCTATCAGGCCTGTTATTCAGCATCATAAGGATGAGGACTGGTTGAGATGAACTGTATTTCACATGACCAAGGAATCTATCTAAAATGACAAATGAAATTTGATGTGATTAAACATCAGTGGGTGGTGTGAGAAACTTCCACATGTGAAGTTAGAATTGTTCTCAGTTATCTGTTAACGCCAAGACCTTGCTCCTGAGTAGTATGATAAGCAGTTTCATGGTCAGTAGAGATAAAATAAGAGAACAAACAAACAAATCAAAAGTCAAGAAAGGATTAGCAAAATAAAGAATAGAACATCATTGCTTTGCTACATAAATCCATGCTGCATATGAACCATGAATGCTATCTGCAGTTCTGGTCTCTCTATCTCAGAGAGGTTATGGTGGAACTGGATGCTGCTCAAACTTCCTCGTTGTTGTAGCTAAATTTATAAAACAGTTTCTTTTTAAGAAACAGTTAACCATGCTAGGACCAGGTAGAAAAGTATCTTGTCCTAGGTCCTAGTACAACTAGGACCAGGATAGTTGACCAGTCTAGGACTTTTTAGAAAAATAGAGGACCTCAAGGGAACATGACAAATATATACAAAATCCTGAGCGGTACAGAGGGGATGGATAGATGCTGACAATCATCTGAATTTTAACGTGAGAAGAAGCAAGCTGCTGGTTTTCTTCTGTTTATGGTGCTTAATTCCTGAAGCAGGCAAAAGCTCAAACAGGTGAAAAGTCTGTGTTTTCACCAGGTGACTGGCACCTTCACGTCAACATCTGTCTTCAGCCATAGCAGGCAAAGCCTTTTATGCTTAATCTTTCAGTAGTGGTGCGGGGCACAGCGCAATACAGTGGTACAGGCAGCATGTGGTGTTTCACAGTGGTATTCCAAAGGGTTTGTCTGTACAGAAAACAGCCTCTTGTCTTTGAAATGGTTATTTTGTCACAATTCAACAATAACTAAGGCATAATCAAGCTATTGTGGTGGGATGTGCTACATTAATCAGAATACTTGTATATAACTAAAGGCAGAAGGTAGCTGTTAGTCAGGCACATTTAAAGTAACACAGCATCAAGAACCAAGGGTTGTAGCGAGTCAGTCAATGATCAAAGAAAGCACAGAAAGAAGACTACTAGGAGAACAGCCTGTATGTAAATAAAATACATTAGTGTTAGGATGACAAAACAAATGAAAAATTAAATGTGTTATTGATTGCTTTCCAGGTAACAGTGCCTCCATTTCCACAAAACATCTCGCACAGTTCAGCTCCATAGAAAACTAAAACATATGCCAGGACAATAAAATAAAATAAATATATATATTATTTATAATATATATATATTTTTTATATATGTATATATATATTATATATATTATATAAATATATATATTATTTTTTTGTGTAAATCTAGTAAGCCAATAAAGAAGCATCTTGGGAATAAGTAAAAACTACAGAGCTTCTTGTGGCTGGTTGAACAAAAGTTAATATACAGTATTTGAGCTGTTTTTCTCAAAGTGGGAGACACAGACCCTTAACTGTGTATAACAGTGTCTGAGCTCAGCATTCGAATGCACAATCCAGCAAAGGCTCATTCACAGGCTAACATAAAAGGTGCATATTTAAGAAATATATGCTGCAGTGTCTCCATCAGCAAGGAAAGAACAAGTCTTAAACACAGCCATAGCCTACTTCACAAAAGGCTTTTAAAACCCACAGAGGCAGTTGAAAGCCAGTCTGCCACTCTACTGTCAGCCAAAATAAAACAGGTCAAGCATTATGCATTCACAATTGTACGAACCAAGAACAAATGTGCTACTCCATTCTGAAAAAGCTGTAAGTGGTGTAGACATTGTGTTTCGAGGACAAAATTACAGAAATGAGCCTCCCAGTCAAGCAGTTAGACGTTGCTCCACAACTTTTTTATGAGATCATTAGGCTAACTGTTTGCACGCATTAAACCAGTGGGAAACTTGCATATGACAAAAAAACAAGTCAGAAGGAATACACAAATTCTGTAGGAGCCTCACTAACTGTAAAAGTATCATCTTGAGAGAAGAAGAAAACCCTTTTCTGGCTTGCAACGACTTCTTCTCCACAAAATAGTCTCCTTGGACTCACTGATGAGGGATATACACAACCAATCCAAATGAAGTGAACTACAGAAATAAATAAACTAAAGGTTAATTCAGTAGGATAAGTGCTATTTAGAAATGAGTGAGTAGCATTTTTTTAGTCATTTGTGTCCTGCAACACAGATCAAAACTTTAAAAGTCCACAAAAAAAGAGACTACATCTACATCATTCTTCTTGATAAAAACAACAAAAACACTGTTGGGTGTCCTGAGGTGCTCAGATGAAACACAACTTTCTCTTTGGAGAGTGAAAAAAGCAGAGGATGCCAACAATGTTTTGTGCAGGAGAAGAGTAAGCATCAAAACCTGTGAGAGTTAAAGTTAGCTTTCTTTTCTGTCTTTTCCCCAGAAATGTGGGAACATGAGAAAAGGAAGCAAGACAACACTTGCTGTCCTTTGAGTTACACAAGGTGAGGATGAGTATACACTGGGAAAGAGAAGAAAGAGTATATATACAAAATAAATTATAAGAACACATAGATGATATAAACTGGGGAAAAGCAGGATGAGAAAAAGAAGGTACGTTTGAGTTTTTTAATGCCATATGATACAGGGCTATACAAGGAGAGAAAAAGAAGAGGACAAAAGAATGAAGAAAGCTGGAAACATGTCCAAGGGTGAAAAGTACTATGAAAATGAAAAGAAGGAGGAATTTGTGAGTGGAATGAAGAAAAACTAAATAAGTGAAGGATAAGAAAGTGAATGAAAGAGAAAGACGAACTAAAAGGACAAGGAAAATAAAGCTCTTTTTAAGAGAAGTATTGAAGCTAAATAAATTGCTACAACAAGCAAAAATAGGTATCTCCATTAGCAATAGAGGTTTATACTTTTATTGCTAAAATGTTCCAGCTTCCATCTCTGTGTATAATTATGCTACCTGGATTTGTGACATGACTATATTTGCACACCTAATTTGGACAGAAAATATGCAACTCTGTAGGAAAAACTAAAGCAAGAATAAAAGACCCACTTAAAACAACAAAAAAATCCCAAACACCCAGATATTGGAAATTGTCTGCAATTAAACAAAAAACCAACCAACCAAACAAACAAAAAAAGAGATACAAACTAGTGAAAATATATGAGAAAGTCATCCCTGGAGTCTACAAAGTTAAGCTGTTTTAAATAACTTATGCTTTGATTTTTTGTATTGTAAAAATGTATACCAAACATCAGGCGTTCCCCCGCTACTGCTCTACATGCATATTTATTTCAAAGCATCTCTGCACTCTGGAGTAGCTATTTAATCTTTCATTTTCTCTCCTGCAGCAGGAATGTCATCTGTTATTTCTTAACGGACAAAAACATTTGAGCAGTCACAAGTAACATGCAGACATATACACTATCTGAGAATTTGTTTAATTAAGGATTTAAGGATTTCAGATCCTTCTAAGAAGCTGGTGGCTGCCAGTTTGGATGATGTCAGTAATGTGAGGGTTAAGCAATGCATTTAAAAGTGACAAGTGCTCAAACACTACTGAGTTATAAGAAAAAGATTCTGGACAGCATTGACATGACACAAACACAAGCACTGTCAAACATGACGATAAATCACTTGTCACGGGAAAAAGAGCAATAAATGTTTAATGCAAGCAGATGCTTCTGTGATTTATATGCAGCCCTGATCTTTTTCAAGAAATACGGGGAACAAGAAAAAACATGAAGTGTATTGTCACCAAGGAAGAGAATGTGTATCCTGCAACTATGAATGAAGCAATTAGACTATCTATTGCACACACATGTATGGATACCAGCTCTCTACAAATACTGGCAGGATTAATGCTGTCTTTAGAATGACAGATCTGCTTCCTTTTTTGCACAGCATGTGCAAGCAGAATTTCATTTAAAATGTGATCATTGATTTTTGCCTTTTTTCCTTTGTTTTTAAAATGGCACATCTAACCAGCAACACAGACAATAAATAAGTTAATTTAAAATGACATTTGTATCAGGGAACAAGATAAAACACTTTTAAATGATTCGATACTATCCTCTTTGCTGCACATATAGCTTCTTTAGCTGTGGAAATATTTCAGTTATTTCTCTTCCCCTGCCCTGTCACTTTACCTCATGTTCATTTACAATGTTGCTGGATGGTAGCTTAAGAAATTATTCAAACCAGAAAGAAAGCCTGCAATTTTCAGGCTAAATCCACAAAACCATTTGTCTATGGTACAAGGAAAACATGAAGAAAAAAAGAAAAAAAAAAAGTACTGAGATAGCAAGTAAGATCCAGGTACTTCAAATCTTCGTGGCTTTCACCTTAAATGATTCGTACCTTTGACCCACCTTTCTGAGAGAGACCTAAATGATTAGTGATCTGGAGTACAAAGAGGCTGAGGAAGACAGATTTTTCAGCCTAAAGAAGAATAATCTGACACCAATTTTATTAGCTACCTAATAGGTTGTTACAGAGGCAGGCTGCTCAGAGGTGAACAGAGAAGAACAAAATTTGTGATAATGGAAATGCCAACCAAGGGAAAGATCTTCTACAGAGAGAGCAGGTATGTGCAGGGACATATTGCTCAGAGGGGTTGTGGAACCTCTTGGATGCTTTTCAAAATTCAATTGGATATACATCTGAACAACACACTCTTAACTTGGAAGATATCCCTGCTTTGTGTTGGCTAGATGGGACCTACAGATGTCCCTTCCAAACTAAATCGTTTTATGATCCTAAATGAGTTTTGAAAACAGAACACTACTACATCACATGAAGACTTTCAGGGTTTTTCTACACATTTGTACAGCATATGAATATGAAGTCTCCTAGATATTAAATTTGAATCTAGATAATAAGCATTACTAAAAAAGTGAAAAGAATTTACTTGTAGTTCTGCTTTTTTGACTATCCTGGATTATCAACATGTCCAGACTCCAATCAATAGAAAATGAATGAGTCATGAGACTGGATGCTCTGCATCATCATTTAATTCTTGAAATTCAGCTCAACTCAGCAGTAATTCATAGATTCTTACCATGAGAAGGATGCTTAGTAGCCCGAATAGAAGTGAATTAGCTACACGATTACCACACACCCATGCTACATCAATATACTCTCCTTGGTAGATTCAACACTTTTTCCTAAATCTCAATGAACATAAAATACTCTTATATAGAGATTGTTGTTTCAACCTTTTGTTTACTTGCACAAGGAAACCAGCCAAATTTTAAACCATTCCTGCATATTTTTCTGTATTTTCAGTGAATAAAGAGAACATTCCATTGTCTGGGGATATTGATCTATTCACAGGCACTAAATTCATTTTTTAAAAGACAGTATAAGAGCTTTTCCACACTGGATATCTACACAAAGCTGTGAAAAATCAAAGAAAATTAAATTTGAAGAGTAAAGGTTTTCTTTATATATGCATGGTGAACTACCAACACATATTCAGCAAGAGAAAAACAGATTGTATAATGGAAAAAAAGATCTGTTACAGCAAAGGTGGGCATTTTTATTAATAGTAATGACTGAAGGAGTGTGTGCTTTTTTGCAGAGGTCTACAACACTAAATCATCACATTTTCATTTAAAAATATATATATATGTGGTTTTCTCAATTAAACAAATGTAAATTCAGAATAGTCCCGCTCAGTGATTTACTCCGCTCTGTCAAATGATCTAACCTAATGTAACCTTGATGTAAGATCAAAATCTGCCCCCTTCTTAAAATTAGGTATTCATAAATCCAAATTTCATAATTACCTTTTTTAATCTGCCAGAAATTTAAATGACACTCACAAATACTGGATTTAAGGTCAAGGCATATAACTATATTTCAAAGAAAGCATGTCAAATGAAGTATGAAAACTAGGAGTTAGGATTAATAAAAATTTAAGGTGTTTAACTGCAAGGTTTTTTTGTATGGTTATAGCTTAAGCAGGACTTCATGAAGAAACCCCAAATGTTTACATTTCTTGATTGTGTGAAAAAAAAACAAAACCCAAACACTCTTTGATAAATTTTGTGGATTTACTGAAAACAGGATTCTATGGTACAGCATCTTATTTGTTCTCCTCTTACTATCAAAGATGTTCAAGACAGAAAACAGCCAGGGTGATATGGCATTCACAAACCTGACTGAACCTGTAGTGCTGGTGTTCTGGAAATCAGCATTTCCAGGTGAGGTGGATTGAGTCCTGGCTGTGTGACAGAACTCATAGGGTTGTAATTAATGGAGCAGGGTCAAGTTGGACGCCTGTAACCAGTGGCATTCCCCAGGGGTTAATACTCGGCCCAGTCCTGTTCAACTTATTCACCAATGACCTGGACAAGGGGACAGAGTGTATCCTCAGCAAGTTTGCTGATGATACCAAATTAGGAGGGCTGGCTGACACTCCAGAGGGCT
>JAOQGH010000019.1:58125186-58170683 GCA_025769975.1 Gallinago jamesoni | reverse complement strand
TCAGCCCATCCATCCAGCCTGTCCAGATCCCTCTGCAAAGCCTCTCTACCCTCCAGCAGGTTGACACTCCCACCCAATTTGGTGTCATCAGCAAATTTGCTGAGGGTGCATTCCACCCCCTCATCCAGATCATTGATCAAGATGTTGAAGAGAACCGGCCCCAGTACTGAGCCCTGGGGGACACCACTTGTGACTGGCCGCCAACTGGATTTAACTCCATTCACCACCACTCTCTGGGCCCGGCTCTCCAGCCAGTTTTTAACCCAGTGGAGAGTATTCCCATCTAAGCCATGGGCAGCCACTTTTTCTGGGAGGATACTGTGTGACACCGTATCAAAGGCAAAAAGTTGTTTGCCTTTGAATGGATTCCACTGTATGGCATTTTCCTGAAGTGAGATGTCTAGAAAATGTACATTTAAGACATCCTTAAAATGTGCAGTTACTGATCAGATCTGTTTTTTAGTACAGGACACAGTTTAAGCCCTGATGCTGTGTCCTTACTTCAGTGGGCAAGTACACAAGTCTATCAAAGACCCAGTGGCTTAAAAGGGAAATTACCCAAATTCAGATTAGAAAGATGATAGAAATCTGACTGACAGTAACTGTTACTACAACTTTCACCAGGATATGTGTGGAAGCTCCTTTGCCAGAAAGAGGACCACTGTATTTCTTTATCAAAGTGATACTCACAGCTCAGAGGCCGCCAGCTGTTTTTGTCATTAATGTTGGTGAGTCCCTGTATAAATAAGTGCTCCAGATGGCCTTTTTTTGCAGCTGGCACACAGTGGGGATACAGAGGGGACATGCCCAGCTGTTCTGCCATACCCAGTGATCTATTCTCAACCGCCCATACAGCGGATCCTCTTTCATCTTCCCTTGACCTACCACTCGTTTCCCCTGTGCTGCTAAACCTCTCTGTCTCCAACTGTTGCTCCTTCCCACGCTCACACAAACACCCCCTGGCAAGCCACAGGACAGACTTCCCCCTGCCTAGGTCCTGGTCTCACACTGAGACCTCCTCCCTCAGGTCCACACACAGACCCCCAGCCCGGTCCTCACTGGGTCTGCAGCCACTGCACTTCCCTGCTCTGCTGGCACAACCACATTTCATACTTGCTAAATCAGAAACGATGGTAGTGCTGCTTCCCCCCCCCAGAAAAGGAGCCCCTAATTGCATGCAGTGTTGCACGCACTCTCTCTGCTCTCTGATGAAGGCAACTGTTAGCAAAGGCAATAAAGAGCTATGTGTGCAGCAGGCCGTTTCTTGACAGGTTGGCTGCCCCTGCGGTCACCAGTGGTTACAGAACTGATTCACCACATCACTCCTGTGCCTGCATTATAAGGCAGCCAGCAGAATAACCTTGACATTTGTCCACCTCTGAAACAGACTGCAGTCTGGGAGGGCGTGTGGTGAACACACCGTGTCAGCCCCAGGCTTCCCAGGCACTCAAGTGTTCTTCTTTTGCAGCTTATTTATGAGTGGCGAGGGGTGGGCACCATGCAGTGTTATCAGTGTCATCAAAGCAGATTTCAGAAATAGAATACAGATGTTACTAGATGATGCCCTTGAGATTCTACTGTTTGCTTGGTGGGAAGGCACCTTTCCTCGATTTGATCATAAGGAAGCATTTTTGTTTCAGACAGAATCCACAGGTTTCTTCATCTTCTGTGGAGAAAATATAGCCTGAGGTAAAAGAGCTTATCACGGGTTGAGTAAAAATGTTTAAGGGCACGTGAAGTAAGCTGAAAACAGAGTAATACCAGGACTACCATGTTTTTATTCTGTGTTTCCCATGGCTGGTATAATAAAGCAAGGTTATAAATTTGCATTCTGTTAAGACAGACAGAACCAGTTATTAAAGGTGACAATAACTACCCTCTATTTAAATATAGTACTAGCATTTAAGAGGGTGATTCATTAGTACATTAGTGGATAGCTCTGATTCATCATAATGCATAAACAATCACACCACCAAAACATAATGTTGTCATAAAGCTTTGTCTAAACAGAAAGGCAACAGAAAAATTAATCCTACCTTGTAAACTTTGTGCCAGACTCTTTATACTATAAAAATAAGGATTTTTAGACTTCCTATTTTGTGTTATTCAAGTCTTTTTTTTACAGTTTATTTAACATTATATTATATTCACAATGTGAGAAAATAATGCAATGTTCAACTGAGGCCATTCATTAACATTTTTAATGTGAACAGTTAAAGATTTTGTGTTGCTTAATATGTGGGTTTGAGACATTCAGAATAGGTTTGACAAGCCTGTAAAATACATTTAAAGGTGCCCTTTTTCTCAGTCTTCATTAAAAATATAGTCCAGAGAAATGCAGAAATGTGTGTGGGAAACAGACTGGAATCTGTTTAGTGGTGCATTTACAACCAAAATAAGAACATCCCCTCGTAAAGATTTCCAGGCTGCCATGGAATTAAACAACTATACTATCCAGAGTCTTAAGTCAATATTCGAAATTAATACTCTGTATATTCTTGGTTCTGTGTAATGTAATGGTTATACAAAACAAGGGACTTCACTTTGACTGCTGTGTCACTGAATTCAGTTTCTTCATACAAAAATCCAAGGCACCAGGCTGCTTATGAGTTGCAATTCTTTTTGGTAAATATTAGTGTATGACTGAAATATTAGTGTATGACATGACCAAAATTACATAAGAGACTTTGGAGAGCTACTGCATTGACTGAAAACTACCTGAAGCCAAAATGCATGTGAAAATTTAACTTAAAAAATATCAGTGTTACTTCCTATAAAAGATGGAGCAGAACTACATTGTGAGCATCTGGATTTTAAGATCCAGCCTTTTACAGGCTCAGCTATTACAATTCCTAGATGGTTACTATCCCCTTGTAAATGTGAACATTTTCAGAAACTGTGATTGCATATGGCAAGATTTATTATTATCAGAGGCCAAATTACAAAGATAACTGAGGAAAAGAGAGGTTGGAAATTAAGAATCTCAGATTGCTCCAAGGTTGCAAAAATAAATAAATCATAGTCCAGCCACCACCCTGGAGGAGTTTTTCTGCCTCATTTCTTGAAGCCCCAGCTATATTTAGAAATGAAAAATGGAAGGAAAACATTTTGTCTGTGTAGAACCTACGGGTATGTCTGTATCACAAAAAGCAGCATGTCATAGAAACTCATGAGCAAATGTAGTATCAGCTAGCTTCACAGAATCACAGAATCTTCAGAGACAACCTGTGTAGTCCCTTCGGATCAAGACTGTGCCAAAGCTCAGGAGCTCTGTGCTGCACTATGTCATCAGTACGTCATGCACTGAGCTGGCAGCTGGAGCCCTGTGCTCTGTACTAATGTCCTTCATAGACACACCCAAAAGGCATCCTCTGCCTTAAAGCATCTACAGTTGAAGACATAAAAACTGACTTTTATGCAAACATCATTCTGACAGTGCTTTCAAAGACAGTGTTATTACCATGTTCAACTTATAGTGCATTTATTGTACAGTCTATTGATTACAATGACTCATGGCAAATAGTAAATAGAATATAATTTAAAAAATGGAGTACAAGGGAAAAATGGGCACAATTTACAGAAAGCATGTTTTATGCAGCTTTATATCTTAATTATTTTATTTTACCTTTGCAATTTACAGTGTGATGTCAGTATGTCAATCTAAATAATATGTACAGAACAAACAGCTAACCGTTCTTACATGCCCAGGAATGCTGAAGCCTATGCACCATGAGAAGGAAAAAATAAAACATACAAGGCAAAGCAACTTAGACGAAAGGAAAACAAAACCCCTTCATTTAAACCCACACCTTGAAAGTAAAGCTTGACATCTTTTATTTACACTAGATTTTAGAAAAATGTATTGTATAAAAAAAATTTAACAGAGTTTGCTGGCTTAATGTGTCAGATACCCTGCTATAATGATTATTTCCCTGAATCCCCAAGGATACACATTAGTCTTCTACATTCTCTATTAAAAATACCCTACAAAACCTTAAGTGACAGATTTCTGAAAACAAGAATTAAGCAGAAAATGAGAGACTTAAATTTTTGTTTAGTTTATGGTATGTCATGGATTTTTGCATGCTTAAAATCCAGATCAAGAAGAAATTTTACATTGCATAAATGCATGCCATTAAGCATCGTGCTCCAAGCTAAGCCTGAGAAAGATTAAAAAGCAATTGCAGAGCACATACTGTCACACTGGAAGAAGTGAGATGACTTCAGCAGCATGGAACAAGGCATAAGCTGCCTGGATGAGGATAGGGAAGAGTATTATGCTTCCAAGGTTGCTGACTTTATAGCATTTTTTAAATACTACTCAGAGAGTTATTTAAATACTCTCTGCAATTCAGCCATGCTACTCACCAGTCTCTCACCATTTGCTTCATTTCTTTTTTCATTTTTGACCCTTGCTGCTTTCAAAGTAAACAGTTCGTTTTCTCCCCTGCATTCCAGTTTCCCTTTTCTGCCACCATATCCCTCCTTCCATGAGATCCTCTTCTTTATTTCCTTCTTCTCTTTTACATGCTGCTCTGTACCCTTCTCTAAGTTTCTGGAGTGCGTGCTCCATCTTTATCATGATTTCTAATGCCTGTTTCCGGGCAATAGAAACATTCATGACCCTCCAGCTAGCTCCTCTCTGATACTGCCATTCCTGGATCCCTGTGACATATACACTGACATGAAAATGACCTTTATTTTCCTCGTACAGGGAATCATTTAGGCACTGGGATTCTTCATGTCTTTCCACACCCTGTCACCTCTGGCTTCGGAGCTTCTCTCAGGTTTTTTTTGAGCAGCAGCCTCAAAACCTCTTTCCTCCATTAGTTCTCATATCAAAGGTACCTGTTTTCTGGAGATAAGCTCTTCAGTTTTCTAGATTTTTGTCTTTTGTGATAGTCTGTTAAATTCATCTATGATGATGTCAGCCTTAGTTTCAATGATCAGTCCAAACCTTACTCTGTCCAGTACCTCACCCTTATATTTTAATGTAATCGGGGATCTTAGTTCAACATCCACCTAAAAAAGCTATTATTTGATTACAGTCTTTACCAGGTGCTACTCAGCTGTCTTTTATTGCAGTTCTCCTTTCTACTCATCCTCCAGTCTTTTTCCACAGTACCTACCAGTGTCAGTTTTGTCCCCTGGCCTTTAGCATTTCTATTACTTTCTGTTGTTCACTATTCATTACTTTTCTGTTCTCAGCCCGTTCTTCCTTTTTTTTTTTTTTTTTTGTATGATGACTTAGTCTCTCAGTGCTTCACATCTTTGTCCACATCTCCTATTCACCTCTTGCCTATTGGAAGATCTGTAGTGCTACTCACTGCCCAACTGACCCTTCTCATGCGTTGCTGTTGCTCTTGCGGTGGAAATTCTTTAACCAACATAGTTTCCTCTGTATCAGCTTCATTCTTTCCTTAGTTTCTCCTTACTGTTTCTCTTTCTGGGTGATGGACAAGCTTCCTGAGAGAGACAGCAAATGCATATAGTGAATATAAAATAGTATTTCTGAAAATTATATTAAAAGGTGGAAATAAGTCAATATAACAAAACGTTCTTATAATCAATGTCTGTTGGTAACATCTGCTCTTCAAAGCGCATCTCATAATTTTTAAAATTTTATATTTTTCCAAGAAACTGCTTTTGCTTTCCTGTGCAGAATACAGAAACAAAGGTTACAGGCAGTTAATAAACTTGTTGGATATGGGTGAAGGCTCACTGATAGTTGTTGAGTGATATGTTATTATTTCCAATAGCACCTGAATCTTGAAATAAATATATCATGAGACTTAGTTATCCCTAGATAGAACATGGATCATTTTTCTTTCATTAACAATGGATTGGAATATTGGTTATTATTTATAGGCACATTTCTAGGCCTAAAAGTTTGTCACTTTAAAATTTCTAGTATTAAATTCTGATCAGCTCTCGATGAAGAAAGAATTATGGGTTAACAGCAACCCTGTTGACATCTGTGGGCAAGTCTAAGAATATTTTGCTAAGTTTGTCAGTTTTTCCTCCAAAAGTAATATGGGATGAATTACACAGTTCTAAGTCAATAAAGTGGTAGATTGGATCATGCTTTGCAATACTGGAGTCCTCATATGTATTGTAATACATGTGAGTATCATGGTGACAGGGGCTGCAGAGAAGGCAGAGTTGCTGAATGCCTTCTTCGCTTCAGTCTTTACTGCTCAAGGAGTCCTGCACTTTGGAGAAAACAGAGAAAGTCTGGACAAAAGAAGACTTCCCCTTGGCTGAGGAAGATCAAGTTAGGGAACAGTTAAGTACACTGGATATCCGCAAGTCCATGGCTCCTAATGGGATGCACCTGAGAGTGCTGAGGGAGCTGGCAAAAGTCGTTTCTGGGCTGCTCTCCATCATCTTTGAAAGGTTGTGGAGAACAGGTGAGGTGCCTGAGGACTGAAGGAAAGCCAATGTCATCCCAGTCTTCAAAAAAGGGCCAGGAGGACCCGGGAAACTACAGGCCAGTCAGACTTACCTCCATCCCTGGAAAAATTATGGAATGGCTCATTCTGGGTGCCATTTCAAAGCATATGGAGGAAAAGAAAGCAATCAGAAGTGGTCAACACAGATTCACCAAGGGGAAATCATGTATGACTAACCTGATAGCCTTCTATGATGGCATGACTGGATGGATAGATGAGGGTGATGGATGTTGTCTACTTTGACTTCAGGAAGGCTTTTGACACAGTCTCCCACAACATCCTCGTAGGTAAGCTTAGGAAGTGTGGATTAGAAGAATGGATAGTGAGATGGATTGAAAACCGGCTGACAGACAGAGCTCAGAGGGTCGTGATCAGTGGCATGGAATCTAGTTGGAGGTCCATAACAAGTGGAGTCCCCCAGGGGTCAGTACTGGGTCCAGTCCTCTTCAGTATTTTCATCAATGACCCAGATGAAGGGATAGAGTGTACTGTCAGCAAGTTTGCTGATGATACAAAACTGGGACGGGTAGTTGACACACCAGAAGCCTGTGCTGCCATACAGCAAGACCTGGACAGGCTGGACAGTTGGGCAGAGAGAAACTTGATTAAATTGAACAAGGGCAAGTGTTGGGTGCTGCACCTGGGGAGAAACAACCATCTGCATCAGTCCAGGTTGGCGGCTGACCTGCTGGAGAGCAGTTCTGATGAAAAAGACCTTGGAGTTCTGGTGGACAACAGGATGACCACGAGCCAACAATGTGCCCTTGTGGCATGAAGAAGGCCAGTGGCATCCTGGGTTGCATCAGGAAGAGTGTGACCAGCAGGTGGAGGGAGGCTATCCTCCCCCTCTACTCTGCCCCGGTGAGGCCTCATCTGAAGTACTGTGTCCAGTTCTGGGCTCCCCAGTATAAGAAGGACAGGGAACTGCTGGAGATGGTACAGCAGAGGACCACAAAGATGATTAGGGGCCTGGAGCATCTCTCTTACAAGGAAAGCCTGGGGGACTTGGGTCTTTTTAGTCTGGAGAAGACAGAGGCGGAATGTGATCAACACCTATAAATACTTAAAGAGTGGGTGTCAAGAGGATGGGGTCAGTCTTTTTTCAGTGGTGCCCAGTGACAGGGCAAGAGATAACAGTCACAAACCTGATCATAAGAAGTTCCATCTAAACATGAGGAGGAACTTCTGTTTGAGTGGCAGAGCACTGGAACAGGCTTCCCAGAGAGATGGTGGAGTCTCCATCTCTGGAGACATTCAAAACCTGCCTGGACAAGTTCTGTGCAACCTGCTCTAGGTAGACCTGGTTTGGCTCTGGGGTTGGACTAGACAATCTCCAGAGGTCCCTTCCAACTCCATATCATTCTGTGATTCTGTGATTCTGTAATGTGCAGCTGAGCTCCCTAGAACGCTGAATGATATTTTTTTTGCAGCACATAGAATGATAGTAACCTCTATTTTATACACCAGTAGCACTGGACCTGGGTTTTATGAGTCCTTCTACATCCCTACTTTAACATTTAATGCACAATGCTTAACCAAGCATTTTTCACAGTTAGTATTGTCTAAACCTCAAAAGCTGAAACTCTAAAGCATTGCAGTAACAGATGATGGTCACTAGATATAGCTCCACAATTTGGTGACATCACAACTCACCTAATTATATGACTTTATCTTAAAATTATAACCATGTTATTGTTATATTGTTTAACAGGTACCATGGAACAAACAAAACACAAAACAAGGGTGTTTTTTTTACTGGAGACAATCTAAGGCAACTTAAGTACAGGAGGACCTCTGCCCTCTCAATTCTGCATTATCACTGGCTGCTGAATCTTTCAAAAAACTTTGTCAGAATGATCAATGGGTCGTTCATTGGAAGGCAAATGGTTGCAGTTCTCTATGATATATCAAAGCAAATCAAAACACTGCATTTTTCTTGCTTCTGTTTCTCGATTACTGGTATAATAGAAATAGTAGCTGAATCTACTATTCAGTCTCCACACGTGAGAAATAAGTATGCCCATGAATTATAAAGGAGAATTCTTGTAATCCCTACGTGTGAACAGGATTGAAGTAAACAATTCAGATGGAAAACATGGAAATACTGAATGATCTGGCAAGCCGGTGGAATGTCTATGACCAGGTAGAAGAACCTGGTTTAAACAGAGTCTCTTCTTCTGAAGATAAGTATAAAAATATATAGTATAAAGATGTAAGTATACAAATAAGCATGCCCATTTCATAAGTACCATTTTGTGAATCAGACCAATTTTTTAGAGGAGATGGATGTTCCTACATATTTAAAACAGTATGTCTTTTCTGGACATGAAGGTTTAATTGATTCTGATGACCTTGAATAAGTGCTCACAAGAACAGATGCTTCAAACACCAATCAGGTGATTATTTTCAAGTATCTTATTGTGACATCATTAGCAAAGGCATACAAATTCTCCATGTGTAGCTTTTGATATTTATCCTTTTAACTTTAAATGAGTTCTAATGCGTTATGCTTCTAAGATCCAATCAAGGATCGGTTTGCTGATGAACTTACTCTGGGCTCCTATTCAAGACACTAGGTGTGCAGCCCCATGTCTGCTTTAGGACCTTAGCCACTGGAGCTAAGGCTGTGGCTTCAACACTCTTTGCTGAACTTTTTTAAGCTGTATGTTAGAACTGCATTGTAAAGGCAATTAGAATTAAAACTCAATTAAAAACTACAAATGTATTTAATCACAATATAATGACTTTCGACAGACAGAATCTTAGTGATTAATTTTCAAAGAGGAAAAATGCTGAATCTGATTGAGTGCCTTGTTGTGAATGATACTTATAACAATATCACCTGCTCAGTAACTTGCAGCAGTCAAATTTATTAATTTCTATTACTTCTCCTGGAAGCTGAGTCCTGTAGTGTATGAAGGCACCGACCCGGGCCGATAGTGCAACCAGAATCATTTATTATAACGAACAGGCAGCTTATATAGTACCAATGTATCTCCTTTCCCAAACGACACGACCCTGCAACCCCCAACTGCCAGGCGGGCAGGATTCGCCTCCATCAGTCAGGCTGTTAGGCACTGTTTATGGGTCATTAGGACTTGGTCACGGGCCTTCCCCTGCCAGTGTTCCTACTGCTTCTATTCCTTCGTCTGGTCTTTTCTTCTTCGACAATCCTGTTCACCCACAAATTCCTTCTCTTTTCTCAGAGGGGCACATTACTTTTGTATTTTATTACAAACTTAATATGCATTTTGAAATATGTTGTGAAAAACTTCTGTAACAATATGCATTTTTTTGCTTAGAGAAGATTTTCACCACACATTTTCACCACACCAACTGGTGTGTTTCAAAACACTGATAAACGCTAATCAACTGAAACTCACAAAACTTACTCAAGTTTTTATTTTCCGCTAGAGAACAATGACACAAAGAGAAGTTTAGTGACTTTTCACAAAAATCACAAACTTTGGTTCTCTGTCCCAGTTTTGACTCTTGAACCATTCCCCCCACATTGTGATCACTGTGCTGTTGCACATGCTATTCACCTCTTTGATGACATTTTAATTTTCATTCTTCTGGAATAGTATATTACTAGCAGAAAACAAGATAAACTTAGGTACATTGTTTACTGTTGCTTAGTTCCTAGGAAGACAATCCCTTAAAAAATGATATGCCAGAGAACAAAAGAAAACACAGAGAAAGAACGAGATACTAGAAAGCCTCTTGAGGCAACTGAAAGGTCATCCTCATCATTTTGGAGAGATAAGTCACTTTTGTGATTTCTTCATACTCTTCTGCAAGAAATAGCCTCTTTACAGAATGCACTGGTTCTCACAGTTCTTCATTCACTCTGAAAAGGTCTCTTCCCCAGTCAAAACTCATCCAACAGTTCAGGTTTTTTATACCAGTAAAGACTGTAAGTACCTTATTTGATATCTGTAAAAGTGTGTAACTTTGCAATACAATACTGTCAAGGGTACAATCATTCAGTCTATTCTGCAGAAAAGTGTTATCTCACATAGATATCTCGTTCAGTATAGCAAACTGCTAATTTCCACATTCATAAATAATTCTTAAAATTGATAAGGCATCAATTAAATTGCGATAACAGGTTTATACAGCATTAGATTTGTTCTGTTTATCAGTTTTCTTTCCCTTCTGATTTAGCATAAAAGACCCAACCTCTACAAATTATGCTACTTTTTCATTCATTCAGCAATAGAATAGGTCATGCTTCCATGTAATTTACATGAAATAAAGCTTTTTCACACAAGAGAAGTCAGTTTCTGGTCCGATTAGTGATTAACACTGTGTCTGAAAAGAAGAGGCAGAGCCTTATACGCACTTCCAAAATTTGTAGTGCCACCCATGAGATGCAGATGTCCCTTGTGGTAATTAGTTTACACCCTGAAGCAAGAAGCTTGATTACTTCTACATAATTAAATTAACTGTGGCTACAAATGTAATTAATGGCCTGAATGTTATCCAGGCTTTAAAAAAAAAAAAAAGGAAAAAAAAAAAAGGCAACATTCTAAACTAGTGTTCTCCTGATCTCCCCAGGCTGATTATAGTGTATGTAGCATAGAATCATAGAATTATTTAGGTTGGAAAACACCCTCAAGACATTGAGTCCAACAGTTAACTAAGCACTGCCAAATCTACCCCTAAACCATGTCCCTAACGGTCACATCTACATGTCCTTTAAATACCTCCAAGGATGATGGCTCCACCACTTCCCTGGGCAGCCTCTTCCTAAAGGGTTGACAATCCCTAAAGGGTCATTTCCTCTTTTCCTCTCACTCGTTACTTGGAAGAACTCAAGGTGACACCCACCTCACTACAACCTCTTTTCAGATAGTTGCAGAGAGTAATGAAGGCTCCCCTCAGCCTCCTTTTCTCCAGGCTAAACAACCTTACTTTCCTCAGACGCTCCTCACAGGGCTTGTTCTCTAAACCGTTCTCCAGCTCCAGCTCTCCATTGCTCTGCTTTGGACACATAAAGAATTTTTTTTTCAAAATCTGCTGCCTTTTGACATCAGCAATTGCATCTTTCTTCTGAAATTAGAGAGTGAAAACCACTTTTACCACTGTAGATATGTCAATCCCTAACTTAGTGGTAAACAAAAACAGTCTACACTCTGCTCACAGCTGCACTCACTGATGTCAATGCTACAGAAACAGAGAGGATTCCTCTGAGTTGTTGGTGGTTTTCTTTTTTCTTTTTTTTTCAAATCTTGCTTCAGACCAAGTCTGTGAGTGGTCTTTAGAAAAATCTGAGTATGTGACAATAGCTAGCTTAGACTACATCTAGGCAGATATGAAGAAATTGTCTGTCACCTAATATGTTTAAATCCAACAGGTCCAACAGGATCATGAGATCTAGACTACACATGTAGCTGCTACCAAAACTTGTAGATACCTGAAGTTCTCAGAGAGCTTTTATGCCAGTGGGCACCACCTAAATACTTGCACTGATAACACAAACAAAACCAAACCTTTTCAAACTTCTCAAACAAGACAGGGCTTGTTTATGTATTAGGAACCAACAGGAAGAAACACCTGTGAGATGCCTCAAATGAATGAGGTATGTTCCTCTAGAAAGGTGACACAGTCTGTAGCCCATCTGAAGTGCCTCTATAACAATGCACGCAGCATAGGTAACAAGCAGGATGACCTGGGAGCCACTGTGCAGTGAGAAAGCTATGATCTAATTGCTGTCACTGAAACAAGGTGGGATGAACCGCACAATTGGGATGCTGCAATTGATGGTTATAAACTGTTCAGAAGGGACAAGTAAGGGAAGAGGGTCAGGAAGGTTGCCCTCTATGTGAGAACATGGATTGCCTGCACAGAGATATATTTGAAAAACAACAGTGAACAGATTGAAATCCCTGGTGGAATTCACAGTCTTGAGGGATATAGGCCTAGTGAAGAGGAGAATCGGGACCCTGAAGTTTAGGAGAGCAAACCTACATTAGTCTAAGGAATCAGTGGATAGGACCCTGTGGGAAACTGGCCTCAGGAATAAAGGACCTGAACAGAGCTGGCAGCTCTGTTTTGCTTAGAGAGCGAGAGGTCTCAGTACCCATGTGGAAAAAATCAGGAAAAGAAAGCAGTAGACCAGCATGGCTGAGTAAGGACCTCCAAGTCAAACTAAAGTGTAAACAGGAAATGCAGTGGAACCAGGGACATGTATCCTGGAAAGAATACAGGGATATTGTCCAGATGTGTAGAGATGGGATAAGGAAAGCTAAGACATGATTGGACCTGAATTTGGCAAGGGATATAAAGATTCATAAGAAGGTCTTCTTCAAGGATGTTGGTCAGAAAAGGAACGTTTAAGAAAACGTTCACCCCTCAACACTACTTGATAAATAAGATGGGAAAACCAGTGGCAACTGACATAGAGGATGCTGAGGCACCCAACAATTTTTTTGCCTCAGTTTTCAAAGGTTTCTCTTCCCTCATCTTTCAACCCCATGGCTTGGGTCCTTGGGGACTTGAGGACTGATGTCCCTTCCATCATAGTAGAAGAACAGGTCTGAGACCACCTGAGGAACCTGAACATACATACATTCTTGGCACCTGATGAGATGCTTGGTAGGGACCCCACCTGGAGTACTGCATCCATCTCTGGACATGGACCTGTTGGAACAGGTCCAGTGGAGGGCCATGATCAGTGGGCTGGAGCACCCCTCCTATGAAGACAAGCTGAGAGAGTTGAGGTTGTTCAGCCTGGAGAAGGGAAGGCTCAGGGGAGACTTCATTGCAGCCTCTCAATACTTACAGGAGACTTTTAAGATATACATAGTGTGACTTGTAGTGACAGGACAAGTCACAATGGTTTTAAACTAAGAGTAGATTTAGACTGGATATAAAGAAGAAATTTTTTATAATGAATGTGGTGAGACAATAGAACACATTGTCCAGAGAAGCTGTGAATGCCCAGTCATTGGAAACATCCAAAGTCAGGTAGGACAGGTCTTTGAGCAATGTGATCTAGTGAAAGATGTCTGGCAGTGGCAGAAGTCACTGGACATAGATAATCTTTAAAGATGCCTTCCAACAAAGCTGTTCTATGATTCTAAGATTTATTACCCTTTTTCTCTTGTGGAGCCCAATTCAAGATGCACATTTCAAAACAGATCTGGTAAATAGAGCTAAGGAAAATAAACATCAAGAGATAAAATTTTTCTTAGCTGCCTATACTGCATCAAGTACCTCAGTGGCTGGGGCAAGGAAATTAATATGATCATTGTAATGACTTGAGTAATATTTAGTCACTGGGGAGACAGCTTAAAATTAAGACAGCAAATCTTCATCCGAACCCTATTAAAGGAACTGCAAGTTTTTTAATAGGAGTATCTTTAGATATGTAAATACCATGTTGCTTGTTAAGTTACCTATGTTATATTGGTCAAAAAGAGTTTGCCTAAACTTTATTAAATTATCTAACCTTGGATATTGATCAGCTGCAGGTGTCTCTCATAGACAGCTGAAAGTATGTGGCATTGATTGTAAGGGGGTCTTGTGGCAGAGCGATAAGCTAGTGTGCAGCCATTCTAACCTGGAGGGAAATCTTGGGGTTTTGGCACTAGAAAAGTAGTGACAAAATACTTGAAACTGATTTGTTCCTTCTTGTTCTAAAATTTTTCACTGATAAACATTTATTAGTGATAACTCAGTTTAATACATTTTTTTCACAGAAGGACATAAAGTAGACAAAATTTCCAAGTATTTATAAAAATACATTTCAATTAGGATTGTTCTATCATATAAGAAATAGGTGAATTTTGAAGTTCTTTTTTAAGTAGGAATACTATACTGACTGTAGACAAAACCACTTGGTTCATATTTTCGAACTTGATTTTAGTTTTCAAAGAAAATTAAAAAAACATGGAGTGGGAAAGTTGCCTGAATGTAGGAAAGTTGCCTGATTTAGTTTAGCAAGGTTTCTTCTCTCCATGAAAGTTTGGCTTAATTCATAAGTCTTGATACGGCATACAAAGCTAATTGATGCCATTAAAAATATTACATTTAAAAAAAAAAAATCTCCCCTTGTCTGCAGGGAGTGGGATTGACTATCTATACCTTTGAAGAGAAATTATTTGCTAATTGTTTTGCTAATCGTTTTCTAATTCATTGTAAATTACTGGAAAAAGTCCTCTGACTCAGCACCTTTATGGCAACATTATTTCTCAAATATCATAAAACAATCAAAGTACACCCCTGCAATCCAAATGGAAGGTTATTTTACCCCAATACTGATGACAGTTTAGTTCAGTGAGCTACAGTGTAGCATGGAATTTAATGCTTTTTTTATACAAATACCTCAAGTAAATACCCATAGATCTAGGATAAACAATGTTGAATTTTTGTCTGCCTATAGCTTTCCAGAATTTAATGGTTTTTGCTTCACTAGTCTGAAGTAATTTCCAAAAAATTCAGACCGTTACAGACATGGTTAACTGCTTATCCTGGGCAAATTAAATTAAGCCTCTGGCATAAGATGAAAAGTTTGTTTCACCTAATTGAGCATCTAATGAGTGGTGATGAATTTAAGCTCCTCATTGAAATTTTGTTTTTCAAAGCTTTTCTGATTAACATCCATTGAAATGGAGAAAGAAACACATTGCATTTATATATACATAAGCTTTTGAAATAAAGCTTAAAATAAGATTCTGATCCCTCCAAAAGGTTTCACCTCAAATTGTTGTGTCCCGTATTGATAACTGTAATTATTACTGAAATATCCTGGCCCACTTTTCCTTTGGATTCATACAAGTGCCGCTTCTTATTTCCCTGGGCTTTTCTGTGCAATATTGTGTACGTTCACTAAAAAGCTGTGCTCTTCAGAAGCTTTACTATCACTCTGATCAAACTGGCATGTCAGTTTTCTCCCTCTAGAATATGCACCTGGAAACTAGATATAGCTTTTTTACCGTGAAAATGTCAAGCAACCAGGGAAAGGGGTGGATAAAATTTTGGACTCTTTTGAGATTACTGAAAGCTTTATACCTTTGACCTTGCTCCATTTGATAGAATTCCTCTATGAATTCTTCTTCTTAACAGTATTGCAAAAGCTGGAGATGGGCACTTTATTCTTTTTTACTCATTATTACACATCAATAAACCTCTGGACTCTATCTTGTCTTTAGGATAAAGGAAGAAATTCTTGTAGAGTAAAAAGTAAAAAAATGTTATCCTAGAAATCTTCTCATTTTGAGGAAACCCACAAGCTTTTAGACAAAGGATTTTAAATGAAGAGATTGTGTCCGAAGAAAGTTCACAGCCAGTTTTTCACACCACACAGCTGGGTCACAGTCCCGTTACTAAGAACTCATGTGGTTATCTACACTTATTTCCTTCAATTCCACATTTAAAAAAAAATAAATCCCTTGTACAGCAAAAACCTGATTTCACCATGTCTTTTTGAAGCTTGCACTAGCTTTTTTCCTTCAAAACATTTTGTTCTGCCTTCCCCTTCCTTTTAAATCACCACACGTTTTGATCCTGCCTGCCTCCAGACCCTAATCCCTTCTTGCAATCACCCTATGGCTTTTGTTTGTTCAGGCTTTTCTTACCATTTCCCTTGTCTCAAACTAGGTGCTTTCATTTAATGCCTTTATATCACCATCCATTTATCCTATGCCTACACTGAATCTGAAGATGTGATTGAAGCAGATGGAGGCATGACCATGCTAAACTTAATCTAACTGGTTGTGTTATGAGATTATTGCTTTCAGTGCAAACCTTCCAAAATCTGAGTGACCTACTCAAGATGTGACCCCCTTTGCCCTTAAATCTATGACTCCACTTCTTCCCAACAGTGCTTCTGAAATTGCCTGTTTTAGAGCTAACATAGATATCTATCCCCAAGCATGCCAGTCACCTTAATTCTGGCTGCATCGATTGAGGTATAGTGTATTTTTAGCCAAAGCAATGTGTGGCTTAATTCGCTGGGATGGTTGTGTTCCTCACCCAGAGAAGGATTTGTCTCCATGCCCTGCTTCCACATGATTCCGGATTATGGTTTCATCAGCTAAGGTTTCTTCCATTTCCTACAGACACTTCTGAAAGAACCCTATGCCATTTGGTGATAAAATAAGCCTTATTCTATTCTCAGAAGAGAATAGAAATAATAACCTGGACAACATATGGTTTTTTAGACAATCTAAATAAAGTTATGCTTGCTTTATTATAGAGGACCTGAGGCTCTAGTGCGGGCTTTCACTTGACCTAGCTTGTTAGGTTATAGCAAAGTGCAAAAATTTCAACACTGATTGTCTAAGGCTGGAATAAAACATTCTTAGGCTTTCTCAGGGCTTCTCATTGCTAAAGGTCTTCATTTATACTTTTATACAAAGTGTTTCATAACACTTTATAAATGTTTGTCCTTGTACTAAAAAATTAAAACACACCTTCTTCTCCTCTCCAGCTTGCAATATAGCCCAGGAATATGCTTTCACAGCTACCCATGCTAAAAAGTATAATGCTTTCTTTGTGGTGTCTGCCAAAGCAGTACCTTAATCTGTGATAATTCAAGTTTATGGGTTTGTTTTATTTTTACTAAACAAGTTAAACAGTATCGTATTTGGACTTTTCTCCACTATATTACTCTTAAATGCCAGAAAGGCTGCAGCTGCTCCCAAATGTGTGTACCCTTTCTGATGTTTTCAATTAAAGTATTTACAATAATGACATACTATAGACTAGGAAGAATTTTCAGAGATGAAAATGGACTCAAAATGGAGTAGTTGGGAACCACTTACGTAAAGAATGTTTTTGCTCTCATTGATTTTAAGAACCCTTGTCAGCCTATACATATGGAAAAAAAAGCCGCCTCCTCTCCATTTTCTCTCAGGGAAAGGAATAGGGAAGGGTCAAGACTGCCAGTCTCCAAGTCCCCTGCTGGCAATATAATTTGAGATTTTTGTTCCATTTTGGATAAAGCTTTCCTCCCATAAAGACTTAAAGCATTTTGTATTCAGAGAGTTCCTGTGCATTTTTGATGCTTCATTTCTGTTCGCTTGCCTCACACACAGACCAGTGGTCTTCAGTTTTGAGCAGCAGTTTTCACACTGCTGAAGAGAGGATTATGCTAATACCCCCTTTGGAGTCATCTGTAGACAACTGAAATTGTTCTTCCTAGTGTTGTTCCTGACCACAGCTGCTTCCTCAATTCACTCCTTCAGCTTCTTTTATTTTTTGTTAAAGTTTTTATTTAACATCCACACGACATCAGCCCGAAGTAGCATTCTCAGGTTGCTGTGTTGAGCAGATAGATTAGGCACACTTCTTATGAAGCATATTGTTCCAAGGAATCTTTGCTGGAGCAAAAATATTACTGACAGCAACAAATGTAGTCTGTCCTACTCCTAGGCTTTCTTCTTTAGGGGATGATTTTTGTCTCAGGTATGCTTTTTTATAGAATTACCTGTGTAATACCCTGACTGTTTTCATTCTTAATATTAGTAAGTATCACTTTTCGCAACACACTATTTCGTAGATCAGCGTCCAACCTAAAATCATTCAATAACCCAATTCCTTTCAAGTTTTTACAGAGAATTTGACTGCGATGTTATTGGCACCTTTTCCAATTTTATGCATGTTGTGTAAGCTCTTACCAACTGCTGCAAAATGACATAATTATGTTTCTTGCAACATTTATATGAGTGCTGAATATTGTCTTGGTTCCAATATCCTCCTGGGCAGTTGTTAGAACTTGCTAGTCCTGAGCTAAATTAGGTCTATTTGCAAGAGATATTGCAGATTTATACCTTTTTTCATTTATTTTTTTAACTAGTCTTGTTGCTTTGGAACCATGCCCACATTTTATAAACTTCATTCTGGGTCTATTTCTGATGCCTGCCCAATTGCTTTGTCAAAAATCAGGCTGAGGTTTTTATTTTTCTTTCACTTCCTTTCTTCTCCCCCAATTCTTTTGTTCCAAACCCAATCAAGATGGAGTCCTCCTTCTAAAGTATTGTTCATCTTAAATAAAGTCACTGCTTTTTTATAGTTTCATTCTCTTTACACACAACACCCTCAAAGACTTTACTGTAGTGTGAAATGCAAAAATATTGCCCAAAGTTTTTCAATGGTTTCAGCTAGCTTTCTGTTTAACTACTGTGCTCATCAGGTGTGTCAGAATTAGCCATTTGGTAGAAACATGGCAAAGTTTTCTCTGTCTTTTGAATCTTGCAGATACAGAATGCAACACTAGTAAAATTTCTCCACCCTCCCTCCATACCTAGAATTTTTGGTCATTAACCACTTCAGTCTTTCATTCAAGCAGTTTTCTTAGCTCCTTTTCAATTCATCACCTTGTGGTATTGAGCAGCTGCCCAGTGCTTCTAGAGCTTTATCCTCTGTTGGCTAAGCTTCACACCTGAAGCCAGGATGAAAAATTCAGCACTCAAACTACCCCCAATTATGAATACAGTCAGTTCCCTTGCTGTGGTAGAAACTCTGTAACTTTGAAATGGGCAATGAAGGACAAACTACCACCTTCAGTTGGTGATTCCCATGAATGCTATGCCTGTCTCAGTCCCATGCCCTAAAAGTTTCAGAAATTTCCCAGGCTTCTCTCCTGCTGGGCATAGCACAGAAATATCTTGCTTGGGACATCAGCAACCCACCTAAGCCCACTCACACAGACAAAATACATCAGGGGAACGACTCTGGCAGGACTCTGGACTTGCCTTTGATGGCTATTGTGCCCACAGCTCCTTCATGGTGTCTGATGCTGTTCCAAAATGATTTATACCCCATTTCAATAGGATCCCAGTGAAGACCTGGAGGAATTCCAGCTCCTCACACAGGGCCCTCAAAGTACCAAAGTAACAGTAGCTTTCTTCCTTGCAGCTGAGTGAATACAAGCTTAAGAGAGAGGGCTGAACTGCTCGTGAGAGTGAAAGAGTAATAACAGAAGCAAAGCTTCAGACCAAACCCACATGGATTGTTGCATTGCTCACTGACTCACTGCACTGGTACCTATATCTTCTCTTTCCACCTTCTTCGGCATTACTAGTTATTTCATTAACCTCCTTCCAGCCAGTACCAGCACTGCTATGCAAGCCATGTGTGGCCTGCAAATACTCTAATGAGCAATTACATTTCTAAGATTTCCCTCAGGTGAAGTAGTGAACACTTGCACAGCATCACTGTGCTGAGTAGGTGCAGTCTTTTCGACTGGCTAGTTCTCTTCCCCAGAGCAATACAAATATGAGACTGTAAGAGTTAGTCTCATTCTCCTTTGCCAGAAAGACTTTACAGAAAGAATATTTCATCACTTTGCAATTCTGGATTGCATCAAGCTAGTGCTTTATCCTCTGTATCAGTAAATGGTCTTGTATCTCTTCATGTCTTCCAACACATTTCTTTGCAGAACTGGTCTCTTGTCATTATGTTTCCAATACCTAATAAACACAGATCACTTCTAAAAAATAGTCATGTAATTATATAAAAATAAAAACAAATTTTCTGCTTAATTTCAGAATGGAAGCTGGAATTTTATCTAGATTGCTGAATCTGGTAAAGAAATATTATTTCTCAAGAAGTCTTGTTAACTGGATTTCTGTCTCAACACTTCAAATGCTTGTAGAAATAAGAAGACAGCTGATATTTCTTCTCTAGAGTGAGTCATTGCATTCATATACTAACAGAGATGTTAAGAAGATTCTCTCCTTTAAAAGCTATAAGACAAGTTCATCTGTAACTTTCAAATTATTGTTCAAATATCAAGCCAAAATCAATGAAATCTGACTGGGTATACCACAGTATCTTTTTTAATCATGCTTATTTTTGGAGTTAGGAAGTCACTGAAGTTTCCCTGCTAGGGGAACTCCTTTACACAAAACTGCTAAAATTAGGTTCAGATGTCATAAGTGGGCAATAAATCTGTTCTTATGAAACAGACAAATCTATGAGAAGTACTTAGATTTTTCAGCAGAATTCTCTGTAAGAATCTAATAAAACTTTATTTGTGCAAGCAACCAATTTCATGTAAAAGATCTCCACTTTAAAAATAAATTTTCTTCCTTCTTGCACAAAATTAGAATACAACCTAAACTACATTTCTGTTGTAACCTTAGAGGAAATTTTTGAATATATGAACATATAGATTATAAATCTTAAAAAATAAAAATAAAAATTGTTTCTTAGATGAATGAATGATTGCTATAATAGTCAGAGTATCTGGTATAACACTTTACTGACGTCTATATGAAATACAGTTTTGCTAACACTCCATCAAAATTGGTCATTCTTTCTATAAACTAAAATGCAATCCATGTAGCTTGAAAAGCCTCCTAAAAATGTTCAGTTTAGATTTTGCCTATGACTTGTGCCTTAATTTGAAGACCTCCATCTATGCACGGAATAATCTCCCAGCTTTCAAGGCATTATTTTCAGCACAAACTGCACAACTACCAACCAAAGCTGTGAACGTTCTGTCATGGCATTGGTTATAACTACATCTCTATGTATTTACACATATGTGCACATAGAGAGAGATTTTTTTGTGTTTAGTTTCTAGCAGAAAGCCATTTATTATTCCATGAATTTCAGACTGGGACTTGCAGTTCTTTATTAAATGAATGACAAATATGTGAATGATACTGAACAGAAACATTAATATAAAGACTAATCAGTTTCCTTTTTTGTATGACTTCCATTTCAAGGTCTTCCCTTCTTCAATTAGTCTCCATGAATTGATTGTTTAATGCATAACTAATCTTGAACTTGTTCTTCTCTTCCTGATGGGAAAATTGAAGTTAATTTTGTTGAAGTCATGGTGCTTATGTTGCCCATTTATCAAAGGGTGATATATTCAAAATCTGTATGGCAGCTGTTCTGTTTCTCCTCAGCAGTATACATGGAAGTAAATTTTATTTATAAACATGTAGACCTCTACCCTATTTCCTGCAAATAATAAAAACAGGCAAATAAACAAATATTTTCTCCATTAATATAGAATTTTTCCCTCACAGTGGTAGTAATTATGTTCCAATGTATTGCATTACAATAGATTAAAACATAATACTTCTTAAGTTGGAAGATCTAAGCTGCTGGCAAAAAAAGGGTAGAAAACCAACAACAAAGGTTTATTTCTCTATAGAAGGCACTCAAAAAAGAATGGATGTAAAGGTCCGTTTATTTCCTATAGCAGCTATATTTTAACCAAGTAAAACAATACCTGTGTCATACAATTACTTTATATTAATCTGAAACTTGCCTCCATGCCTTTTGGGAGTACTTGACCAAATTTACCCTGTGTTAGTCCTCTATTTCAAGCTTTATTTTTTCCAAGGGAATTTTGCTTTAGAAAACACTGGTGAGCACGATATTATCATTCAGAATACAGTTGCAGATTTTGTGTTTACCTTCAACTGATTTTCAACAAATCTTTTGTAAAAGGGTTATCCAACACAAAACTCCTATTAAGTCTCCTGGAGTTGTAAAGCAAAATGAATGGATAAAAGTGAAAGTAATGATAAAAAAAACAAAAACAAAACAACAAAAAAAAACCAGTATCAAATCCTCACTACAGAATCAACTACGCAGACACTGTGAATCATCATCTATGGCTGACCATTTGTACAGCTATTGCATAGCTGGTAAGCAAGCTGTTGGGGGAAAAGACCAGCCTGGCAGAAGAAAGAAATAGGGTCACAGCTCAGGGAAAAAAGGAGAGTTTATGGCCTTTGGAAAAAGGGGCAGGCCATTCAGGAAGATTACAAAGGTGTAGAAAAGATTAGAAAGGCCAAAGCCCAGCTGAAACTGAACCTGACCTTGGATGTTAAAAACAATAAAAGAATTTCTATAAATACATTAGTAGCAAAAAGAGGACTCAGGAGAACCTCCATCTTCTATTGGATATGGGAGGTAACATAATAACAAAGGATGAGGAGAAGGCTCAGGTGCTGAATGCCTTCCTTGCCTCAGTCTTTAGTAGTGGAGTAGGGGCCCCTATAAGTACCCAGACCCCTGAGCCAGAAGAGAGGGGCAGGGAACAGAATGAAGCCCCCATAATCCAAAGGGAGGGGGTGCGGGACCTGCTCCAACACCAGGATATAAACAAGACTCTTTGGCCAGGTAGGATCCACCCAGGAGTACTGAGGGATCTGGCAGAAGTGCTTGAGGAGCCACTATTCATCACCTACCAACAGTCCTGGAAAACTGGGGAGGTCCCAGCTGACTGGGTTAAAAACTGGCTGGAGGGAGGGGCCCAGAGAGTGGTGGTGAATGGAGTTAAATCCAGTTGGCAGCCGGTTAGAAGTGGTGTCTCTTAGGGCTCAGTACTTGGACCTGTTCTCTTTATCATCTTTATCAATGATCTGGACAACGGGATCGAATGCACCCTCAGTAAGTTCACAGATGACACCAAGATGGGTGGTAGTGTTGACCTGCTGGAGGGTAGAGAGGCTTTGCAGAGGGATCTGGACAGGCTGAATGGATGGGCTGAGACCAATGGGATGAGGTTCAACAAGGCCAAGTGTCAGGTCCTGCACTTGGGTCACAACAACCCCAGGCAGCGCTACAGGCTTGGGACAGAGTGGTTGGAGAGTTGCCTGGCAGTAAAGGAACTGGGGCTGAACATAAACCAGCTGTGTACCCAGGTGGCCAAGAAGGCCAACAGCATCCTGGCCTGTATCAAGAACAGTGTGGTGAGTAGGACTTGGGAGGTGATCCTCCCCCTGTACTCAGCACTGGTGAGACCCCACCTCGAGTACTGTGTCCACTTTTGGGCCTCTTCCCACAAAAAAGACATTGAGGTGCTGGAGCAGGTCCAGAGAAGGGCAACAAAACTAGTGAGGGGTCTGGAGAGTAAGTCTTACAAGGAGAGGCTGAGGGAACTGAGGTTGTTCAGCCTAGAGAAAAGAAGGCTGAAGGGAGACCTTACAGCTCTCTACAACTACCTGAAAGGAGGGTATAGAGAGGCGCAGGTTGGTCTCTTCTCCCAAGTCACAGGCAACAGGACAAGAAGAAATGGCCTCAAGTTGCACCAGAGGAGGTTCAGGTTGGACATTAGGAAAAATTTTTACACTGGAAGAGTTATCAAGCCTTGGAATGGGCTGCCCAGGGAAGTGGTTGAGGCACCATCTGTGGAGGTTTTCAAAAGATGGGTTGACACGGTGCAGGGGGACATGGCTTAGTGATGTTTTTTTTTGTTAGAGTTAGGTTGATAGTTGGACTAGATGATCTTGAAGGTCCCTTCCAACCTAGATGGTTCTATGATTCTATGATTCTAAGACAGCAACTAAGAAATAGCATAAATTCAGACCTATTGTACTAATTTTGCAAGGAATATTTTTCCCCACCTGTGCACTATCCAAATCCCTTCAAGTCTCCTAGAGTCACTTCAGTCTATATTTCTATATATACTATTTTTTTAAATATATATACTATATATTTTTTGCATCACAGATTCCATGGGTTTATTTTACAGGATGAAGAGGAGATGGAATCCGCCTCTGTCTCCTGTGCCATCCTTGTTTTGTGCCCCAAGACACAGCAGAGCATAGTGTGCTAACAGGAGGATGAAGAGATTCAATTCTGTTCACTCAAGTTTACCCACAAAATCATTCAATTAGCCTTCAGCATTTGAATTCTCAATCCCTAATCTTGACCCAGAAATGATCCCCAGATCATTTAATTAACTAAAATGAACCATGATAAGTGAATTTCCTCTCATTTAAATAATAGGAACATGACAGTTTTGCTTTTCTGTTTTGGTGGTGGTGGTTGTGGTTTTGGGGTTTTTTTTTGTTGTTGTTTTTTTTTTCACTTTACCCGTTAGTTTTTTCTTAGTAATTACTAGCAGGTCATAATAAGTTTAGTTGAATCCCTTGACATATGTGCTCAAGCATCATATGAATTTTGTGATTTAACACACCACAAAGAAGCTTTTATCATCATTTGGAGACAGAAAAATAAATATAGGTATCTAAACAAATATAATTGATGAAATTAAACAACCTGAAAGCACACAACATTACTGAGCACCGGGAATTAATATAAGAACTTAAAAAATGGTTGAAGAACTTCCTGAAAGGGAGATGGTCTGAAACTCTGATGAAAGAACTACTGGGCCTGAGAAAGAAAGGCAATTAGGGAGTTTTTCAAGTATTGTTTTTAGAACTGATGTTATTTAAATATTTTCATCAGTGACCTTGGCAAACAGAGCAGGAATATGCTAATGTAATGTGCCAGTGCCATGTATTCCTATTTTTTCAGATCATGGCTACATTCCAGCTACAATATAAAAAAGGCCATACAGCTTTTTTTTCATTATGTGTTAAGATGCTGCTGCCAAATCAGTTTGGCTTCTGGCACACTATATGCAACTGTTCTTCCCCAGTCCCCTCACATGTGGAAAGGGAGCAGGACACAAACCTGATGACTGTGTTGAGGAGGCTGGTGAACATTCTAGGAAGGCTGCAGCTTCTTCTCTGGCATTTGCTTTCCCAAGGGCCTTTTGGTGTCCTGATCTTGATGTGACCAGGTATGTGTATCACATGAACAAATTCAGTTACTTAATTATCCCTGGCTACATACCAGACACGCACTGAGTTAGGGAATGGGATCACACATTTCCATCTTTCTTCATGGGAAGAAAGAGCATGGTTGTCCTATCTTATGACCTACACACAAATTAGAGGAAGACATTCATGTCAAGGTAAGAAATCCTGTGTTACAGTCTTAACTGCCTCTGTTGCCTGAAGTTATGTAAATCAAGCTACCTAACAAGGCTTTTGTTAAGGAAGCAAAAAGTGAATTATCCAGATATCCTACTTAGGAATGTCCTTGATGTATGAATAATGCCCTTGGATCAATATAACTTTTAGACTGTCTTTCTGTTGACTTTTATTTTAGCACAAAGTAAATGTATAGGATACAGTTGAAGTGTCTATCAGAAGAGCTTCTCTTTTGAGTCAGTCAGCTTTTTATGTACATAGTTTAGTAAGGTTTTCCTTTTGTTATAAGAGTCTGATAAAAAACAAGAACAACATGTGGGCCTGTCTTCAATAATGTCTTCTAAGGCTATGTACCTTTAATGTACTTTTCAAGTATTCCAGCCTCACAAAAGATGTTTCTAAATTCATACAAGTTCAAACCGGATGATCTCTGAGGACCCAAGAAGAACACATTTGCTAGTTTTTCAGATTATTATTTTCCTGTCTACAAGTTTAAAATAATGAACAGTCAAAAACAGGAGAGAAAAAGAAAGTAACTGCTTTTTCTTTTGCAACACTCTTCTATACGTAGAAAAATCTTTTCTTTCAGGGTCTAAAGAATGACAAAAACTCTTGTTTCTCTGTATCTTTTCCTAACACTCATTACTACCTAGATGCCTACAAAAACCTTAGCAGGTATATTTTGCTAGCTTATATATCAATCACAGAAAAGTATTATTGCTTATTTATGATAAAAAGATGAACTCAGAAATAACCAGTCATGAATCTAACAGAAATAGAACTGTCCTCTAATAATTCATGTATATGATTAATCTGGCACTGGAGTATTTTCTTTTGGAACATACAAGTTAAGTCTAATGGCTAGTAGGACAGAGACACAGAGGTTGGAAGAAGCAGGGGAAAAAGGGAAATAAATCAAAATAACTTCTTCACATCTCATTAGAAATAAAGAGTTAAGAGAAAATCCTATGAAAGGTCAAGTCTGATGATATAATAGATCAGAAAGACTACTGCAACTCTTTTTTTTGTTTTTTAAAGAAGAGGTTAGCTGCTGTGGTAGCTTTTATAAAAAAAGTGCAAATCACAGCATTCCATTACAGCAAATATATAAACAATAGCCGAGAGATGCTTGAGCTGCTGAAGAGCAGAGTCTCATAGTATGTGACATAAAAGTATAACATATGCATAGGTTTTCATTTTAGCTTACATTGATTTTCTAATGTATACACTACTTACTATGCTGCTCCATCACCATCCTGCTAGCCAGCACAAATTGTCATACCGCAGAGTTTTTAATAATATCTCAGTATTGAATAAAAATGTTCCTGAGGGTCATATGGCAGACTGCTATTTCCAAACTAGCTCACAATTTTTCATATTTCTTCATTTTCAACAGCCACAAAACAAAGTGAAATGAGGGCATCCAGGTATTTGTACACATTTTAAAATTTTATATATTTTGAAACTTTGATCCTGGAAAAATATTCATGAGACAAGTATTTCTTTTGAATATTCATCTAGATGTAGGAAGATTTGCAAATTTGGATCTCTGACTTAGCCGTTTGAGCCAAAATGCCTCCCACAGTTGTGCTACATATGCATATTTGTTCAAATGTTATCCCCCTTCCCCTGCAATTCCAGAGCAACCCTGTGTATTCTCAGCTAAGGAACAGATGTGGTTTGTTGTCTACAGCAGGAAATATTCTGAGTTGCACTGATAAAAAATTAAAGCTCCATGGTCTAACAGCTTAATATCAATAGATATTCTTTACAAAGGCAATAAGAAACAATACAAAGGTTCACAAAAGGTGTTAATGTACTTCTAGTTCTGAAGGATCACAAGCTACTCTGCTTCTAATAAAGACAAGAGTAAATTGAGCTTCCAAAAGCATCGGGGCTTTCCAAGTTCTGTATATAGTTGGTCTTCTGGTACCAGACAGGGTGGCAGAGACAGAATAGATTTGTATGCTGGAATAGGGGCAGTATTGGTCTGACATGCAGAGGAGCAACCTTTCTTAGAATTCACAGTCTAACATCCTTTCTCCTAACACCAGTGGTTGACTGGAAACAAACTTCCTGAGAGTTACCTGGTTACTTTTAAGCATGGCATCCCTGTTATCTTGTTGATCTTACTATAAATTAACATGCATATAAGAATGTTTATTAGACAACTATTAGTGATTCATCTAAAATAGTTTCTTTGTAAACTCTAAGATCTAAAAGATCTAATGTATAACAATGATTTGAAAGAAAGATATTCCTTTTTTTTTTTTCTTTCTCTCTTTTTTTTTTTTTTTTTTTTTTTTTTTTTTGTTAGAAAGTATCCTTTGGGAAAGCTTTACACTGCTTTTATAGTGTGATTTCCTTTAGTATTCATGAAGGAGATTAGCAGAATTAGGCTTACTAAAAAGCACACATTAGAAAAGCCCAATAAATAATGAGAATTAAGTTTATGAAAAGGCTAAAATGAATTGTGGAGAATTACAGTTTTCTTACCCCTACAGCCCTTAAATGTTTGTGTCTGAATCCCCAGAAATTCCAGCAGTCATCTGGAGAGGAAATTAAAGACCACATATGTATTTCAAGACCGATTCAGATAGTCTTGTCAATCTGCAGCTGAAGAACCCTACAATCACAAAGGACCGCTTGAAATAGCTGAACATTTACAATTTATACTCATTACTGTCTGATGTGAATAGCAAACTGGCAGAGCCCTCTGGAAAGTGACCCGAGGCTTCTCACAGAAAGCAGACAGTAGACGCCCTTTAGGATAAGCAAAAGCAGACATATTCTCCCCAGTCCAGGCGACCCAACCCCCAGCGCAGTCTCCAGCACATCTGCCAAGGACAGCACTCAAGCAGTTTTAAATGGCATGCAGAAAAGTGAGCAGCAGGGGGCTACTTCATCTGGAAAGAAGGGGATCTGTGACAGATAACAAATGTGGTCTGAACTTAGAAGAGGCCAAGAACCCCATGCTAAAGGGGAAATACTGCCAGCATCTCATTTCTTTAAGGGGCAGCATGTCCTCTTTCCACAGGCTTAGCTTTGGAAAGAAAAATACAACTAGCCATCCTAGCATACCATTTTTCCCACGCAGCAAATGACAGCGATGTTTGGAACACACTGAATGGATGTGCCCAAATGCTCCCAACTTCCTTTGGACCAGAACTGATTTATTAAAATGGAAGTGGCTATGATCACAATGCATAAGGCCTTTCTGGGTTTATTATTGAAAATTATGGCTTTTAGCTATATCTCTGCAGCTAGGAAGTCAGATACAGCAATAGTAAAGTAATTTGGAAGCTTGATTCTTCTATTTTTATTGCATGCAAACAGAGGGTTAATGGTGTAGCCTTTATACTGTGTATCTTCCCTGTGAATGCAACAAGTAACATCCCATTTTGATAGATCCACGCACTGGTTACTATTTTTAAACTCTCAGACAATTTCTAGCATGTTTTATGCATAAATTAGGTGAGAATTTTTTACATAGGTTATTTACTTTGTGTTGCTTTCTCAGGCAAGTTTTGCCAAGTGATAATAAAAAGTTTGAAAAGCAGACATGGAACCGCTGGTGAAATAACCGGCGGAGAGCAAGACGTGCGAGTGGTGGGTGTCTGCAAGAATTACTGTTATTTTCTGCTGCAAGGACGATAACAATGTTACATGTACTAAGTAAGTGATATTAGGCAGCAGACTCACAGATTTTTGCCATTGAACTGTTACCATCTGCTAGGAGGTAGGGGACACTGAAGTAAAACCCCTTGAGCCACTCAGAGGACGAGATGGTGACACTTTCTGGCCTAAACTCACAACTGCATTTTCCACCTTAGAGTAACTAGTAGGGGAATGGCTGGAGATATGTTTTTTTTTCAGATGAAGTGACCTCAGCTGATTGTTTGTGCGGTTGAACACAAAAGTTTAGATAGCGAAAAATGGAGAAAGTGAGCTGGGACGTTGACTTTAGTCAAACTTCAGGAATGTACATGACACTTTATTTTGGCTTGCTGGCTTCAGACACAAACCTCATCAAATCCTAAATTACAGTGAAAATAAAATTTCTCCTTGTATTATCTTTCTTAAAAAAGCAGAGATGTATGGTCAGATGAGTATGGCCATACATAGGCTTACATTGTAAGAAATTCTGCATTCACAACTTTTCCTCAAGTATTTGAAGGCATACTTGCAACCAAACATGATTTCTTATCTTGTTTGTTGTTAGTCTTCTATTAACCATATCTTATCTTTCTTCACATGAGGAATTTGGAGCAGGAAAAGCAAGCTGAGCATCAGGGCTGGAGAAAGAAAGGAGCTCTTCCAAACACAAAAGAGGGACCAAAACCATTGTCATGGCAACAAGAATCAGATGTGAATGCTGCTGTTGTCTATATTCTAGTAGGTAGGTGAAAATAGTCTATGTCTATACTGAAGGTGCAGTATTCCTTTTTAATGATTGGATCTCTAACTTATATATTAATTCATATAAATTGCAAGGAAAAATACTCAGAGAAATAGATTTTTCTATTAGATAATCTAAAGATACTATAATTTGTAAGAACATGGAACAGTGTACGGGTATAATATAAAAATAAAATCTCTCCAGTATTTTCCTTTATAAAAACTCATCCATTTTGAATAGTTGTACCTCAGCACTTTATGTTGAGAAAATATTGTCTTCCCAATAGTATGTCCTGCATATAATTATTTCCTGAAATTCAAAGTACAAACAAATGATATGTATCTGCACACTGTAGTATACAAAACCACAAACTGAACACAAAAGATCACTTCCTTAAATCATCTAAGAGGTACATGAGTTTTAACTGTTCTTTTCCTTTATATTTTAAAAGAAGACTACACGCATTTGAAAAGGTTTTTGGAAGAGTACAGATTCAATGATCCTGTGCTATAATCGCCCAATATTTGCAGACTACATTAAACACTTTCAAGCATTATGTGCTGAATATTTAACACATTAAATACTCAGGAAGTATCCGAAAGTCTGAAAGTGTTTTAATTGAAAAGCTAGGACTCTTGAATCATTTGTTCCTTTGTTCATGGGAGTTATACACAGCATCACGTCAGGTTTAACAGAAAGTATCTTTTCTTCTGTTCTTAGCATGACAGAGTCTTACCAGCCTTCCATCCTGACTGTGTTAATTCTAACTGTTGCCCAACACCAATTTTTTGGTTTCTTAGCAGGTAGCTGCCAACTGAGCTCCCAACACAGCAATCTACTTTCCAGAGCCTGAGCAGCACCTGCCTGCCTGGCACTGCTGCTTTGCCCTCTGCTGCGTGTCAAGGGTGAGAATGCTGGCTTCATCTTCACCTCCTCTGTAGCACTGGTCACCATTGCCCATGCCTACATCTACTCCCATGTGTCACTTGGGAAACATGGTGTGTGAGGAAATGTGTTGGAATTCTTTCCTGGAAAAAGAAACGCCATAAAGAGCAACGACAACCTGCATCATGACCTACTGAACTTTTGGCCACCAAATCTCACAGGAGCATTTAACTTGTAGTACCAGCCAATATGCCACCTATAGGGAGCCTGGTGTTTTGGTGTAAATCAAAGCTCTAGCATTACGCAGGTGGTAGTCACTCTACTCACTATCCTTGGGTGGTGATCAATTAAATGCTTCCATGCTTTAATTAACCAAGTAATGAATGAAAAACTGTGATTCTGTTCAGCTGCAAGAGGGAGACTGAGTTCACAGAGTCATTGCAGCAACTTGCAGCCAAAGCCCATCCTTCTGTGATAGAAGGTATATACAAAAAATTAGTCAATATTACCTATATACTAGCACTGATGTTACAGTCTTCACTGACAATAAATTGTTACATTGCAGACTCTAAAAATATCTCTTTTTGCCTTTTGGCTTTATGTCTTATATGTTTTTATCAATATATATATTATATATATATATATATATATATATATATATATCCTTTTGGCTCAAAGACTTCTGTATCCCATTTGTTTGAACTCTTGGTGAGAGATGATATTGCAAAAGATAAAGTTGAGTCCCAGGAGATTAATCTTGCGCTCTAAGCACTTGTATATAAACATGAGAGAGGGCTGTGCAGGGAATGCTTTGGTGCACATAAAAGCAAACCTTTTCTCTGAGTTGCTCTGCACAAGATTTATTTACTCTCCCTGAAAGCAGAGAACCAAGAAGGAAAGTAGCCTCCTGTAGCTAAAGTTTGCTTTTCTGCCATGAAGCATCCTCCTGCATGAAACTACTTTTAATACTTCTGTTTTATGATAAATTCTACCACAAACATGTCAAAACACATCCTCTGCCTTATGCACTGGTCCTTTATATCATAAAGAGACATGTCCAATGTCTCAGTTCTATTTTTCAAGATTCTTGTGACTTCAAACAACATATCTAAATAAATTATTTAAATGGAAATATGATGGTAGTAAGAAACTTACAATTTAAATTAAGATAAAACATTCAAACACCTGATGGAGGCTAGACCAAGCTCTTTCTGCATTCAGCCACTAGTGCAAGCCATCTTTCAAAGTAAACCTGAGGAAAGCTGTGTTTTTCCAAAATCTGCTTTTCCTGTCTTTTCTGCTTTAATTCACAGGTACAACATTTTTATAGCATTTCCTCAGCTAAAACTTCAAAATCAAGGATTTTTGTAGTGTTGCCCTTATGATAGAAAACTGCTTAATCAGACTTAATGAAGAAATTTAAGTAAGGCCTTGGAACCTACCTTCAACTTAAACGTCATTTTGCCACACAAATTAGAACAGTTGTAGAATCTCTCCCTTTTCTGGATAGAGGCTTGTCTTGTATTGTTTATTCTTCTCAGAGAGAAACAAATCAAATATTTGCTTTTTTTGAAGGGCTTCTCCATTTGGCTTGTCAGAAGTTATCTTCACATTTTCTCTACTCAAACTGAAACAATTACTAGTTTGAGTTGGCGGGATCTGTACACCGTCCAAATAACAGAAATCCATTTGTGCTTTCCAAGATCTCCAAACAAGAGTTTGTCTGCTGATGCCCAGCTATGAGAAATGCCGCTGTGTGCCAATCAGATCATTATTGCTGTTGAGTAACCAGATGCTGTACACCAATCTCATCTTTATAGAATTAGTTTACAAAAGTCGTCATGCCAATCCCCACCATCCCCTCCAAATCCTACAGAAGACTGCATGTTTCCTAAGATAGCATGAATTTTTAGATTTCAAGTACCTCAGCTTGCCAAAACACTATAGATTCATGTTTCTCCCTTGGTTTGTAATAGATACAAAAATGTGCACTCACTATGAACTTTTCTTTCCATTTGTTAAGCTTCAGACCTCTTTTACAATTCAAGGTCCCAAATACATTAGCAATGTGTACTTCATTGCTCTCCCAGTATGTTAATCTTGGCTAGGCACATTTCTCACTGCCCAATTTCCCTTTTCCTGCAAATAAATTCTCTCTTAACTTGACTGAATTTTTTAGAACTGTAGAATGTCCAACAGTTTAAAATAGTGACATAATCTTAAAATTTTCCTCTTCCTGGCAGAAACAGTGGAGCCCTGCTCTAATCATGAACCGGCTTTCATCTCTCCCATGGAATACTTAACCTTTGAAATTCAAGTATTCTCTGTGATCATGAACAATTTACAGTGAACTTGAAGCTGAACTGTATTTCTAGAATGGATCCTTGCCTGTTGATTTTCCAGTTCCATAAATTTACTTAATTGTCTCTTTTCCTTAAAAAAACCCCTGCTGCCTTTGAGTGCAAGCCTGCTATCCTATACCTATTTCCCAGCAGTGGAAATGAGCATATTTATATTACTTCTAATCATTAAAGCATAGACATAAATCTCATCTTCCAGAGCAAACCAAATAATTTCCACAGCAAATTTATTGCTATTTTCCTGAAGGGCAGTGATTTAACAAGGACTGAGTTCAAAATTAATATAATAGAATTTCAGATTTGATGATTAGAAAGTGGCTACTTGTCCATTAGACAAGATAAATGGTCTCTGCAGTAACTACAGACTTCCTCCCATAGCAATAGTGATACAAACAGTAAGGAAAATATCTATATTCTTGATTTTCTCAACAAGTTCTTAAAGTTGATCTTAGCTTTTTTGTAATATGTACATCAGCTTTGCAAAACCTCTGAGTTCCCAGACCTGTGCTCAGCATGAAGGACAATATAGGTGGATGAGTGTATGAGCAGCTGCCTTAACTTTACTAACTTTGACCATTAGAGTATAAATTGGTGTTTCTTATCCATAAAAGAGTTCTGAAAAATTGGTGAATCCACAAGCAGATGATGCATAATAGGTGCAAACTTCGACAAAACTCCTTCCATCTATGGCTCCCTGGGAAATTACCCACTTTTGAGCATTCTCAGTACTGGTTTTACCCATGGAAATTTTGCTTTTTTGATTGTGTGGCTAAAATAAATTAATCACTTTTGAAATTATTCGCATTTCTTCACATTTGTTCATATCAACAGTCTTGTATTTTCACAGGACAATTGAAACTGTATTGATTCTTGTTCAAACTGTAATATGTACCAAGACACAATCCCTCAGCAAACAAGCAATAGCCCTCAAACATAGTTTGAGGCATTATGTAAGACAAGAGAAATCACTTTGTATTATCACAGCTCTAGCATTACCACAAAAATGTTTTTACTTTGCCCTTTGGATTAGTTTCCATTTGCCAGTACCTACTTTTAAAGCCAAGTGTAGAATACAAAATTAAACCTAACTCCAGTGCCACTGTGCATCAATGACAACTGATAAAAATCCTTTTAAACCTAGTTTCCAACTTCGTCCAAATGTAATGTGACTTTGAATGTCTCAATCACTCAATGGTGATTACCATTGAGTTGGTGACTTTTAGAGAAACTCTGGTCCTACCCTGACCACCCACAGTTCCATGCCTCCCATCACAACCCAGCCAGAACCTTTACAGTCCAGTTACTCTGTGATCTTCATATCCAAAATGTTACCTGTTGTCATAGTCACACCCCTTCGGGCACCTAAAGGCTTACACAGTGCCAAAGTGAAAGCAGTGTGCCTTGAAAACCCACTAAAATGTGCATTATGACAGCTTGCAATATAAAAGTGAGCTTTTACAGATCTTGTGGAATTCTAGGATGACATGACATAGATGATATGCCATTCCCAGAGACTGGATGAAATACATGTGTGTTGGGGTTGGGGTTGTTTTTTGCATTGTGGTTTTAATCAAAATATGTAGAAGGTGACAAGGACTGCTGGAAGACTCCTTACAGATATTGATAAAGCCCTGAGGAATGAGATCTCAATGTTTCTTTCTTTTTTTTTTTTTTTTTTTTTCCTTTGGCTACTGATGTTTATTGAGGTGGTGACTGTTTCACACTTACAACCATACCAGACTCCTGTTAGGTCAGTGAATGATAGACATTTTTTTTTCTTGGATTTAGAAGATTGATCTTGAATTCTAGCTTGGAAGAGCTTTTTGGTTCTCCCCACTAAATGTATCAAAGAAGAAAACTGTATTTGCTTTTGTCTCTTGGCTAGTACTTACATGATTCACTGTTTCGTGTTTTATATATTAAAAATGAAGACCCCTACAACCTGGTTACTAGAAAAATCAGAAAATCAACAGAGATCCATTTCTGATCCATATCTGCAGGATCTTTAACTGCTAAAATCTCCCAAACTGTAGGCTTCGTCTTTCAGCTACTCCCCCTGTGTTCTCCACTGGAAAGCTACTAAGAGCCCACAAATCACGAGTTTCACACACACAATATTTTTAAAGATGAACCTCCACAAATTCTATTTGTAGGGCATTTTTCATAGCAGCAACTGTGCCTTTATTAGCTATATTAAAACCAACTCAACCCAATTATGAGCATCTTGGCTTATATTCCAAAGGCCCAATTTTTGATGAATGAAAAATCACAATTCATTTTGTCTATTTGAAGACTAATTAGGTTAATAGGTTGTGAATCTCTGTGCCAAAACCATTTAATAAGTTTGCCTTACAGTTACGTTTGAGCTTTCACAGTTTCTTTCTCATGTCTACTAGCCAAGCCATAGGGTTCATTTACTAAGATGAAAGGAAAAGCAATGGGACTGATTTTGGCACTGTCAAAACAGACGATTTCCTTTAAAGTTTAAGTCTCTATCTGGCTTTAACTAGCATGCTCCATTCAGAATTGACACACTTGAAACACCTGTAATCAATCTTTTGACACAATCACTGTCTATCTGAATTTCTTCCATTAAACTCATAGTGTTTAATTTATTTTAGCCTGGAATCGGCTACTGTTTTAAATAATTCAAAACATATGGAACAAGGATGATACTTCTTTTCACTGTCACAGATATTAAACAAAGAGTTTTGTGAGCAAAGGTCATCTATTTTCAAAGCTGTTTCTCTCAGTACGCTGCTGCAAGTGATTCAGACAGCATCATTTACTTAGGATGTATATCGCCTCCAATACAAGTTTTAAATGGCAAGTACAAATTCACCTTTGAACTTGCCAAATTCCATTTTCTCCTGGAAATGATCAATGCTACACAGTGAAACAGGAAAAACATTTCTGGTAAAGGTTACTCCTTCTCTCAATTTTCAGCAAGCACCTTGGGCCTCACATTATGAGATGTGCATCTGAATCTTGCACAATTTCTGGTTATCTAATGAATCCTTCCTTCCCCTTCAGAGGAATAGCCCATGCAGCACCACAGAGTGACTGAATTGTTGAGATTAGCAGGGACCTCTGGAGGTCATCTGGCCAAAACTGCTGCTCAAGCAGGGCCTCCTAGAGCCAGTTGTCCAGCCAGTCACCCTCACAGTGAAAAAGCGTTTCCTGGTGTTAGGAGGGAACCTTCTTTTTTTCAGTTTGTGCCTGTTGCCTCTGGTCCTGGCCCTGGGCACCACTAAAAAGAGCCTGGCTCTGTCTTTTTTGCTCCCTCCCGTCAGGCATTTATATATATTGATAAGATCCCCCTGGAGCCTTCTCTTCTCCAGGCTGAACAGTCTCAGCTCCTTCAGACCCTCCCTACGTGAGAGAAGGTCCAGTCCTTAGCAGAACAGAACTACACAATGTCATTAATGGGCCTTTTTTTATTATTTTCTTGCTCCTTTGGCCATCACTGTGGGCCACTTGGCTGAATTAAGCCAAGTAAGTGACCAAGGAATTTTCTCAAAGATATAAGACTTTTGCACGAATTGGATTGGGACAATTTACTCTCTCCTCCTCAAGCCTTTGAGGACCTGTAGAAGAACTGTTCTAAACATACAGTACTGCTGATAGCATTTAATGTTATTGTTAAAGAAATTGACCTTCACTGTCATCTAGAACTGCTCATTTTCTTTCATCAGCATATTTTACTGATGAACTCTTTGAAGCTCTTTCTCCTACTAAATTCAAAGTTGGCCAAAACTTTAATATGCTTTACCTTCCAGACAGCTTTCTGATCTAGTGCAATGATGTTGCTGATTCTCTCTTTAATGTGACTTGACTGTCCAGTTGTTTTATGGCTGAGTTTCTCAATGTGGCTAAATCTTTTTTCTAGCAAATACTTCATCTGTGCTTACAGGTCATTTTTCCATCTTTCCTGGAAATTCTCCAGTTTTCCTTGTTTAAAAAAAAAAAAAAAGCTCAATTACTTTCACTATCTTAAAGATGGCAGAACCTAGCAGTTTCAGATATTTTACCTGCAATAATATGTGTATAATACAGATCATAGAGGTTTGCTCATAATATATTATTACTTACTTTTCTCAGTACTACAAGACAGTTGCTATGCAGAAAAATCTTTGGAATTCACCCAAAGCTATTATTTACTGAAAAATTGAGAGCTCACAAATGATTTTGATTTCACTGTTTTCATCAAGTTCTTCCAATACAAAGCTAATGGTTTAAAGTGATTTGAGTTCTAAACAGAAAGCTGTAAAAAAGCCAAATTTCTTCAGAATGAATTGGGTTGCATCCCATTCTCACTGAGATTTGTACACCCAAATTACTTGAACTAGAGATTTCTTTTTTCAAACTATCTGTATCTATACAGTTGTGCTTACCTGCTTCTGGAAAATAGAGGGTTAGGAAACATCCGACATCAAACTCAAAGAGAAAGTAGCACAAACCGCAGAAATTATAGACTTTGTTGGTCACTGACGTGAACGGGTGTATCTTAGAGCATCCCAGGTAGCCAAAGCCCTAGCAGTGGACATTATCAAAAAGTCTCTGATTTATTATTGCCTGATCAAGACAGATCAATTAAGTCTAAGCATATTCAGGACTTCTGGAAGGTAGGTTAACATGTAAACTTGGGGATGACCAACATGTCCTGAAATGGAGATCACGTTTTATCACACTACTTACGCAAAGCACTCTCCCATCTCTCCTGATGAGCATCAGGAAATCCTGAACACATAGTTCCAGCTCACTAATGTATAAATTTATTTTGGGAAACTAGGACAAGAACTGGAAGAGGAGAAAAAGGGAGGATGGCACCAAAGTCTCTTCAAATGGATTTTCAGAGATAGAAAAATGAAGAGCAGGCTAGCGATGTGAGGCAGTTGTGCCAAACAAGTAGGTTTTATGCCCCATTTGCATGCTCACTGATGCATATTAAACCTACTAATTCTTGAAAAGCTGGCTGAGTGCTCACACCCAGCAGGTCTCAAGATTTGGCTGACACTGAAGGCAGCTGGACCCCAGAAAGCCCTGGGCAGAGCTGGAAGGCTGTGTACATGCTGGAGCCTACAAATGCCTACACATTTAGCTGGCCTGCTAAGAAAGGAGTACAAAAGGAGTAACTAAGTTAGACACAGAAATAAAAGTAGACAAGGTGCCTGAGGAGATCACAAGTTACTTTGCAGGTCATGATTTGAGACGAACAGAGGTACATGCCATCCATGTATGGTGGATGTGTGTGATGCACACAGAGTGGTGGTGGGGACAGGCACTGCTGGGATTAAATTCTCCATTTTAGTCATACCCATAATACAAATTATTATATACTGTCAGTCAAAGGAAATCCGTTCAACAGGCACTGTATAGCTGGAAGAATATGCTATACTGAGAAACTCAGGCGCTGAAGCGCATGATTAAAAATATCCTTGTCTTTACAGTTCAAACACCACAAGTTTACATACATGATGGAAGCTGTTTATTTAATTATTTTCTCATTACTCTCCATGTTATTAAATAATTTACCTAAAGGAAGGAGACTAATGTAAAGAATGCACTATTGCTTTCTGTCAGACAAAAGCTAGTGGTGAAATCTTAGTTAATAAAGCCTGTATATTTTGAGACAGAGAAACTGTGTATCAGTAAGGACACTGCCTGAAAATCCCAATAGTCCTCCAATTAATTGAGCTTATGCTAGATCATGTATCGGACCTTTTTGTATGTTCCCTCTTTTAGAAGACAAAATTAATACTTTTGCTTGATTTTTGTTGTTGCGAATTGCTAATATTATGACAGTTATCCTAAAATAAGTAGGACAACAAATTGAATCTTTATTTTATATTTTGTCACACATACAACTCATCACAAGATAACCTGTTAAATTCAAGCAATGCATTTCAGTGTCAGTATCAGTAGAAATGTGTAGAGAGATTTAACACCTGTTATTTTAAACCACAATGGACAGTATATATCAAATACAGTTAGGTAAAAGACTTTATTGGTCATGGGAATTAGTGGAATATGTTCTATCCAGATGGTCATGCTGATATTAATGGTAGGTCCAGGTAGGATGACCTTAAAAAGGTGAACAGGTGCTTTAAATTGGACCCATAACCATTGCTGTCTGCTGCATTTAGTTCTTACATATTTTTTTTATCTTAAAGAACCTTTAAAATTATGGGGATTTACACTGTATACTTTCATATTTATAGCTAAGTCTATCCAGTTCAACATCAAATAGCTACAGACACTGACTAAAACTTATATTAATTGTCTTTGCAACTCATTATGCTCAAGCTCCATCAGCACTTTGGGAAGCAAACCTGTAAAGCACCTATGCCTGTTCAACTTGGCATATTCAATTACAGCTTATTATAAAAGCATATTATTTTCTTTAAAATGTTCAGTCTAATTACAGTTCAATTGTTATTTTGACTTTATTTTCTAATGGTATGTTAGTTAATTTAATTTACAAGAGCAGCTTCCATTCCATTACTCTCAAATGCTTAAAAGAAATGAGATTAATTCAAGTAAAAAAAAAAAAATAGAATTTTACACCTACTGTTTTCAGCTAAGTCACTGCAAGGTTTCTTTTCTAAAACAAGAGCTATCTGCTCTCATCCCACACTGTGCAACTACACAGGTTTACGTGTCTGAAGTTAGCATCTATCCTCTTCTGTTTGCTAACTCTGAACTAGATGGCATCTTTCATCAGGAGTTCACCTCAGTACAGGTAATTGTCATTCCCAAAAACTACCAAAGCATCAACCTTCTCAAAGAAGGCATGCTTGGTGTCTTTTTTTTTTTTTTTTAATTTAAATTAGCTATGGCTAAGGCATTAATGACACTGACCACATCTCACAATAACATTATCTTTTATTTGAGATCTTATTTTACATATCCCCATAAGATATAAAACCTTCCAAGAGAAAATATCAAAAGCCTTCAGTTGAAATCAGTTTGTTTCAGACAATATGAGCGAGTAAATCAAAGACATTTAAGACAAAGAAATGTGAAAAAAAAATCGGTACAGGTGTAACACTAGTATGGAAAGAAATTACAAGGTTTTAAACCATTTATTATGTAGCTTTGTCTTTAAAACAATACTGTAAGGTAAGGATGCTTGGTTCTCTTAACCAGTAGCTATAAGCCCTGCAGCTATAAAAATAGAAAAAAATAAAAAAAATATGATTAAATTAGATGACCAATGCTCAGAAAAACCAAGAACGTAATTGTCATATCCAATATAATGAAAATACAGAGTAAGAATTCGTTAAGAGTTGTTGGGAGAAAAGAAAACAAAACAACAACCAAGCCCATCAACAGCCACATTCCGAACCAATTAAAGTAAAATTTATTATCAGACTTTGACTGGAGTTTTGACTTGGTTACAGATTTCAGGAAAGGATCACAAATTGAAGGCTGTTCTGTTGTTGCACAAAAATTGCCAAGTAAAGGAAAAAAGATTAAATCTGCTGGTTAAGGAAGATTCAGGCATCATGATTGTACAGCCAATGATAAAAGAAAAGATTGAATGCTAAATGAAACATCTTTTGGAAGGAATTCCAACAAGCAAAATACTTTTAAAACTTTATTGCATCAAAATTTTATGTTTTTTGCCTGACAAAACTGAAATAGTATTTTGAAAGCTCTCTTGAACATAGAAAAATCTCTAAAGCATTTTTTATTCTGAAGATGCAACAAAATAAATGTTATGAGAAATTTCTGGTGATGAGTCTACCAAGCTTTAAGTTCCAACAAAAATAGTATTTTCAAATACTACAGCTAAGAAAAGTTACAGTACATGTTTATTGCATGAAAACATCCATTTATTGGATTGATCTGATTTTTCCATTTGTGGTTAGTGGTTCTTATATTCTTGATATAACTTGCACCAGATCCTACTAAGTATTCCATTAATTACAAAACACACAGTAGCTTGAATTAATTAGGGAATTCTACACAATCTCAAGAGAGATCCAACCTGTGACAATGCATGAAATCAAAGTTTCACTTTCATTTGCTTTTAAGATAGCCTGTAGCTACATTATATAATCTGATACACTGTGGAACAACAATGAAATTAAATACAGTAGGAAATATTAGAGTTAAAAAATAGCACATCTTTTTACCAGTTATGATGACTTTTCATGCATTAGTATTAAAGATAAGCAACGATGTATGGAAAAGTAAAGCATAAATGAGGGACAGAAGAAAGAGTTATGAAGATAAATGAAGACTAGGAAATGGGATCATACTCAAGTGCATATTTATATATATATGAACTGTAAACAGCTCTACTTAGGGAAATATTTTTCACACTTGAACACTTCAGCACTAAATATGGATTATTTAATATGTGAAAACAAAGTAAAAAGTAAGATTTCACTTTTCAGTAAAGTGAACACTGGCAATGTAAGTGAGGTTGCAAATTTGAAAAATGTAATTTAAAACATAGGCACGTGATTTTGAATTAACAGGTCACCACAGTCTGTGACATGCAAGCACATGTTTTGATGGGTTTGCAAACTATGTCTTGCTATCAACTCTGCATCAAGTTGCAATTTCCTTGAAAGCTGCTGAATTTAGGTTTTACAGTAATTCTTTTTTTTTGTCTGTATTTAATGTTATTACATCTTTTCAATACATTCAAATAGTCAAAATATTTAGAATAAGATAGCACAAATTTGGTGCAGGAGGACATAGATCAGAGTGTGGCCAGCATTGTCAAATAGGAGATACACAGCTTAAGTATCATATAAACTACCTTTCCCCCAAAAACATTAACATAGACACCAAAATTGTAACAAGACGTATCAAAAAATAAGGCACATTTATCTTGATATGATAATCTTGAAATAGAAAACTCATTTCAGGGAACGTCGGTATCTAAATGAGTTTTATAAAAAATCTTGTATTCATGATAGTTATGGACATGTCTCATCATATATGATAATGGAATAATTGCACATATCCCAGTGTGTCAAGTAACAAAATGGGAGTTTTATTAAACATTTCCATTGCAAAATTATTTTGTACGTTCATGTTTTCCTATGTACATAACTCAGGTGAATGGCAGAAGTATTAAAATCTACCACCACTTATCACAAGTACTGCAGGCTTACATTTTACCACAATTAATAATCCCCTTTGTGTTGAATAAATTGAAATTAATTGTGGAATAAATTGATATTATTGTCATTTATATAAATGATTGTAAATATTTGGACATTAGCTACTACACGAGAACATTTTATTTTATTTCCAAGCTGCATCAGGACTTTCTACATGGAATTATTTGTACGTAAATTTGTGAAGGATCAGCAAAGAAGGCTGTTTAAAATCCAATCCCCTCTTTTTGAAAACTAAAATACCAGAAACATTATTAGTTAGCATTTAACCTGAGACTTAATCTGTTGAGAGGTTAACATCCTTAGAAATTTCTTCACTTATTTCATTAACTTATACTGATGTTTCTATTTTATGGAAATAACTCAACCAACCAACCAATAACAAAAAAAAAAACGAAGAAAAAAAAAAACAAACCAAAAAGTTGCTTGCAACATGGCTTTTCACTGTGTTGGTCAAAAAAATTATAGAACACATGTTTTTGTCACAGTATTCAGAAGCTGGAATAATAACAATGTGCTTCTTATTGCACGTGGAACTTAGAGGAGATATAATTGCAGATTCCTCTTCTCTATCTGAGTAGTAAAGCCAAATTTCATCTTAGCCGAATCCGGAACGTATTTATTTCCATAGAACTCATATTTATTTCACTTATATTTCTGGCATCTGGAGGTGAATGCATCAAAGATAAAGATGTAGGTGTAAGACTTTCCACTCTGAATTTGTTAAAGAGTTTATGCACCTTTATCTGAAAAAAAAAAAAAAAAAGAAAAATTAGAAAACAGAGCATGTATCTTAAAATTGATTTTAACCTAATCTCCAACAATGACTCAAATGATACTTCTTATGGGTATTAGCACAGCAATTCTTACACCAAAGATTATGAGTATTTTTAAGTACCACGTCTCAAATGCTATACACTAAATCCTTTTAGTCAGTCTTCACTTGCCACATTTCAAAACAAGTAAGTTAAATTGATATATTAAAAATCTCATTTGGATTAAAACTCTTCTTGTTTCTAAACAAAACACAACCCACTCTTCTGCTTAAAGAAAATCCCAATTGTATTTCAAAATTTGATTACAAGATTTCTACAGATTCATAACTGTCCAGTCCATCTATAACCTTCAGAACAAGTTTCTGTAATTTATATTTCATAATTTTACATATCACATCAATTCTATAGCAACTGCAAAACATTCAGACATTTGCAATGATATATGTATGGGCAGATAAAGGACACGCTGTAATAAGTTTTCAAAGTAACAGTCACATAACTTGTGGATATGCCAATAATATTCAAAAGATACACTTCAGAATATGTAATTTGATTTTTTTACTTCCTAAAGTTCTAGAACACTATTAAAAAATTCTTCAAGAAATACTGTTCCATGTTACACAAAACTATTCACAGTAAATTAATGAGACTAAAACTAACCTAGAAGTTTACTTGTAGAGGCTTACATGGTCATTCTCACACGCCAGCAGATCTCTATCTTTATCAAATGGAAAGCAGCTTTCAAGATAAACTATTATCCTGAAAGTATAACTTGACAAATAAGTACCTAGACTTCGCCTATAAATTAACTTAAATATTTTAAGATAAGCTACCCATAGTATTTCAGTATACCTTTCCCTGAGTAGTGGAACAGAGCAGACCCATATCTCTGTTTGAAAATTTACAGTCAAATCCCTTTCTGTGAAGAATCAGAGCAGCTTCATCAGACGGCTCAGTATCTACCTACAAATAAACCAAATAAAAAATTACTCAGAATGCAGCAGAGCGGGAAAGACATTTTAGGACCTCATAAAATTATCATTACTGTACAATGATAAAGCCACTTATGCCTTAAATAATGTTCAGCCTAGATTGAAGAGTCATGTTTCTTTTAATGCTTGTAAGATTAAACATAGAAAGAACTAAACAGCAAAGAGAGTTTAGATAAACAAAGTACTACAGTATATAAAGGCAAGCTGTTAACCAAGGAGTTCAAAGCCCAATAAATGCACCTTTATAGACTGAAAATGTAAGTGTACAGTAATATTAATTGGCTTCCCAGAAAAATTATATGGCAAAACCTAAACCAAACTAGAAATCATATTCAAATTACAATATCCAGTTTCTAATAATCATTGTGACTATGATTCATCAAGCTTTCATTTTGCAAACCTGATCTCTAAAATCTAACTCAGCTTAAGGCATACACAAAACCGTACATTAATATATAAATATTAAATGTTATGTTTATCGATAAGACATACAATGCTCTTGAGCCTCAAAGTCATCAGAGGTAATCCACAATCTCAACTTCCTAGTTTGGACCAGATCACTAAAATCACTTAGGGCAAATGGTCACAAGGATAGCATATAAATGCCTCATATCAGAATATTGTTTTGACATGTACTTCAGAAAACAAAGTAATAACGTACAACTGGCTGGGAAACTTCAATTTACACACGAGTTTATTTTCTTTTCTTTTACACTAAGATGTAGAAAACTAGTCTTGTACAGCAAGAGTAACAGAAAAGAAATTCTTCACATTACAAATGGTCACGCATGCAAGCTATCTTCACACCACAGGATTGGCACATGACAAGATGTCCTTAATACTGCAAGTTCCCTGCTGTACGCTACACTCACCTCATTCATTTATTTTCCATGGTACATTCCTATATATATTTTTTGTTGTTTGTTGCTTTACACATTCCTCAGCTCTTCATCTTATCACATATATTATAAAGGCATAAAAAATGATTGTTCTATCCACAGCCATGTGAGGTCTTCAGGCTATTTTTCTCTAATTTATTTCAGGTTTACTTGTTTTTGTACCTGTGTTTTTTCCCAAAGGTCTCTAACATGAGTTAAGTTCATTTCTGGTACTTCAGTAAGTATGGATTGCCTTGGAGAAATCTATGCCAACCAGCATTAGGCACTTTGTGATGCTTAGCTCTTGAAGGTGTAACAAACGAGAGAGGTCTTAATCTAACACACTTCAGATCCAAACCAATTTTCTCCTAATAAAAGAGATCTTGGAACAGCTTGAACCAGCTTCTTTGAAATCCAGCATGACATAGCTTCAAAGTAGTACAAATTCATAGTACTAAGTACTTATTCTGACAATTAAAAAATGGTAAGCTGATAATGGTAGTGTTTTCTACATATTTAAAATAGCAAAAATTTACTCAACAATGTTTGGAATTGAAATGAGATACTTTGCACTAAAACACTGGTAAAAACTTTGCATAGTTTACAAATCATGAATGAAACTGAGTTTGAGAAGATTTTAATGAACAATATTAACTTATAGACACCTAAAATCAGATTTTTAATTAATGAATGATGTCTACAGTCAGCATAATCAAACAGCTTTGCAGTACTTAATATCACTGAGGTTGAAAAAGTTCTTATCCTATCTATTCGAAGAGTGGAACAGTAGTACCACTTTCTACACTAAGTAAGGTAATAATGTCTCCAACTGTGACATGCGGATGACACCAAACTAGGTGGGAGCGTTGATCTGCTTGAGGGTCGGAAGGCTTTACAGAGGGATCTAGACAGGT
>JAOQGH010000019.1:58095173-58125086 GCA_025769975.1 Gallinago jamesoni | reverse complement strand
TCTAGTGGCCAAGATTATTGGTTTGTGCTGGGGTGTTGTGTGTGGGGTTGTGAGTGTGGGGTTTAGTTGGTGGGTGGCTTTTTGTTGTTGTTGTTGTTTTTGTGTGTGTTTTTTTGTTGTTTGTTTGTTTTTGTGGTGGTTTTTTTGTTTGTTTGGTTGGTTGGTTGGTTTTTTAATGTGGTTGGACTCGATGATCTCAAAGGTCCCTTCCAACCACTAAGATTCTGTAATTCTGTGACATACCTGACTTTATTTTCGCTGTCACTGATGTGACAGAGTTGCCCTTAAAAGCAGACATTTCCATGCACGCAAAATAATACCATCTACCTAAACATCAGATTAGTGATACATTAAAATTCATACTGCAAAAGCCTCACTTCCTATGGGGTAAATTGATGTTAAAAATGACAAGTCAGTAATGGATATGAACACTTTCTCTATTAAAGTGGAATTATCTTGTAGTAATCTGCATAACAAATGCATTTCTGGATTTCAAATGATGGCATGAATACTTCACCTCATAAGTTTTTAAAATTAAATATTATCTTAATTAAGATTCAAAAGATTTAAAACAAAGATAATAACCAATTAAAGACACCTTCAGAAAAAGGGCTTTGGTATGTATAAACATCTATGATATAGCAGTCAACCTTTTAAAATCCCCAGGATTTTATCATGCTCACAGCATCCATGTGTAATAAATTAAGCTGTTCTAACCTATTATCGAAGCAGGTGTAAGACTGACTAATTTGCCACAGACTCCGCACCAACTTTTAATTTGCCTATTCTTATATCAGCTCTAGGTAAATTAGATTAAGTGCATCCAAGCCTAAGAAACGTCTGAGCAAGCCATGAACCTAATTTATATCAAATACATCTTCTAAACAGGATCACGCTAACTGTATGAAAACCTGTAATTAATTCCCGATTTTCAACAAACACCACCACTCAGTCACAAAACTTCACAGCATTGTTATATGACAAATACTGTACTATCAAATTTCTGACTGCCTCTCTTGGAAGAACTGCCAAAGTTTGATTTGATTTTCATCTCTGAGAAATAAAATGTGGTTCCCACACCAGGCTTCTAGATGGAAAAAAAATAATTTGCTAGGCTTTCTCATAAGCAGTATGCCAGGGCAATGCTGCTAAAATTTTGATGAGAAAGAAAAAAATTTAAAGACTTTTTTATCTGATTACTGTAAGCTAACAGACATGTATTGAAAAGCTCAAAATATGTATTTATATTTAGTATAAAGGGACTCAGTTTTTAAATCTTGAAGGCTAGTCTATTTACAGTAGGTAAAATCTGTGTCAACTTAAAAACTGGAGCTTTATTAAAAATTCGTAATAAAAATTTCATATTCCTGAGGCACTGGAATCTTCCATGGCAAGATCACATATCTTACAACAATAGCAATATTATTCCCACTAAGGAGAGCAGAGCTTAAAGGCAAAATAGGAATTCCTTCATGTTTTTTCTCATTTATGCTTTAATGCACTCTCATGCATTCTGATTTCTATCTTAAATCTTAGTAATACTTTAATTTGGTACCCTTTAATGTGAGATTGTAATGATATGATTTCTTGAAGTTCAACTTCAACAACAAAAGCAATGGAGTAGTTGTCTACATTTCTGGAAAAAACTGCGTTGCGTCAATTAGCAAGAATTATTATATTTGTCATTCAATTCAAACTCTTGGAAGTCAGATAAAGGAAGCAGAAAGTGAGGAGAGATTTTTAAAAGGTCATTTTGGCATGCAAGAAGTTATTTGCAAAGCATAGCACCATTTCTGCTGTGGGGAAGAACTGTTTCTGTACCTATAACGACAGTGCTCCTACCCTATGACTACTGATAACTTTCACTTTGAAGTGCACAAAGTAATGCTGCAAGCTCAAGAGCTGTCAATCAAGTAATCATTGAAATATACAGTTGTGGACAGGGAAGATATCATAGCCTCAAACAATCTTATACCAACTGGGATAGTGGGGCCTGTATAGTTCAGATAAAATCGTAGAATTCACTCATAAGTAGTAACATTGAACTCAAAAAAAGCAGACACAGAGCCAGCCTTCCATTTTACAGGTTTCATGCCCACATGATAGAAACAAGGGGAGGAAATTTAGGTCTGGCAAAGGGAGGGTGGCAATGGTCATGAAGGTCTGCCCCTGAACATGACATGCTGAAGCAAACATGTGTTGCTGAGCTGGCTGAGGTAAATTAAAAGATTTTACACTGAAGTGGGGAATGTAAACGTTGCATTAAGATTTAATTCAATACAAAACTTCCTTCTAACTCTTCAAAGGCATAAGACCTGCAGAAGCAAGAGTTATTCCACTTTGAAATTCAAAATAAGAAACAATCATGGCTAAAGGAGTGTACATGAGACTGAACTACTAACAGAGAAAGTGTGAGAAAGTAAACCAATTCTTTAAGCTTTAAAATAATGATTAAAACTAAAAATGAAGAACTGTAATAAAACAGCAGCTAATGGAAAGTTTTCTGAATGTTCTGAATATAATCTGGGGTTATTATAGATAGGCAGTTCTACCTCAGCCATCACCAAGGGAGCAGGGACAACTGTAGTTTCTAATTATGGCAGAATAAAAAGAGAATTATCTATGATAACAGCACTGGTGTGTAGTACTGCAATACAGCATAAAGTTAATATACCCACATTTTAAAAGGTGTTGAGAAACTAAAAAGAATTTACACAGCAGCTGGCAGAAGAAGGATGCATAAGCAATCTCACTTATATAGTATATCAAACCAAAAATTGAAATATGGTCAATAAATTGTATAAATTCCTTTGCAACAACAACAAAAAATATCCAATACAGAATAGGTTTTTTGGTTGGTTGGTTTCTGGTTGTTTTTGGGTTTTTTTTTTTTGTAAACTTAAGAGAGCACAGTTTCACGGAACCAAGGATTATAGGGTGATGTTAGAATAATTAAAATAGGTTGTGTATTTAAGCTTAACGGTATTTTAACAATGTTAAAGATGTTGCGATGTGGTAGATTTTCTTAATGTCGTCCAAATGGAATCAGATTGGTTTGAAACTATATTAAGAACATGAATTATTGTACCCAGAACAAAGTCTAATGACATCAATTTCAATTCCTCGTTATAGAGCAGACACCAAAGTACGTGAACCCTTCTGCTCTTAAACTTTGGGAATGCATTGAAATTTGCCTCCCCCAGGGACAGAATAATGCACTGTGCATATTATTATGTCATGAAAAAACAATTCTTATATTTCCTGTTACTCAAACAGACACAAGTCTCTAGTTCTTGCAGAATTAACAAAAACTAGTCATCACACAGTGTTTTATGATATCGTATAAACCTTCCTCTCCATAAACTACTTTCTGAGAATAAAGCACTTGATTAGTCTATATTAATAAGCCTTGTCATATGTTTGCTTATGAAAATAGTGGTTTGACCTTACCTTTGATTGGATTGTCCTCAGATTGACTATATGCATGTCACAAGGCATAGATGACAGGAGTGGAGAAAAAGTATTTAGCATCTCTGGGACACCTGAATCTGCATATGTTGTCATTGGAATTACAGGATGATTTAAGAAAGAAGAAGTCATATGGCTAAGAAGTGAAGGAAAACTAACTGATGCCTTCTCTTCATTCTGCAAAACACAAGAGAAAATATTTGTAAAATCAAGTTAATATAACACCATGTTTAAATTTTGAAACACATTTACTTTATATATGATTTCATTAATTGAATACAAAATTTTAGTTTATAGACTGTCCATTTAATTACTTTTGGTAACTTCTTATCATCCACTAATTCTCTTCTAGTACTAGGTATACTTTCTGTTTTTACAAATCATTAATTCATCTTTCAAAATGATCAATAGATGACACCTCATTTTACACCGTTTCCTCATTTTTCTGTATCATGTATATTAAGAGAAAGAAACTAGCTACTACTTTAGCAAGTTGCTCCTACCTATTCAGTATGTACTTGAATACCGACAGCCAGCTAGTCTTTTGCAGGCTTCTCTTTCTGCATAAATTTTCTGTCCTGTATTTCTTATCTACTTTCTTCAGATTCATCTAACTTGTATCCTACATCCCTTTCTTCTTAAATCTAACTTCTTAAAACTTTTTGCTGGAAGAAATTGCACCTGCATCTTTGTCTTGGCTGCAGAAGCTGTGTTACAAACCTGAGATGACTCAGTCCTACATACTCACAACAGCTAGTTAAAGCTCCATAGAAGCCAGAAAAGAAAATAAAGAAACCTCAAGAGGGCAATTTCTGGTTTTGAATGTCTGTGAAGATAAGGTAGGAATGGGCGAAAGCTAACTTTGCTCTTATTTTTCCTTGCATCAACCTAATTAAGTAAATCCCTGCTTGTTTGTAGTTAAACAGGTGATTTTCAGTGAAAATTTTGCAGAAAGTTTACTGGAAACATAGTATCTTAAGCACTGATATCTTAAATTTGCATTTTATGATAGGCTGAAAACATGGAAATTAAAAAAAAGGGAGACATTTAAACGAAGAGGATTATTTATCAACTTATAATGGACAACCATAACAGTAATTCCTATTTTGGGGTGTATATGCATGTATGCATATTTATTTACGCCTCTGCAGAAGCACTGAATACATCTTATAGTGTAGTAATTAAAAATATGCCAGAACTGAGTTGATGCAAGATGATATAATTTCTGTTTTATTCTTGGTGCTTTTCTTAGCAAGGAGTAACACTGTTTGCCTCTTTGGTAGCTACTGACCATTGAGGCTAGTATTACCACCCCCAAAATTACTTCCCAAAAATGGTAATAGTTCATAGTTGTAAAGAATTGTTCTCCAAGCACTTCACTACATTTATGAACTACAGTTCAAGGGACCGCATGCACGCTCTATCCACAGGGAAAATGTGCATAAACATTTTCTTCCAAAGAAGAATTCACTGTTTCACACCAAAAGGAATACCATATACTCTCTTGCCATAGGTGTGCTAAAGTCAGTCAAAACATTTTATCGTAGTTTTGTACTATTATTCAATCATTTTTTCTCTATAAAATAAGTTGATTGCTTGCATCTGAGAACATAAAAAAAGCTCTCCTAGAATATCTTACAAATTACATGAATGAGTCATATAATCTATTTATCCTATTATAATATTTTTATTGTCCTATTATAATATTTTTTTAAAAAAAGATGTATCAAAAGCCCTTGAAACTGGTTCCTAGTTCTAGGCACATTAGGTGAGAACAAGCAGAAGACAAAACTCCTGTCCAGCTACAACAGATAATTGAGATGGGTTTTTCATACGCCCTTTTAAACTCAAAGCCTTTGAGATCAACAATGTTGCCTAAATTGTGTTCATGTTCCACCATTTCCTCCTCTACTTTCAATTATTGCCTGATATACACTATAAACACATCAAAGCAAGAAATGCACACCCCATATCCATCACAGTTCTCATCTACTCCAGATTTCTCAGATTTAAGAGATGCCAAGGAACTGGAAAGAGGAAGAAGGATAAGCCTTCACATAAACAACTGGGTTGTTTTTTTTAGAAAAAAACTTTTTGTCTACAGGCAAATTCTCACTGTAAAACTTCCCAAGTATTTACTTGGAGAAGGGCTACAGTTTGTTACGGTAAGAATGACTGATAAAACTTTCTACTAAGTGCAACTTTACGCCTGGAAGTACCGTGGTCTCTGTAAACAGACAGAATTCATTTAGATGTACTAATAACTTCAGAAAATGGTGTTCCTCAGAAAATGCCACCAAGGTCACTTGAGGTGAAGAGACATGAGATATTTCTGAAAGTTTCTATTCCATATACAGAAAAATACTGTGTACATAAACACAAGCATGACATCCATGGGTCAAACCCCCACTCAAATTCCAGAGATCAGAAGAACAGGAAAAAAACGGGAGGCAGGTTTGCATATTGGCTAACATGAAAGTAAAAAATTGCCCATGGTAAAAATATCAGGTGAATCCTCAGCCTTGTCTAGGAAAAGATAGCACCGAGCAGGTCAATCTTCTAGGAGTGAATCCTTTAAAGGCTTCTCTAAGGCTAATAAAAGTAATGTGAACCAAAAAAAAAGGTGTTTTTAACTTAAAGACACAGTAACATATACTGCAGTTGAGAAACTGGGAAAGACGGAAAGAAAGACACTGGAAGCTTTGCACAGGAATGTAGGTGGGAGAGAACCATGTACTATTTTATGGGCAATGGGACAAAATTCTCAGATAACCCATAGCAGAACCATAAAGAGTGGATCCTCAATTCCTAGATTCTGGAAATAATAGAGGGCTGCAGAGAAGCACAATCTTGATGGACTCTGGCAAACGCTAGAACCAGAGCTGATTTAACTTGACTCATTTTTGCTCCTGCTGTGTTTACATGTTTTATCACAAGCACTGTACTTAAGCATTATTCACTTTGCAACGCTGAAAAGCTGCACTACGACTTAGGTAGAGATTTTATCTTGAATCTTGTATTCCCACATTTGGAATGACAGTCAGTCACGCTATCACAGAAGATCCAGAAGGGACACTTTAAATCCCACTTCCCCGCAAGGCACACCACAGGACCATAGTACATCTTCCCCCTCTCAATCTAGTGATCCAAAATTTTAACATGACTCTGGGGAAAGAGAGACATGGGAAGGTTTTGCATTTACAGACAACAGATTCGGAGGAACGGTTACCCTATGCATACATTCATTATGTGGGCAGCTTTCAGCAGCACCCTGCTGATGCTAAGTCAGAAGACGTAGTCCCACTGTCTCTATCTAATTAAAGTACCGCTCTCTCAAAAGTGGCATTATTTCCTCAACTTCAATGACAGTGTTCAGCACTCAAAAGTGTGAATGGAGCTCCACTGGCAGCCTTAAAACAAACATTACATAGTGGTAAGATTCTGACAAATGCCACTGATACAGCTGAGTGCTGGCTTTATGAGTGCTAATCAAAGCACATACAGCTTTTTTAACTACCTTACAGCACATTTATATACAGTTATCCAATTGGAAACTGTCTATTGAAACACAACCCCTTGAATGACTGTGCAATAGATGTAAATGAAGGATCTTTCCTTCTCATCAAAAGTAAGGCAAATAATTCTAAACTTTTAGTTTTGACGAAAAACAAACCAACCAACCAACCACACTCCAGTGTAACCTTAGATTACTACTTAAAACAATTTCTGAGAATGGCCTCATCTATATAAAGTGCCCTTATATCAGAAATGAGCTATTTTATTGATAAATTGAGGATGGAACAGATTAAGAAAAGACTCAACGGGTTTTCTGGTAAGAGTTTAAATTGAGGAACTGAGGGCCTTAATTAGAGGGGAAAGCCACTAATTAGCCTCTTCAGAAATCACTTAGTAATTGAATGGAAGAAAGAAATGGAAACTGCTGTAGAGAAGAAAGTAGAGCTAAAACAGTTGATAATTGGAATTCAACTGAGCTAACAGAGAAACAATTAACTTTTCAAGATAGACAAGTAGTCTTAAATTGCCCATGCAAAAGTAAGGAAAGGAAACTGAGGCAGACAGAATATCAAGTCACAAATCTTGACTATTTACTCCTCCTCTCTATGAACAACCCTAGCCAGAAAAGAAATTTAATTATAAATCCAAAATGCCACCAACATCCAAACCCTCTGATCAAACATGCTGAAATGTGGATGTTGAATTTGGATGTCAGTGCATTCAAATAAAATCTGGGAACAGACAGAATTCTGGGCCTAAGAAATCAAGATGTAGATCAAAATACTCAGATAGCAAACAACCTGGGGTATTCCTGCAAGGAAAAAGTCTACTATCTCTCATGTTGTGTGAAGAAACAATTTTTACCGACTTTCTCTGTCACCGGGCTCAGAAAACCAACTGGCAGCAGTCTTCAAAGAAGAATGTTTCTGACACACAAATCTAATCCGCGCAGTAAAATTACTCTTCCTTGAGTCTTCTCAGAACATCTCTAGCCCCAAAATATAGGGAGAAAATATTATTAAATATCTCTCAATCATAATTTAGCAACTGACAGCAAGTGAGATGGTCAGCCAAAGAATCTAAAACTTTCCATGTTTGAAAGAAAAAATTGTTTCTTTCTATATAATCCAAAGATTCACAATCCATTTGCATGTTTGATGAGATGCTGCATTTACGTGAGAAACTGGTTGGATAATACTGTGCTGGTCTGCTTACAGGTGAGAAACATAACAGCAGGCAACATCTTTGACTATGTGAATATGCAGTTTTACAACACATGACAAAAATAAGTGACAAGTAAGCACAGAAGCCTTAGCTTTAAAAGCAGACGCATTCTTCCTCAAATGTAAACATCTTGAATCCTCAACTATTTAGAGTGCTCCCTACTTGAGGAAGGAGGTGTCTGTAAACAGGAAGAGAGTGAGAAAATTGCAAAACATTCTCGTGCACATGTTGCCCTGAAACTCCTAACTTGGAAGAGAAATTCAGATTTTATTTGGCACTGATAGTACTGTAATGAACCTGACATCAAGCCATGAATGTTTTCAACTCAGTTACAGGTTTTACACACGAAACTGCCTGGCTGTTACCTCAACAAGTGAAAATCAGATGCACTTGCTTTAAATTCATACAAAGTTGCACACTGTAATACAGAACAAATAACTGAAATCTGACAAGTTGTGAAAGTCCTCCAGATATGGATAAATCAATGCCCTTTCTTCCAAAGTCAATGTCTGGAGCTAGATTTTTGTATGTCTGTAAAAACCCCTAGTGCTTTTGAGAAATAAAGTAGAATAATACATAATGGGGCTTAAGCACATAATGCAACAAATGGCAATTACTCTGACGAAAACTGGATGAATTCTTCTGAGGCAAGCAATGCCTTTTCAGTGTCCAAGAGTACAATGCTGATGTAACCAAGTGTCAAAGAAAACACTGACCATCACTTTAAGCAGCTTTCAAACTGGCTAGTGGTTGCAGAGGGAATTTTGTCTAGAAAACAAATAAGGTGACAGGAAGATCATCTTCCCTGAGCAGTGGGATTCAGAACACTCAAGACCTCAAAGTTGCACGAGAACAATCTTCAGGTAATCTCCGTAAAAAAATAGGTCCTCTACAATGAATGAGACTTTTAGGAAGACCTGGATAAATTGCAACCAGAAATAACAGCCACAAATGTGTGTACTGAACAGGCAGCTACCCTGGAATCTTACAAGAACTATAAACAAGAATACTGATGCCAGATTACTTTCTGCTATACTACAGCATCAATCTTCCCTGAAATCCTGGGGGGCAAAAATCTTGAAAAATATAATGATAAGATCAGCGTGAATTTTTCATATATATACATTTTTGTCAACACTGAAATATTTATCAGTTGCGTTACAGTTTTGCACATCAAAGTACAAATTCTTTTGGCAACATCTTTCAGGTGAGAACCATGACCTGGAATACTTAGGGGTTTTTTGATAGCTGTTGAAATGACTACCAAAGAAGGACTCAACTGAGCAGAAAAAAACCCTGATATCACCTCTTTACCTCAGGGAATGGAAAAATTTCCATCAGTTCACATGGAGACTATTACACTGGAAACGAATTTCTGCCACACTGGGTGAAAGGGGTCCCTGGAGGCTGATCACAGAAGTAATGAAAATTCTGAGGCACTGTAAAATATCCACGAGGCTGTGAGTTGGCTCAGAGAGACTCTAAAATCACCACAGAATTTCTGTACTGCCTGTGGATTCTTAGCTGGCATTGAGACTACAGGTGGGGAAACCTGGGACAGCTACAGGTAACCAAATCCAGAGAAATTTGGACCCACAGGAGGAGTTCCTCCCAGTCTGCTAGAGCCAAATTTGGTGGTCTTTAAGAACAGGGGACTCCTCTCATCCCAGGTCAAGGGACAGGAGCCTGCTGTGGTTCTGCACCTCCACGTCCAGGAAGGAGAAAGGCCAGGCATGTATTCCCAACAGGCATGCACACACACAGAGCCAGCCATACAAGTGAGCAGAAAGCAGCAACTTTATCAGCACCCACATAAACACAGAGCACTTTGGTAATGCAGAACAGAAAATCTGAACCTGATACTGCCCTCCAGTTGAACAGGTCAGAAGTTTACTGGTCAAAGTAAACCTGGTCTCACGAGTGCAGAGTAGAGGGGCAGAATTCAGTAATTCAGTGAAAGACCCCAACCTTCTTGATTCATAAGTACACTCAGCCATCACTGGGCTGCATCAAGAGAAGTGTTGCAGCAGGTCACGGGAGGCGATTCTGCCCCTCTACTCTGCACTCGTGAGACCCCACCTGGAGTACTGTGTCCCGCTTTGGAGTCCTCAATACAGGAAGGACATGGAACTGTTGGAACAGGTCCAGCGGAGGGCCACGTGGATGATCAGAGGAATGGAGCTCCTCTCATGTGAAGACAGGCTGAGAGAGCTGGGGTTGTTCAGCCTGGAGAAAAGACGACTCTGGGGAGACCTTTTAACTGCCTATCAATATCTGAAGGGAACCTATAGGAGAGCTGGAGAGGGACTCTTTATCAGGAAGTGTAGTGACATGACAAGGGGCAACGTTTTTAAATTGGAAGAGGAGAGATTCTGATTAGACACCAAAAAGAAATTCTTTACAGTGAGGGTGGTGAGGCACTGGAACAGGCTGCCCAGAGAAGTTGTGGGTGCCCCATCCCTGGAGGTGTTCAAGACCAGGCTGGATGGGGCTTTGAGCAACCTGCTCTAGAGGGAGGTGTCCCTGCCCATGGCAGGGGGGTTGGAACTTGATGATCTTTAAGGTCCTTTCCAACTCAAACAATTCTATGATTCTATCCCTCAAAAAACATTGCGGACCCTCAAGTCTGTCTGATACCCAGGCCTAGACCATAGGCGTCTTAACCGCTCACCAGCTCAGACTTCACATCCTTCCATGTGTTGGCCCCCTAACTGTAAGCCAGAAGTTTGCTAGCAGTTTACATGCACACACAGAAGTAGGTCTAGCCAGCAACCAGCTGCACCGGTCCCTCAGTCCCATGATCTCTCTTTCCAACAGCTAACACACAGACCTCTTATTCTACTTGCTTCCTAGTCCTATCTGAAGTTGGCTAGTGGCCAATCACACAGATTCAGAAAAGCTTGTGTGCTTGCAAAGAAACCAGATTAAATAATACAGTATAGGCTGTGGTGATCAAGCACGGGACTTGATCAGACCTTTTTATGCACCTTTTAGTCCTAGTTTTTCCACTTGTTCCTCTTCAGTCCTTCTCTTTCCCTTCCTATGTCCCTTTCACTGAACATTCAATAACAAGCCTCTAATTATTATTTTTTTTTTTTAAATTCAAAAATTCTCTCTTCCTCCAAATACTGGACGCCTTTAGGCAACAATGCCCTCAGTCTGCATAAGGTGATTTCTGCAGATTTGTCTTGTTATGTTTCACACCAAGAAAAATCTTATATTCTTCCCATTATGGTCTCAGGCCTCTCTCATGAATTTTATTTCTTCTCTTCTAATTCTTCTTACAGTGTTTATATTGCTCAATAATGGTGCAGGAGGAAGGAGGAGTGACTTGATACCCAAATAAACCACCCATGTTAGAGAGGAAAACAGTACTAAATTTTGTTTCCTATTGACTGGGAAGAGCTTATCCTGTTCCTAAAAATGGTAGAATGCAGTGATCATAAATTTTCTGGAGTTCTGCTTTGATGAGGAAGAAGGTCAAGATGATAAAGACAGAAACTACACAGTGATATCCTCCTGAATTTTGTTCTTAAAAGAGTTGCACTGTTCCACAGCAGTGCAAGGAAATTATCCCTTGAGAGTTGCTTCACTTGAGAATACAAGAAGAAGCTGCTGGATTTAGCAGCCTTTCTCCCTCCTTTAAGTAGGATTCTTCCCTACTGCCAGAGCTTGGAGCAGGAACAAATAGGCATTTCTAGAAGTAGTGATATAGAAAAGTTTAAGATTAATACCTCAAACTGCCCCAGCTAAGATAAGAAAAGACCTTAAAGAGGTATACCCTCCCACTTTGGTGAATTATATGTACTAAAAGTGGAGAGACCAAGCTTGAATACCATGCATACTACTGAAGTAAAATCAAAACAGAGCTGGCAGACAGGTAACACACAAAGGAAGATAAATAAAAACCGAAAGTAATTTTCTGTAGAGATGTACATACATACACAAAAAAGTCCCACAGAGGAGACATAGCTGTAAGTCGAGAAATCTGAGGAAGGCAGTCCTCTCTACTACCCTCTTCATCATGAGCCAGCTACAACGAGTGGCTGCTGCCCTGTTGCAGGGTGAGTATCACATGAATGGAGCTGGGAGACAAATCCATCTTTATTTTAGAAGCTGTCTGCAACACATCTTTGTCATAGAGTCAAGAAAAAACATTTGAAAGAAATTAAGCTGTAAGGTGCCCTGGGATAAAAATATGTTCAGGACAGTGCTGACCTGAAAGCAGATAGTGTTTGTAGGTAAATAAGAGACGGAAACATTGTTCTTGAGCAACAGACCAAACTTCCGACTCTAAGAAATATATTATCATCTATGTAATAGTAGCAGTAATAATGTAAATGTAGTGTTTTAAGCAAAGCTGTAAAGAACTAACGCATACCTGAATCTCTCTTCAAATGAAACAAGAAATAAAAGTAATTAGCGTCCCTAAAAAAATATATGTGGCAACCCTATAAAGAAGATACATTATGTTCTGTTTCAGAGGAAGAAAGGGAAATGTGTGGTTGGTTTTTTTTTTTTTCTGCTGTAGCTACCATAAAACCCCAAAACTTTAAAAGTTTAAGATTTTGTATATATTCGACAAGTTCACTATGGTAGTCATAACTACTAAAAAATGATACTATAATAGCCATTTTTAGATGTAATTAACTTGATGTTTCAAAAAAGCAGAATCTCAACATTGGCTTAACTGCTAGTGTTTAGAAGTATTTTCAAGCCCACATATGACAACCTCAGATATTCTAGTATCATTTTTAGTTACATTTTTAGTTACGTCAAATGAAACAAGAAATAAAAGTAATTAGCGTCCCTAAAAAAATATATGTGGTAACCCTATGTGGTAGAAGAAAAGGAGTTTGATTTTCTGACTACCATATATCTGTGATTTTTTTAACTGCCTTTATCATTGTTTCTCTAAACAACCTCCTACGAACCATAGCAACTATTTGACCCATTTAATCCCGGCTCTCTGCTTGAGACTAGGCTATAAATCCAGTTATAGAGATTAAGCAAGTCAGGTCAAGGTATGAAAGAGGTATCTGAAGAAGAAAGTGTGTACCTGGCACAGAATCTTTTCTCCAGCTATGTAATTGATGAAATAAAGATAATACTTAAAAATCCTATTTCATTCACATTCTTGTAGTAATGTAATGCAGTAAGGGTTGGAAAGTAAAAAGATATCAATGCTCATTTTTAACAAAACTTGTAAGAAATGTAAAAAAAAGAGTCTATGTTTTCAAAAATAAAGAAACATTTACTTTTTGACAAGCAAGTATTGATAACTGTACTCAGATTCATTCTCAGCTAAATAATAATCCCTTCAGTTTAAAAATGAAATGCATTCAGTTCTTGCTTAAAAATCTGGGGAAAAAGAAGAATGAATATTAGGAGAGAAGTCAAAAAGATATGCAGAATCAAAAAATACTTGCAAGGATAAAATGAACATGTAAGCAGAATTAGTTACATCTCGTAAGAGAAAAAGATATACATAGAAATTTTATCAAAACATAGTAACAAAATCAACAGGGGTCTGAGGAACACAGCTGCCAATAAATCAGGTAAATATAATGTAAAGTGAAATGAGATTTTCCCAGCTCTTGCTACATCCACAGCTTACTTGATGAACAATAACGTCTTTCTGAATATACCTTTTGTAGCATCCAGCTTAGGGGGTGGAGAAAGATAAATAAAAAAGCTTCAGCAAAACAAATCAGCCTGAAGTCTTTTGCAGAGCCAATGTAAACAGAACTAATTCCTACTGGCTAGATGAGCTAGAATTCATGAGCCAAAAATTAGTTAACATTAGGATTGGAGACTTAGCAAAATACAGGCTACCTGAATGTCCACTAACAATTATCAAGAATTCTACTTTTCCAATGGACAGGTCAATCTTACACTTCAGGATATTCATGTGGTTTGACTCTGTCATTAAAATACACTGTTCAGGGCAGGGTTGGGGAAGAAAAAAAAAGTATTTCAGAGATGTAAATTAAAATAATTGCTTGAGATTGTCATAACCAAAATACTCCTCAGTAATTACCTCACAGTGATGGACATTTATTTTAAATAATTCTAAAGAATTGCACATCTTACACTTCACAAACTCTCATTTCACAGGGAAGTTTCCCAGAGAAAAAATCCTCTTCTTCAGAATTGTTTTTGAAAAAAAGACAGAATGAAAGATTTTGGAATATATTTTGAAAAAGTTTGTACTGGCAAAGATGCCAAGTGATCAAAACCCCCTCCTCCTTCAGCTTCCATGGTTCCTGAAGTCAATAACAAAAATGGGCTTGAAAACAAAATTAGGGCCAGTGTATGAGTCACACTACAGCCGTTTGCTTAAATAAACCGAATGTAATTTCTTCATAATTTTCTGACAGGACTAATTTTAAACTATTATAACAACTACCTTCTGAGTAACAACGCACTAAAAAGATATGTTTGTTCATTTAAAAAGCTGAAAGAAAGGGGACTACTACACTTCCTTACTTTTAACACATCTGAGACAGTTACAGTAATTGGAAAATGTTACTGATGTTCAAATAAATTTTTAACATCAAAATGCTAGAACACACTCAGTAAAGCAAAGGGGAATTCCAGATATAGCACCAGAAAGATAACGTTTCTTTAAAATATCTTGCTCAGCTCCTTGGGGTTGTGCACACTGTATCAGTTGGGCCAACATCATCTCTTTGACTGTGCCCATTACCTCATAGCTTTGATCCCCTTCTTTACAAATCTCTGCAAGAGTAAGAACCAATTGTCCTTGGTTCCTAACCAACAGGCTTACTCTGCAGCTGTTTAAAACCATTCATAAACTCAGTAGAAAGGGTCAGGGGGAAGGAACGAAGATGCAGAAACACAGGTACCGAAAAGACCTCAAAGATTTTTGATCGCAGCAGGTTACTGTCCCTTCTTGTTTGAAAGATTCTTAGCAACTTGCAGAGAATCTTTCAAAAATGGATGAAAGGAAGAGGATTGTTATTCTACTAAACTGATATCTGACTGGTGTCCCAAACAAAGTGGTAAATATATGCAAAACCATGTGTAAATGTTTCACTAACCAAATAATCCCAGAGTTGTTTAGACTGCCTTTGTTCTAACTGAGGTAACCTTAAATTATTTTCCAAGGGAGTGTTTTGGTTTGAAGCAGCAGTGCCATTCTGAAATTAAACTTGTGGCCAATCTCACTTAATTAGGCACTGTGCTAGTTTCCGGAGGAGTCTCAGTGTGCATGGACTAGATTTCTTTTAGAAGGAAGTAACCAAGAAGTGCCCCTGCAGGAATGCACCAAACATATTCTAACCCTTCACACTTCCATTATGTTCTGAATGGATGAATAATCCTTGGGACAGTTTTTAAAGTTTATTCTGACATAAAAATAGACCTGCTTTCAGCAGGGACTGGACTAGAAGATTTCTGGAGATATCTTTTAGTGAGTTAGTTTATGGTTTACGGAAAATACCAAAACTGCACACAGAGTCAATGCAAGCACCATGGTTCTAACTGATCTGCCCCTGTTGTTTCAAATTATTTGCTAATGTAAACATAGATTTCCATGTCCAGTAATTCTTACTTATCAGCTTCCTATTCTAAATTAATACAACACAAATTACCCTTGCTACTAAAGAAGTTTTTTGTGGCGGTATAGACCTCTCTGCAGGTTTCTTCATGTGACAGCAGATTAACCTGAGCAATGCTCATTGTTCTCAATTCTAGACTGGTGCAGGACTTTCAAGCTAACTACAATTATTTGCACACCACACTGATAAATGCAGTTAATATGCTGCCTGTGTTATACAGGATAGGAAACTAGAAAATCAGAATGTCATGTATAACCTGAAAAAAAACCCACTGTCAATCATTAAGTGGTAAAAATTAGCTTTAAGCTTGATATTATCATCCTCTCACAGTAGTTAATGACATCCATTATAAACCAGAATTAATTCCAATTTATCTGCATATTCATTAGCAGCTCAGTATACAACCTCTCATCTTTAGCTATGTGATGATTTGAAAATATACTCAGTGCTGTCATCCTGATTCTACTGCTTCAGTATGAAGATGTACTTATTTTGTCCTTCTCAAAAATGATAGGAAAAAAAACAGAGAGAATATGCAAAGAACTGAATGAAAATTGAAGAGTTATTCAAAAGGCTAATATAGGAAAAGGTGAACTGAGATGATCTGTGCAAGTAAAAAAACCAAACCCTTACAACAAAGGGTCTCAACTTTCCCAGAATTATAATGAAGTGAGAAGGTTTGCATGTCTGACATCTAAATATTTCAACTTGTCTTAGTTCCTCAGAAAATTAAATTTAGGTTTTCTCTTTCCACCCATCCATCTAAAACAATTGTCAGCCTTTGTCCAGATTCAGTTAACTTTGTTAAGAAGCAGAAGTCTCACTTATTAGCAATTTTTTAAAAGCTTCCTCAATAAAAAGGAAAAAAAAAAAAGAAAAAAAAAAAAGAAGATACTCCCACAACAGCACCTCAGTCATGTGTTGAAGTGTGAGTGAGAAAGTATACACTGCAGGTATTTGTGTGAAGAATAGTTAAAGATGAAGTCTTTATGGTATGCAAGCAAGCTGACAAAACTCCCTTGAAAGTTATTTTTTCCTTAGTTCTACCACTCGTGGAAAAGTTTATTTACTGAATTCACTGCTGCTGCAACAGAAATAAATATTTATATCTTAATTAGTCAGAGAAATCCAGACAGTGAACCCTACCACATCTGTTCCATATCTTCTTTCCAGCAGAAGTCGAAAGATATTAGCTGTAATCTTGTTATCCTGGACACCTTGTCCGAGGCCACGGTTGTCATCCTGCATAAGTCGACGATCCATGATCACTTCTAACTGACCTGAAAGAGCAATATAAGGATTATACTGGTAACAGGAATATGTAAAACTTCTATTAAATGTAAGAAAAATACTCTGAAATATAACTTATAAAGAATCACAATTTTTCTCTTGTATATGGAATAGTAACAGCAGACTAGTATTGTTAGGACTGATTATAAAAACAATTAATACTTTTGGGCTTTTGATGTTAATAACCTTCCGAAAAAATTTTACAAGCCTTTCAGCAGAAGATCTTGCAAATTTTTAACATAGGAGTCTAAATAGAAAGTTGTCACATTTAAGAGTAACAAGTGGCATCTCTCAGGGGTCTGAATGGATACCAGTACTGTTCAATATCTTCATTAATGACACAGACAGTGAAATTGAGTGCACCCTGAGCAAGTTTGCAGATGACACCAAGATGAGGGGTGTGGTTGACATGCGTGAGGAACTGGATGTCATCCAGAGGGCCTGGACAAGCTCCAGAAGTGGGCCCATGTGAACCCCATAAGGTTAAACATTGGCATGTTCAGGGTTCTGCACCTGGGTCAGGCCAAGCCCCAGTATCAATACAGGCTGCAGGATGAAGGGTTTGAGAGAAGCACTGTGGAGAAGGACTTTGGGGTACCGGCACTTGGTGTGTGAACAGCTGGACGTGAGCTGACAATGTGAGCTTGCAGAAAGCCAACCATATCGTGGCTGCATCAAAGGAAGTGTGGCCAGCAAATTGAGGGAGGTGATTCTGCCCCTCTACTCCACTCTGGTGAGATGGCACCTGGAGTACTGAATCCAGCTCTGGAAGCCGCAGCACAGGACAGACATGGACCTGTTTGAGCAGGTCCAGAGGAGGGCCACAAAAATGGTCAGAGGGATGGAACACTTCTCCTAGGAGGACAGGCTGAGAGAGTTGGGGTTGTTCAGCCTGGAGAAGAGAAGGCTCCGGGGAGACCTTATTGCAATCTCTCAGTAAAGAGGGCCTACAGAAAGATGGGGACAAACTTTTTAGCAGGGCCTGCTCTGAGATGACAAGAGATAACAGCTTTAAAATACAAGAGGGAAGATTTAGACTTGATATAGGGAAGCAACGGTTTTACAATGAGGGTGGTGAAACACTGGCACAGGTTTCCCAGAGAGGTGGTAGATGTCCCATCCCTGGAAACATTCAGGTCAGCCTGGACAGGGCTCTGTGCAACCTGATCTAGTTGGAGATGTCCCTGCTCAATGCAGGGGAGGTTGGATTAGATGACCTTTAAAGGCCCCTTCCAACCCAAACTGTTCTATGATTCTACAACTTGGGACATCAAGCATCAAAGAGGAGAATCACCCCAAGTAGCTGAAGCTGTATGGAGAGACCTTCTGTTGAGGAACTATCATCATCTTACACTCCATAGAAGAGCTCACCTCCCAGATACCTATTTTCCTTTTTTTTTGTTTCACAGTTGGAGGCAGAATAAAAACCAGGTAGACAATACAAGTATATAAATATACCCAATCACTTCTTCTTTTAAGGGTATTTTCACTTCTAGGAGTAGGAAAGAACTTTGCACCAGGTGAACACTGAGTATGAAATTCTGAGTTTATACTGAACTGTAACACTGCCATTCAGAATAGCTCTTTAAGGATGATGTTAAATCATAAATAGCCTTATGGAAGATGAAATTCATATCTTTTCAAGTTTATATCTCCAGAGTGAAACCAGTTCAGGGCATGTAATTAGAGTTGTTATGTTTTTGCACACTGAAGCTTCAAACAAGTGTGTGTGTTTCCTAAATAAAACTGGAAGATTGAAGTACTTGTTTCCTAAATAAGAAATGCACACTTCTAGCTACTAAAAAAGGCTTCTTAGTAAGGCAGTCTCGTTTATAATTCTTCATTGTTCTACAAATACTTATCAAATTTTCCTAAATACTTATTCTTCTCTTCCCTCAAGGGAAAACAGATTTTGTATATTCATGACAGAAGTCAGCTGGCAATGAGTAAGAAACAAACTACCACTTCGTACTAAGGTATAAAGCTAGGACTGTGCCTCAAATTGATGGTCTTCGTGGATCGCTGTACGAACACAGGCTGACAGAGAGGTATGATAAGGTCTCTGGAAAAAGCTAGAACCACAGTAAGAAGGACAAACCCACGATAAAATTCTGTCGAAGTTTTCAAACAAAGCTTGTAAAATCTAGATCCAAAACAATTTGACCATGTTTCCAATTATTCAAGAAGCTAGGATAATGCAGGCTGACAAAATATATCTTTATGATTCTTACGGCCATTATGAACAGCAAATACAAACAAAATCAGTGCTGCTAAAGTCACAGATAAAAAATATTTGAAAACTGAGTCAAAGATTTAAAAAGATTGTTTTAGGGAAATGTCTCCTTTAAAATGGTATAAGTGTATTGCATGAGGCTTCAGGACATAAGTGTGCCCTGCTACCCCATTAGTTATCCATTAGACTGCAGGGAAGTCCACTTCTAAATGACAATGGTGCATCTCATTTGGAGTCTTCCCTAGGTCATGGAGGATAATGCACTAAGTAGTAAATTAGAGCAGAACTGGATGGAACTTACAAGGTGGAGAATGTTCAGCATCTAACATTAAAAAAAATGATTATGAATCCAATCCCACTAATGGGAAGAGAGGTGGAAAGTAGGAATGAAGTTGCGGCATATGTACTTTACAGTTTTTGATCTAGTCTCTTAGAAGCTGACGTTCAAGACTAATCACAATACAATGCAGTGAGAAATCTTCATCCATACTGCTAAGATCATCTGACAACAGGAGAGTTAGTAAGGCACTGGTCTCTAATCCAAGAATGAGAAATGAGAAATAATCTGCCGTTCATGTCTCAGATGGATGCCTTGAGACACACAGTCTCAGATACACAGATACAGAGCTACTGAAGGTGCTTGCCTAAACTGTATTGTTTTCTGAGTTTTCTTCCAGGACCCCTTTGAGATCCTGAAATGTCTTCAAAAGAAGTGTCACAAAGCGTAGGACTTTCAGCAGCACAGAACCCTCAGCTTCGTTTTTTTTTTTTCTCATTTAAGGAGTCCAACATGCCCTCAGGACAAAGGAAGTACACAGTCGTTTCATGAAGTGTTACCTAATGATAACAAGACAGATGAATACATTCTCCTCCTTTTTTTTTAGTGGGCAGAGTAAATATTTGATTTTGCTAACTGTCTCTTAACCTTAAGTGGTATAATAGTTTGCCAAAGAGTGACATAGTTAAGAAATTGATGTCATGGCCACGTATGGGATATACCTTTTGCTCTTTTATTTAACTGGAGTAGGGGAAAAGCCTCTAATATGCTCTGATTGGGGTAAAACCAATGCTAACAGAAAGCCAGTTTCTCTCTGAGACTTAACTGCAATATGTCAAATAGAGCTAGCTTTAACTTCCCTAACTTGAAGGCAGAGAACGGGGGTCTCTGCGGACTTGGATGTTGCATGCTTCTGTGATGCATAGACTAGGATTGTTAACAAACCCAAACACTATTACAAGGTAACAAGAGCCTCTGAACACTAATTTAATCTTCAATACCTATGTAACGTTTGTATAGATGTCTACTAATGTTTGGTGCTGTCAAGTTAACTAACAAAATCAGGCCAAAGGGGATTTTTTTCTAGCAATGGAAGGCATGAAAAAACATGTTTTGGGTCTTGTATCAGGTGGCCTTGGAACAAAAGGCTGGTATTTCCCACTATGACTTTATTAAAGCATCGGTCTACAGGCCAGCATTAATTCTTTGCCCTGAAATGAAGCAGGTTTGCTAATACTGCCATCAATCTAGTACAGTATTCACCTTTGGTCAGAATAGACATTAATATGACATTTTTCTGAAAAGGAATAAGGAAGTAGGTTTTGGCATAGTTTCTGATGGGCTTTTTTTTTTCTTTTAAGTATTCATTCCATTGCATTTCAAAACCCTGTATATTTAAGCTCACAATATATTACAGCAAGGAATTTCGCATATTAAATTATAAATTACAGACCTTATTTTGCCAACTACTTGCTAGCTTTATTTAATAGAATTATAGAATGGTTTGGGCTGGAGGGGACCTTAAAGATCATCTAGTCCAAACCCGTGCCATGGGCAGGGACATCTCCTACTAGACCAGGTTGCTCAAAGACCCATCCAGCCTGGCCTTGAACACTTCCAAGGATGAGGCGCATCCACAACTTCCCCAGGCAACCTGTTCCAGTACCTCACCACTGTCAATAGTTAAAAATTTCTTCTTATATCTAATCTCAATCTATCCTTTTTCAGTTTGGAGACACTAGCTGTTGTCCTATTACAACAGGCCCCTATAAAAAGTCCCTCCCTTTCTTTCCTGTAGGCCCCCCTCAGGTACTGGAAGGCTGCTATAAGATTTCCCTGAAGCCTTCTCTTCTCCAGGCTGAACAACCCCAACTCTCTCAGCCTGTACTCATAAGAGGGGCTCCAGCCCCCTTTGATCATCTTCATGGCCCTCCTCTGAACTCTCTCCAACTGGCCATGTTCTTCTTATGTTGGGATTCCAAAGCTATATGCAGTACTCCAGGTGTGGTTTCATGAGAGCACAGTAGAGAGGGAGAATTACCTCCTTCAACCTGCTGGTCTCACTTCTTTTGAGAAAGCCCTGGATGTAGTTAGCTTTCTGGGCTGCGAGCACATACTGCTGGGTCACGTTGAGATTCTCATCCACCAACACACCCAAGTCATTCTCCTCAGGGCTGCTCTCAAACCATTCTCTGCCCAGACTGTATTTGTGCTTAGGATTACCCCAACCCAGGTGCAGGACCTTGCACTTGACCTTGTTGAATTTCATGAGGTTCACACAGGTTCACCTTTCAAGCCATCCAGGTCCCTCTGGATGGCATCCCTTCCCCCAGGTGTGTCAGTTGTTCCATGACCTTCCCAGGCACCGCAGTCAGACTGACAGCTCTGTAAGTTCCCTGGATCATGCTGCTGGCCCTTCTTGTGGATAGGCATCACATTTGCTAGACTCCAGCTGACTGGAGCTAGCTAGCTAGACTGGCGTCTAGCAAATGTGACACCCATCCACAAGAAGGGTTGGAAGGATGATCCAGGAAACTACAGGCCTGTCGGTCTCACCTCAGTGCCTGTGAAGGTCATGGAACAGATCATCCTGAGTGCCATTATGCGGCATGTGAAGGACACCCAGGTGATCAGGCCCAACCAGCACAGGTTCATGAGGGGCTGGTCCTGCTTGACAAACCTGATCTCCTTCTATGACAAAGTGACCCCCTTGGTGGATGAGGAAAAGACTGCGGATGTTGTTTACCTGGACTTCAGTAAAGCCTTTGACACAGCCTGACACAGTGTCCCAGTCTCCTCCTGGAGAAACTGGCTGCCCATGGCTTAGATGGGAATATTCTCCACTGGGTTAGAAACTGGCTGGAGGGCTCGGCCCGGAGAGCTGTGGTAAATGGAGTTAAATCCAGCTGGCGACCCATCACAAGTGGTGTCCCACAGGGCTCGGTACTAGGGACAGTTCCCTTTAACATCTTTATCAATGATCTGGATGAGGGAACCGAGCACACCCTCAGTAAGTTTGCAGGTGACATCACGTGAGGTGGGAGTGTCTACAATGAAGGGTAGAAAGGCTTTGCAGAGGGATCTGGACAGGCTGGCTGGATGGGCCAAGGCCAATGGAATGAGATTCAACAAGGCCAAGGTCCTGCACTTGGGTCACAACAACCCCATGCAGTGCTACATACTTGGGGAAGAGTGGCTGGAGAGCTGTCTGGGGGTGTTGGTCGACTGTCAGCTGAACATGAGCCAGCAGTGGCCAAGATGGCCAACAACATCCTGGCCTGTATCAGGAACAGCATGATGAGTAGGAGTTGGGAGGTGATTGTCCCCCTCTACTCAGCACTGGTGAGGTCCTACCTCAAGTACTGTGTCCAGTTTTGGGCCCCTTCCCATAAAAAAGCCATTGAGGTGCTGGAGTGGGTCTAGAGAAGGGCAACAAAAATGGTGAGGGGTCTGGAGAGTAAGTCTTATGAGTAAAGGCTGAGGGAACTAGGATTGTTGAGCCTAGAGAAAAGAAGGCTGAGGGCAGAACTTACTGGTCTCTAGAACTACCTGAAAGGAGGTTGTACAGAGGCGGGGGTTGGTCTCTTCTCCCAAGCCACAGGCAATAGGACAAGAGGAAATGGCCTCAAGTTGCGCCAGAGGAGGTTCAAATTGGATATTAGGAAAAATTTTTACACTGAAAGGGTTATTAAGCACTGGAATGGGTGACCCAGGGAAGTGGCTGAGGCACCATGCCCGGAGGTTTTCTAGAGACGGGTTGACATAGTGCTTAGAGACATAGTTTAGTAACGTGGGGTTTTTTTTGAATTTTGTTTTGGTTTGTTTTGTTTTTTATGAGAGTTAGGTTGATAGTTGGATTAGATGATCTTAAAGGTCACTTCCAACCTAGACGATTCTATGATTCCATGATATCTGCACTACTCAGCTTAGTTTTATCGGCAAATTTGTTGAGGGTGCACTCAATCCCACTGTCCATATCACTGACAAAGAAATTAAACAGTGGTGGTCCCAATATCTATGTCCCTCGAGGAACCCCCTTGTCACTCATTTTCATTTGAGTATAGAACTGTTGACCACAGCTCTTTGAGTGCAACCAGCCAGACAATTCCTTTTCCACTGAGCGGTCCACCTGTCAAATTCAGGTCTCCCAATTTAGAGATAAGGATGTCATGTGGGACAGTGTCAAATGCTGTGACAAATGTTTGTCAAATGCATTTACTTGAATTCCTCCTCATTCTGGTAGCTGTACAGACTGAAAACTGGTTTCTGTTTCCACCCCTCCAGGGCTATTCATCATAACTTCCCTGCTGTGAGGGACAAGACTGCATCCCTTTTGGAATTCTTAATATGAATTGATTTTTCTTGTCAATGGATTCATCAGCTCTTTCATAGTACTCCACTGAATTTGTGAAGTATGATTTTGCTTCAGAAGAATTATGTTGATTCTTACCCAGGGTAATTTTTATTCTCTATTTCACTAATTCTAGTCTTCAGAAAAACTACTCATGTTTTCTTTAATAGGGATGTTAGGCTATACTGCATATACCTTAAGACTTGTGCTTTCTACCCTAAAGCAAACAAACAAATCAAAAAACATGATCAGCATCACATTGTCCACCTTAAGCCTTCTGCTACCAGAGCAGTACAAAAGAGAACAAATAATTTAAATTTTGCTGTTTCATCCTTGAGTTCCACCAGAGTTCTTGGGTGAAAAATACCTAGCTGTGACGATTTATTGCTTGTTTTCTCTTTTTTGTAATTTCTTTCCTCTGTGTCTAGTTTGAGACAGATCTTCTGTTGAAGATGACAGGATCTCATGTGGTAATAACATTGCATAACATAACATAAACAATGGTTTATTTCTTTTCTTTTTTTTTTTTTTTTTTCGGTCAGAAGATTCTATGATTCAACCTCCTTCCCTATTCTGAAGCTTGTCAGTGTTGGAGAAACGTATTTCCTTTCTTCAAATACCAGTAGGTATGGCAATCTACAAACAAACTACTTCAGATAATCATGAAGGACAGGCCTTTTTAAAATCTATCATCTTGTACTTACCATTTCTCAAGCTTGCAACACCTAGAGACTGAGCTGAATGAAGTGTCAAACGAACGCCAACATCTTGGATATAAGCCATTGTGGACATAGGATAGATATTGGCTTGAAGAGGTAATTTGCTCATCGTCAGTCTGGGCTGGATCTGCAGTACGAACACAAACTTCAATAAAATAGATTCTTTTTATGCATTTAAATTTCAAAGACCTTTTCAGACATTTATCCTATGTGTTTTTGAAGCACAACCAGCACCAAAGCATTCACTCGACTGTATTATTTAGCTTTTTGGAGATTCATGGCTAAAATTACCACTTTGAAAATGATAACTTCAATGTACTTTTACATCAAAGACTATTTAAAAAAAACCTAAAAGATTCATCAAGGGAACCTTCAAAAAAAGCAATAATCACAGTTACAGAATGAGAGAAAATAATTTCTCCTCTAGAGAGCAAGCAGAGAATAGATTCAAGGTAGCAGGAAACGAATTGTTGGTTATAATGGGAACTTATTAAAGTGGTGGTGGAATTCTTGAATGGTACATGACAAATGAGTAGTAGTATTAAACTTATTTTCATGTTTATATATTCACTTTACTGTCTCCAGCAGAACACAGGACTACACACTAACTGGAAAAACAGCAAATACAGTTTTCAATGTATTTGCAATATTATTTTTAGCAAGGAAGGAAGATAAGAAAAAGAATTTTTTCTTTTGTGTGTGGTGCAGAATCCAAGTTAAGAAAATAGTTACACTAAATTTCATCAGACGCATTACTAATAGATCAAGTTATTACACTCCAAAAATAAATCACTTATTTCCACCACAGCAGCAAGCAGTTGCTCTCTAGGTTTGAGTTGCTGAATCTTATGCACCTATAGCATTGTGCTACCCAAAGGGCTCTAATTAAATAGGCAGATCAGAAGGGAAAGAAGGCATGCAGGTACACAAGCAACTACATGTTAGTTTGTCGTAACTTGCTATATTACAATTCTTATGTTAAAATGGACATAAAGAAATATTTAACAAACTCTTTGGAAGGAAACAGTTTCCACTTTATCTGGTCTAAATAAAATTTTGTAATGGATACATTTTTAACACTTTCCTCCTTTTAAATGATTAGTGGAGTTTAACATGGGAGTTTGATAAATATGACTTAATACTTCTGATTGTAAAGAATTTTGAGACAGTCCAAGACTGAGGTCCTAGCCTTTTATAATTAATAGACAATAATTACCTGATATCCATTAAGATCAGTATAGAATCTATTTTGACTGTTTATGTCAGATGAAATTCTCATTGCAAGTTCACGATTATATTCTCCTCTAATATCCACAATATTGGAAACTTCAAGAGACTGGCCTTCCAAACCTACATGAAAAAGATGCATTTAAAATGTCTCAATTGTAAAAAGTGATTACCACGTATATAAGAATGACAGAACACAGCGATTTATCTAGTTATCTAACAATGCCTGCTAGTTTTCCTTTTCAGTTATATCTAACCAGATATTTGAAGTCAGTTCAGTTATATACTATATGACATAGCAGTACTTCTAATTCAGTATTCATTGAGCTGACAGTCTGAAACCTTCACTAAAGTAGAACAGAAACTACTCATGAAAAGAAACAATGTGGGTTCCAGAAAATGAGCAGGAAACACCACAGAGCTTTAAAGTGCTGTCTTTAGCAGCAGGTAATACATGGGAGCAAGAGCTAGCCATTTACTTCTCCCCTTGACTCTTGTGAATGTCACCATTCACCAACAGGAATGAAGTTCCAGCTTCTCGACAGCAACTGTTCCACTAAGCGGGAAACCGATGTGCTGTTTTTACCAAAAAATGGGATAATCCTGCTTAAGGGCAGTGAATTAAGAAACCACATACTGATATCACCACAATCAGGACACAAGTCTTTCCTGTCAGGGAAAAGAAGCCTATTTATTAAAAGACAGATTAAGTTTCTGAAAATGCGGACAGATGTTCACTGAGATTTTTTTCTACAGTGCCCTGCACTGAAAATTAAATACCTTTAATAATAACCTGACCTTTTCAAACAGTTCGAGAAATAGTTTGGAATGGAATCATACCATCATTCAGCATGACCACTACCACTCTTTCTGTAGTCTAATGAGACTAACAATTGTGAAAAGAACTCTGCCAAGCAGAACAGAGACATGAAGTATCACTTTTTAGTGAGATGAAATTACATTGTGCTTGTCTGACGGACTGCAAACAGAAAACAGTAGAAAGTGAGGGACTGATCACCCAGCTTAGTCCTTTAAAATTTGAAGACAGTACTTAAAAACTTAATACTTCTGTCCCCAGCAATTCACTGTATGTCAATTCACAAGACCTAGAGTCATGCTTATCAGTTTGGGCTCCTGAACTGTAGAATATTTTGCAGAAGGACAAAATATCTTTGAATAAAATTCCAGTATTCCTAAGCATACAGACATAGGTTAGCAGAACCTCTTTTTCTTTCTGCACATACAATTTTCAAATTTTTCTAGCAGTTCTGTTTGAGAACATGTTGAGTGTTTCCTTAAGAAGGTCTTTGTCAAATTCTAAAACAAACACTCTAAACCTTTACACAGTGGAATGCTGAAAGTGTCTGCCTGCTTTAATTTTTTTTACATAATAAATGGTTGTGGTTTTGTCACCCAAATGAAGAGGTTGTCAAGCTGTTTATCTGCTTCCTCATCTTTTTTGAAATCTGAATGCCACCTGCAGCTGTACCAGCAACTGTCGAAATGTTAACATTTAACATTGACTATTACACTACAGTGCTGAATTAAAAACATTTGATTCAAATAATTACTTCTATTTTCCCATAGTCAGAAAAAAGTGCTACACACTCCACTTTTGACGCTCTTCGTCATAGACTTCCAACTGTTTTTAAGTAGGTCTATTAAAGGACGAGTACATTGAAAAGGAAACGATGTTTTAGTTTACAGTTTTAAAATGACCAGACCATGAATTACTCTCAGCTCTTTTCTACCGCATAATTTGAGTTAAGACAAAAATAGAGTTATGAAGATAATGAAACATAAGAAGCTTCTGACAAAAAGATTAACAAAATCATGCCGATATCAAAACCAGGTACCAGTGGATGCAGAATGAGTTAAAAATTACTGTTTGGTCAACTACTGAGAAGAGTATTTTCTGATCAAAATTAACAGAAATCTAAAGCCAAAAGTAGAAAAGGCAGTTTTGCTGAAGAAGCCATAGGACTAGGAAGTACTGTGAAACAGCTGCATTAGCCACATGATCAGGCTTTCCACCCCCTGGCAAGCAGGCACAAGTATCAGGTCGTTATTTCAAAACAAAATGTACATACATACATGTATGTATTTATTGCTCTCCACATATTTTGTTATTGTGCATATCTAGGAAGACTTCAAGACCTGTTTTAATTGAAGTAATGCTATTCAAATAACTTCCCTTACAAAGCCCAGGAAACAGATCTCAGCAAAACAATGATGCAAAGTCATAAATTTTTAAACTTTGAAAAAGACCATTTCATATGAAGAAATTGAAATAAAAACAATAAAAGTTAGCTGTATAAATAATTACTGTGTGATGAATTAAAAATTGTCCAAAATAAAAGAGAAAAAAATCCCTAGATAGAGGACTCAAAAGGAAAGATAAATTTATGTGTTAGGAATTGGCAAAAAAGTAATTTTTATTGACAACTCATTTTCTGTGAACTGTGAGGCATAATAATTCTGGTAGGCACTTACAAATGAATTGAAGAAAAGGGAGTATTACAAAGAAATCCATTGACACAAACAACAACAACCAACCTCACCCCTAAACAAAAGAGACACTTTCAGATGTTTTCCCAGGCTTTTTCCTTTCCCTTCACTACAATAAACATCCTCTTTAAGTAACTTTTCTCCTTGCTAAGAAGTTTAATCTACTGAAACCCACAAAGCAATGTAACTTTCTTTTCACATTTCTGGCAATCTAGTACATCTTGACCCCAAGGTACTTTTTTTCATCTAAACCCATTCTACATATTGTTCACATAAAACCAAAAAATATCCACATCGCCTCCAAGGCATTTCTAAAATTTTCTTTCCTCATTTTCATAATTTATAGCCACCTACAGCATTCAGAAGATCCAGGAAAGTTCAGAACCCCCTTATAGGTAATTTATGCTATAAAATTTCCTTATACCAAGAGGTGTATCTAATAAATAAGTTAAGCTTAAGCATGCCAGCTTAATGATTAGCATGATGCTCAGAAGGGGATCACGGTGCACTGGATTCAGTAAAGACTTCAGTCTGACAAATTTTGCATTAGTTCAGAAGTGCATTTAAACACTAAAAGGACCAGTAGGATACAAGACTGCAGTGATGAAAAATAACTGCTGAAAGAGACAGAATTTCACAACTCTTACCCTGGACTTTATACAGTCGCATGGTATGTGTCACGTGGTGGAAAAAACATACAACTTCTGAGAAAATCTTTCCATGAGAAACTCTTATGGTAGGTGGATCTGTAAAAATATAAGGCTTCAAAAAGAAAACAGAAAGTTAGAACAATTAATTTGAACATTTTGTATAAATGCAGTGTCAAAAATCACGGTATTTAAAATGTATTAAATAAGTTTTTTAAATTTTTTGAACTGTTCTATATCTAAATCTAGTCTAAAAACTGAATTAAAAATTATTCCTGATCTGAAATTCAGCAACTTCTCTTCAGAGTCTAACTTCTCCTTTAGCTAAAATTAGGATAACCCTCATTACTTATTTCACGGATATTTCATGAGGATTAATGGGTACATTACTGTGTTTATCTGTAGGCCTTGTATTAATATTGCAAACATATGGGTTGAGCTTTTTTGCTGGCAAACTACAGTAATCGAACACTGTAGCTTCATAATCTATGGCAGATGATTTAACTGTTTTGTTTGCTCACAGTTTACTATATCACTGTTACAGAATGCATGAGGAAAGCTGCCTCTACATTGTCTTGTGGATCAGTTTGCATATCCTTTTGAAAGTGAAAGAGGAAGCTTTGCATCAAAAGCAGCTACTTACCAGGGGAGTCCTCTGGAATACGTTGTATTGCTGGGAATCATTAAGAAACCTCAAGAGGGACACTAGCTTCTTACTGCTTCCTCTTAAAGACTAGCAGAAATTTTGCATATTCACATTTAAACCAAAGCAAATTATTTTTTCCTCTTTTTCAGAAGACTGAGGGGAGACCTTATCGCTCTCTACAACTACCTGAAAGGAGGCTGTAGAGAGGTGGGGGTCGGTCTCTT
>JAOQGH010000019.1:58046501-58095073 GCA_025769975.1 Gallinago jamesoni | reverse complement strand
CACCATCCCTGGAGGTATTCAAGAGACGAGTTGACATAGTGCTTGGGGATATGGATTAGTAGTGGATTGGTGTTGTTCCTGGGTGTGGTGTGGTGTGTGTGGTGTGGGGGGTTTTTTTGTTTGTTTGTTTGTTTTTTCATTTCTGTGGGGTTTTTTTTGTGTGTGTTTTTTTTTTCTCCATTGGTTGGACTAGATTATCTTAAAAGGTCCCTTCCAACCTTGGTGATTCTGTGATTTTCCCATGTAGTGACAGTATTTTGAGTCCTAGCTAAGCAAACAATGCCTTTTTTTAAAAAAAACCCAACAAACAGTTGATCCTAAACTGAACTGTACACACCATATAGAAAAAAATGGCTACAAAGGCAAAAGTCAGTTAAATATTAAGTGTACACAACGCAAAAAATGAAAATATAACACATTTAACTACTGCTATAGGGCAACAGCAATAAAGACTTAACTCAAAAATGACAACGAAATACTTGAAAAACTTATTATTCAGAGGGATCTAGGCAGAAAGCTCTTAGAGGGTGGCTTGTCCTACTCCTCTACCTAACAATGTCATAAGACGAACAGAACCTGTTCTTTTTTTCACAAGAAAAAAAGCCACAGATCAAATTTTGAGGAAGAGACAAAATCAAGATTACATATATCCAGATAAAACATATCAGAGAAGAACAAGTACAGGTACCTAATACCCAGTCTTCTTTGAGCATATACTATATGTATATTCACAAAGATTTCAAGGAGTATTGTATAAAAGAAGAAACTGAAGGAGATTTTCAAAGACAAAAGCCTGCCTATTTATTCTTAAAGCTTCAGCCAGAACTGTTTAATATAAGCTTTGCCAGAGCTCCGAGAGGCAACTGTGGAGCTATCAACTACAGAAATACTTTGTACAGGAGTTTGGTAAAGGAATCATAGTTGTTTACACTTTGGTAAGATGGGTTTTTGTAGGGAGAGAATGACTATTCTACTGATCATCTTACAGCAATGTTGTATCCAGTACAAAAACCCAAAAGAGGAAACACCTTCTGGACTTCTTAACAGTTGACATAAAAAAATGATGAGATACTTCCAAGTAGTCTTATCTCATCAATAAGACAAATAAGTGTTATCTATTATTTGCTCAGGGAAGTGGTTGAGGCACCATCCTTGGAGGTATTTAAAAGATAGGTTGACATAGTGTTTAGCGACATGGTTTAGTGACGGTTTTTTATCAGAGTTAGGTTGATGGTTATACTAGGTGATCTTAAAGGTCCCTTCCAACCGAGACAATTCCATGATTATATGATTATGCAAAATCAATTTACTAGCTGAGAACTACAGGAGGAGAAAGATATTTGGAGGGCACAGAAGCCAGGTAATTAATATGCTGGGATAAAGGAAATTTGAAGACCAGATCTCAGGTTAGAATTTGAGATGGCTTTTGGGTTCTGTTATTTCCATGAAAAACTGCCAACATCAGAAAATGTTGACTGAACCTTCCCTAGACTTCTGGCAGAAGTCTATTTGCTTATCTATCACACATATGCAGAGAAGACAAACTCATTTAACCCATGACTGCATGCTCTTGGAAGTATATGTTTAGATTAAAATCCCACAGAGTAAGTGGATTACCAACAGGAAGGTGGAATAATCAAACTCTTCGAAATCCTACCTGCAGGGTAGGGTGACATGAAGATCCTCAGGTTAGTAATAAAGAACTGAAACAGCAGCTAAAGGAACTCTCAGAAAATGAACTGAGAGACATGAGGTTTTTAGGCCAAGCGAATACTCTCACCAATTATTACTTAGGAGAATACTACTTGTATAAATAGCAGCCTGACAAATACATTCTGTTAGCACAGTAACACCTATCTTACAGGCTTATTTCTCTTGTTTGTAAGAACATTTATCACTAGATCTTTCACTGGAGCTATCCAGGACCAAAGCAGCAAAACAGAAAGATGCTGGATGAGGAACAAAGGAATGTAAAAGGCTGTGCACTTGTTAAAGAAAAAAAAAAAGAAAGAAGAACAAATTACCCGAATGATTTTTTTAAAAAAACAAAAAGGAAAAAAAAAGTACTTGGAGAAACTCTGTTCCATTGAGCTGGCTATTATAAAATGGGGTGGTGACATTGGCAACTACCAAAATATGTTGTTCTCATACAAGTAGAAAACTGAAATAAGATGCATTTAACAGTTCTCAGATTCTGGGATATTGCCACAAGCACTAAATTCACACCCCAGAGTCTACAAGCTGCACATGCAGCCAGATCAGCTCTCCAGTTGAACATAAAGACAAACCGTATTTACCATTCTGAATTTATGGAAAGATGAGGTGATAAGAAAGAAAAGAAATAACATGTCATTTTGCAGATATTGTCTGAAACCAATTTTTTTTTTAAATCATAATTTGTGATTCCACTAGCGTATTCATTGAGAGAAATGTATCAAAACAAGTTTGCAAGCCTCTCATTCATACATAGTGTAGTGAAAAGGCACAAGTGAGGAAGCAGAGTTACAAAGGTGTTAGACATGTTCTTTCCAATACAAAGAGTGGAGACATGATGTACACTTGAGTTCTAAAGGATGCCTGCTGCTTCCTGATGGTTAGGCAAACAGGAAAATGAATGAAAAATTAAGTACTGAGAGAAGAGGGAAGCCTCCTAATTCATATTTACTTTCTAGAAGAGCACTAATCCTAGAAAGTGATTTCTTGATAGTCATCTGGAGACATACTGAGTTCAAAACCTATAAAGAGATAATTGACCAGCCTTGCCACACTGAAAACATTTCAACAAATCATGCTTTTAAGCAGGAAAACATCTTTAAGCATTGAATGTGCAATTATTCTACTAACATTGTCAAGATCCTTGATGAGATGCACAAAGGCCTGTGAAATGATCCTCATCCTGGATCTGAAATATAAAGATACTTTTGATGTGAAAGTCTGACTAAGATGCAGAAATAAGCCTCTTACTACTCAGACATAATCTGCTTTCCTTTCTAAGTGGAAGGAACAGTGATAGAGCTATTTGCAAAACTGACTGGACAAGGTCATGGTCTGAATTCAGTATTTACTATGCTTTGAATGGGAGCTTGGACTAAATGACCTTCCAGCGTGAAGGACCCCCTCATTACTCAGACCTTAAATTAGGAATAAAAAGATCTGGGTCTCGTATCCAGTGATAGTCTCAAGACTCCACTTCCTAAACAGCTAAAATGAATAGCTGCTGTTTCCCTCAGCTCCACTGGAATGAGTTCCATTGTACAAGATTCAGCAGCCTGCTGGGGCAGCGTTTGTTGAGTCTAGAGAGTATTTTCAGAAACAGGGTAACAGAACTACAGGTCAAAGGGTTTTTTGGGTTTATGGTCAAGCCATTTTCCAGTACTTATATTCAAGAAAAACACAACAACCTCCCCTTGAAGGAAGGAAAAAAAAAAAAAGTGAGCTAGAAATTTTAAGGAAGAATACTTGGATAAAAATAACATCCTATAGTTCCCTAGCATATTTTAAAATACTTGGCATCAACCAGGGGCCAAACTGTCAAGGAGCAGTGATAACTGGAGAGAGGTTTACAGACCTGCATAGAAGGTAGCATGGCATATTGCAGTCTGAAGATATGAAGCATGGACAACAAGCCTTTCCCCTTGTAGTTAATAGCAAAGCACTATTAACCATCTTGATGTGGCCTAGATATTTCTGGCAGTACAGAAGTTGGTGCGGAAGTCAAATAAACTATGGCAAGAAGAAAGGTTTCCAACACAGATTGAATTGCTTTTGATACGCCTGAGATTTTACGAAAGAGCTCAAGATAACACCTTCAAGCAAAGCTGCTTCTTAATAGCAGATTACCCTTCATTGGGCAGGGTTTGAGATCAGACTGGACTCTGGAAGCATGGGAGGTGAACAAAAATCAAATACTATGAACTCTTGAGAACTGTGGCTTTAGGAATTAAGTGGCAGAAGAGAGTGAGTTATTATTTTAATACTTTTGTCTCCAAAATCAACTCCACCAATATGTGGGGCAGAGTTTTAGATGATAGATATGATGCTTGAGGAACAGACATAGCACCAAGGAAAGAACAGGCACTTCAAAGACAGTGGATTCTTAAGCATTGTGAGCGCTGTCCAGGTAATGGTGCCTGCATACTTGTCTTTTCATGTTATAAGGCATGCAAAACTGAGGGAAGCTTTTTAAGTAAGGACACTATGCTTGAATGAGGATCCTCTGCCCTTTTGAGAAGGAAGATTTGAAGATGGATACAGTGGGATACTCTAAATGTATAGTCTTTCTCCTTTGCAACAGTGAAACTTCCCAATCTCACATAAAAAAAAACAGAAAGCTACTGTTATCTTTTCCTTAGGTTTGAAGGCAAAGCATTTAGATAACTCAGATAAGTGTTCTCTGAGAAGTAGAGGCAACAGGTAGTCCTGACAAATTAAAAGGAACCTGTCATGAAAAAAGTTTCTTGAAGCTAGTGGCAGCAGCTGCAGCTAAACAAGTCAGAGATCATCATCAGTAAAGGAAGTCCAACAAAGTGTGAAGAGATAAAAAAGGAGAAAAGCTATAGCATTAGAAATCCAGCAGGATTCAAAAAAAATCAATCTCTTTTCTTACATATTCTGTTACTACGTAAGTATCTATAGCAGCTAGTACATCCATGTGTAAATAGACACAGCTGCCTGAAGAGAATCACAATTTCCTATACCAAAAAAGCCCACTCTGATTGTAAAAAATTGAATTTCTAAAACAAGAAAGTGAACCACTCACATTGATCCCACAAACACCTCACACTGAGAACCCTGAATGGATGTCAGGAACTACTGTAGAATTATGTTGTTATTCCCAGTGAGATAACCTAATTAATGTCATTAAAATGCAAACCAAATGAGCTTTATGGTATAGTTATGAAGCAGAATTTTTAGAAGTATCGTGATTTCAGTTTTATAAAAAGTTACAAAAGCTGAATGCACCACCCTTTTTCATGTACACTAAAAATGTACTTCAATTTAATATTTCATAAAGGTTCAATATGTATCTTATTTTCTAACTGTGCTCGCAGGTGTATGACAAAACTTCTTCTGTTCAAACCATAGCATTATGCTATCTAGCCTTGTCCACATTATTTTTATAAAGTGAACAATTCAAAAGTGTAGTTAAAATTATATAACTGATATATTTAATGACTATTGTTTTTATAAGCAAAAGATGAAGTAGTATCTAAAATGAAAGTGTCACTATGCAGCTGATAAAGAAATAGAAGTGATATTATTCATGTATTCACAAATCAAAATCACTGACATTTAAAAACTCAGACTAAGTGAATCTAACTGATTCAAACAATTAGGGGACTAAATACACTAAATGATTTAAAATTGCGAACTCACAGACCTCAAAATGTATGCTTCTAGGGCAGATTGCAAAAAGGAAAGCAAGCTGTTCTGTCCATTTCCAGATTGATCTACAAGTGATTATCCTTGCTGATTTCCTGAAGCGGTAAACATGGAAATCCCAGTTTGCCTTCTGCATGCAACTTAAGTTTCGCCAGGAGCAATAGGGCAGAAGAAATATGCTGCAAACTAACTAGCTTCTTATAAGTGTTCATTATTTCTTCATTTTCTGAAATATCATCTTTCCAGTTCCAAAAGTGGTAAGTAAATATTTTATATTGTCAGTATATTTCTTTTCTTAAGTCAGTGTAAGAACACCGTAATTTCTGAATTTCCAATTTGAAAACCAATACGAGCATACTGTTGCCCTCCAATAATTACGCAAATAAAAACCATGGACAACTAAATCAGAACAGTTGCTTGCTACTGTTGCTTGCTTTACACTGACCAGTTGGGACTCAGTATCTTAATTACTGTATTAAACAACATATCCTAGTATCAGCTTAAAAAGTACTACACTCTGAACTGGAAGATCTTTATCCACAATAAAGAGATCTTAAGAATCAGAAAAGTGAAGAAAGGCAGGAATGAATCAGTATGTCCTAAGTATTTGCACCACAGAAAGTAAAAGTGAACTTATTTTATTGATAGCATATGGTCACATCTCACTGGATTTCCTGCAAGGGTAGTATCTTATTTAAGTTTATTGGTGAATCATAAAAAACCTATATATTTTAACACTTTTAAATTAATGCTGTCTCTTTACACAAATCTAGGGTTATGAGTATGAAGTTCTGCCAATCACTTCAACAACTGATGTCATTATTTCTAGCCACACAGCTGTATTTCAGTGTCAGGGAAAACTCGCTCTTCCAATCCACATTTGCAGAATGCTTCAAGTTACTTCAAGATTAGAATCTTTCTGCAAATGGAAGATTTACCTTGGCGTCTCCATCTGGCAAGAAGAGATAAGCTCCACTTTTATCCCGGTTACTTGTCGTTCCATACCAAGCAAACTCAACCTTCATTTGATGATTTTTACCATCTTCTTTGGTATTTATTTTCTAAGGACAGAGAATCACGTTTGCATAGTTCACACATTTAGGTTTCCACAAATAAGAATAGACGTTCTTAAAGAAGTAAAGCGTTGTGTTTTGAAATATAATGCAACACACCTCCAGTAATCCAGACATTCCAGAAAACCACAGTTTCATGTAAGAATTTTCTAAGATTATGTTATCCACAGAATTCTGCATCTCTTTTATCTTAAAAAGTTTGTCTGGCTTCTCCTGCCTACTATTCCTCACGTATAAATTATAGTCTGCTAAAACCGCTTCTGAACTCTGAACCTCCAACAGCTGGTAAACTCCAAGTCCCAGGGGTGGTAGGTGCGCCACGAAAGAGATCTGTTGGGAGCAAAGCAGCAGCCATTATTAAAAACATCACAGTATCATCTTTCTATACTAAATTTATGCTTGTAGTAACTCCTTTTGCTTCACTTATTTTAGGATGGCTGAATTCTTTCCAATATTTTATAAGCGAATATGAAATTACAAATGACATTCTAAAATTAATAGCTGAAGTATGTTAAGAAGAATTAGCAAATAAAAATGTCTGCATCATTAATTTGCTTAGCATCAAGATCACTGTTATAATAATGCAATAACAAGTTTGAATGTTATTAAAAAAAAACATTAGCTGTAATGTGCAGTTCTGAGCATATTAGCTGCACATTAAAGATGTAGCCAGTGAGCAGGCTGGGGGTGCACAAGGAATCTGGAGGGAATACAGCTGGGACAGCTGACCCCAACTGATCAAAGGGATACCCCAGCCCACATAGCAGCATGCTAAACAATAAAAACTCGGAGAAGGACATAGAGAATGATGGCATTTGTCTTCCCAAGTAACCAGATGGAGGTCTGCTTTGCTGGAGATGGATGAACACCTGCCTGCTGCTTGGAAGGAGCAAATTAATTCTTTATTTCATTTTGATCACAAGCACAGCTTTCACTCTACCTATTAAACTGTGACTATCTCAATACTTCTGTGTTCCTGAGCAATCCTTCAGTTTCCTAACAATCCTGAGCCGGAATATAAGGATGGAGAGCAGAACAACACCCCTGTAATCCACAAGGAACTAGTTAATGATTTGCTTATGCACCTAGAACTGCATAAGTCTATGGGGTCGGATGGGATTCATCCAAGAGTACTCAGGGAACTGGCAAGAGAGCTCACCAAGCCTCTGTCTATTATCTATCAACAATCCTGGTCAATGGGGGAGGTACCAGATGATTGGAGGCTAGCCAACGTGACACCCACCTACAAGAAGGGACGGAAGGAGGATCCAGGCAACTACAGGTCTGTCAGCCTGACCTCAGTACCAGGAAAGATCATGGAGAGGATCACCCTGAGTGAGCTCTTATGGCAAGTGCAGGGCAAGCAAAGGATCAGGGCCAGCCAGCATAGGTTCATAAAAATGAGGTTGTGCTTGACTAACTTGATCTCTTTCTACGACCATGTAACCTGACTTCCGTATTGGGGAAAGGCTGTGGATGTTGTCTACCTGGACAAATCATGGCATAGACAAGTGTACTCTTCATTTAGTAAAAAACTGGCTGGAAGGCCATGCCCAGAGAGTTGTGATTAACAGGGTGAAATCTGGTTGGCAGCTGGTCACCAGTGGTGTCCCTCAGCGCTAAGTTTTGGGGCCAGTCTTGTTTAGTATCTTTATTGATGATCTAGATAAGGGGACTGAGTGCACCCTCAGTAAGGTTGCAGATGATACCAAACTAGGTAGGAGTGTTGATCTGCTTGAGGGTCGGAAGGCTCTACAGAGAGATCTGGACAGGTTGGATCAATGGGCCAAGGCCAATGGGATAAGGTTTAATAAGGCCAAGTGCCAGGTCCTGCATTTCACAACGACCCCAGGCAATGCTACAGGCTTGGGCAAGAGTGGCTGGAGAGATGCACAGCAGAAAAGGACCTGGGGGTGTTGGTGGACAGCTGGCTTAACATGAGCCAGCAGTGTGCCCAGGTGGCCAAGGCGGCCAACAGGATTCTGGCCTGTATCAGGAATAGCGTGGCCAGCAGGAGTAAGGCAGTCATCATGCCCCTGTACTCGGCACTGGTGAGGCCTCACCTCGAGTACAGTGTTCAGTTCTGGGCCCCTCACTACAGGAAAGACACTGAAGTGCTGGAGAGTGTCCAGAGGAGAGCCACCAAGCTGGTGAGGGGTCTGGAGAACAAGTCCTGTGAGAAGAGGCTGAGGGAACTGGGCATGTTTAGTCTGGAGAAGGGGAGGCTGAGGGGAGACCTCATTCCCCTCTACAACTCCCTGAAAAGAGGTTGTAGAGAGGTGGATATTGGTCTCTTCTCCCAAGTGAATAATGACAGGACCAGAGGAAACAGTATGAAGTTGCAGCAGGGGAGCTTTAAATTAGACAGTGGGAAGAATTACTTTACTGAGAGGGCGGTCAGGTACTGGAACAGCCTGCCCAGGGAGGTAGTGGAATCACAATCCCTGGAGGCGCTTAAGAAACATGTATATGTGGCACTTCAGGGCATGCTCTAGTGCCTGAAATTGTTGGGTATAGAGAGTGTTGTGGTGATGGGGTGGTGGTTTTGGTCTGGTGGTTTGTGTTTTTTCTGTATGGTTTAGTTTACTGGTTTTGGTACTGGTTTTTGGGGGTTTTTTATGATCTCAAAGGCCCTTTCCAAGATTCTGTGATTGTCACTGTTATCCTTCCAGTTCTCTCCCCCATCCTACTGGTGGCAATGTGCAAGCAGCTGTGTGGGGCTGTGTTGCTTACTGGGCCTAACCCATAGCAATTATCAATTATCTTTGCAGGAACATTATCCTTAAACATGTTCAACTTGGCTCCCACATCAAAAAGAATCAGACTAAGAATAAAAGCCTGAAAGTAATACAGTGCTATTACAGTAATAAAGTACTATTATATCACTAAGAATTTAACAAAATACAGTTTCTGATGTGTGATCATTGAGGACAATCTTCTATAATGATGTATGTTTCTCAGCAACTCAGTTTAAAACTAAAAACAAGAGGTGGAATCTACTAGCTTAAGTACCAGAGTAATGAAGATTACTATGCAGCCTCTGTATCTGGAAGACAGAAAAAAATAAATATCAGAATCTATTGCACCTCACAGACCTTCCAGCTGTAGTGCCCGAGCACATGCAGAGTGTGTGATTGTGTGTATAGACTAGCACTTGAAGGAAAAAGCAGCTTTGGAAAGATGGGGGGAGACACAGATCCAGTATTTTCTGTTCACACAGCTGAAACTGACCCTTTAAATGTAATACACCATATGACAAAAATTTACTAATTTCTTACTTTAAGAAACATTAATGTTAAATATATTTAATTTAGTAATTTTTTACTTTAAGAAACATTAATGTTAAATATATTTTTTCCTTAAAGTTACTAAACTAATGTTAGTATGATCTGCAGAAGACAAAACCACCAATATTTGAAGGATGTTTTCCATTTCCTTCAAGTGTGAAGCTACAATATCTGTCAAAAATATTTTAATGCTTTTTACTCGAAGTAGAATACCTGATACGCTTCATGTGATACTGTAGTTGCTCCATCCCAAACAGCACTAATCTGGACAGTAACAGGTTTTCCCAGAGGAGATAGTATTTTAATTCTGGGTGAATTCACATTGACTGAAACCACTGAAAATCGCTCTTGTTCTGTAGGATTATATATCAAAAGGTACCTGCAAAGACATATTTACCAAATTATCTTTCGGTAAACAAGCTTCCTCCTTCAGGTTTAATATCACTGCACATAAATTTTACATAGAGAGTGTTAATATAATGTTAGAACAACAGATACATACCACAACAAATAAATATGCAAAACATAACCAGGAAACAATGGATATTTAACATCAATTCTTGGCAGATCTTCTTAATCCTATTACTTTTCCAAGCAATTCTGAAAATACTTTAGAATAAAAATACATCAATTTCCCATCTGAACTACTAAAAAAATGCTACTAACAATTGCAAACACAGTCAAGTTATTTAAGGGCATTTTAAAGGTACCTTTCTAGGCTGAACTATTGAGGTCTTATCTACAGTTGCTTTCCCTTTAACATAATGCAGAAACAATGAAGGAATGAACAAAACTTGATGTACATACATAGATCTGATAAATATTCTTTAAAGCAAACAGCTTCTTTCTGCTATAAAGGAAATTTAACAATTATTTAAATTATAATTTATCAAAATTCCCTGTGGAAACTGCCAAATAAACATTGAAATCTTTTTATTAGGTACATAGCGAATAATTAATTTTTATGTAATCTTAGGCCTGCTCTTCTATTTGACACAGATTATGTTACAAACCAAAAGAATCATCTCTGAAATTGAATAAAGCAACTTTAACAGCCCCTATATTATTATTTTTTTAATTACAGGTTTGGATATTGTACGGTACGGAAAAAAGATACTAGAACATTTGTCCCTCATGCATCTGTAGGACTATCACTGTACTTGTCTTTTCATTGCCAAGCTCAAAGAATACAATATTTTAAACTGCTCTCCGAACCTTTGCACTGTTCATCTTTTAAAAAAAAAAAAAAGTCTTTAACAATGAAGGATGTTCTTGCCAAAATTTCTAAACTTTTTAGATACACAGCAGAACCAATATTCTATCTTCAACCTTCTTGACCCTTTGCCACTGTAGAACACAGTTTACTTCTTCATGAAATCTTATCTTTCATCAGTTTCCATCATATTCACTTATCACTTATGAAATCACTCCTTCAGAGTTCTTCTAAGTTGATTCCCCACATTCTCTGCTCCATTTTCTATGAAGATTCCTCATGGGTTTGTCATTGTTTTTCTTCCTTTTCCTTTCACATCTTAACCTTCAAATTCAACTACCACCTTCACAGAACAAACTGCTTCATCTACAATTGTTTCTACACAAACTAGAAATCTCATTCTGTCACTCAGGTCTTTAACTTAAACATGACCTATAGCTTGAATCTCTTTTTAGAAGCTCACATTGTGACTGTAAGTCTTCCAGGATCCTTACCCATACATTTAGATGCTCTGTGCTCCATTACTCACTAGCCTGGCACTACAGTACAGCTAAGGTCCAGCTAATAAGTTACTTACAAAGCTATACCAATTAATCTTTTCCTCTTAGAGGGAATCATACTGAGAGTAGCCCTCCTCTACACACATGCCAGAGGTGAGTGAGGTCTCCCTGGCACCATAAAGTCTGGCAAGTAGTGGACAAAACTGCCGATATGCTACTTTGGAAATAATGAAACCACAAAATTTCACAACTGAGAGACAACAGCAGACTGCTTAGAGTTAATAAGGAAGTAAAAATTTAACTCCTCCTTATTCTGAGAAAGGATTTCTACACAATTTCAGTGTAAAGTTTGAGGGACTATATTAATCTACCTTTAAACTACGAATGCAATACAAACATAAAATGAAAATTGTTCCTCCTCCTCCACACCAATGAAAAATTTTACCTACCCTCTTTTCATCTTGCCCTCTGATTTTTTTGCAACACCACTCCAATTTTAAGAAATGCAATTTTGCTCTACAGATACTCAGAATCCTCATGAACATGGCTAACTTGGCTACCATTTCCCCCTTATCTTTTCCTTGGTTACCTCTTTTTTTTTTTTTCCTGCATCAAGCTTAGGCTATTCATCTTCAATTTCATAGCCCTTCACTGCTATCCTATTACCTCCCAATCACTAGGAAAGGTCAACACCAACTTCTCATCAACTGAATAAACCAAAATCAAAGGCTATGTCAGCTTTTTCTATCTAGAACCTTTGGAACACCTGCCATACATACAATGAGCTTCCCATAAAAATTATTTTCCTTTTAACTCCTTAGTTGAAGATTCCTGTGCTGAAGTATTGTTCAATTTTGACTTCTGTGCAAAAAGCTATTTTTCTCCCATATTTGTGCATCAAACTGCGGTCAGCTGCCTTCTAGGACAACTAAAAGTGCTTTGTGATGCTCATTTTTCCCTATTCCATTGAAGACTCCTAGATTACAAGACAACAAAAGACTTAACCATATTCTTGGTCATCTGTGGGAGTCTTTAAGAACTTGTACAAGACTTTTCATGGGTCTCCAGAAGACTTGGGTAGGTCATTTTACACTGCTACTTAACTAAAGATGTCTTCTTTTTTGATAAGATTTTAATTTAAATGTTAACAGAACTTTTTTATAACAGTTGTGGAATCAAAACCAAACTAAACCAACACTGCTCTCAGTCTAGATGCTTTAAAAAGTAGAAAGATGAAAAGAAAGTGAAATACTTTACGAACTATTCATATACTGTGAAAGAAGAGTGTAAGAACTGTGTCAGAAATTATATGTATCTAAGAGATGATCCAACACCAAAGCTCAGAATAAATCATAATTTTTATTCATCAACAGAACATTAAAAAAGTCTTTTATTTATTCTTTCAGTGAAATTCCTTAATTTTTCTGCCTCCAAGTAAAATGCTAGCTTATGCTTATAATTCATTTCTCGTAATGCTATACATCCTCATTAAATTTATCTGCCAAACAAATAATATACTAATGTAAAAATATTTCCAGAAACTTTGTTCACCTTACCATTGATATAGGTATATTTCACAACTTTAATAGTCACATGACAAATTTACCCAAGACAAAAGACATATTATCATTATACTTCAGACTATTTTTTTATATATTTGGATAAAACGAAGCTCTCGTTGTACCAACCTATATATGCTTTATACCTTCTAATGTATTGTAGTACATTATGTGTTTGTATAATAATGAGGCAGTAGATGAAGCTACTAGATGAACCTAGTAATGACAGTGCAGATTTTCAGCAGCTGAAAGGCAGAAATACTTATAGATGTTAGCATTTTGGTTTCAAATTTTATTTCAGCAGGACTGAAGTATTTATACTCTGTAAGATATAATTCTTGAGCATGTACAAAAGCAGTGACTAATATAAATAATTCAAGTTACTTCTGAAGCACCACTCAACTCCCACCCTGAAATAACATCCCACTATAACTATTTTAAGTTCTGTATAAAAGGAAGGAGCTTACACTGCACTGCTGTACCATTACAATGAATGTAATCTACAAACGTAGAATACAACTGCTTAATGTATTGTGGTTCCATTACACAGAGAAGCAACTTGACAATATTTAAAGGTTTTCTATTCCAGATTTTAATGTTTAAAAAATTATTATTACTGTCTTTCAGAAGCAGCAACTAATTATTTTTCCCTTCATTATTCAGATCACTGGTCATTGGCAACAGCACCAAGAAAACTACAAAAGCACATACATTTTGTCCAAACAAAGGGGGAGGGTTTTTAATGACTACTGGTAAAATTCTGATGAAAATTTTTACCCAAAGTACTTTAGAAAGACCATTGTGGACAAATGTCAGTCATCATTTCTTTCTGTTACTCAAGAAATCACAGAATGCTGAAACTATTTTAATATAAACCGTACTGAACAAAAGGAAATCATGTAACCTTCTGCATATAAAACTATGGTCAATTTACTCACACAGAGACCACATATTCCATCTGTGAACCAGAAGCAGAAGTAAACTGCTCTCAGCCCCTCAAAAAAATCAGAAACAAGTGCAGATTTAAGCTCTTAATCCTAAATTAGAGGCATGTCTGATGTGCAAATATTTGCTATTTCAGAAAAGCAAATCCTGCCACCTGCTTTTCAGACACCTTTGGAGAGGCATACCTTGAATTTTTTACCTCATACTTTTCTGGGTCTCTGAAACCTAGAACAAGTATCTTATATTACTTTTCCTTATATAGCCCTATATATGCCATTAAAAAAAAACCTTCTAATAATCACATACATCCAAGCATCAAGGAATATTTTAACTACTCTTTCCTGTCATAGTGATTTCATTTGGTGTGAAAAATTTTCAGCCAGAGGTGAAAAAAGCCACGCCCTCCCATTCTTATTTCCATACTTTCTTTAATAAATTATCAAGAAAACATGTAAACCAGTGTGGCTATATTCACAAGCAAAATGTGAATAAAGCTGGTTCAGATCTCTAACAACTTTAATCTTGGTCTCATAGAAGAATGCTATTGCATATTTTGTTTCTTAAACCAAGAAGTTACAGTATTTTAGACTATTGATCTTTTTTTTTTTTTTCCCCACTAATGTACCTAAACATATGGGCATCCATATATATTGTAACAAAGACACATTTACTGGTAACACCTGCAACACATACACCATTTTGTTTTAAAGTTCATTCAATGCTGCCTTCACAACCAGTGGAAAAAAGCAAAACTGCAATCATGGACAAGGAAAAGACCTCCATAATTCTTGCTCAAGAAAATATATAATAGACACTTCCTCAATTTTTAAATTCAGAATTAAATTAAAAGTAACTGAATCACAAAAAAAACTCTTGTGTTACTTAAAAAGCTCTCTCTTTGCTTTATAGAGCCATGGGAACAAAAACTGTAACAATTCCTTTTTCTTAAGAAGAAAAACTCATTAAGTTAAAAAAAAAAGTTCTATCAAGTTAGTTCTGTTCAAAGCTCTTACTGTCTCTCACCAAAGAATCAAGTCCTCCTTAGTCAAAAGTAGGAGTAAAGTGACATTTTAAGTACAGGTCCCCTCATCCACATTTTTTTTGTATCTGGCCAAGTTTGCATGCATTTCTGCTATGAATTACTAAAGATGGAAAGAGTCTCCAAAATAATTGCTCTGAAACTAAATGCCATGTAGATACCACATACACAACTTGAAATGTTCTTTAATCAACTTCATTTTTTTTTTTAAAAGGGATTCAGGATATCACCTGAAATCATCTGCTTATGCTGCTCCTCTGGTTCTACAAAAATCAGACATATCTCAAGCCATGTTCTTAATATTAGTTTAGGAATATGTCTAATCAAAAGCCAACTCTGCAGGCTTATGATCATGACACTCTCCTTGACAGCAGAATAATGTTTTTTTCTACAGCTCTTCTATCAGTTACTAAATTGAGCTTTAGAAACTGTATGTTTCACAGCATTTCAAGACACTTTTCAGTCCTATTCAAAATTTAATTAGGAAGAAAATTAGGTAACAGAGTTTTGGACAAAGTCATATCTCATGCATAAAAATCATGTGAACAGTCCAGTTTCTTAAGGTATTTAAGTCTCATTCATGTTTGTTTTAAGGAAAATTTTACTCTGTAGGTATTTTTTAAAGCCATCATCATTCCCCCTGCTACATGAATATCTCTTTCTGAAATGTAAAAAGTTCTCCTAATTTCACCAAAACTGTATGTTTTCTAATATATATTATTCAAAACACTGAACTCCAAGCCTCTGTGTATCAAAGACGTCTGGCTCACAACTTTAACAGTGGCAAACCCTACCAAGAAATAAGAAAACAAAGAATGTGGAAGCCAATTGGCTGTGAATTTCAAGTTAAACTCCATAAATCCCTGAGGAATTTTTTAATGTATTTTTGAAGAGAGATGCAAAGATAATTGTCCAATAACCCCAAAAAAGTTGCTTTCTAAGTTCATATTCAGGAAGGAAGCAAAAAAAGAAATATCCATAAGATGGAATAATTCTGCATCAGAGTTTGTTATTTTTTTCCAGATGGGAAAACACCCTTCTATGTCAAGCCATACCAACTAATTTACAGAAGTAAAGTGTTAGTGATTTAGGATATTTCTTGTATAAATATAACTGGATACATACACATATATTTAGTATACATGCTATATATGAGGGGGTGGGGTCACAGAGGGAAACTCCAGAATTTTCCATTATTAGGAAATATCTTGACCTTTGCATTCCTATAGAGAACTGATCTGTTGCTACTAATGTAAGTTGTTATTAATCTACTCAACACTTCTCATCACCTCATCAGAAAGCTACTTACACATAGTAGAAAAAAATAAAATAAATGTATTACTCTACAAACATTTAATGTGTAAAACAGTTAAAATACCCAGCACTCAGACAGCTCTTTCATCAGAAGTGGTACATAAACATTTTTTATAACAGATCTGCCAAGTGCCAAAATAATGCTTGTCAGAGATAAAAAAGGAAATTATTTTTGCCTACCTAACAAACTGAACATAAAATGCTGTGGTTGTGCATTAGGGAGAGCAGTTGTAAGCAGAGCTGTTCTCTCATTAGGACAAGTAGTTCTCACACAAACAGCAGGTAACATTTCAGGTCACTGGAGGTCTTGTATGCCTTAAATCAGTCCACTTTTTTCATTTATTCCAGTTGGTCAAATAAAAGACAGAATATACAAAACAGACTAGCCTATAGCCTTAGGCCACGCTTGGCCCTGTAAAATATGCTGGCTTGCCGTGACTCTCAAGACTAAATTCAAGAGACAAAAGGCAAATCTATATCTTAATAAAAACCTAGTGGAATAGAAGGTTGCTGTAGTTTGACCTCTTATCCAGACAGAGACTTCAGTAAGACACGCTTCGACAAATGCTTAAATCACTATTCTTGAAAACGTCCAAAACAGTTTATACTGTTCTCCAGCTCAAGCCTGTTCAAAGTCTCATCTCTTGAAGTATGTTTTCTACAACTATAGACTGTATTTTTGATGAAGCCTTCATCACTCTGAATATAGCACACTATTTCAGCTGTATTTTACACAGAACCTCCATTTAAATAATCCAAAAGTAAAACTGCGTCTGACACCATACAAGTCGCACTCTCAACCTGATCTTTTGTCATGTCTTGTCTTTTTCTGCTTCCCTCCTGCCTGTTGGGTAAGTCCCCACATTATTTTTCCACATTGTGTGTAATACTTCCACTTGACTGCTTCATTTCATCCTTTGACTATGAAACATTGGCTGCAGTTTATTAAGATAATTTTTAATTTTAATCCTGTAAGAGTGATTGTTTCCAGTATGACTTCAAATTTTATAATCTATTTACATTCTACTCTATCAGCGCAATTAATAGAAAACAATTTGTTATTTTATGATCAGACCTAAAGAATTTCTTGCTTGTTTTTGGCCTCACTTAGCACAAAAAAACCTCCACCCTACTCAGATGGATACCCAAGGATGTAAGTTGAATAATACGTGATACCCAACATTTAGCAATGACTGAGTAATACCTAGGCAACTAGCAATTCTATTAATTGAATGAAGGTCACACTAGCAAAAATACATTTACAACAAACTGACTAGAAATCAAAGGAAAAGGGGATCGGATGTACTTTAATATTCCTGTTTGGTCTAGTGGCCTTTAAAAAAAAAATTCATCTGCACATTATGAGAATGAACTTTCAGAAAAAGCTATAACAAGTTAAGCACAAAGTATTAAATGAAACTACAGTGAAAGGGTGATTTAAACTGCGTCAACACACCTACTCATATTACATTTAGTTTCAATAATTGCTACACCATTAATGTACACCTCCTCTAAGGTAAAGTAGATGCTGAAACTGTTACTGTTCATAACTATACAATCCTAGACACTAAATTAAATAGAGAAGTCCTTTACGAGGAAAACCTTATGCTTGCAGAGCTGCAGTCCCAGATATACTGTGAGATGTAAACATGAAATTTGGGCCAGTGAGAATATGAGTGATTTAATAAAAATTCAAGTTAAGCAAGCAGTTCTCCTCTATGTAGTCAGAAAAAAGTAAGTTCTCCCCAAAGGGAGATACCTTCCCAAAGGACTTTTCATTGACTGGACAAAGTCTAAGGAGACTTTCCAGCTTCCTTAACTGGGTAAGATAAATAATGCTTCTATGTTCCTCTGCATCACATCCAGCTAAGCTTCTTGAAAATTTAAGAATCCTAATTTGGGATTATTAATATTGTTACAGATGTAATAAAACAAAAAAAAAAGTTACATTTAAGCAGCAAATCTTATAACCCAATTAAACTGTTTATTAGATTAGAATATTAGTCTTGGCTGTGTATAATCAAATATTATCATATATGGACATATATCATAATCAAATATTAAGACTTTTGGCTCTTCCTAACTAAAACATCTTTCCCACTTTATGAAAAAAATTCTGCAGAAGAATTAGTAGAAATCGAATGTTAACTTCAAATTACAAGCAGACAATATAAATTTGTGTTGCTTTCATAAGGTACAAAAAACAAGGTGGAAACTATTATTCACCAACCAGCTTTTCATTATAAAATCAAACTGGTGACGAGATAGTATCAATAAATCAGCAAATTTGTAAGAATTCAATAGCGTTTCAACCAACACAAAACAGAATTATGCTATGATTGTAACAGCATTTGAAGAGGAAGTTAAGTGCATAGTTTAGAAACAGAGGTATGATGTTAAAATTACACATTCTTTCTAAAAGAAGTAATGGCTGACAGTTCTGATTAACACATGAAATAATTAAAAGTAATGATAGCGTGCTTTAAAAAAAAATTTCCATTATTTTAGCTTGACATTTCAGAATTCTGAATCACTCCAGGAATGCCCTTCCTAATGACTAACTCGAAGTCAAACTTTAGATTTGTTGATAAAGGTAAGAGAACTCTCACACATTCCTATCAATTCTTTTTTTATAACTCTACAGATATATCTTTATAGTAGCCATTACTCATGCAAAAGGCAGAGAACTGGGCAGACAATAGGCACATATTCCATTCCCTCTACTCTCACAGGAAACCAGACCTTTGCATGGCTTTCTCAAGAACAAACCATGGAACACCCTCAAGAAAACAGCATTCACGATAAACACAGACAACAGCACAGCAAGAACTATAAATTTTGAGAACACAAAAAAACCAACATTAACCTAAGACAAGACTTTTAAGATGTTATGTACCTACTACATATGCCAGATACACACACTTCCTATGATTTGGATGGATTGTAGTGGCACACATATCCTAATCTGGAGCACATAACTATTCTCCAATTAAGGATAAAAGGATTAGGTCCAAAGGCACTATTTTAAATTTTTCTTTTACCACAAAGTTGTGAGGTGTTCTGAAGTCCAAGATGGGCTTGAAGCCCCCTGACTTTTTCAGGATCAGGAAGTACCTTCACTAAAATCCTTTCCTTGTTCCTCTTGTAGTGCAGGCTTTATAAATCTGCATTTAGAAGGGAAAAAAAATCTGGTTCAGAAGAGCAGAAAGACTTTAAGTATGCCATATCACTTCAGTCTGTGCCTTGAGAGCCTTGGACTAACTACAGTATTGCCTCAAAGCAACTCCAGTTAAAAGGCTGAAGGGGCCAGTGCCTGGAAAAAAAAAAAAGAAATAATACACAAATATACTAGTATACTGAAAATGTGTATCTTCTACTTCCCAAACCTGCTTCAACAAGTACATGCATACAATCCAGATTTTTCAGTTATATTCAGTTCTTTACTAGCATATTCCTTCACAATGATCATATCTTGTTTTTTGAAAAACAAACCCAGGTTTTTTTCCTCCCCCCAGTTAACCTTTTCTTTCTGCATTTCATATGACACTTCCAATACAAAGTGTTTTCATAGGAACCCAGAAATTTCTTGTAGCACCCAATTGTGGAATTTTGCATTATAATGTTTTAATTTTTTATAGCAACTGAAGCATCAAACACCTTTACAATATGATTACACTGGTACTACAAACCCCAACAAAACTGTGCATTGAACCCCCAAATTTGTGCAATTTTGAGAAACTGAGAAGATCCTACAAATGTTACAAACTCTATCAATTTATTTACTGGTTTAATTTTGTAACTGTAATTTCAGAGACAATCAGTAAACAAAAATATTTAGAACAGACCATCATTGGTTAACCAACAATAAGAAAGACCAAAAACTGATAAAAAGTTTGATTTTTAAGAATTTTTATACACTGAAAAAGTAATTATTATAGAAGTTTGAAATTTAAGAAATTTTAGAACAACTTGAATTCAGAAGCATGACACTCAAAACTGAATTTTGAAAAATAAAGATTAATTCCACAGAAAGCTTTGGAGGCCAATTAATTGCAAATCAGATCTGTTTTTGTTTTCTTAATAATGAAAATTTGTAATAACTGAAAAAATGAGTTACAGTTCAGTTTTAAAGAGCTATTCCTTAGTTCAAAAGAGACATTCATTCTTTAGCTTATTTTCAGAGTTCCCAGATACACTTTTAATGAAGTCAACTGCCAGTGCAGGGAATCGGTTCCGAGATAAGCCTGCATGCAGTGTAATTAACACAAGAAGTAGAAAACTCACACAATAAAAATGGAAATCCCTGAAAAACCACTGTGATCTTACAGAAAAGAGCAGAAATTAAGAGATGAAGGTGCTATGAACTCTTTCACCCCCTCACCTCCTCTCCCATTAGACACTGTCAAAGCATAATTTGCTGATTGTGTTCACAAAAGCCAGAGTCTACCTATAAAATCGAATGAATGTATCCTGGTTTTGGTTTTGTTCATTTTGAAGTCACCACTTTTGCCAGAATGACTTTTACTGAAATATTTATTTCAAGTTCACATTATTCGGACACCTGAGTTAAGTTGTGTCAGCCAAGCATTTCCTTGCCTTTGAAACAGCTTCTCCATCATTAAAATCAAGAGGGAGACTGCTTTTTTAGATACCCTTTTCGCTTAGTCAAAATGACCTTGAGTTTACTATAAACAGAACATGTTCATGGCAGTTATAGGTCATCTGAAATCTAGTAAATTGATCAGTCAGGTGAACACTGAGATTAACACTTTAAAGTAATTTTTAAAAAAAATCATTAGGCTGTATTCAGCCTAAGCAACCAGGGTATTGGAAACTGGAAGTGCAGCTCTTCACATAATTTCAAAGGGTTTTCTAATATTTTAACTACTTGCACTACTGTGCTGAGAGTAAATGTGTTTAATTAAGTGTTGTTTCTTAACAGAAGGAAAGAGCGTTAAGCTTGACTGAATGAGTGTTCAACCTGTCCACCTCCCTTAAAGCTACTAATACAGAAGTTTCACTTTAACAAAAACATAACAAGGAAGTGAGTATTGCTATCACCATTTCATCCAATGAAAAGCTAAAATTGTTGGCTTGGTTCACCCCGGGAAACAAGTGTGCTTATTAACAGTGTATGAACTGCCACAAATATTTTTTGCCTTATTTTAAATGTTACTGTACACTTTCTTGTTTTCTTTAAATATTTTCCCCCTCATTGACAAATGAAAATACCCTTGTTTCAACTTTTTTTAAAACCGTTTCAGTATGTAACTAGAAATACACATGCCTCAGAACTCATGCAAGCATAAAAGCTAATGAAATATGTATATTATTGAAATGTCAAATGCTGTCAGAGCATCTTGTAACTACATTGGACAACTGTTAGATTGATTGTCCAAACATGGACAATACAGGTAAAAATAAATTTAAAAAAACCCCACTGCCAAAGTTAAAGTTGCCAAATGAGAATATTAAAACATAACCCCAATCCGGTCACCTTCTAAACTCAGAAAAATACAATTCCTTTGGTGTGAAGCTTTAATCAATTTCTTCACATCATCAGGACAGTTTTCCCTTTTGGCATAGCACACCAACAAAGTTTCCTTCTCAGGCAAGTTATCCTTGCTCTCATCTTCCAACAAAATACACTAACAAACACACTGCTCTGCCAAGAATTCTTGACCTTTGTACGTTATTCTTTACCACGTATTAAACTTAATAATATATTTAATTTCTACATTGTAGTCCTGCGTTGAGAAAGCAGTGGGTTCGCATGCCAAGGGAGTTTTTGAAAAGGTAGCCATCTTGCAAAATCATAAGGGTAAATAAGAATTTTCTTTCCCAAAATTTTGGACCTTACATAAAGAACACAACTTCTGCCAAAACTTTGTTAATTACAACCTTATTCCAAACTTGCTCATAGATATTGAAGTAAGGATAACAGCCCGGATTTTTTTGTATCCTCTCTTTGGAAAAATGAAACTTTCTTTTATAAGGTGGACGTTGCTTAACTGTTTGGTCCTTTGATAGATCTTTGAAGAAATCACTGATTACAGTGTATCCTACCCAGAATTAATCCCTTAGGCAACCTGAATATTTCAACCAGTGGAAATGTATCTGCTAAATCATTAAACTAGTCTGATAAGAAGGATACTACAATTAGCTGACAAAAGTAACCAAATTATAAGTATTGTTGGGTTAGCACTAAAAATAATCATAAATTATTTTTAAAAACTTTGCAACATCATAGTATCTTCAGTTCATATGGGATGCCTTATACCATGTTTGCAGAACACAATGGAGTTCCGGACTGAAACCTCCCAGCCAGGTACATGAAGGTCCAGAAGTGGATGAAAAAAAAAAAAAAGGCCGGGGTGAAGGAGGGGAAAAATGTGTCCCATTCACTCCTAGGTTCATCATATTGTTCCAGACTATATTACTATTAAATCCAAGGTGGTACAGACAGCCAATTCAGTTATTTGGTCATGTATCACAGCCCCCTGCAGTGCTGTCTCTAGGAAAAACTGTAGATAGAAATAGCTAAGAAAACTTGCCAATCACATTATTGCCGTTAATTTAATCAATGGCCACCAGCTTAAACTGGATGGCATGAGGTTCAAACCCACACCCCCTCCATGTCCAGTGAGTGCAAGTCTTTTGCCATTTGGGAAGTATGACTTCTGCCAGACTATTCCCAAGAAACAATGATTGTATCAAAGGACAGGGCTCTCACAGAAGTATGATGCAGCACACTCAAGGGCTTTGTCTCCAAGACATTGCAATAATTGTTAATTTCAGAACAAGAGAAAAGTAATTCCATATCTAGGTGGCTATTACTTTATGAAAGCTTTGTCTTTCAGCTGGAAGTAACAATTTTGTAAACAGCACGCAACTGTGATTATCACTTAATTAGTAAAATTTAATATGCCATAACTTCAGTGCTTATCATAAGACCACTTAGATGTTTTAAGGTGGCACAGTCACAACAAGATTTAAAATACTTTACATAGCTATTTCATTGAAATTAACACATTACCTCTTTTATGAAGCTATGGATTCATAAAAACACGGCAACAGAGCGCTACAGAGAACTGATGCATGGGGGAAGAGGGCCAGGGGGAGGAACAATACCAAATATATTACAATTGGTACCTATGCAGAAGCAGTTTGAAAGGTACTTCTCAACTACACAACTGTCAGTAAAAAACTACTGAAAGTTTTTTTCCTCTTTTTTTTCTATGTAATCAAGTTGTACTAGCTCTCCTGTACAGTCTGTCCAATCACTACTGTCTATAACTTTCACAAACAGTTAAGAAAACACAATTAAAAAACATGGAAAAGGAAGGCTGTTTGAGAGAAGCGAAAGCATACTATGAAATCGTTTCTTGTTGAAAAGCTGGTTAGATTTGAAATTCAGTATCAACTCAGTAAAATAGAAAAAATAGGAAAATGATTGTGTGATCAATTACGTGATCAGATAAAAAACCCCAACATCTTATAAGCTTCCCATCAGCAGTGCTCCTCTAAATTTATAGGTGATATGAACCAAACTTTTTTAAAATAATTAATTCATAATACTTATTTTTAAATATCTTGACATGGAAATGCAAAATTACAAAACCCTAAATATTTAGGCAATTAAAAAAAGTAACACTTTGCTAGTTACATTGACTTAATTTCTATCCCACACAACGGCACGTTAGAACACAGTAACAGAAAGAAATCTAGAGATTTCATGCTACAGACAGGAATAATAAAGACCATTATGAATAGAGGAAAACCAAGTAATAGAGTATTGAAGATAATCACTATTTTCAATCTGCCGATGTCTCAAAATTTGAAATGAAAACCCAATTTCTGGCTTGGAAGCTTCAAACTCTGAAGTTTAATCATAGTAATCCTTAATGATAAGTTTATCAAGTTGAGTTTGAGATTCTACTGAAATTAACATTTCACATCTCTACTGGTTACCTATAAAACTCAGATGCACAGTCATAATATTCGCATACTAGATTTAAGCAAAAGTTACTGTCTCAGCTTACATACCAGTTTTAACAATGATAATGTTAGCGGAGATTCAGACTACAACCAGAGATAAAGTTAAAAGCCTAGAAAGGCTAGGCTCATTTTTATAAGAGAAAATAATTGAAAGTACAGACACTTGAATGAAAACTTTAAGAACAAAGGAAATCTGGTGTTGTGTGCGCTTAAACATTGCTTTGAAAGTGTTTCCAAACAGGTTTTCAGATAGCAATATTAATACTCTCTTGTAATCTGCCTCCTCCCCTTCTCCTTCACATTTTCCCCTTTAATCTATCTCTCATAATTCTGATTACAGAGTCTTTGGAACATGAACTGCATCTCATTATGAAGATACCATACAGTCATATACCAGAGAAGTTAAAATTAGCAATTATCTACCAATGGTATCTCCTTAGTAAGTTGAGAAAAGTTGAGAGAACAGCAGCAAAAGGCTGCTAGGACAATATTAATTTTAAAATAAAAAAATCTTGACATAAGTATCTACTTAATGTACAACAAAGAGGAAAAAAAAAGTAAATGTCTGAAACGCATGAACACCAAAAAGGGAAAAAACTTAGCATACTATGCAGAGAGATAAGTGGAACAGCAGATGCAAACAAAAGATTTATCAGGGGATGGAAGTGGCATGGGGAAAATTTGAACAGCTAACCTAGGCAAGGAAAGCAAAAGCATTAAAGCTATCCTCAAATGGCAAAGAAAGTCTACATTATAACTTGCCTCCAGCCAAGAGTTTACACACAATATACATAATCGGCCCTCAGTGAGAATATCTGAGGGGATACTTTGAAAAAGTTGAAAGATTTTAGTTAAATAAATACCTAGACACCTAAGTTCTTGACCTTTTTGGACAAGTTTAAGATAATCTATTGGCACCTATCTAGTGAACAAATAGGCTAACTATCCAATAAGAGAATGAAACTCCTATCTTAGGAAAACCAGTATGTAGGTCCACATGATTGCTCTAGAAACAATACTTCTATTAAAAACGCTTATAAAACGCTTATATTAAAACTACATATACACACACATTATATACATTTAACTTTAGAGCACAAAAGACAGCCTCCCCAAAAATCTCAAAAGGACCAAATTTCACTCATTTTTTCAAAGAATCTAATTAAATTTTTTTTAACAATTTGCTGAGTAGTACTACACCTTCATGAATTAGGCAAGGAAATTTTATTAGCTTGTCGCTAGCAAAAACTAAAGAAATTAAATGCTAACATCTGCAAAAATAACATTTACTACTTTTTAAATTAATCTTAAATTTTCTTTCTGTAAGCAAAAACCTTGTATTACTTGATTTACTCTCATAGTAGCTCTCATATCCATATGTATTATTCACTTGGTTTGGATTAGTCAACTTTTAAAGACTGTTTAAGTTATTTCAGGTTGGATATGGATTGTTTATGGGGAGAGCAGAATGACAGTTTCAATTGAATACTCTCGAAGTACATATAAAGAATTAAGCCGTCTTAATACAAGTGGAAGTTGGAGTTAAGACAAAACAGAGTCCTAATTTATCTTCACTTGAACTTTAAATCCAGCACTTAGTTATTGTGATTTTTAGGCCTTATAGGTTATATATAGAGATATATATGTATATATATATAGGCCTTACAGTTTATATATAAGGTTTTGGTCACAGTGTCAATTGAGCCAGCTGTAATTACATTTCGTTAGAGTTTTCTACTGACGCTCATAATTTGCACATAATTTGTTAAGGATTACAATGCTCTGAAAGAACATCATTAATAGAATACTTTACTTGCTGAAGCTGTATTAGTGGTATTTAAAAAACTTCTTTGGTTTTAAAGTGCTGTGTCCTCTTTCAACTAGATATAATAGTATTAGCACAATATGCCAGATTACCTTTTCAATTAATTTTTTTTTTATTTTACCTTCATTTTGGATGAAAGTTAAAAAAATGAAATGGCATAAAAACCTACTAGGTAATGAAAACACGCACATCACTAAAAGAATCTCAGACACTAAGTAATACATAAATTATTTACCTTGGTTGCGATGTCAGCTTTATAACTGTCTTACGTGGCAAAGAATCTTGGGAAGACTGAACATCATCCTACAAGAGAACATCTTTGAATTTGTTTCAAATACACTTAAACATATATTATATGAGCTTCGTCTATTATGTGAACTTTACGAAGTACAAAACAGGCTGGCCATACCATAAAGAGAAGCTCATTTTAGCACCTTGCACAGAACAATGAACCACAAAAGTTTATAAACTAAGTACTTCAGACTGACAAAAGAAAAAGGCTCACTTTGACCAATTAATTGAGAAACCTTTGCTTTTACTAAATGTCACTTACTAGACATTACCAAATTGTTACCCCCATGTTTTCATTTTTTGCATACATCATAATCGCGAACTTCCTTGAAGTTTTTGCATGTAACTGTCATATATTTTTATTAACTTCCTCTCCCTATAAATTTACTCTCTGAAACCTTACACTCCTGTATATTTATCACAAGGATGCAGAGTTCAGTCTTCTGACAAACCTCATTGTTACCCTGTACTGCACACAAAAAAATATTCAAAAACATGATTTCAGGTGTGTGTTTATGATTTTTATGTTCTACAAACTACTTGAAAATTTTTTTAAAATATTGATGAATTATTATTTTTCCCTAGTTCCTCTCTTTTCTTAAATACAAAATGACTGAAGGCTCACTTCCAGTGCAAAAAAGTAGTGACAAGCCATTGTTGTCACTATTGCATTAGTCTTTAATTATGAGAACAGCCAACCTGTTGATGAACTGTTACATTCCTACTGGTTCATATAACGGTGACAACTATAGACTCTATAACTGAAGTGCAAAGCTCCCAGTTCCTCAGAGCCCTCCAGAACATTCTCAAATCCAACTATTGCCACTTAGATGAAAGACAGGAATTGTGTGGTCGTTCCATAGCTTTACTTTTATAGGTTGGATCATTCAGGGATCTGTTTCTTCTATTTTTCAGTGTACTGTCTTCCAAGAGATCTAGTTTTCATTAGTTTACTAATGTAGAGTCTGTAAAACTTACACACAATGTAAGAGGTATTCAGTCATCAACTGGGAAAACCATGATAATTATTAGTTACATACAAAAGCAAGAATAGCAGAAACAGTATAAATAGTGTCATTCTGGAATCCTTCCATCCTGTCTCATTTCCAACTTGCTTTTTTTCTAGCTTTAAGGTCAATTTTCCCCTGGTTGTACCTATTACCTACTGGAATGCTGCTACAGTCTCATGGTCTGTTCCTTTGACCATGTGGTTTTTTAACTTCTTTACCCTTCAAAAACAACTGAAGACTGTAAGATCCAAAACAGCTACTGTCTTCCTCAACTCTCTCAGCATTCATATTGAATGGCCCATCTCTGAGCAATTCTGGATGTCAGCTTACACAGGCCACCAAAAGACCATGACAGTATTTCAGAACAAGTGCCTCTGAACTTTCTACTTGCTCAAGGTTTGCAAAAGGATTTTTGTAAGTATTGGTCAGTTCTCCCATTAGCACTTTACAAACCCCACACTAAAAACATTTTGTTGTGGTAACCAAAGTAATGTGGGGATATCAGGTTTATAAAATGCTGCAGTTGCTCTAGAACATATAGATAAATCATAATCTACTTCTGTAATCACCGGGTTTTTTTTTTGTTTTATGTAGATATAATTAATTCATTGAAATAAGAACTTTCATTTCTGCTTTCACAGTAGTAATAATAGTGGGTTTGATCTGGTATGCTTTTAGGTACTACACAGTCTAAACAGCAATTAGTACTTCTACAATCCAGCAGTATAATTTCTAGATTCATAAAGAACAATGAAAAATTTAGCAAAATGTAATATCACAACATCCTCCAGTGTAATTCAGAACAGAAGTGAAAACTTCCTTCCATCAATGACTTCAAAAGATTCTTAGATTATGAAGCTGCACATTCTTTTTGTTACCCTTTCCAACAAGGAGAAAAATGTATTTGTATGTATTTGCACGTATTTGTGGCACATAGTCACATAGCACACACCCTCAGGCACATACATACCGCGCGTACATAGATATTAGAATCAAAGTAATAAAAAGCATAAATATCTGTTTTTAAAAAAATCATTTTTTATACATGTGACTGGAAAAGTAATTTGAAGTATGATACAACTTGCACATCTAAGACAGCAGGATATCTGTCATGTTAGTTACATTAGGAGTGTGAAGTAATCATATAATAAAAATTGTCTTAATCTTGCTATGGTTATGCACAAAGAAATCAAAGCATCTCATTTCCTCTCTAGTCCAGGTTTATGGACTCAGGTAGAATTCCTAAGACTACCTAGCTATGAGAGCAGAAAGCTTTGCTTCAGAAAGTGAAGAAGCTAAAGGAAACAATATCAGCAAATGTGTTTCTTCAAGGTACTCTTTGCTGTAAAATGGGTCTCAAAATGATATGTGGGGACCTGTTGCTGACTTTATCATCGACAGATTCCTGTTTCAAATAATTTCAGCTAAGCAAAAAAGCACAAGGTCTTGAAAATTCAGCTTGGGCTTATCTCAGAATGGAAACTTTCCTATTCCTACATTTGTTAAGTAATACGGCAAAGTCAAATTACAGGACTGCATACTGTTCTATAGTCAGTTATCATATGTATGTCACTGAAGTCAATAACAAATTTACGCCCACAAGAAAATCAGAACACCTGGGTTTACTGTGTGATTCACAAAGTGGAACAAAATAAGCCCATATACTTTAGATATGTGCAGTTTTTTCAGCATTAACTGCTGAAGCATTCTCTTTTTACTTTCCAGTATCTTCAATTAATATGAACAATGATAAGGTGCAGATTTTGAGCAGGTATTAGCAGCAAATTTCATTGTGACTTTTTACAGGCCTCTTAAATTGTATTGAAAATGCACTGTTCACATTTTATTTTTGGAGAAAACCAAGATATCTTACCATCTTCAGGAATGGAGTTGATGTGTCATAATTATAAGCACCTTTATCCTTTAGGATAAGAATATGAGCAGAGTCAATTATCACTTTCTTCAAGTTCATCATTGAATGGAAAAGCCTGTTAAAAATTTAAAGTCTTAGTTAACTTTCAGTTCTTTTTATTCGATGTGATAATCAAAATCTAAAAACATTAAAGAATTTAAAAATATGAGTTACAGAAAAATAAATGTAATTTATGTAATTTTTGATATCAATATAGCATGAAATTAAGAACAGCTAGTTGCAATGAGTGACCAGACTACAAAACATACTCTGAGTTTCATTACATTCCTAATTTGCAGACATTCTCTGAGTTTCATTACATTCCTAACTTGTATACTGAACGTAAGGTACCATCTCCACCCTGCTGTTATGCTACAAAATATATACCCTCAAAACACCAAGCACTTTCTCAAAATACTAATCTTAGGAAAGTTTGTGTTTTATATGTTTGATTTCCAGTATCTATAGTGGAGACAACTTGAAATGCTGGTCACAAAGTCAAGATTGCCTTTAAGCAGTATTAGAAAACAATCAGAAACAAAAAATTCAATTATTACCATTATTTCCATTGCTTCAGCTGACAAAGGTTTACAAAATCTTAAATACAGAGAGCTGTGTAATTTTATTTGTAAAGGGAAAAAAAAGTCTGTTTTCCACTCATAACCAAGTGTATTGCACATGTTTACACCTTGATTACACCTATGTTTTAATAGATAAAAAATTAACAAATTTATTGAGTTGAAAAATATTTGTCATGAATGCAGTATTTAAACCAAGAAAGAGTATTTGAGAAGAATTTAAAACTACAACTTATTTAATGGACATGGCTCTGCCACCAACCATCTACCATGATCTACCTCAGACAAATTTATTAGGGCCTAAAATTCCAATATATATCAGTTTTCTGAACAAATACATAATTAAACCATATCTCTGCATACACAGGCATACACATATAAAATTCCACAAACTAACTAGCAGAATAATTTGTCAATATTGAGAAAGTAAGTACCCACCAAATATAACAGTGTCCTGGTTTCAACTGGGACAGAGTTAGTTCCCTTTCTAGTGGTTGCTGTGTTTTCAGATTTGGTATGAAAGGAATGTCAATGATGCAAATTGATAAAGTTCTTGCTAGGTGATTTTTATACTATTCCAAGCTTTCTTCAGCTTCCCATAGAGGCTGAGAAGGACCGTAGACAGAACAATAGAATGGCCAGTGGAATATTCCTTACTATAGACATCATGCTAAATATATAAATGTGGGTTGGCCATGGGGCAGAAATCCGCAATCACTGCTCAGGATGAGCTAGGCAACCAATTCACCAGGTGGTGAGAGTGACTTCTATTGTATTAGTTTATCTGGTATATTCTTTTACCACTATTATTATTGTTATTTTCCTTTTTCTGTTATTGCTCTAATAAACGGTCTTTATTTCAACCCTTGAGTTTTTTCCCTTTCTTTTCCCCTCTTTTTTTTTCCTCCTTCTTCTCCCTACCCTTCTCACAGAGGAAGAGGGAAAACTGCACAAGTGTCCGAGTGGTCCTAGCTGCTGGCTCTGGTTAAACCACAACACACATCAATAAACAAAAACAGACAAATTAAGTAGAAGATTGGCAACATGAAAAAGATCTCCCACATTGAAGAAAGGTAAGTTACAGAGGGTGTGGAATTTTCCAAAGAATATATGCCTAAATTATCACAGGCAGATATAAAATTAGATTATATAATTTTAATTGTCCTATACAATAGATACTACAGAAAATAATAGCCCTATTATTAAAGAATTATTATTATCTTGTCCACCTAGCTTCTTTTGAAGCCTCAGAAATTTTGTTTGGACATCAAATTCTTACTTCAGAGGATTAAAAATTATTTCATAAATGAAGAGCATAGCTAACCAAATCCACTTCTCTTGTAGAGTGCCACTACACTTTCAGTACTGAGTAAGTTGCTAGCTCTAGCAAATCTGTATCTCTGAAAGAAATACTTCTTTTTAAAAAAAGGGAAATTAAGATTTAAATTTATATATTCATAATAAGTTACCTAGTGCCATAATCCACAACTACCCAATCTTTAGATGTTCCTGTAATAGCATCATGATGCTGAAAGAGTCCAAGATTCCTCCTAGCTTCTGCCAGCAATTTATAGTTACCCACTGAAGGAAATACACTCGTCTTCTCAGATTTACTCGACTGTACCAAAGCCAGGGAGTAGAGGATTTCAGCTGCTCTGGAATAGCAGAGAAGAATCAAATATTTATATAGGTTCAAAAAAAAACCCAAAAACTAAACCAAACCCAGAACAAAACAAAAATCAAACGCAAAAGTAACAACATACATTTAACCTAAAGTATAAATCTTTCCTCATGCCCATTTCCACAAGTTTCTTTAAACCTTATGTACTTTCTAGTCTGTTTCTAGCTTCAAACAGTTAAAAATCACTGCTGCACTTCATTATCAAGTAGTTTTACACTCTGTAAGCTTCTTGCATGGCTTCAGTGATGGAAAAGAGAGCTTTAAAATAAAAATATGACAGTACGAAGTAACATACCATTTTCACAAATGTTGAGGTATACAGATCTGATCTTAAAACAATACAGCAATGATAGCCTGTCTTAAAGGAGACATACAATTCCCATTTCAAAAAGCTAATTATTAAACAAATTGTGTTATCTTAAAGAAATACATTAATCTGTACACTCTATATAATATCTATTCTGCTACTTGTACTTTAAGCAAACTAAATTCTCCTAAAGACTTAGGCAGTTCATGCACCTGCTCACTATACATTCACCTGAATGGTGAGAACATTGGATTCAAAGACCCTTAGACTGAACAGGATGCAGAACCCTTCTCTCCTTCTTCTTATTCAAAACCCTAGCACTATAATACTATCACGTTCTCACTTGCTTATTGAAAATCTAAACTTACTTAAAAAAAACAAAAACGAACAAACAAAAATAACACAAAATCAAAATTCCCAGTCATTATATCTAACAGTGATCCCTGTAGAAATTCTAGGAAACCACCTGTTTACCTTTATTCCTATGTCCTTATCCTAAAACTTTACAGTTCTGTATTTGTAAGTCTGATAAGCGTTGGATTCTTTTTCAAACTTTGATCTTAATCAAGGTTTCTCATGTGTTTGAAGAAACAAAGAACATGTAGGTTAATTTATAAAAAGCAAAGCAAAATAGCATGTTCTTGAAACAAATGTAAAACTAACTTCTAAGCATGTAAAAAAAAAAATTAAAAAGGGAAAATAAGTTAACTCTACACTTACCCAAACTGTCAGTGAGCACGTGTTCAAATTTAAACTAGGTACAACAACAAATTTTGAAATCATTCTCAACTTGGGTTTTCAGATGGTGGATTACAATTAACTGCTCCCATGAAAAATACATTTGGATTCAGCTTGATGTCCTTCTCTTTATGTACCACATAGGTGACAATTATGTAAAAACTGCAAACATCATGTATCAAACTAAACTGAAAGGCAGTCTTTACATACAACAACTCAGTTTTCAAATTGTCAGTATCTGAGGACTAGGATGAGATTTTGCTCTTAATAAAGAAAACTGCTCAGAAGCTACACACAAAATCAAAAATCAATCAAAAAAGTTGTAATTCCTTTTTTTATTACTAGTGCACTTAAGATTAATGACTGTAATTTTAATGTTGCTTAGTGCAAATTCATACACCTATGCAATCCTGCTATTTTGTTCTATTACAGCTTGAGATGAAAACAAGTATATTGTAGCTAAAATGCCATTAGATGCACATTCATTTAGTGAATAAACCCTGTTGAAAAGTTTTCTACCTTTTTTAAAAAATTTGACTTAGCCCCTAGACACTGACCCAACTGTCAGTATGAAGTAGAGAACACAAAAAATTTGAGTCCTCAAAATACAGGTCAGATTTCCCTCCCCACAATCCACCTCAATTTTTTTTTGGTTGAATAGGGAAGTCCATTATTTATAAACAAGGTAATGACCTTAAAGCAAAAGAAGCAACATTAAAATGAAGCTGTATAGTAGTAAATATATTTTCACTTCACACTACTTCCAGAACTTCACTTTGAATCTATTTTGTCTATAAGGAGAACTTGGAATTCTTTTGCACTTCTGAAAAATAATTCTGCTTTACAGAGCCATTCAGTACCTCCATCTCTTAGATGCAGAATTTTCCTTTCAAGTCCCAATATTATTCTAAACATTGGAATGGTTCGATGAAACCACAAAAAAGATTGTATTAGAGAACACTTCAGCTTCCAAGGAAGCATTTACCTCTTCTTGATACCTTCACATAACTGTAGAAAGCCTTAGTTTTCTCACCTCTATTTCAAACTTCTGCAGATTACCTAAAGTGGTTACCTCAGATTATCTACTTGGTTGTAATTTGTAACTGTATCTCTACCTGATGGAACACTACAAATAGACCAAAATTTGCTTCACTGATTGCTCAAAACCCATGCTAGGTTACATTTAGGTACAATTTATACATAACTTACATATGTAATTTTCCCAAGAGTTTCTGAGCTCTCAAGATGTGGTCTTTTCTATCCATCTGTACAGTTAGAATTATTACTGCAGCTCTTGTCCTGCTTTGGAATGACTACAACCATCTTTTTTGCAGACTTATCATAATTCTTCCCTGATTACATCTGTAAAGAATGAAATCACAGAATGCATTCCTAACTTGCCCCCAACTATGCTATTGTTCTTTGCATCTTGCAATTATTATGTTAAACAAACTTCTGGTCACTGATTGCATCACTCTTCTAACTACTTTAATCCATCCATCCATCTTCCATTTAAGATTAAAAAAATCAACTATGTCTCAAATCAGCAATGATGTCAGTCTCTACTACAAAATCCTTTAACTTTCATGTACTTTAATACACAAACTCAAAACTTTTTTAAAAACAGGAAAAAGCCAATCAACCAACTCTTTTTCTTGCTTAAATAGTCAGCCTTTATAGCAGGTTCCAAGGTTGGACAGTTTTCTGGCTATTAAGTAGCAGTGAAGTACTTCTTAATCCTGGTATGGCTGGAACTTAAAAGCATTCATCCTTGATAAAGAATACTCAAACACAGACATAACCTCCTCTTCATGATTCATTCCCCCTCATATATATCCATACACATATATATATGCACAATAGATAGATAGATATGTTAGCTCTAAAAGAGCTAAGGAAAATTTAATCACAACAGTAGAATGAGTCTTATTAATTAAATATGATCATAATGTATTTCCTTTGACTTTAAAGAAAATAAAAAATAAAAGCAAAAAACCCTAATTCTGCTAATATGCCATCCTTGAAGATTCTCTAGGTCTCTGAAAGCAAAACTGCCAAAACACCTGATATTAAATTGACAAGAACACTTCTAGACATTTTGTTCTTACATGCTATTCACAGGGGATAACGAAGGATGAAAAACTTCCCAGGTAATTTTTAGAAACATGCTTTGTTTTAATTCGTAAGAATTTTTCTTCAAGATTCCTCACCTGTAAGACTATCACCTTTTTCAGAAGTTAAAAGGTAATTGAAATTCTTACAGGAAGGGATATTTTAATATGTAAAGTATAAATACTACAAATATCTGTAAGTAATTAATAGCAATAATTGAAAGCAATTAATATTAAAATTTTCTGCACTGTAAGTAATAAAAAACAGAAAAAAGTACAATAAAGTAAACACGCTTAAAAATTTTGAGAGAATAGGTCATGATGAAGCTAAAAAAAACCTAAATCTTTGGTGCATTTTAACAAAGAGAAAGGAATTTAAGCAAAAGCACAAGTAACAATCAGTAGGGAATTCATTTATAAAGACAACATCTTTCTATATATTTTGTCTTTCCCAACAGCAGTATGAAACAAGGCTGTTTTCACTGAAAATCAAAGATTCTTGTGATAAACAAGCTCATGAGAACAGAACTAATTAGTATTTATAATGTCCATACAGTAAATTTTCTGAATAGTTGTCAAACTTCCTAATAACTGTTAGCCTTATAAATGCCCTCTTTCTAATCTTCTAACACTCTTCGTTTTGTACATAAATTAAACATAATTTTAATATTTCAAAGTTCTGATTAAAACACTGAAGAAGTCACTGCTCTGATAATTTCTCCTCACTGTATTATTTTTACCTTCTTCTGCCAAAGGGATCCTAGCCTTGCTTTTTGTCATTCCTCTCAGATTAGGTTTTTTCCTTCTTCTTCTTCTTCTTCTTCTTCCTGACAGTCTTTGGCTTCCTTCATCCCTGCCTTCCCGTTTGTGAAACTTTTCTCCTTGCTGGCTAATGTGATGCCATCGAAGTTATGTTACCTTGTCTCTTCCCTAACACCTTTCTATTCTCAGGCCCTTGATCTCACTTCTCCTTACATTTTTCTTAGTCTATTGCTTTCATTTCTTCTTCACTAATTTTCTTGATTACATCAGGTCTCTCACTATGTATTCTTAGAGTGCAGAGTATGGCTAGAAAAAGTGCAAAGTGCTACTGCAAGGTGGCTAGAAAAAGCCACTTTCATTGCAAGAAAAACATACCACAGATCACAGAGTAGCTGTGTCCCAAGTTTCTGAAGCCTCCATTTCACCAGAGTAAAGACTTGATTCCTTGGCAGAAAAAAAAACCAAATTCTGCTAGATACTGAGCTTTCTCTTCTGAAATGTACTTATATCTGCCTCCAAAACGCTGCTTTCCATGCTCCCAAAATACTAATTTCCATGCCTCTCTTGCTCCCTACTCTACTGCAGCAGCCATTACAACTCAAAACCCCTTAACTATAAGAAATTTCAGCATTACAGAAGTTCTTTCCTAGCACAAAAAGGTTTGAAAAGCATACAAAAGCACTAACATAGCTGTATTTTAAAGAAGACAAAAAGTGTTCTTTAACTAAGGATCCTTAAAAGAATAATCTTTTGGAAACTGAGTCTCCAAGTTTTGGCAATAGATGAAATAAATGTCCATAATATACATTTGTCCCAGATGTCTTTCTGGGGCCTTAAAATACAGTGTGTCTTACCTACAACTGCTACAACGGAGAACCACTTAAATACTCAATTACCAAAATTCAGCAATAGCTTTTTCTGTAAAGATGCAACACTTTCCAGCAGAGCAGTACACCTTACAATTTGAGATCACTTGGCATACAATATTCCTGACTACTTCTCAACTGTATCTAACAACCCTTGTGAAATTCACACCTTTGTATTTCTAAGAGTTCACAGTAGAGCCATAATGACAGATTGATCTCACAGCTACTCCAATCTGATAGAGAAATAAGAAGCATACTACTCGCTATTTTTCATGGAATCAGGGCTTGCTGATCATTTGAGAAGTATTTTAGAAGAACTTCATTTGTTTGGATGGAAAAAATATTTACTAAAAAAATCCAGATACACCAACTAATCCCTGTAACAAGAACTACATTTAGGAGCCATATAGGCTATTCTTATTGTAAGTAAATTTAAACTGTGCATTTCAAAATCACTTTTCCATCTGTCCAACAGATTTGGAGTACTTACACATTCATCCCTCCTGTGTGCCAAGATATATGCTATGAATTTACTGGATGGCAGTATTTACCGTAAGTAGGATTCCAGGACTCTATCCAGTCGTTTATAGAAGGGTCGCGATGTAAAGTATCCACTCCAGTAATGATGATCTCTGTCTGCATAGGTGAAGAAGTCTCCACTTAAAACAGGGAAAAAGGAATTGCTGCTCTTTTCACCCAAATTGCTTTCTTTGCGCAGAGCTTCAAAGTAATCTGATAAAGTTCCAAACTGGGCCTGAATGAAAATAAAATTACTATAACATAGTTACAGATTCCTTATTTAGACATATGAAGAGAATGAACATGCTTGGCCTCATATACATTTCAAAAATATGCCAGTCTACCAGCAGAATTGTAGCAGAAATCCTGTCCTAAAGAGCTTTAAAGTTTCCCTGCATGCTTTTCAGACAAGCTGAATAGCTCCTCCAGAAGCGTTTCAACTTTATTTCATCTCAGTACAAGAAAGACATGGATCTGTTGGAGCAGGTCCAGCGGAGGGCCACAAAAACTACCAGAGGTCTGGAGCACCTCTCCTATGAAGGCAGGCAGAGGGAGTTGGGGTTGTTCAGCCTGGAGAAGAGAAGGCACTGGGGAGACCTTATTTTGGCCTTTCAGTACTTAAAGGGGGGCTTATAAGAAATATGGGGAGAGGCTTTTTATTAGACCCTGTAGCAAGAGGACAAGGGGTAATGACTTTGAGGTAGATTCAGACTAGATGTAAGGGAGACATTGTTTATGATGAGGGTGGTGAAACACTGGAGCAGGCTGCCCAGAGAGATGGTAGATGCTCCATCTCTGGAAACATTCAAGGCCAGCCTGGACAGGGCTCTGAGCAACCTGAAATAGTTGAAGATGTCCCTACTCATTGAAAGGACGTTGGACTAGAGGACCTTTAAAGCTCCCTTCCAACCCAAACTATTCTATGATTCATGAAATATGAAATACTTATTTTTTTAAAGTATAAATCAGTATCTAAAATACAACCTAAAGCTCAACAAATAAAGCATTCTTTTGAGTTTTGTGATTAATTCTTTTATACATTGCTAAGCAATATCTTATATTATTTAAGTAGATGCTTGGACCAAATAAATAATGTAATACAACAAGAACAAGTTGTCTTAATCTTGCATTTTCAACTCTGTTGTGCTCCAGATCTCTAATATATCCAAGATGATTGTTGAACAAAGAATTAGCATTTGCTTTCAGATTATTTTTTTTTCTTAAAACTATATACAAAGAAGTTGTGTTTCGAGATGTAACATAAGGGAGTACTAAAAATTCATTATCTTCTGGACATTTCTAAAAATGCTCAGACAAATAAGGCAGTAACAGCCCTTTTCAGGTCTGTTGTAGGTCAAATGATGAGGGACAAAAAAGGGAGGAAAATAAAAAAGGGAGGGGGATTGATGTCCCTGTTGCCAGCATTGAGAGATGTTGTTAGAGAAGGTATAGATGGCAAACTGGATTTTGAATGAGAATGGAAAAACTATTAATGGAAGTTGGAAAAGCACAGAAGATCACATTACCACAAGTATCCCCAAACTACAGTGATCAATCTTCAAATTTAAATTAAGTCACTTTTCTGGGTTTTTCTTGGGGTGTTGATTTTTATTTCAATAACAAGCATACAAAGTAACATGCTACACTTAACAACACCAGAAAACAAGTTTTTAGTAAAAAAAATAAATTCAAAGTGACTTGGAATATAAAGACTGTTACAGTGACAACGAAGATACGCTATTTCAGCATTAAAAAAAAAACCACCAAAACACCCCAAACAGTATTCACTCTTCAAAATCATTTGAAGATCTAAGTATCTGTTAGTTGGATAGAAAATGTAAATTGCTACTTTGAATGTCAGTAAAGCAGAGAAAGACATACTGCCACAGAAACCCCAATATTACGGATGTTTGCCTTATCAGTGACTTCTAGGCCTTTTGCCTCACTGTAACAGACACCTACAAGACAGAATTCAGAAAAAAAGAAAATACATCAATGGAACAAGAGAAATCAGGTATAGATGGCCTCCCCTCTGTGTGCTGGGTTAAATCAAAGGAAGAAAACCTCATCAGAGGAGCCAATAAAATTGGAGAAAACTCATTCAGGTGCATGGAAACAGTGAAATAATCCAGCAATCTTCTACTGGCATATAAAAAAAATTTCATCTTGACTTATGTATAATAGATGTAAAGGACATACCCAAATGGGAGATTAAACTCCCTGAGAGCAAAATAAGTATATTTTAAAGTAATCTACCACATACAGAAGAGAGGCTGGCATAAGAATCTCAGTGCTAACAGACACATCTACTAGATAAACATCTCAAATTTGCCTAAAAGGGTGAATGTCTCATAAGATCATAAAGGCAGAGTAGGCAGTCCCCTGTAGAACATCCTAGGCATCTCAGCACTTAAGGAAGAAATGTGAACTCTTCCTTTACATAATCTAGGTTCTCAGGAAGCAAAGTGTGACCTCTTTCTTGCTTTTGGAGTCATACTCCATTGGAGAAACTGCATTACAATGTGAAAGTTCTCCACTTAACCTTGTATTTTTCAATGATAAATGACATCAGTTCATAAAAAGAACAAATAAACAAGCAAAACCCAACATCAAAGAAGAAAAAAACCACAACTAACCCCCCAAAAAAGGAAAAAGAAAAAAAAAACCCAAGGAAATAAAAAAAAAAAGAAGACGTGCTTCAGTGCCAACAGTGCTCCAGCTGAGAAAGTACCTTAAGTATGAAGTGGCTGAATCAGAATATTGCATAACTTTTTGCCTGGATAGTAAGAACCAGGAAAAGGGTTGGAGAGTCTACGAGGGTCCCAAGGGCTGCCTGATTCCCAAGGCATTAATGCAGGCTGGCAAGCCAGGGCTAATGAAGTAAACTTCTAGAGGTCTTTACAATTGGCTGAGCAGAACCTTTTAGATAAGGATTTTTCAGATGCCTCAGGACAGAAGCGGCCCTTGAAGAATGACCTCAGAGCTAAAGACTGCAGTTTTTGCCCGAGAAAATATTACCCAGTGCAGGTTGGGGTTATTATTAAGTTATGGGTTCTTATTCCCATGCTGAAGGCTGATGAAAAGCTGACCAAGTACACTCTAAAGTACTTATCTTACACATTAGAATGTATGAATGTGTATTATAACACTCAAACACAATTAATGACTTAAAGTGATATCTCATCTGATAATTGCGTTAGTATCTTCACTCCTTTTGTAGCCAGGTCAGTCTCTTGGATTTTATTGTATTCAACAACATGTGCCATCAAGGGCACCTCTTCGAAATATTTGCTTGTTTTGGGAAATAAAACCAAGAGCACCCAAGCAAAGCAAAAACTTTGCTTGAACTTCTAATAAAAAATACAATAGTTTTAAATAACAAAGCCTCTGAGCCTTAAATAGCAATGCCTGAAGCCTGTGAAAATAAGAGTACTAAGGAAACAATCAAACCTAACAGCTGTTCTCTAAAATAGTCTGGTTTGGATACCATTTACAGTTTTCAAGCAGATATTATTATATAGAAAAGTTTTTGTTTTGGAGGGAGAGAAGGTGGTGAAGGCAAAAAAAATATGCCATCCGCCAAGACAAACCGATCTGCTGTTAAATAATATACTTAAAACTCCGCAGTTTAAAAAAAAAATACAATCAACCAAACAAAAAAAAACCTAAAACCCAACCACAATATATTCCCATGAAGAATCTCATAATACTGGGAAATTTCGTTTTCTCCACAAAGCAGAAGAAGTGTTGCATTTACCTTGACATGCCACTCAGGATGAGAATTCATATAATCAAACAGCTTCTGATAATTCTGGTACTGCTGATCCCATTCTGAGCTCTCAGCATAGCGGAAATCATCTCCTAGTGGAGCCAACAGAACTTTAGTACGGAAAAGCTTTGACTTCTTTCTGTATTGATCTAAAATCATCCAAGCCCTTGAGGGGAGGAAAAAAAAGAAGGCAATTTAGAAAACAGAAGAATAAAGGTCAATTTTTGACAAAACAATTCTTAGATATCCAGTTGTGCATTAGGGTGACCCTAAACAAGACATACAAAACTCTGCTATCTCATTTTGTAACAAAAAGCTGGATGCAATTCCCCCCACTGAGACACCACATTCAACCTACTATTGTTGCAAACACTATGCTAATTAAATCCTCCAATAAGCTTATCAAGTTCCATCTCAAACAGTAGGTCAGTCTGCATCAATTTGTTCTTGTGCCAAAACTAACCTTCAGTTTAAATTATGTTTACCTGCTTTGTATTTAGATAACAATCCTAATCCTCTCCAACCCTTATTTACAATAATAAGCAAGCTCTTCTCATCCCCTCTGGTAATTCCTTTGGATACTTTGCTTCCTATCTTCCTGTCCTTGACAGAAGATCTGCCCATAAATTAATCTCTGAAGAACTCCAGCCTTGCCAAAACAAACAAAAAATTCCAGAGGAAGTTCACTAGTAAAAATCACCGTTCCCCCTTTTCAGAGCGAGCCCTCTTAAGGTTTAAGCATGTCCTAAAAAATTAAATTCACTGCTTTTGGCCTTAAAAAAACCCAAAACCAACACAAAACCACATGAAAAACTCCACAAATGAACGCACAGAAAAAAGGCAGTAAAATTATCCTTTGGCATCTGCTAGCTCTTTGACAGGTAAAATATCAGTTCTGTCATTAAGCAGCAATGCATTACAAGTTACAAGTCTGGGTTACTCCCTCCCCTTCCCAACCACAATCACTGTCAAAATCTTCAGATGCTGATCTGCTCTAATAAAGTTATGAAAATAATTTTAGTAGAGAGTATAAACCATACTAACATATTTAAGAAAACAGGAATACAACTGACAACATTTTAAAGATAAAATATCCAGATTCCAATGAGCTTTATGTTTCTACAAGTCTTTTTAATAGATGGTCTACCAAAATCCATTTTCAACTCACACCTTTGAAGATTTGTTCTATAAGTATATAACATTATATAAGCAATGGAACACCTCATCCTGAGTGTCATCTCAGAGCATATCATGGAGGAAAAGCAAGCTATCAGGAGTAGTCAACATGGATTTACCAAGGGTAAGTCATGTCCGACTAACCTGATAGCTTTCTATGTCATGACTGGTTGGATAGATGAGAAGAGGGTGGTGGATGTTGTCTACCTTGACTTCAGCAAGGCTTTTGACACTGTCTCCCACAGGATCCTCATAGGCAAGCTTAGGAAGTGTGGGTTAGATGAACGGATAGTTAAGTGGATTGAAAACTGGCTAAAAGTAACAAGTGGTGTTCCACAGGGGTCAGTACTGGGTCCAGTCCTCTTCAATATATTCATCAATGACCTGGATGAAGGGATGGAATGTATACTCAGCAAGTTTGCTGATGACACAAAACTGACACCCCAGAACGCTGTGTCGCCATCCAGTGAGACCTGGACAGGCTGGAGAGATGGGCCAAGAGAAACCTGATGAAATTTAACAAGGGCAAGTGTAGGGTGCTGCACCTGGGGAGAAACAACCGTCTGCACCAGTATAGGTTGGGGGCTGACCTGCTGGAGAGCAGCTCTGAGGAGAAAGACCTGGGAGTCCTGGTAGACAACAGAATGACCCTGAGCCAGCAATGTGCCCTTGTGGCCAAGAAGGCCAATGGCATCCTGGGCTGCATAGGGAAGAGTGTGGCCAGCAAGTCGAGGGAGGTCATCCTGCCACTCTACTCTGCCCTGGTAAAGTCCCATCTGGAGTACTGTGTCCAGTTCTGAGCTTCCCATTTCAAGAAAGACAGGGAACTACTGGAGAGGGTACAACAAAGGGCCACAAAGATGATGGGTAGGATTGAGTGCACCCTCAGCAAGTTTGCAGATGACACCAAGATAAGGGTTGTAGTTGACATGCCTGAGGGACAGGATGCCATCCAGGGGGACCCGGACAAGCTTGAGAAATGGGGCCATGTGAACCTCATGAGGTTCAACAAGGCCAAGCACAAGGTCAGGCTCCAAACTCAAAGACTGTGTTTCAATTTTTACTTTTCCCTTAGGTATTACCTTAGATATTATAATACTGCTTTTTAAACTCTGTTAGAGCCAAAACTGTTTTTGTCTACAAAAAGCTGCTGAAAAAGATTAAGTTTCAGAGACCATACCAAGATGGTAATCTCTTCAACTCAATCATACATTAACCACATACCTACCCCATTTCTTTTATTCTTTGATTTCATATGACATGGTGAAAGAACCATATCATCTTACAAGGTCTAATTTATATTCTTATGCAAAGGTTGCATCTTGGAAGTGCAGGGATAAATTAAGATCTAATTGAAAAACAAAAACCTTAAAAAGCATTCCAAGCAGGCTCTCTACAGTGTGTTTATAGCCTGTATGTTCCAGTTACTTGTTAAACAAACTGTTACTCTACTACAAATATTTTTCTCAGCTAATTGGGATACATATTCAAGATTTTTCTTTTTACAACTTTAATAGGCACATGGGCTTTTCTTCACATTGTATGAGCACTGGGTGTGTCAATGATTCTTCTATTAGCTCTACTGTTCTGTCAGCTTCAGCTTTCATTTTTCTAATTGTATAGAAAATTACTTTCTCCTACCATCATTCCAATTTCTACCTTAAAATATGGTAATTGTGATGTATTCTGTTTTATTTTGGTTTTATCATCAATAAAATTTCATAATTTAATTCTACTGACAAAGTACAGTTTTCAAGATGCTTGGCAAAATCCATACTCAGAAAAGCACACACAGGCTTGACACGTAGGCAACCAACACGTCATCATCAGATCATCACTTCAAAACCTCAGTATCAAGACTAGAACCAAAAAGTCATCTGGCTATCCATTGTTACATTCAGCAATTTGCAACAACTGTAAAAACCTACCTAAATTTCTAACTCTTGAACTTGGGATGATTTGAAGGCCTGAAGATATTAACAGGACCATAGAATATAATCTTGTTCTGGAAAAAACCTTTTATCTTCCCTTTTATTTTTCCCCTTTCTGTTTTGGGCTCCCCCCTCAACCCCTCTACTCCCAAAAGTGAAAAGTAGTTTTGTAAAACTGTAAACTTGATTCTTACCAGTGGCAAAACTCTGTGTTTCTGTTTGAAAAATAAAATTGAGGTTAATATGATTCCCCTCCCCCACCCAGGACATATAAGACATAGGACTCAAATTCACTTAAAGTCTCCACTTCAGGAAACCTATTTGAGAAACCACAGATTGCCAAGTTTTGCAAAGATATACTATGAGAAATACCTCACCATTTGCAGTTACAGCCTACTATACCATGCTGTTCCTTAAGTCTTCCGCTGGCAGGAGACAAATCACACTGCCTATTCATAGAATTCAAAAGTTTACGGTAAACCAGTACCCTAACTATAACCAGATGACTATGTTCTGTCTAGAATTCAGGGCTAGTAATAGAGTCAGACATTATTAATGGAAAAGAAAAAAATCAAAACATCTTCCTTAATCATAACCTATCTTCAAATTTCAATGTCAATTATGAGCAAACGCTAGGCTAAGCAACAGGTATCATCTTCCTACAAGAAATTTGTATCAAGAAGTATATAAATTCACCAAGCTATGCTACATACCAGCTTTGACCAGCATGAATTTATTCTTTTCTAAACTTAGTCTCTTGTAGGATATATAAAAACTGTACCTGTGCTGAACATTTCCAGCATGAATGGCTTCTGGCGGAACTCTCCACGGACAGCTTACTCTTCCTCCAGGAAGACGTTTGAAATCAAACTGGCAGCAGATTTTTGGATCTGGACCGCAAGTATGAGGAACATCATAGCTATAGAAAGGCATCATATGACAAAGGATATCTGTACTGGATCCCAAATCTGGAATTAAATACATAGAGCACATCTTTAAAATAAATCCTCTCAGATTTGTCAAAACTAAATCAGTTCCATGCTCTTAGTCCAAGACTGGTATTAAAAACATCAGATCAAGACAACTCCTTGCTTTGAATATCCATACCTGGAGTCTATCTTTGTATGTACCTTACACATAAAAAGGCTAAAAACAGAGATACAACCAAGATTGGCATGTTCCAGTCAAGAATCAGCTGGTTGGGAAAGACAGGAACAGAATGTTAGGGATATTTTTTTTACCTAGATAGCTCTCATTATTTCCAGAATTTAAAGGTGAACAAAACGTCTTTCATACTTTGACTGAATCAAAGACAAACAACAACAACAAAACAAACAAACAAGCAAGCACCAAAAAACAACTATTCTGCTGTCATCACATCATTATCACAAAGCTTCATTGGTTGGCTTTAGCAATATAATAATTTCTTGAACATTTCACTTCAATATGTTAACAGCACGATTCTATGTACTTGTCGATAGATTCTCTGTGCTTCTGCAAATTTTATGCACTTCTGAGACCATCTTTGCCATCCCAACTTTTCCCACTAGTCAGTCCATTCCCATAAGTTTGACACACCAGGAGCAGAGATCTACCCACACTTTCTCAAGTCTCAAAGTCTTTCAAAATTTAGCTTTAAAGAGAACATGAAGTTCTCATAAAATGTAAAAGAACCTTAAGATTCTGGTAAAACACCTAAGTGCTGCTTACCTATTCCCAGCACAAATAATTTACAGCAATTTTACACTGAAAAAAAGGGTTGAATGTTGTAGATATTTCAAAGAACCTGGCTCTTAAGTTTGTTAACAATACACAAAACCTTAAACAGCATAGGTCTTCACAGATCCAATCCAGATCTTTCATTTTAAAAACTCCTATTTTACTACTCCTTACTTATTACTAAAAGAGTAAGATTCCATAAATATATGCGTTTACTTTTCAGCTACAGGAGTTCTCTTTATCTCAGCTACCACGTCTACATATTACTCCAGAGTATGCAGTGATCTGCGATCTGTAGTCTGTTTTGAAAAGCTTTCTTCTAAAGCCCAAACACTAGATCATACCTGTGATTTACTTACGCAACTATTTTGGAAAAAGGCCTATCAATTAATTACTCTGCACACTAAATGGCATACACCAACGTTGAAAGAAATCTCTGAAGTGTCAGTCTTTGATAAATTCTTTCACAGTGGTGCGTTTTCAGTTTACTTGTGCAGCAGATTGCTTTGCTTGAATGATCTCCTCCCTGCAACTTCCGCTTAAAAACAAAGAACTAAAAAGCTTCAAAATCACCACCACCCTTCAATAGTAAGTACTAGATATATTTGTTTGACTCTGTATTGATAAAGCAGTGACATATTAGCTTACTTTCAAAACAGAAATACCAAAACCTGAGCAGCATACATTCATAATACAGTTTACTGGAATACTGGTACAGTACAAAGCAAAACAAGGTACTCATATAGAAAAAATACATTAAGTTACAAACACATCAGTTTGCAAAGGTATAACAACTCCATTACCTAAGAAAGCTTTAATACATTATTGCACAAATAATATTAAAAAACAGTTATATTTATTCTAAGAATAAGGTTTTACGTGGGAATTTAAGTGCAAATTAAAGTGGTGACATTTTTAATCTATTTTTCTGACTAAAAGTAACTTACAAATTTCAAGTCCACAGAAAGCTACTGTAACTAATGATGCTAATTTGTCACACCAGCTGCAGAAAACTGGTTGTTTAAAAGTTTTTTCCTTAGTAAGGAAATAAACAAGATAGATGTCTCCATCTTCAAATATTCACTTTTAGCCTTTTTTTTTTCTCTCCAGAAGAAATGTTCCTTCTCCACTTTATTTCCACATAGTATAGTAGGAAGAAGAAAAAGTAGTGACAAAAGATAAAAAAATATTCCACTCCTTTTACATTTTTTATATATACGTGTAAGGAATGTGGGAGAAGGGAAATAAGAGAAAGTAATAGCACAAAACAAAGTAAAGTAATAGGAAGATCAGAGGAACAATGGTAATAATAAAGTTTTTTTTTTTTTATTTAACCCTTTTCCTAACACAGGCACTCACATTACCTGTCTGCCATAAAAAAAAAATATAGGAACTAAACCTAGGTGACTTTTCTTTTAAACAGAACCACAAGTCTAAAATTTTCAAGTCTACGCTAACTTCTCTAAATAACATATTCTGTAAAGATTTCCATAGTATTTATTCAAGTTGTTTCCACATTTTACCTGTGTAAATCAACAAAATAAATTGACATAAGGGAAAAACACATACCCCAGTTCTGTCTCCAAAAAAATTCTAGTGTCTTCTGCATTGCAAAATGCTTTTTAACTGAGTAATGAACTCTCTGTATAAGCATATTGGAAAATCCTGCGCGTTTCAGAAGATAGGCCATTGTTGGTGAATGCCCAAAAGGATCAATTGCCCAACCAGACTTTGGTTTTACTCCTGTTGACAGAAGAAAAAATGGAAAAATGGAAGAAAGTTTTACTTTGTACTCAAAGAAAGCTATATCAACATAATTCAAATTGGAGCACTAAAGATAAAATTTCCAGAAAAATAAATTAAAATACATAACTGAGTACTAAGCCTCCTGCAGAACACACCCTGAAATTAACAAGCTAGAATTAAACAGATAAACTGTTAATGAAAAAATCAAAGATCTTAGAGACAAAGCATTCTGTTTAAATATATAAAAACCCTAAGATAGTACTTTATGTTGTTACGGTATTTTCAAACATCTTTACATGGAAACATAATAAAATGCATCTCCTTTTTCCTTTTAAGTAGTTTATAGATGTTACAACTGGAAAGGAAAGCTGAAAGAAAATGAATGGATGGAAATGGATTGATGTTGCAGCCTGATGAATTTAAATAATGTTAAACTTCACCGGCTTTAGAAACAACTTCTCTTTTCTTTTGATTTACTTGCTTTGCAATCATTAGAATCATGTTGATTAATCCGTCCTTTCACTGAACTTCATACTTGCAAATAAAGAATCTATATCTAACATACAAGAAACTAATGAATACACAGTCTGCAGAATAGATACAAACACATGAAAAAAATATTAGAGCCATTTTAAGGTTTTAGTCTTGATTTTCAAAAGAGAAACAGCAAACAAACTGACACACCAGAGCCATGTAATTTACAGTTCAGAATGATCAAGTGTTAAGTTTAATTATACTGATAAACTACCCATCTTTCATTGATGAAGACAAACTATTATGATGTAAAATTCTTCATCCAGGAACTTCTATCTGCAAACAGTAATTGCAAATGTTGGATTCAAACCTATAGCTTCCAGTAAGCGGTCTGATTTAATGTTTCAGTAAAGCAGAGTAAAGTGTCTTCTAAGCATGTCAGAAATATAAAAGGCATTTTCAAATTAACATGGTTAAATTTTAGATCAAGCTACATACCGAGGTTCTTTTCCAGCCATTGATGTCCTTCTATCAGTTGGTCAATTAAAGCAAAATAATGAGGAGAGGCTTCATCAGGCATGACCCATCCTCCTGTTACTATTTCAAATTGTCCATCTTTTATTAACCTGAAAAATATGTAAACTGTGTTCAGAATCTTGCATAAGAAAACACACTCTTAAAAATCGATTTCTGAATACCCAACAGGTATTTAGCAGGGACATAATGCCAAAATCTAAATTGCTTGTGCTACTTCCATCACTGGACTACATTTCACAGAATCACAGAATTGTGGTGGTTGGAAGGGACCTCAGAGATCATCAAGTCCAACCACAAAAAAAAAAAAAAA
>JAOQGH010000019.1:58028323-58046401 GCA_025769975.1 Gallinago jamesoni | reverse complement strand
ACAAGCCAGGATGCTGTTGGCCTTCTTGGCCACCTGGGCACACTGCTGGCTCATGTTCAGCCGACAGTCGACCAACATTTCTTTAATCAAAAAGTAAAGAATGAATAGATGAACAGTGAATTTTTTAATGCCTCTGTGCAATGATAACTATCAGCTCTACTGCATGTGGCATAATATGTAATTTTTTTAAAAAGCAGGAAGAGGGCTATTTCCGGCAGTTTATAAAAACAGAAGTGCATGTGCGACAACAGGCGAGATGCCCAGACATTGCACATTTCAAGCACTACTAATATCTTCCCATCTTTGATCTACTGCTCCTTTCATTGTTTTAGAGAGCTGACAGAGCTTCGAAGTTTATGGTATCTATAAAGGCTTCAGACCTTCTCCCTTGTTACATTGCGTTCTTGAAACAGATCACAGGATGGCCCAATCTCTCTATTAAGATGCCAGCAAACACAACGATCATGATTCCAGCACCAGGTAGTTCCTACACTTAAATAATGTAATTTCAGCACTTATATTGTACACTCACATATAAAAGTTTAATGAATTCAAGAAAAGAATACAGTAAACTTAAGTCACATTATAAATAATAACCCTAAGAGTAAGGAAAAACAGACAGCAAAAATAATCACCAGTGCAGCTTCTGTAAGTCTTACAGCAGTTTAACCTATACCTTATTCCCCAGAAGAAAGGACACAATTCCTTAGTGACTATCATTTACTGTTTATTGTGTTCCAAGGGATCTTTTTAGTCTCAAAAAACAACAGCTGTGCTTTAATACTCATGTATCGTACATAATTTTTTAAATAGATAGTTTTCTGTCATTTCCAAGATTTCCAGCATTACCTAACTTTTGCAGCTGTGAAGCTCTCATAGCCTTAATGTATACTGCAATTTGTGCATCTTGAACATGGGCATGAGAAGGAGGATATCACATAGATGAGCTAAGAAGTGCTGAACCCTGTCTTAAAGCACAGCAAAGAAACCAAAACAACCCTTTTTGAATGCTTCAAACTATATTCTTACTTCAAGTTTATCCAAGCAACATGCCTTCTTGTCTCAACATCCACACAAAACTTTTACTTTCGTATTACATTTACTTTTGTATTACATTTTAAGTAGCAATTTTAAAAAGAACTAAGAAGAGCAAGGGTGGGGAACATGCACTACTTTACCATCTAAGCAGCTACATGTTTATAAAAAAATACGCATATTTAAAACAAAAAAAAATATAATTTCACAATTGTGTTATAACTGAAGAAAAAATTACCACATATGAATAGCTAATATGTAAAATTACTTTTATTCCATTGCCAATACTTCAATGTGAGTTCAAATAAAGTTTATAATCACAACTCCATTACAATTATAATGGCATCTTTACAGCCGTATGTGGAAACTTTTAGTCAATTTTTTCAGTAATTTGTCTTCACTTGTCGAAACAGATTTTTATTTTGTAACTGGATAAAGAAAACGAACCAAGGCCAAAAATATCAGAACTCGAGTAGTTGATTATTCTAGCAATTCTACATTGCAACGAGTGAAATCTCAAGTTCACAGTGTAGTTAAATACACAGAGTCTCAGAATACTCCACATGGAACATAAAAAATAGTTCAGTGTTCAAACCTTTTAACAGCATCCTTTTTTTGGCTATCTATTCCATCCCACCATTTTGAAAAGTAAGAAATCTCAGACCACATAAATTTTCTTCGGCTGTCTTCTTGCAGTTTTATAACCATGTTATTTAAGATATGCTGTGTCTGATCTCTGAAGTAATCATCAAAAGTCTTGAGCCAACCTAAAAAAAAAATAATATATGAAATTTAAGTTGCTTTCAACAGTCTTAGAGACCTGCCTTCTCCCCGCTCCCTGTAAGAAGTTAAGTGAAGCATTTTCTTAAGAAGCTGAACTTTACATGCTGTGGACAGTTCGAAGTGGGGTTGAAACACTCCAAGAAGTTGTTTTTTTTTTACAAAGTTTAGATATTTTATTTCCTACACGTATGGAATATTAGGCTTTCTACTCTGATGAACAGGATACAAAGATTTAGAAAACTGTGCTTTTTTAAAGCATAAATTAAGTAGTTGAAAAGAACACGTACATACCTGCAAACTGATCTTCCTTGATACCTTCCACTAGGTTTCCTCATCTCTCACACCAGCACTGTAGCATCTACTAGCAAATCATCTTCCCATTCTAAATCTATTCCAAACACTCACACACCCAATACCCCCTAATGCTTCCCTCAATGTCTTATTTCTTCTTTAAAGTCAAAGTACCCCATTCCTACTTTTTGTAAAACAACCGAATGAAAATCCTTAATAGCAGCCTCTTGCACGTACAGCCTGAGGAGAAAGTTAAGAGTTATCCCAGACCATAAATGGGATGAGTGCTATCTCGCAGACCTTGAGGGTAAAGAAATAAAATGTGGGCAAAGGAAGGAGTGGTAAGCCCTGCATCCCCTGTCTGGCATCATTTATGAATGAAGGGTTCATTAGCAATGAGTGAGAAAAAAAAACACGTTATAGCTGCATCCCTCATGAAAAAAAAAAAAAAAAGTATCAGCAAGACATAGAGTGAAAGAAAATCCAACTTTAACTACATATTCAGACCCCCCAGTGCAGAGCCTTTCATGAAAATTTTTAACCCCTTCCTAAAACCTTCCATGAGAAAGTACAAGTACCTTTCTCCCAGAACCTGGGGTATGTTCTTTCCGTAACTGTAACTCATCACGGAGGATAAACAGGAAGAACTAGAGATCTGTGTGCGGTCACAGGGACGTCTTATTCCAGTTGCTCAGACATGGTGGGTTAGCTTGCATGATTAGAATGCTGTCATGGATGGCTATGTACACTTTAGGAAAGCCAGGCCAGCAAGGCAAGGTGGTGGAATTGTTCTATACGTGAGAAAGCAAGTGGAATATATCAAGGTCTGCCTAGGGGTGGATGAAGAACAAGTCAAGAGCTTATGGGTAAGAATTAAGGGGCAGGCTAATATGGGAGACACTGTTGTGGGTGTTTACTACAGACCACCAGATCAAGAAGAGGAAGTTGATGAGGCCTTCTACAGACAGCTGGAAATAGCCTCACAATCACACGCCCTGGTTCTCATGGGGTACTTCAACCACTCTGATATTTGCTGGGAAAAAAAAACAGAGCCCAGAACATACAGTCCCTGAGATTTCTGCAGAGCACTGACAATAACTTTTTGACACAGGTGGTGGGGAAGCCAACAAGGAGAGGTGCTGCTGGACCTTGTACTAACAAAGAAGGACTGACTGGGAATCTGAAGGCTGGGGGCAGCCTTGGCTGCAGTGACCATGAGATGGTGGAGTTCAGGATCCTGTGTGGAAGAAGTAGGGCAATAAATGGGATTACAGCCCTGGACTTCAGGAGAGCTAACTTCAGCCTCTTCAAAGACATACTTGGAGGAACCCCAAGGGTTAGTGCTCCAGATGGTAAGGCGATTCAAAAGAGCTGATTAATATTCAAGCACCACTTCCTCCAACCTCAAGATCAGTATATCTCTAAGAGTAACAAACCAAGCAAAGGAGGCAGGAGACCTGCATGGATGAGCAACGATCTTCTGGAAAAACTCAAATGGAACAGGGAAGTTCACAGAATGCAAAAAAAAAGGGACTGGCCACTTAGGAAGAAAATAGCAACGTTGTCAGAGTATGCAGAGATGCAACGAGGAAAGCTAAGGCCCACTTGGAATTAAATCTAACAAGGGACATTGGACTAGATTATCTCTAGAGATCCCTTCCAAGCACTACCATTTTGTGATTCTGTGATCTCAGTCCCTACTAATACATAAGAATCTAGTACAACTGCAGTTCATTATTGTGCTTATCCACAAACTAAGGATTTGTTCCTAAGTTGAACGAAAAGGTTTACCAGTGGATCTGGATCAGGAAACACTCAATACAAGTAGTTTATAGATGGAAAAAGTACAATGGTTTAAAACAACAATTAGCAAAACTAAGTATGATAATACCAACAAAATAACCCTTGTTGGTATAAATCTACATAAGGAACTTTGTCAATATAAAAATCTAATGAGAAAAAATAATACTGTCTTTAATGTCATCCTGCTAGTCTTTACTTAGTAAGTATTCTGGACTTTGCCAGCTACTTCCATTTTCTGCCAGCACATGTGACATCAATAGAGGGTACACAGTATTAAGCTGCTTGCCTTTTGATTGCCTCACTTATGCTTGTCTCCAAAAGTGTGGAAACTTGATCCTCCACCCCCACCCCCCACAGAGATTTATGATCATCACACAGTTGTCTGTTTTTTTCACTTTTTACCCCACTTTGTTAATATAAATTTTTGGGGGTTGATAACAGACTCCAAGAATTGTGTCCAAACATCAATGCAATCCATTGCTATGCAAAAAATCCTGAAACATTTAATTAACTTATTGGCCACCATTCCTGCATACACTTCCAGCTCAATTTTCTTTGTGAAATTCTATCAGCTCCTTGCACTAGAGAAAGGTATTCTTGTGTCTTAGAACAATTAAGAAACAGTTGTACAGATACAGGCAAAGTTTCAGAACAAAATCAGAGGAGAATTTGAAAAATTAGCATTATTCAAAATTAACCTAATTAAGTAAAAGCACTTTACAATGTGATAATGACAAGAATCGGAAATCAACTTTGAAAACGTGAAACCATTACTACCAAGAGTGTTTGAGCACTGCTTACACCCATCTACAAGGCTGTTGGGTGGGGTGGATTTTTTTTCACTTCTGTATTTCTTTTTGCTTTTAGTTTAAAATTAACTGTTGAAATGAAACAAAAAAAGACTTTTCAATAGCTTACGCCCATAAGTCACCCTCCAATGTTTAGAAAGAAAAGTGTCCTTAAAGAAATTCCTAGTTTCTCATTAAATCTGTTTCAATGAAGATGCAGATCTAGTGAATGTCTGGAATACTATTCATTGTTAGATTAATGCATTTTTGAGGGCAGTTTGCATCTCTGATTTACTTTACAGTAGATCATAAGTCATTTCACCGATTCTAAAATTCACACATCAGTGCTGCTTCTTGCAACTTAAGAAACCTTAGTAATTTATCAATTTTATGGCAGAGCAAAATAAAACCATTAAATTTCAGCTAGCATTATACATGTTTCCAGAAAATAAAAGCAATCTCTTTGCAACAAAAGTAGTGGAACTTCCATTCTTAAATTTTTAAAATGTATACCTGAGGTAGTAAAAAAAATTTTTTTTTTTTTTTACAGTTATGTTTAATTCTCAACTAACTTGTTCCTGGAAGAAGACACAATTAAGTAACTGTTTTCATAGCTAAGGAAATAAAAACAAATCATAAGCTGTAGGAAGATATTTTAGTTCTCAATTACATCCATGCTCCACATAGCATGTGATGCTGCAATAGTAAAAGTTTTTCTTAAAAATAATAATAAAAAAATATAATAGAATGCAAGCATAAGTTATCAGTGCTTCAGAGAACTTAAGCATGGTCTATGTGTTTATCTGATGATATATAGGCACACAATAATGACAATAATCCAAATACCAGAAACAAATCCAAAATCTAAGTTTTAACTGACATTTTAGTAAGTACAATTACACATGGAAAGAATTTAGCACTAGCTCTTCTGTAGATTCAGTATTTTAAAAAACTAATACTTAAAGGTATAAAATATACACATCAATTTTTTAATTTAGAAATCCTGCACCACCATTCTACGACGTCAAAACTAAATAAAGCAAATATACAAGTTAATATTTTACAGATGTTTCTGACATAACATTTCACACCTATTTTTACCAAAAAGAAGTCTCTTTTCAATAAAGTTGAATGGCTTATTGGCCAGGACTGTGAAAGAAAACTTGAGAAACATGATGTCTCTCAGATAAGGCTATCTCAAAATTAAAACTAAAAGCAGTCTAAGATTGTTTTTCATTTTCCTATTTGACATAGTATAAACAAGAATAAGACAGAAAGCCACCTGGAACATCCCTGTGTTGTAGCATTAAGTCTGATTCAGAAGAAGATAAATAGAAGATAAACCCCTTGTTCCCCAAAAATATTCTATGAAATAAGACATTTAGGTAAAAGTAGGTATTAGAAAAGTATGACTGTATTTACTTTTCCAATGGCATACTGTAACTTGTAAAAGATCTCTGCTCAAAGAGCCACAAGATTCTTTTCATATTTATCACACTTAGTTTCATAAGCATAACTAAAAACTCAAATAACTGCACATTTCACCAAAAGCAAGATCTGTCACGAACCATGAGATACCTCAAAAATTAGAATTAAGACTTCTTATGTATTAGTCTAACACAACGAAAAGTCTATTTCTGCTTTGTATATATCAAGTCTGCTGCCCTAATAACTAAGATGGGAAGAAAAATTATATTGAACAGGAGTTAAAAGTGTGCTATTACAGTCCTGTCAATTTGCAATGTAACTTCCCTGAATTTTCTTCCACAGCTCCACCACCCAAAAAAGAAAAAACTCACTAAAGGTCCCCTACCACCTCATATGCAACCACAGAAATAAAGAAGTGAGCCAGCATCACAATTTAAATTTCTGGAATTCAGCATGTGAAGAAAAACTTGTTACATGCCCAGTTTCTCATTCTATTCCTAGATCTCATCTTCCTCAACAATAGAAAAATTAGGTGTTCACCATTCAATGTATATTTCATAGTGTTTACAAACCCATCATAGTTTTTTTTTAAAAAAATCTATTGTTGTTGTTAGCAAAAAGGAAAACAAGTTCTAAACAATGGTGACTGATTTTATATTTTATCTTCCTATTAAAACACAATATGAACATATTAATCGGTGAACTTTCCATTTACAGTCTGAAACTTTTTAAGGTTTAAAGTTTTCAGATGTCATTCAACTAGCATTTTTTCTTTTCATACTAATCTTTTCTTACACTTTGGTCATTCAGACAACAGTCCAAGTATTCTGTGTTCCAAACATGTCAGGAAAACTAAGACACCTGAAAACCATATCCAGATCTGGTCAACAGAAAACAAACTTGAAACTCCATCATGTATTAACAGGATCAAACTTATATGCTTACGTTTTCTTTTCTCTTAAAAGTGCAATTAACTTCACAGGGCTATATAGATTTCCTCTTGAGAAATGGAGACTGTCTTAAATAATACAAAGGGGTTAACATGAGTGCAAATAAGGTAAAGTTACTGATGTTATAGATAATTAATGAAGTGTTAGAAAGTAGTATTTAGACCTGACGTGCTCATACACCTTCACATAATTTTTACTTTGGCAGAAATTAGGGGTGGTCAGACAAAGGGGCAAGTGAAAAAAATCTATTGAAGTCTCTTTCAATTCCAGTTGCATACTGCTTATACTAGGCCTGAAACAACTACATTCAGCAATAAAATACTCTGATCTGGTACACGCATATATTACAAAGCTCTCAAGTCTCAATTCTGAAATAATTTTATGAGAAGACATTACCAAAATCAACAGAGCGAGAAACGCTAAAGGTGTCTTTCAACCCCTCGGGTCATATCTGAACATCATCTTTCAAGTCCAGTTGTGGTGGTTGACAACACCACTATCCCTGGGCAGGGTTCTCCCCTCTGGAGTTCAGCTCCCTAATCCACTTCAGGCAGTCACATGGAACTGGAGTTGAAACACATGAAAGCTAACATAAGGGCTTTGCCAGCACAGCAGGTTATACGATTGCTCATTAATCTGCTCCAGAAAGAAACGTCACCCATCTGCAACAGCTATAACCTCACACAACACAGCTATTTTAAATCGAACACCTCACCATGGCTTTGAGATTAATCTGTACTGGGTGAGTTGCCCCCAGATTAGACATGCTACTGCAGTGCTCCATTCTTCTTAACTGCCACCAACTAAAAGATAGCTATGTCTGCCACTAACCAAAAGTGTGATGGCTCACCCTCTCCTATCTGATTTCCCAATAACAGCTAAATATATTAGCTACTGAAGGGAGAAGCATAGACACCCCAAGTTTGTGGGTCCTGGTTGAATTCACACGGAGACAACTCATATTTAACAGAATTTAGCAACATAAAGTGTTTCAGAGCACATAAGTTATTCCCCAAAACAGAACTTGGAACTTAAGACCATTCCCTTCACCACTGATTCTGTTTCAAGGCAGTTTCTTTGCCTTTTAGCTACAGATTCTCTCTAGCATAAATGGTTATGTGAAAAGTTAAAGTAGCCTCAGCTAAGAAAACATATAATGTAATGAGAATTTAAAGCTTCTGCAGCTAATACAGTTATATCTTTACTGACCCCATTTCTTGGTAAATATTTTTCATGTACATTGTTACACTATCAGTTCATTATGCCTTAAGCTTTTTTGCCAGAAGCCATTTCCTTTGCACTATGACTTTTAATCCTCTATGGGAAAGGAATAATGTAACCATTAGCAATACAAAAGATTTCAGATCTCTGTTACAGATAAATTCTCCTTCTTTTAAGTGCTTATTAATATGCAGTTTCATACTGCACACAATTCCACAGAAATGTCATTACAAAAAGCAGTACCAAGTCAGGAGATTTCTATGATAACACTCTTTGTAAAAGCAAACAATAACCAGTCAGCCTGATCACCTTTGGTGATGGAATGGTTTACACTTACCAGGATTAAATCTCAGTTTAACTCTTCTTGGTATCAACTGAGGAGCCTGAACAAGCTGGGAGATACTTAGATTGGATGCATAAGCAGATACAGTTTTCTTGATTTTAGTTGCTGCTGGATGAAGGACTGAAAGATTTTTTACAGTAAAGGCTGTAAACTAGGTATCAAAGAGGAAGACCTTAGGAACCAAAACTAGACACGAGTGAGGAAGTCAGCTATTAAAGATGAATGATAATATCATTAAGACTTCAGACAAGTCCTTAGGAATAACCTATGCAAGAAAAAAGTTTTACCATAAAGATGAGAGACAGCCCTCATAACTTCACAGATGTCTTCAAACCTTATTATTGAAAGGGCAGTCATAGAGAGCACTTCTTTCAAAGAGCTCGAAGAACGAGTACCTTACTATAGATTTAATGATTAACTCTCTCAAAGACAGGTATCTGAATGCTAGTAAAAATCCATCTGTGAGGCCAAGTTCATTATGGCCCACACCCCTATGTTTGAAGAGGGCAAGACAGAATCAGATTAAACTTCATTAAGTGGAGCTCTCAAGTATATCAAGAGATACCATTCAGATGTAAAACTAAGTAACAGATAGACATATCACAAACATGCTTCCTGGGTAAATAAAAGAGAAAACTGAGAAACTGAGAAGACACAAGAAATTCTATGATGGATAACACAATACGTTAAAATATTACCTGGGTCATTATGTGAGTGAGGCACAACAAAAACTTGAAGGGGTTCACTGTCCCATTCATTTTCATTGTATGTGATATCAAATCCTTGCTTCCAGACACCACCATCTGGATTATCGAAGGGAAGAATGTCATAGACATCCAACATCTGAAAAGAAGATTAAAAGGAATATAAAACATGAATTCACAAAAACAGTTCTGCTATTAAAACCCAAAGCTGTTTTCATCAAAAATGGATCACCTTGTTCATTACACAGGTAGAGAGCAAGTGTCAAATGAATAGAAAACTGACAAATGACAGCTAGTTCAAGTCAAAGACTCATCCGGCAGGAAAAGGAAGATTTTGGCAGGCCCTGTTCTAAGGAAACTGAAATTCGTTAGATAAACAGTAAGAATAAGAGCCTTAAGTCACAAAAATTGTGAAAGCTCACAATGGCATTGGAGCAGGAGGGCAGGGAGATGATTATACAGAACAGCACAATACACTAAATAGGGGAATGCAGAAGATGAAGAGGACAAACTAAGCAATCAGTAAGGAGGACGACAAAATGAGAGAGATTGAGGACAAAGTCAAACTCAAAAAAGGCAATAGAAAGAAAGTATCAAGGACTTGCAGAACTATTCAGAACCATAGCCAGTTGATATAACAAAGCTACTTATATGTTTACTGTTGCCCAATAAATTATATAAGGAAGGATATATTTCACTTGTCAATGCAGATAAGAAGGTTACATGTAAATACATTAATTCTAGAGTTACTTTAACAAGTTCCCATGAAATTCGGAAACAACCAGATAGCTTCAAAGAGAATTTTCTAACCTGATTTTATACCAAAGTTACCATATCCAACTTCCCTTTTTTTTTTTCTTTCTTTCTTTTGTAGTGCTCTGGTCGGCTTTTAGAAAAGGCGGCAAACTTTATGAAAATGGACTATCATCTGGAAAAGCCTTTTACTGCCAACAGAGCCTAAAACACTTAAATGAAACTTTAGTCTAGTATTCTAACATGGGACTAGAACAACTGTACATTTGGCAAACTTCCTTCAACAAATATTTCACTTGCACAAAAATAGCCCACAGAAGTCATTTACTACACGAACAGCACAAGAGTTAAAACTCCAGTGGTAAGCTGGTCTCTGTTCTGCTAGGAAAAGTTAGAGACATCTGAAACAAACAGAAGTTAAGACCTTGTGATGGGTTGACCCTGGCCGGCTACCAAACCCCACCCAGCTGTTCTCTCATTCTCCCTCCTCAACAGGACAGGGTGAGAAATAAGATAAAAAGCTCATCAGTCAAGATAAAAACAGAGAGATCACTTACAAATTACAGACCCGACTTGGGAACATTAAATTAATTTATTGCCAATTAAAAGAGATGATTCATGAGAAACAAAGACAAAACTAGAACACCTTTTGTCCATTCTTCTTCTAGCCCAGTTCAACTTCAGTCCTTCATTCCCAACTCCTCTATGTCCCCCTACCCAACCTGGGGCAGGAGTATAAGTGCTGTGGTCAGTCCATAATGGTTCCTCTCCACCACTCCTTCCTCCTCACACTTTTTTTCTGTGTCAGCATGGGGTCCCTTCCACAAGCTGTAGTCCTTCATGAACTGCTCAAACAAGAGACGCCCCATGGCCACTGTTCCTTCTGAAAATATCTACCTGCTCCAGCATGGGGTCCTCCAAGGGTTGCAAATACTTGCTCCATGGTGGTCTCCCCCACCTGCTCCAGTGGTTGCAGCCAAGGCAAACCCACCACAGGCCTTTAGCTTAAGGCACAAAGAGAAGAGAGTAATTTCACTGAATTTTTAGAGTTGGAAGGGACCACAGAGATCATCTAATATTAGATGGGAATACAAGACACTGTAATCCTAGAACTAGCAGAGCATTAGTTAGGCCTACAATGTCCACGCACTAGATATCTACAGCCTGTATGAGATCATCTTGTCACATCACTGCTCCACCAGGATTGCTTCCGCCTTTGGAAAACATTGCTTAATGGAAAATACAGCTGCAATACTTGCAGATATATGCATTCTGTAAGGCCAGCTTGAAGGGAGCAAATAAAGGTTGCAATGAAATACTTTCTTGTTTTTCTAACTTGATTTTGAGGAAATGCAATTTTTCCGTAAGATGCATACAACCTTCTGAAGAAAATTAAGTGAGTGCATACTTTATAAATTTGCTGGTTATCAATGTGGGATCTTAAGGACTGGTAAATACATAGGGATGTCGGCAGATCCAGGAATTGTTGCTTTTTAAACAAATATGTTTTAAAGTTTGAAATGGCAAAAGAGTTTTTCTTGTGGGTGAAGCCTGAATTTCACACACAACTTTCTGCAGTCTGCAAGACACCAATTTTTACATTCCATGACATACTTTTTTCCCTAACATATATTACCTTACAGTTATGTATCTCAAACCATGCTCCCATGATTATGAGCTCAAGAGCTGGAAACTGCGATTCAGGAAACAGAACTTGGAATCTTAATCAGCAGTTTTCTGATACAACAAGCTCAATGACCTGACACATCATCTAGAGAGATTTACTGCCTGCCAGGGGCCTGTTCTAGAGGAACTATCAAAGCTTGTAAAACTTGCTAACTGCTACCCCTTATTGTTCTTCCATGCGGGTACAAATGACACTGCCAGTGGCAACTCAGACTGCATCAAAAGTCACCACAAAACCCTGGGAGTAGTAATTGAGGTCATGGAGGCCCAGGTAGTGTCTTCTTCAATTCCACCATTGAGGGGTAAGAGTGTGAGAGGAGGACACCAATACTACAGTAATAATTGGCCTTGGAACTGGTATTGGCAACAGGTTTTGGGGTTCTATGACCATGGGACCCTGTTCGCAGATCAATGTCTGCTCAGGAGAGAAAAGATCCAGCTCAATAAGTTGGAGCAAAGGAGCAAATGTACTTTTGTCAGGAGGATGGACAACTTCTTAGCTTTTAGCTAGGAATAAAGCTGGAGGAACGCAGTAAACATCAGGCCTGTGAGGCAGTGATGGACAAGAGTGATGTGACATGAAAGGATTTAAAAAAAAATAATTAAAAAGAAAAATACCAATGAAACAGGGCTTAAGCAGGGTCACCTCCAGCATTTGCATGCAAGTAAGGAAGTGTCGATAAGGCACAATTACAGAGAAAACCCCAAAACCCTTTCTGGGAAATCAGCATCCTGGGGTGTCTTTCTGAAGTAGAATAACACACACACCATAGCAAATAAAAATGATGAGCTAGAGATCTGTGTGCACTTATGAGACTGTGGTTTTGTCAGGATCATGCAGACATGGAGGGATGACTAATGACTGTAAATGGAGGGATACAAGACTCAAGATCTTGAGGAAAGACAGGGCAGGAAAACAAGGAGGGAGAGTTGGCCTGTATAGGAAAGAGCAGCTGGTGTGCATGGACCCCTGCCTGCAGATGGATGAGAAGCCAATCAAGAGCTTATGGGCAAGGACTAAAAAGCAGACCAGTATGGGTGACATTGTAGTGCATGGCCACCTGACTAGGCATAACAAGTAGACAAATAGGAGCAGCCTCATATTTGCAGAACCTGGTCCTCATGGGCAACTTCAACCACCTTGTTACGTGTTGGAGGGACAATACAGTGGGGCACAAGCAATCCAAGAGGCTCCTGGAGTGCATCAATAACAAATTCCTAGCCCAGGCGACAGAGAAGCCATCGAAGAGAGGTGCTTTATGGGACCTCACACTTGCCAGTAATGAGGGACTTGTTGGGGCTGTGAAGATCAAAGTTAGCCTTGGCTGCAGTAACCATGAGATAGCAGAATTAGGGACCCTGAGAGGAAGGTAAAAAGCCAAAGAACACATTACTGGTCTTCAGGGCCACAGACTTTGGCCACTTTCATTGGCAGAATCCCACAAGATAAGACCCTAGAGGGAAAAGAGGCACAAGAAAACTGGTTAATATTCAAGGATCACCTCACCCAAGCTCAAGAGAAGTCCATCCCAACGAGTAGAAAGTCATGCAAAAATGCCAGGAGGCGTGCATAGATGAACAGGTTGCTCCTGGAAAAATTCAAACACAAAAAGGAAGCATACAGAGGATAGAAGCAGAGAGAAGTAACATGAGAGGAATTCAGAAACATCTTCCTAGCATCCAGAGATGAAGTTAGGAAAGCTTCAGTCCTAACAGAATTGAATCCAGCCAGGAATGTCAGGGGCAGCAGGAAGGGCTTCTGTAAGTACATAAGTAACAAAAGGAAGGCTAGGGCCTGCTGCTGAACGAGACATAGGACATGGAAAGGTCTGAGGTACTGGATATCTTCTTTGCCTCAATCTTTACCAGCAAGACTGGCCTTCATGAATCCCAGAGACCAGGGGAAAAGTCTGGAGTAAGGAAGATGCGCCCTTGGTGGAAAACAGCTAGGTCAGAGAATTCTTAAACAAACTGGACATAAGTCCATAGGCCCTGGTGAGATGCACCCACAAGTACAGAGGGAGCTGGCTGATGTCGCAAGAACCATGGAACACTCATGATGGTTAGAAAAAGTGCCCAAGTACTGGAGGAAAGCAATGTCACTCCTACCTTCAAGAACAGCAAGAAGGAGAACCCAGAGAACTACAGGCTGCTCAGCCTCACCTTGATCCCTGGGAAGGTGATGGAGCAGCTAATCCTGGAAACCATTTCCAGGAACATGAAAGACAAGAAAGTCAATAGCAGCAGCCAGCATGGACTCACCAAGGGCAAATCATGCTTGACCAACTTAAGAAACTTCTACGATGAAATGACTAACCTGCTAGATGAGGAAACAGCTGTGGATATTGTCTACCTCAACTTCTGTAAGAATTCTCTGAGGATGTTACTGCCTCCTGTAACATCCTCACAGAGAAACTGCAGATGTATGGGCTGGATGAGCAGTGAGATGATCAATGAGTGGCATGAAATCTATCTGGAGGCCAGTAACTAGTGGTGTACTCAGGGGTCACTACTGGGTCCAATCCTGCTCAATAATTTCATGAATGATTTGGATGATGAGGCAGAGTGTACCCTCAGCAAATTTGCAGAGGGCACATAACTGGGGGGAGTGGCTGATAGACCAGAAGATCATGCTGCCATCCAGAGGGATCTCAACAGGCTGGAGAAATGGGCTGACAGGAACCTCATGCAGTACAACAAGAGGAAGTGCAAAGTCCTGCACCTGGGGAGGACCAACCCCAGCCACCAGTACCTACTACAAGTAGCCCAGCTGGAAAGCAGGTTTGCAGAAAATGACCTAGGGATCCTGATGAACGCGAGACACATATGTGTCTTTGCAGCAAGGGAGATCAATGGCATCCTAGAATACATTAAGGAAGTGTTGCCAGTGGGTCAAGGGATGTGACCCTTCCCCCTCTACTCAGCACTAATGAGGCCACACGTGGTATACTATGTTCAGTTCTGAGCTCCCCAGTAGAGAGACTTGGACACGCTGGAAAGAGTCCAGCAAAGGGCCACTAAGATGACAACAGGACTGGACCAGCTCTTCTATGAGGAAAGGCTGAGAGACCTGTAACTGTTTAGCCTAGAGAGGTTTGGGGGGGGGGGGGAATCTTATCAATACACACAAATACCTGAAGGAAGAGCGCAGAGAAGGAGGAGTCAGGTTCTTTTCAGTGGTGGCCCATGTAAAGACAAGAGGCAATGGGCACAAACTAAAGCACAGAAGGTTCCTCCTGAACATCAGGAAACAATTTTGCTTGTGAAGGTGATGGAGCACTGGCATAGGTTGCCCAGAGAGGTTGTATAATCTCTATCCTTGGAGATATTCAAAAACCATCTGAACATGGTCCTGAGCAACCAGCTCTAGGTTACCCTGCTTGAGCAGGAGGTTGAACCAGATGACCTCTAGAAGTCCTTCTGAACCTCAACCATTCAATCATTCTATGACTCAAATGTTAGTCAGAAGCAGATTAAAAAAAAAAAAAAATCAAGAAAAAAAAATTAGGACTCAAAAACTTCCACTGGAATAAAGTAAAGCCATATCAGGCTGAAATCACTGCACTTACGCCAAGACTTCCAGAAGACAGATGTTAAGTCATTTTTGTCTTTCACATAACACCATCTTCAGTAAGAATTGTGCAAAGGATTAATTACAAATTGCATCATCACTTGACTAGGTTACACAACTGCAAGTGAAGAATAAGTTCCAAGTACCTAGTCAGTAGTGAGTAAAAAAGATTAAAGTACTTCCTGGACATATTTTAATTCCATTCTTAAGTGCAAAATACTGACACACTAAGCAAGGGAAAGGACTTTGTAAAAACAGTAAACAAACAGAAATTCAAAATGGATGCTGCCTGTTTTCATTACAGCTGCTTCAGACTTGTTACAAGCTTTCCAATTAAAATATTTAAAAAGTTATCAGTTGTCTTTTTTTTCCTATATATATGGCCTTATTCTTTCTATATACCAAGGACTCAAACTTTTTAACTACTACAAGTCTTGGGTAAACATTACATTTACCCCAGTGAATACTAAACTACCACACAGAAAAAATAAAAGCATAATCTGTGCCTCTTCAAGCCACCTTTTTAAAGAGTGACTCATGACTCATTTTCAAAAGGAGTAACATTACTAAGCACAATGTTAGATCTTTCAGTAGTTGACAGGGCCAAGAAAAGAGACCCCTCATTGCATTAGTTAGAAGACCTTTTAGCTCAGCATCACGGCTGCTGAGAATTCTATCGTCTTCAAGCACAACTTCCAGACACTTCTTGAACTACTGACCTAAAAAAGCATCAAGTCAGAACAATATTTAATCCAAGATCCTAATTTTGTCGGCTTTCTTACATAGCTTCACTTTTATCTTTTGCAAAAAGTACACATTAGTCTTCTAATTTGAATTAAATCAGTTCTCAATTCAGTGTTATTTTCAGTGGCCAGCCTTACTACAGTTTTCTATTTATTAACACCATAAATAAGAAACGTACTTGTGGTACGTGCACATTACCTTAAGTATACAATTTCTTGATTTATAATTCCTTCATGAAAAAATCCTTTAGCTCTCCTATCCAAGAATCTTTTAAGTCTCATGCTATTAGTAACTTGGTTTGTCTCATTTATGCAAAGAAAATACATCTCTCAGAGTAGCAAGTCCTAGTAATATTTCTTACTGAAATATCACAAAGGTTTTTAATCCATATTTGAATGCATTTTCATAATGGTTTCTCTATTATGGGAGACTATAATGAGCTCCCATAATTTATTCAGTGAAGCCTCTTTTGTCTTCATTCTTTAAAGTGATTTTTATCCAAACACTATGTCTTACCTATATGAGCTCTTACTTCTTCCTAGTCTCTCGTTTCATTCTCATACATCCACTTAAAAGACAAACCATGGCAAAAGTAAGGTCTAAATCTGTAGGTTTAAGTTAATGTTTATGAGCAGCAGGTAATTAACACTTACAAGCTGCTTTAGAATTTAAAATATAATTAAGAACAAAATGCTCCAAATAATCTACTCAGAATTTCTCAGTTTTTACAAAAAAAAAATCTAGAGGAAAATAAATTAATTGAGCTTGCAGAATATATCAGGCTTGGCAAATTATTAAACTGTAAAACCACACTCAAATATAGTAATTTATATCAGCTTCTGAATGCAGTGTTACAAGAATTCTGCTAATGTCAAGGTCTTAGATTCCATAACTGAAACATGGGTCAGACTCACAGACAGAGAAACTGTAGAGACAGAACCAGTATTAAAGTGACTTAATGACAATCGTGGATAACCTGCTGAGTACAAGGGACTAATGCAATGACATGAAGAACATTAGAGCCCTCCCTCCCTGTGCAAGGCAAGGAAAGAAGTATGAGCCATGGAGCAGTATTTGTTATTTAAGTACATGCATATAACCTTAAAAGTAAAGAAAATTATCAAAAAGCAGTTCAGTTACTACAGCTTACCACTAGGTAAGTAGGTACTTGTTCTAATATTCTGCAAATGTGAAGCAAAACATGAGAACAGTTTAAGCAAACACAGTTTACTTTCCATTCACAACAGGTTAACATGTCCAAGAATTTAAACCAACACATTTTACCTCAAAATTCACAATTCACATTCACTGTAACTTATTTCTAAAGCACATCACTTAATATGATAACAGACTGTACAAGGAATAACCTTTTAACAGTCCAGTAACTGGAAAACATGTAATCATAGATCCACACACTTTACTCTTCTGCACAGGAGTCTTAAAAGATTATTAGAAACACAGTCAGATATTGCCTTTAAAAAAACCTCTACTTTCTCTGTAAAAGCCGTATTAAGGTGGTGCCTACCCCTGAAGAGCATTATGAATGATACATCAGAGGTTACAATTGTTCTAATATGTGTATTTATTCATCTTAAGTCCAGTGTCTGTCTTCTGCAATAGAAATGCTTTCACTTCTAGAATGAGAAAGCTGGACTTCAAAATTTAATATTTGCTGCAGAGTACTACTAATATTTATAGTATTCCCAAAAGACTCCCAAAAACAGTACAGATCACAACCTTCACACAGTATTCTCAGCACTCCTGAAACACTCCATTAAAACTGAATATATGAGTCCATGAATACACAAGCATCATGAGAAAGCAAAATAAATTCAACTTGAAGTGTTTGACTTTAAAAACTTCAACCTCCCCAGTTCCTGCCAACCGGTCAACATGGTATGGAAGGCATGAGGGATAGTGATAGGCTGGCAACCACAGAAGGGCCTAAGCATGGACAGGGTGGTGATGGGCCTCGCCC